>QYAI01000003.1:0-676241 GCA_003988855.1 Arachnopeziza araneosa
AACGTACGCGCGTGAAGAACCCAAAAACCAGCGTAAACAACAAATAAGAAACAAGTAGATGAATCAATGTATCGGTACGAAGAGAATATCAATGAAATCGGTATGATCAATGCCCTATCTGTATCCAATCTGAATCTATTCGTGAAATCAATCGTATGAAAAAACCTAACTATCCATTGTCTTCTCCGCGTCGTGTCCTCGTGTCCCTTCCATCCTGTAGGTGCTCTGTAGGACCTCCTTTATAGAGAGTCCTACGCACGTGCTCTCGCTAGTGAAATGACGGAAAAATGTCATGCACCCTGAAACCCCACTACAGTAGTCGTATATCTGAAGAGTCATTTAGTGCTGTTTGAGAGATAAACACTTTTTGTAGCTATTCTAGAGCTGTATCGTCTGTAGTCTAGCTATTTTCAGTCGCTGTAAACTGCCAGCCTTTGAAGTCTTTTAAGGAAGTTTCAAACTATTGCTGTTGTACTGATTTTCCCTTGAAAATAACCAAGGGATAAAGGCCTCGGCTAGAAGCATTGATACACTCAATAAATGAAGTCTATGCCTTTAAGCCTGGCTGTTTCTTTTGAATAAAACGCTTATTAGCACTTCCTACTATCAGGCTATTATCTCTCATGCTCTCTATAATCCCGGCTTCGTCTATATTCTAGCGATTTTCAGGTTTGATGGCCTTGATCCTTGGAATAGCTAGTTTAGGAAACTACTTCCTAATAACTTTAGTAGTAGCACTATTAACACGTGCAGAATCAATATAAAACTGCTTCTTAGTCTTAAGAATAGAGTTCCGTCGTATAAAGCTATCTATCTATCGTTTTCCAAGAGGTTTGGCGTCTTCCCTAGCCTCTATAACTCGCCTAGCAAAAGCTCTGATCTGAGAATAAGTTAGTCCATGACCTAAGCTCTCTTGAGCTAATATCCAGTCGGTAAAACATTGTTCTTGAACTACTGAAAGCCTTTGCTGAGGCTCATGAGCTTCTTGCCTTGATATACCTCCACTTATCCGGAGTTGAAGAGTGCCCCGTGGTACGCCATATTCTCGCCCTGCATTTGACTGAGACATGCCATTTGCGATCGCAGTTAGTGCTCTTTGGACATCTTCTTCGGTATATGCAGGCTTCATAATAGGTCTAAGGCGTGTGTCAAGTTTGAGATGATTTAATTAAAAGGTAGTTGATATATTTAATATCTAAGTGCAGCTTCAGGGGGGTGCCAGCTACTAGGGGGTCCGACTTATGGCTAAAACCAATGATGAATGGACTCTCAAGGCATTCTGGAACGAAGGATTTCGAATCACCTGGATAGAAGAATATGACTGAAAATGAACTCAAAAATTTATGAAGCTCCAAAATATTCGAGGAAAAATTCAGAAAGCAGCATTAATTCTCAACTCGTGTACTGAGGTTGTAAAAGGTTGCCGTGCCGCGGGTCGGCTACTTAATGACGTTAATGAGGAAGAAAGCGGGCGAATTGTGCTTCAAGACATAGACAGGTATTCTATTCGCATTGAGAACTTTCAAAAGAAGGCAGCATTTCTTCTAGACCGTTGCGTTAGTACTACAGATCTAGTAAGTGCGCCTCCAAGTGTTACAGCTCGAACTTGCTAACTCTTGTGCTTCTGCGGTAGACCTCTAAAATACTCGCTTTTCGTGACGAGGAGCTTGCTCAAAGGGACTACCGAGCCATGAGAGCCTTGAGGTCCTGAAACATATAACTCTCCAGGGGAGAGAGGAAAATGCGAAATTGACAAAGATTGCGACACAATCTTACAAAGATTCCAGGATGCTAAAAGCCTTGACTGCTGTTGCCACGACCTACCTACCAGGTACCTTTCTTGCGGTAATTAAAATTGCTTGTTGATCGATTGGCGTCGTAAACTGATGACATGTAGACTGTCTTCAACTCAAATCTAGTTCAAACCGAGTCCGAGCAAAACGGGAAAACACACATGGTTATTGCGAGTCAGTTTTAGGTATTTGTGGCAGTTGCCGTGCCCTTGATGGTAGTAACTCTAGGATTCACATTATGGCTTGAAAGAAAATGGCTATGACATAACGATCAAGACTGACGGTAGAAAATCTGTGAAGGTTACGGAACTGAAATTTTCCCGTCATATAGAACTAGCAAGTTACATCAATTTTACAGTAGAATAAGGCCAACCTAACCAGTTTTCAATATTTAGCCGAACTGCATTATATGATGTAAAGAAAAGCGACGGTTTGTACCGTACTGCTTTATTTACTTATGACCATCTCTTCTCCACTCGAAAGCACCTCTTTCCCGTCCTATCAATGCAACCCTCATTCTCATTCCTCTTTGGCTTTAGCATTAAAAAGTGTGTACACAATTCATCGCCACAAATCTCACCCAACTTCGAAGCTATCCCACCAACTACCTCGCAGCGGACTTTCCTATAGCAATACGCTGACAATTGAGATGCTTCAATCAGTACTTCAATACATGTCAGTCAGCGAACCCAAAAAAATCAAATATAATGTTCTTCAGAAATAATTCGGTCCGGTAGTATCTGAAATGATACTGAAAGTGCAGTGCTGATAAAAGGCTTTCTAAAGATGAAAAGGTGGTTAATCTCTGTTTGATGATGCACAGGCACATAATCTAGCTATTCGAAAGGCTGAGAAGTTTTGGGGGGCTCTGAGATTTTGAGAGACATGGAGTTGAGTAGGTAGTGAAGAGAATTTCACGAGGTCTGGTGAGTGGTTAGGGAATCGATGTTAATAGACAAAGAACATGAAGAAATATCTAACATTTGGGGATCATTCGACGTTCACATTCTGTCAATACCCGTATCCCGAATGAGGGTCCGAGTACACCAATTCTATGCCCTGAGCGCATTTGCAGTTTTCACATCTTCAAAGTACAACTTGTTCAACCAGAAGTGTCAAGCAGCCATCCAATAATATTTACAATACTGGCGGCTGAACATTCATCCATCTCTCCGCATTTTGGATTCGCTTGACCGGTGCCTTCGATTTCGACTACGACGAGGCGTAGGTTTGTGGGACTTGCGTGATGGTTGCGTACCTGGCGGTCGGGATAGCTTAGTTCTCTTCATTGGACGGTCTTGAGATTCTATGATTTTGTCCTCCGTTGATTCTTCTACCCCAGATCTTTGCTTGGTAGACAGGGGTCCACTGTTTGGTACTACCGTTGCATCTGAGTCGTCGTCTGAGTAGTCCTCGTACCAGTCATGGAGAGAATCTTTGTGAATAGTGAACTTGAATTGACGACATGCTATATCAGCAGTGTGAATTTCGTTCCAGTCGGCCGACATATTGTAAGAACTCAGGTCCTCAGCTTCAAGCAGCAATTCTAGGTATGAAATTACTCTGTCAGCAAGGTGTACCAAAACTTCTTCATAGATAGGTTCCAAAGTCATCCCCGGCCAGTTATAGTAGATATTCTCCATGATGTTATATCTTGCCACAAGCGTAGTTATGCTGGCGAGTTGGTCAAGAACAACTGTATATTCTCCAATATCTTCCATGGGCTCGATCTCTGCTTCATTGATTATATGCTATTGAGATTTAGTACTGAAAGCCTTTAGATATTCAGGTTTCGATACTTACAACGACAAGTCGGGATACTGCGCTCCAGATGAAAGAACCGTATTTAAAGCCAACAGAGGTTTGCATGACCTCTAGCACATCACAGATCGTGCTTATAGAGTGCCAAACCGAACTTGATTCATCTGTTGGACCATCGAACAGATTCTTGAACATATATATGGCTTCGTGGAGAACTATGACAGCAGCAAAAGCCACGTCCTCGTCCGTACTTATTTGGGGATCTTGTCTCAGGTATTTAAATTGGTCCAGCTTCCATGTTTTGACAATTAACGGGAACTCGTGGTTCAAGATCTGAGGTGGAGCTTTCTCCAGAGCTCGCCACCATATTTGGGCTGGCTGGGTCGTATGAAGGTGTGTATATGATGACATTGTGATTTGATCATTCTTGTTTTGGAAATATCTTTGCTCTGTCTCTTTCAATGTATACATTGGCTGAAAGCTTTCATTCGCGTTTTTATCAGCAAGATCAGAATCTTCCACCCATGAAAGCGACGAAAGGCTACCCATTAAAGGAGGTTCGAATTCTGTAATTTTCTGAGCATTGTATGGATTCTGGCTAGCAGGCGGATCGAAATTGACCAGAAACTCGGGATATATTGATTGTGAAAGTGTAGAAGACATATCTGGCATGGATTTTGATGCTGATTCTGAGCCATATTCTGGAGATAACTTACTTAACATAAAATTGGTTGCTCGTATTGCCGGTTGGCGAAATGATTCGTTCATATCAATCATCGAATCCATTTCTGGTCTTGGTTGAGAATCTGCTATTGCAGAAGTCGTTTGAAAACCCATGGATTGGGGAGACGGAGCCGGATGTCGGAGTTCTTCCTGTACTCCTTCGGATCGACTGGGAAGACACCCCCGCCTGCCCTTTGGACTTGGTCTAGGGAGGGTCTTCATCTCATCAAAGGACCAAGGAGTAGAAATCGCTGGCCGGAAAGCGTCGGGATCAGAAGCAGCGCAATGGCCAGGTAGAATAAATGACGGGCTGGGAAGAGTTGGGGCAGCGCGAGCTGGTTGGGAAATGTGCAAATATTGTCCAGCATTGAACTCCGCTCTAGGGAATTCAGGTTCAATACGGGAGACGGCACTGTGAAATGATTCCACGGACACCCGCCCAAAAGGACTGTTTACCATTTGCGGAGAGGAGCCCTGTTTGGCTGACAGCGCGACATGACCCGCCCTTGAGAAGGAGATAGGTGGTGAAGAGGTGTTTAACTGTGCTGCAACTTCTGATAGGTTGGCGAATGTTGACGCGCAGCTGACCATACTATCAGCTCTATGGTGGTTTATAGTTGACTTATCTATTATCGGGATCGTAGTGTGAGTCGTTCGTGTAATTTCTAGTTCTGTGCTGTTCATCTCAGCTTCAATGAAGGGCTTGGGAATCTTCAATAAGCTAGAACCTCTCTCATCTAGGGCATCGAGCCGTTGATCGGCTTTGAGGGGTCTCAGTAGACTCAATGCCAAGAGCAGATCCAGCTTCAGGTCTCTGAGCCGCGCCAAAAGTTTCTTGATTTCCTTCTCCTTGTAAAACCATTTTACCCTCGACCAGACATTCTTGTCCTGGAGCTTGAAGAGAATCCTGTCGATTTTATTGCACACGCTCTGGCATCTCCCAATAATGCTAATCGTGAGGCTCTCGATCTGCTCACAGAACCGACCGCTATTGTCATTGAGATAATAGGACAATTGTCGAAGCTGCTCTGCAAACGTCTCTAGATCATGTGCTAGATCCACGATCTCTGATGGCGCGTTAGATAGCGCACTGCCAATCTCATAGAGAGCCTTGGAGATTGATAAGACCGTTCCGGCAAGTTGAGCAGCGCTAGCCACGGCCCCGATGACCTCGAGTCCAGACATTTTGGCATTTTCCAGACGGCGCGACGTAGGAAATAATCGTGAGTACACTCAACGTAGATTCTTTTCGAAGTTTTAGGAAAGGGGTGCTGAGATGCGGATGAAATGAATCAGGTGTGCAGAAAGGAAATGAGGCTGGCTGAGCCAGTCCTGTCAGCGAATGCGTATGCACATCCTCGGACCAACCAGCAGCCTTCAGCTGCTGCGAGAATATGTGTACTAGGCATTCTCATTGGCAATCCCTGACTTCTTGCACCTTATTCGTTGAAAACGAATCTACTGTTCACTAAGGCTGAACTTTCAAACCCTCAATCTGTTCACTCACAAGAAAACCACGTTGCTAGAATAATAGTACTGGTCTCAAGATAGATCTTTAGTAGTAATTAGGACCATTAAACGCGGCAGGCATGATACCAGAATCTTGATATCCGATGCATTATAATAAAATGGACATTGAAAAGGAGCTTGGCGGATATTAACCGAAGGACTGCAGCGAAACCCAGACTCACACCACGTACCTTTAGGCTATATCAAAAGACTTGAGGTTTGGATAAGAGATATTCGTGTATTCAATCGCATCATGAATCATGTACTAGCCAACGTCAAACTATTATGTATAAACCCCGGAAATTAAGCTTTCCAACATATTCACCAATCTTCCACACCCTCGAGAGACATAATATGCGGTTCTCCAGTCGCTGCCGCTTTTGCATTACTAATTTCCCATTCGAACTCCTTCAGAGCTCGAATCTCACTCCCAACAAACAAGCCCCCAATTAATCCATCGATTACACCAGCACTCAAACCCAGAGTACTCATTAACATTAAGATAAACGAAACGAAATTTCGAGGGCTCCACCACACAGCAATGAAGCAAGCAATGCTTACAGCCACCGAGCCTACGAAGTGGCTGAGACGTAGACGACGCTGGCGTCTTTCTCGATGTCGGTATTTATGTATCATTGCTAAAATCTCGTCGTACGTATTGATAGGCAGAAGGGAAGCCGTAGATGAATTAGAAAATTGAGTGTGGTAACCTCGAAACTCGCTAGCAGTTGGCGATTGGAGAAATGCACCATTACTGATGGAGGAGTCCTCGTCGTTTCGTCCCTTATCATCTGCGAAGACTTTCGAATGGACCAAGGTTGCTTCTACAGAGAAGTGGTCGCTAAGAGAACATTGGAGCTCCGGGTGCCGTGACAACATACCCACTTTAGCTGATGTCACAATCCAGCCTCCTTCCTCTGGGGCTGCCGGATCAAATGCTGAGCTAGCAAAGATATAATCGAGACGCTTTGCTTTAGGATCTATCCGGTCGCCCGGAATTTCGATAGATGGTCGATTGGGGCCAAGGAGCTTCTGCTGGCCCTTCTCCCATCGCCACGTATTGAGAACACTATCACAAGTTGCACCATTTTCCTCAATGTTGATATCCGCTGTCGGTATAGGGCGCCGCCGAGCTTTTTCAACAGGATCTTCTGCCGCTCCTATTGAAGAGTCTGGATGTAATAGGAGCCAAACGTCACGAACAGGTGAGTGTCTGCTAATAAGTTGATGCGCTAACGATTTTGGTATCATATTAAAGTCTCCAAGGCCCAGAACGAGATGACCTCTTTCAGCAGCGCCACGCATTAACTTTGTAATTTCCCATGCCTGTGCGGTTCGATGGCAAATGTATGAATCGTGTGGTTCTCTCTCATAAGGGGCGTGAAGCTTCTCTGATTAGCAGGGGAGTATAATTCGGAAAAGACATACATGTGTTGTGAAAACTTCTAAAATATCCTTTCTCCCTGAGCCAAATCGTATTCTTGCACAAGCAACTCCTTTCCCTACAAACCAATCACCCCGGAAAAATGCTGTTGGTCTCCCATTTAGTGGATATCGAGTCATAGAACTTTCCTCAATCGGCCATTTTGAGAGTATCGCCAATCCACCCCCAAAAATTCCACTGTGGTAAAATTTTCCATGCGGTAAGATATGTTTTGTTTCCTTGCGGATGCTCTGATAATCCTCCTGCGTCCAACATTCTTGTAATCCGACGATTTGTGGGGTGGGATCTGCAGATGCAATGCTTCGTCCGATCTCTTCCAAACGTTCTCGGCGGAATTTGGCGAGATATTTCAAGCCCCAGCAGTTGAGAGTGATCACATTGATTTCCGTGGCTATCGGGAACTCCATGATGGTAATCAATATGAGGATAGAGATGTTTCTAGAAGAATGCGCGGCGGAAAGGGGAAGCGTTCTAGACAAAAGGGAGGGCCGGGTTCGATAAATGGAATGTATAGACGGGCATCCTGTTACAAGGAGCCGCAATTGGTATGAGTAAGGATCAATGAAGACGAGTCCTTGGTGTCAGATATGGGATGGAAGGTTTGAGATGCTTCGGTCCTGTCTCGCCTGTCTCAACCCCTCGAATGACGTTCTTTTGCAGTTTGCTTTGAGACGAGGACAGGGGTCTGCGGCCGCAATTCTTTGTACAGGAGCGGCAACCTTATTTTACGCGCGTCTAATTCGCGTTTCTCCCCGCGCATATTTCGTGCTGCGTCGCGCAACTGGCAAAGGAGATCTTCAGCACAATGTCTGGCTTCGATTCTGGCGCAAGCACGCCGGCACTCAGAGGCTCCCGCGCAATCAAGAGGCGGCGAGTCTACGATGACAGCGAGACCTCCACACCACGAGATAGCTCACCCGACGAGCTCGCTGACCATAAGCCCCATCGTTCGTCGCGTCTGAGTATGCGCCAGGACTCAGGTCTCCGCAGGAGAGCACATTCATCAGACGGAAGTGTCGATGAACTTGATCATACATACCATGGCAGAAGCAGGAGTCAAAGTCGAAGCCGATCAAGCAGTCGTGGAACTCCACGCTCATCGCATTCTTCACCCGGTCCTCCCTCTCCCCCGGAATTCAAGCCTCTCAAACTCAACTACAAGCTGAAATTCATTCTCAAAGGACATACGAAGGGTGTATCTCAAGTACGCTTCTCACCAGATGGCCGATGGATTGCAAGTTGTTCAGCAGATGGCACGATTAAAATATGGGATGCGGCGACAGGAAGACATATGCGCACACTCGAAGGACACTTGGCTGGTATTTCTACAATCGCCTGGAGTCCAGATTCGAACACAATTGCTTCTGGATCCGACGATAAGACCATACGTTTATGGCATAGAGCGACTGGCAAACCATACTCGGCACCTATATCAGGGCATCACAACTATGTCTACTCGCTCGCTTTCTCGCCCAAAGGAAATATCTTGGTGAGTGGTAGCTATGATGAAGCGGTTGTTCTATGGGATCTGCGAGCTAGGAAGCAGATGAGAAGTTTGCCAGCGCATTCGGATCCGGTCGGTGGTGTAGATTTTATCAGGGATGGAACTCTGGTCTGCAGCTGCTCCACCGATGGTTTGATGTATGTTTTCCTTCCTCACTGTGCCGCCTCCTGTTGATTAAATTTTAGCCGAGTATGGGATACGGCGACAGGCCAATGTCTAAGGACCATTGTCCACGAAGATAATGCGCCGGTGACAACCGTCCGCTTCTCTCCCAATGGCCGTTATATTCTTGCATCCACACTCGACTCTTGCATAAGACTTTGGGATTATGTTTCAGGAACATGTAAAAAGACTTATCAAGGCCATGTCAATGAGGAGTATTCCTTAGGAGCCGCATTTGGAGTTTCGGGATCGGAGAGCTTCATCGTTTCCGGTAGTGAAAACGGAGACATTATTTTCTGGGATGTGAGGAATAAGGAAGAAGTCCAAAGAGTGTCTGGACATGAAGGAGTCGTCTACTGGGTTGATACAAGTCCTATCTCTGGAGGATCGATAGCTAGTGGGGGTTTAGATGGAACAGTTAGAATATGGCTTGACGTTGATGAGGACGAGGATGAGGATGAAGATCCTATGGGTGGAATGAATGGACTCAGGCTTGAACAGGATGACGATGATATGAGGGATGTGAAGATAGAAGAGGGGAACGGATATGATACTCAGAGGGATGAAGATGGTATGAGCGGGAGGCGGTATCGTAGTCGGAGCCGTAGTCGTACACGCAGCCGTAGTCAAAGCCTCGATAGGATGGACGAGGACTGATGTTTGCAAAATCATTACTAGAATTCGCTTCGTCGAGTTACTCCTGAAGCAAGAATGTGGTCGCTGGTGTCTTTCTTTGGTTCCTTATATGGTAATTCCAAAACAATGGAACTCTGCTGTTGCTTTTCTAGCCGTTTACAAAAGTGGGTTGACCTGTGACCAAGCGAACCAACAGGTTTCAGCCTTACCATATTGATGTATGTAGGCTAGCCTCGTGGCTTGCCAACCTCATCGCAAATCACCTCCAAATCATCCTGTGCTTCTCCCCACAGGACACCGGATTGATGGATAATTTGTGTTACTTTGCCAACTCATGATGTTCATTTCACCATGGACCCCATCACTATCGCCACTACGGCGGCTGGAATTGTCAAATCATGCTACACAGTACCCCACCACGAGGCTAGAAAGGCCAGCAATTTGCGAAACGATACTGATTTGAGCCCATAGGTAACAGCAACTATATATACCTTTGTCGATGACTCGCGGAATATTGATACGCACGTTGACGATCTGTTACGAGAGATACACGGCCTGTGCAGAGCCGCAGAAGCGATTGGCTCATCATGGAACCAAAACCCGATGATAGTTACAGCACAAACTGGGGTTAATGGAAATCTTTGGGGCAGTGTTGGAACATCACTTGAAGATTGCCAAATAGCTCTGGCGAGATTGAACAGTAAATTGGATGAGCTGAAGAAAGGCAGTTCCTTTGGTCGTGGCTTTCTACGAAGGCCCACCAAGGTCGTGATGCTGAATATGAGATTGAAAGATATTGTCGCTTTCAAGCAGCAGATCCAGTCTTACAATAGCGCAATGCAAAGTTCGCTTCTCATGATCAATGTGTAGGTACATGGCCGTCTCACAAAGGCTTGGTTGATAGCTCATACGATGGCAGATGTTTATCTTTGAACAGTAACTCATCACAAGAGTCAGTCATTCAGATTCTGAATGGCCTCAAAACTCAAATTGGCCACCTCAGAACGGAAACCTCGCGACAAGGAGCGCTCGTTACTGTGTTTACCTCCCCTGAAATGGCCCAAGACAACAATCGGATGACACAAAATTTGCAATCCCTGATCCAGCAAGCTGAAGCACTTCATAGTAGCGCCAGTACTGTTGTTGGCGATGACAGGTCTACTGTATGGGGCGGAAGCATTCTTGGTGATCCTTTGAATGATGAGCAGTACAGCTCCATCAAGAATTGGATCCCTCCACCAGCCATTTCCGAAGAAGAAGAACCTAAAGGACCAGCTGAGTCAAGTTCTTTTCTGGATTCTGCAATTGGAGATGATCAAACAGAGGATCAAAACTCTGATGCTGATTCTGACATTGAAAGACATCTTTGGAAAAGATATGGTGAAGTTGCCATGACAAGTTTCAAAGAGAAGAATTATGCCAAAGCAGAGTCATTTTTCCGCAAGGTCGCCGAAATGAACGCTGATAATGATGCATCAAAAGACGAAATAAGAGAGACTAGCGTCATGCTTGCCTACTCGTGCGCGCTGCAGGCAAAGTGGGAGGATGCGGAAAAAATCCTACTTCCAATCGCGATGGAGAAGGGTTTATCAGACATAATCCCGTTATATGGTTTGTATGCATTTTCGCTGGTGTATCTTGCAAAGCCTGATTACGAAACTGCAATTAAATACAGCAAGCGAGCCAGTGGTGGTTTCAGGAAAACCCTCGGAAAGTTCAGCAGCGGTTACTTTGACTCGATGGCTCTCCTTGCACATATATATGATTGTGCGGGGGACTTCGTATCAGCTGAAGGTTGCCGAACATTTCTCCCTGCTGATTACAATACCACCCTAGAAATGAATCCTTCGTTGTATCTGGAAAAAGCTTTTTTTGAGAATACGGAGGATCTTTCCCACCAGATGGGAGCATCTTCACCATCTATCACCATTCCAGAAACCCAACCATCAATAACGTCTCGTTCTATTTCAGCAGATCAATCCAAGTTGCCTTTCTTATCACCAGGGGTAGTGGATTCGATTCATTCACGTTCTCGCAGCGTTGAGTCTCTGACGAACACAGTCCAACGAATCGATCTAGAAACAAAACATCGCCGATCAAATTCAGCTACGCCCAGTCAGCCTCTTAGTAGTCACCAAACACAGAAAACTGGCCAAAATATGATCGAGATCTCTTCTTCGTCCGTGAAAGACAACGTTTTGGATATGTCGAACGTATCAACGCCACCAACCCCATTCCCTGTTAATCTCGACTCAGAAATGGGAAGTAGCTCCAGTAAAACCCCTGCAGCTTTGCCAGCTCGGGACCCTCGAGCACCGACAAAGTTGATCGTTGCTGTAGACTTCGGACTTACTGAGACCGCGGTAGCATGGAGTTTTACACCCAGTGGTAGCGCAGAAGTCTCCCTCGGCCATAAACATAAATCTGTGGATATTCTCACTGACTGGCCTAGTTCAGGCCCACGCCGATGGCTAGGAAAGAGTATACCTCAAGAGGCATGTTTATTTTCTTCCATTAGTATATAATAAATACTGACATATGCAAGGTTCCGACTATTCTTTACTACAATCAATCTTCACAGGTTGTGGGTTGGGGCTGTGATGTACTTGATGCAGTAGCCACTACTGGCTATGCTAAACCTGGTATAACGAAGCTCCAGTGGTTCAAATCACACCTCATGATTGTTAAAAACAGTTACATGGATGGTGTGAGCCTTCCAGTCCTTCCTGCTGGGAAATCTGAAATGGATGTTGTCACGGATTTTCTCTCCAGAGTTCGCCAAACTATACAGTCAAATCTGACCAAAGTTCTCAAAGATTTTTACCTTCAAGAAGAACAGTATATACATTATTGCTTTACGCTACCATTTATCTGCGATGCAGCAGTAAAGGTCAGTCTACATAATGCCATGATTCAGGCCGGTTTTTTGAGAAATAGAAAAGACATACGCTTCACTTTAATACCAGAAGGCGAGGCCGCTGCAATTGCATCAATGAAATCTGGATTGTTACAGCTTGAACTTCGGGATGTTGTTCTTGTTGTTGGATGCGGAATAGGAATCGTTGAACTTGCTGCGTATATACTTGATAAAGCCAACCCATATTCCTTTGCTGAATTTACTAAGGCAACTGGTGATTCCTGCGGGTAAGCTCTTCACCTAGTACTAAAAAAGTGATTGACAAGTGCGCTAGGGCGTCAGCTGTCAATCGCAATTTCTCAACCCTCCTTAGGAAGAAAATTCGAAGTATGAATTTGCCCGAGGGCTCAAAAACTGCAAGCAAGATCTACGCTAAAGCAATCTCGGATTTCGATCATCGAATTAGAAGCGATTTCAGGGGTAATGGCCAAAAGTGGGAAGTTGAAGTTGGTGTTGGGGGAGAGTGGCCATCAGCTGGAATTGAAGAAGGCTCTATGACATTTACGAATGAGGAAATCTATTCACAGTTCGAACCAGTTGTTAATCTAATCTGCAAGCTTGTTAAAGAGCAAATAAGTGCATGTGAAGCAAGAAATGGATTCTTGAAGGTTGTTCCCCCTCTCTCTCTCACGCTTGCTGCTAACTTCCCATAGAATATTTTGATCACCGGACCATTTGGCAATAACGAATATCTCTTTCATCAGATTAAATCACAATGTCCTCCTCAGTATCTGTCAAAATTTGCTAGGCCAAAAGATGGCGAAACCATTGCTGTAACAGGCGCCGCTATTGCCGCCGCTGAGAGATGCAATTCTCATCGAAGCACTGGATCCAGTCTGTACGGGAAGATTTACTTGAAGAAAACATATGTTTTGCATATGCCAATTGAAATTAAAGCAGAGCCGCATACGAAATCAATTGATTGTAAACCATTCCACCATTGTGTGGACGGAGTGGATCGTCGATATGATTTGGCACAAATAATTCTACGAGAAGGTCAATCAGTATTGGATTTTCAGACATTAAGATTTACGGTCACTTCATTTCGCAGCCCGGGCTCCGATTTACTTTTCTCTAATCGGGTATACTCGGGTAGAGGTATATGGTTATCGAATAATTGCGACACGATTTTCAATTCATATGGCAGCCTCGCAAATCATCATCCAGGCAAGTAACACTCTTGGTTTTCTGGGGGTCTTCATTGATTAACCTCCTACTGCTATAGAGCCAAGGCTCCTAGGTACCAGAATTACAGACTTATCTCACATTCGACTGGAGGATCATCCCTTCCGAAAGTTCCGGTCTGATACAGGGGTCACGGATATGATCAAGTTTGATCTTGTTGTGGATTTGGATATGTCAATACCTGAGTACCCAGTCTTGGTCATCAAATCGGTTTTCGATCTTCTCGAACTCGGCTCTACGAGAATTCCAGTCGAAACAGATATGAATAATAGTAAATTATTACCATCTCCACCAAGGTAATCTGGGACAATTCCAAGGATTGGTTATCTGACATGGCCTATCAAAGAACGTACTAGTGAGTAACAAATTATACACTTTATATCCTGTAGCCTCTACCGAAATCACACAATGGACGGACTTTAACTCGCAGTCGATTCTTGAGGTTCATTTCTCGGAAGTGGCTGGGATCGCAATCTTGATAGGACTACTGGGCTATGAAGTTGAGAATCATTCAACTTGGCTTTTTCCTCGATAAGAATGATCTGAGCTGGGATGATAAATCTATGGTCACGAACATCAGATGATTGTCATTTAGATGAGCTACCCATATCTGGTGATGAGATGGGACAGCCAGGGTCACATGACATCAGGTGTGGAAATGCTTCCAGGTTGCAGCTACTCTGGGGGTGCAATAAGTTGGAAGAGTTTTGGATAAAATGAGCTGGAATGAATGTCTATGATATGTAGCCAAATACCCCGAGACTTAAAATGAAACAAATGAAGACAGCTACCCCCTCTACATTGCAAAGAATAAAATGTTCAATGACGCAGCGGTCTCGAGACTTCAGGGCCTACTAGTACGTGCACATTTTTAGTTATTGTTTCAGCTATTCTTCTTATCCAACGTCTCATAATTTCCAGAAGGCTAAATACCGAAAACTCCACCAGCACGAGTCTAATCCAAACAACTTAGTATATAACTCTTATCAAGCGAATCTAACTCTCTTCGCCTCATGATCCGACTCATCATCAGCATCAACTTGATGTTTCAGCTTCAGCTTCAATTTCACCAGTTCATCCACTCTCTCCTTCTCCTTCCCCTTAGGACTCTCATCTACTATGACTAAATCCTCATCAGGATCCATCTCGGCCTCAGCTCCCGATATAACCTGCTGCATCACTTCGAGCGGCGTCATCTGCATCGGACCGGGTACATCGGCATCCACGTCAATGAATCTCACATTCCGAATCCAATCGAACATTGTCTGATCATCAAGAATATTCTTACATCGATTATGTTCTTCATTCGTCATTGCCTTTCTACGCTCTAGAATGACTTCTTCAATTGAGCCTTTCAGGACTAAGGTCTCGACGTATACGGGCCGGACTTGACCGATTCGATGAGCACGTTTCACAGCCTGCGCTTCGACTTGGGGGGAGAAAACGGGATTTACAAAGAAGACGCGCGATGCTGACGAGATGTCTAATCCGAAGGCGGCTTGGGATACGTCCATCAATAGCACCCGGAAGATTGGGCTTTGATTGAAGGAGACGACGTATTGGGAGCGGCGGGATGAGGAGAGCGATTTTGCGTAAATGAGATGTTTGATTCCCAGACATTCAAGGGCTTGAGCGATATAGTAGGCCACGTTATCGGATTCGTAAAAAACGAGAATCTTTTCGCTGGATTGATGGAGGATGATTTTGTCCATAAGGTAGGAGAGTTTTGATGATGCGGTGGAAATGATATGCGTTGATTCCAGGGGTGCACGATCAGTTGTTGTAATTTCATTTTGTTCTTTTTGCTTTAAAATCGATTTTGGTTTACTTGGGGTCTGGGGGAGTTGCTCTGGATGGTCTGGTTTGGGGTTGATAACCAGTCGCGGTCTCGAGGTTCCTTCTGGAGAACTTGGCATTATCGTAATGTTATTATGATCATTCGCTTTATTGTCTGTTGTAATGAGCGGGTCGTCAACCGGACTGTCAGAACCAATAATTGCGGTTCCGAAAGTCTGCGAAAGCTCAGATTCTAAAAGTCGATTAGTAGATGCTGTATTGCTCTTGGTCACGGGCCTTGAAGCAGAAGCTTTGCCGATTGTAACGCCTCCAGCTAGCATTGGTTCTGATTTTTTCTTTTTCTTCCCCTTCGGTTTTACTTCTCGGTCTTCATTCACTCGGTGTTGAAGCTCAAACTTAGCTTTTGCTTCTAACAGTCCCTGAAGAGGATTCTCTTTTCCAAGTTGGGATTCAATCATCTGTTGCGCTTTATGTAAATAAGTAGCACCAATAAGTGTAGGATTGGCATCACTATCATCAAGTGATAATGCTTTGCAAACCTCTTGCGGCCAGTTGTTTTCAATATAGAAAGGCATCTCATGAGATCTACTTATCTTCGAGGAGATATTATTTGTCAAGACGGCTTTGCCCATACGAATGGCTTGGCAAAGTAAGTCTTCATCAGCCGACGAAATCTTTACTTCTCTCTTTCCAAGGAAACCCATGGCATTTTCAATTGTACTTGTAAGATGCGCTTCCTCGAAACCAGACCAGAAGAATGATGCAGATCTCAGATTAGACACCAGCTCCATGAGCGATTTTCGTTGACGCGGATGGAAGAAGTAATCAGCATCCTTTCTTTCAGATGTGACTGCATTCGTGATAATCATAAGTGCGAAAGTGTTCAAAGAGAGTTTGTTCTGTACAGATCCCTCGAGTTTGACGACTTGTTGATGGAGAGGCGGAAGAACGACATCTTCTAATACATCATCTGGTCTGTGACGAATAATGAAACCCTCAAGCGTGGCCCTCAAGCAATCCATATTTCCTCGACTCTTTGCGCCATGGCGAGGTTGCATGACCAATTGGTTCCAAGAAGCTAAGTCATTGTTGGCATTAGCCCAAGGCCGAGCTCTCAGGAAGAACGTTGCAATATTTCCAAGCTTCTCAAGATCTTTCCGTTCTTGTTTATTGAATAAGTTTTCTTGCACGGAAGAAATTTCCGAGGAGGTAGATGCTGTGTCTACAGATTCAGAAGAATCATCCTGAACATTTTGTAGAGTAGGGCCGACGAAATTCTCGAGATTTTCCAAGGCGATAATTTGAGATCTGGAAGAAGACATCGCAGCTTCCATACCATAAAGTCCTTGAGTTGGAGTTCCTGACACTATCCACCTCGAAGTTACTTGGAGCGAACCAAGGACTGTAAGAGCTTCAGTTCTCGAACTGTTTGAAGAGTTTCCAAAGGTGTGACCCTCATCAACGATCAAGCGTTTTATTTGTATACTCTGGAGAGGCGATCCTGAGACATTTCCGTTTTCGATGCTCTCCCTGGATTCTTTCTCAAATCGCTGCTTGCTGAACAATAAGATATCATATTCTTTGAGCTCTTCTGCAGGAGGTATACTTGCTTTCAAGTCATTCATATAGAGAACTCTGAGTCCAGTTGTGTGCTTCTTTATCTCTTGTCGCCACTGCTGAACTAAATTGGAAGGAACAATGACCAGGGTGGTAGCACTGAGCCAAATCTTCCGTTTGGGCGGAGAACTCGAGTCGGACAACTCTAATTGTCTCGACCAACGACGCGGAGGAGGTGGAGATATCTCATAATATCCATTCTCCCGAACTAGAGCTGCAGATTTTGTCAAATCATAACCTGTCTCGCGTTCCATTCGTGTGAATTCTGCTTTCCATGGTAAACCAGAGCGACCAAGACTAGCAGCAGCCATCTGAGCTAAAGTTCCAGTCTTTGGTCGTTCAATCACGTTGCTAACTGAATGTTCCACAGGAATCTGAGATGGAATATCGAGGGTCGCTAGAATGAGCGATAGACATATTAAGGTCTTTCCAAGACCCATGTTTTCCGCCAGAATCCCACCTTTTGCGGCTTCATATCTTCGCGGCTCTCTAAAACAACAGCTGTTACCAAAATCCCAATAGTAGGGTTGATCATCTTGGTCGTGCACAAGCGTGAGCCTGGGATCAATATTCTGTGCTGGCTGTTCTTCTCGTTGAAGCATGAGAGCAGCAGAGCGACGCTGATATTGGTACAGGGTTGTCTGAAGACCTTCAACATCGCTTGCAAGAATTTTAGACATTGCATCTTTAGCGTGTACATCATGAAGTATCTCTAACTTCGGGTCAGGAGAAGTAAGATGGTTGAAAATATAGAACAAAGAAGGGTCATCCTTCTCTGATCGGTGACAGGCCGGATCAACACTGGAAATAGGTGATCCTGAGGTCCGCTACATCCAAACAGTTAGCATCCTCTATCTCAGTACACGAGAGAAAGGAGCGTCGCTGGACGCCGTTCATTGCGAGTATATACTTCACTCAGTCGGATAATAGGAGAAAGATGAAGGGGTGCCTCGTTTCTTACCTGCCCAAGGAAGGTGCTCCTAGATCTATCGATTTGAGAAAGAAGTAGTGTCATTCGTTTTCTCAAATTCCTATCGCTACGGTTGATTGAAAGATGTCCCACATCTTCCGGTAAGATATACACACGAACTTGGCCATGTTGTTGATCATTGGCCTTGAAGCTGAACCGAATCCAGGCCGCATTGTGAAGACCACAAAAAGGTGCGAGGACAGTAGAATTCATGAGCTTGGTTTGCATAGAGCCTCCAACAATGTCGGACGACTGATTGACAGCATAAAGATCACGTGGAAGAACAAGTATAGCCCATTGGGAAGTGTAGGCAGTCCAGAGATCAGAACTGGCGTCGCAGTCGCTTCTCAGAACACGGAGACACCCAACAGGGATGTAGTTGGTGAATCCAATGGCCATGTTGTCATTGCTTAAGCTCAACTCCATGATGACGCTGTTGAGGACTTCAAATTGGAATTAGAGAATCTGTAGGCAACAAGGTCGCGGGGACGGCGCGCTGAAACTCCAGATATTACGGGGGGAGACTATGCAAAATTGAATGGAAGTTCTCATGGTTGGCAGAAGTAAAAGCTCCTGGTTCATCGAAGTTCAAGATGACGGTGTTAGCTAAACGAAAGACAAGCGAAGTTATTCGCTGTAATGAAGGTGTTCGCCTCGAACTTCTGAGGCTCAATTTGAGATTCACGCTAAGATAGGTTTAAGCGACGCGGCGGATAAGAGTCCACGTGATACCGCGATCATTTTTAAATTTACCTCAACTATCCTATAGCAACAACATTTGAGACACTTTTAATAAGATTCCTAGATAAGCTTCAATAGTTTAATGGGATTTATAAGTCCTCCATAAAGAACCATATACCTAACTAGATAGGTAATGTTGAGTGCTGCAAATCAATCCACGTTGATTGACGAATGCGTATTCCTTTGGACCCAATTTGACTAGTATTGTTTGTTTTCATCAATAATCTGTAGCAATTAAGAATACCGTTCAGAGACATAGCTTGACGACTAAAGAAGACCTCTCTGTTCGATGAGAACTATTCACGTGACTTTATGTCAAACACTCCTTGAACGTTTCTAGGCAGACAGATTGGGAGAAATGGAGTATTCCATCCCACATAATTATCTTTTAGGCACAGGAGTCTACTACTGCTTATCATCCAGTAAACTAAGCATCCGACCAGCTCAAAAATGGCGCTTACCAATACACCCACACTCACGCAGCTCATCCCAGTCCTCACCTCAACCGCCTCAGTCACCTTCTGCCTCACAGAGTACTGGACATTCATCCCCTTCCTCAAGGCATCCACTCCCTCGCAAGCCATCTCGCCCATCTGGGACTCCTACCTATACCTCACAATCCCGGGGTGGTTAGGATTCGGGCTCACATCTGCCATCTCGGGATACCTCTCATATCGCAAGATGGCGACAGGATTGGAAAGGAGTTTGTATGGCTGGGGTGTGATATTTGCTTTGGGCCATTATGCGTTTGGATATTATGTTTCTAGGATTGTTGAGAGGTTGGTCAAGGGGCCGCATGAGAAGGCAAAGGATGAGTTGAGAGGTTGGTTGAGGTTGCATACCGTGAGAACGTTATTGGTGGATGTTCCCGCTATGGCTTGTTTTGTTGGGGGTTTTGTGAAGCTGCTTTAGAAAAGAAGTTAAAGCTTTGCCAAGGAGGGAAAGAGCATTGCAAGGTAGAGCGGGCTCTCCATGCCAATCTCATTCGAATCTGCCCAGTGTTATGATTTCTTTCTCTATTTAGTGATAGTGAGCAAGTTTTAGTAAAAGAGAAAGACGAGTAGGGATCTCTTCAAGTTCCGCTTGAATTCATCGTGAGTGAAGCTTGCCACTACCTAGTTCCATCCCTCCAGTCTTCTAGGCCAGATTTGTAACTATGTAATACACCTTTGTACATCTTCCTAACGCCTGATGCTATCCCGCTAAGTCTATCAAACACCATTTTACATTATACACGCAATATCAATCCATTCTCGTCTGTCCCATGATACTTCATGCCATACCCTTTTTCTCGCCCTCTTCTGTTGATGCAGCTCCTCCGATGCCCACTTCTTTATTTCTTTTTGTAGTTGTGCCGTCAACCCAGAATTCTAAATCTCCGTCCCCACTCAACGTCCCCCTTTTTACTATTTGTCCCTGCTCCCGCATCAAATCCTCGATAGTAAGGTTTTTGTCACCAAAAATCTAAAGAGATTAGCTAAATGACAACTATCGTCCGAGGGTGATACACACATTTAAATGATCGCTAATAACATGCTTGTTCTTGCACTCTGGACAGGTGATGAGGACAGAGCCATGGTGATAGCCCTGCTTGCTGATCCGGTGCGAGGAGCGAGTACTGCAGGGTTTGCAGGTAAATGTCAGTTCGTACTCTGGGCGCGGTTGTTTGGGTGGCTGAGGAACGGAAGAGGAGTTGGTTCGATCTGTCAGAGGTCTTGTGCCAGCCTCTGAATAGCACCTAAGGGCAGTCTTGGGTATTCGAGGAGGAGCAAAAGCTCGCGGTATTCGTGTGGAGAGTGGCGTCAAGGGCAGTCTCCTGGCCGGGCTCGAAAGACGCGATAATGTCCGCAGGCATGATAGTGGACTAGGCGTTGACGGCATGACGTCTCTGTAGTGTATTGATCTTGTTAAAAAACTTAGACAACGAGTGACGTCCTTGAGGCTCAAAGCTAGCGCGATAACGATAAGAACTGTCGGCGAAAAGTTGAAGCGAGTGCCGATATCAACTTCCCCAGAGATAATTCCATGACGAACACCAACCTAGACCGAACACGTTCTTTTTACACAGGTCGACTTCTTGATTTGTGATCCAAGTACTTGCTTTGTGCAAATCTTGTGATTCTTTACCTGCTTTGATAGAGCAGTCTCTCGCTCGGCAAAAGGCACTTCTCCGTGTTTCTGGTGCCCCCGCGCGAGGTCTTGCCAGTCTACGCGCCGACCTAGGACACAGCCTTCTCTCCAGCCTTGTTCCACGACTGTACAACTAGGTGCAAGGGAAGGATGATATCTGGTCGTGGAAGAGGGAAGATACGTCCCCCACGCAGAGTAAGTTCGAGCGTTCACTTCCCCCGCTTACACTCTTGGAATTCCACCCCACCACCTTAACTCGAGCAAAGACCTCATGTCATCTTCACTATTGAAACTTATTCTACATTTTGAGATCCTGTACCTGCAGAAATGGCAGATGCAACTTTTAAAAGTGCATTAGCTCGTGCTATAAGTTTGAGCCTCGAGGTTGCATCTCCTCGTTCTCTTGCATATTCCTCCCAAAATGAGCATTGTAGGCTTAGAATATAGCTAACATAACCTTTTCGTAGAATCCTCTAAGCCATGGAGGTGATGGCGACTTCGAAGTGCAATGGGATATCTTGCGGTCCGCATTAAAAGAAATCCATACCAAAAACGCATCCTCTCTTTCTTTCGAACAGATCTACCGCGCCTCTTACAAGATCGTTCTCAAGAAACAAGGCGATGAGCTCTATACCAGAGTCAAGGAATTTGAGGAGCAATGGTTTGGTAGTGTTGTCATGCCCAAGATTCGAGGATTGATATCCAAGAACTTGATCAATGTTGCCTGCGGAGGTGTCTCCGGAGTCACTGCCAATGAGAGAAGGTTGACTGGGGAGGAGTTCTTGAAAGGCTTGAAGCTCAGCTGGGAAGATCACATTACAACGATGAACATGACAACGGATGTTCTCATGTACATGGATCGTGTCTATTGCTTAGAAAGCCGGAACGATTCGATCTTCACAACCGCGATGGGCCTATTTCGGGATCACATTTTGAGATCTCAGCTCACGGCTGGAGAGGGATTAGTCACCTTCAATATTCTAAACTCGGTAGTTCTGGACCAGATTGGAATGGAGCGTGATGGAGATGTCATCGATAAAGCTCTTATTCGATCTTGTGTCTATGTGTTGGAGGGACTCTACGAAAACAACGAAGAGAAAGAACAAGACAAGCTCTATCTGACAGTCTTCGAGGTCGAATTTTTGGACAAGAGCAAGATATTTTACCAAAATGAGTGCAACAGGCTGCTTCGAGACGCTGACGCTAGCACCTGGTTACGACAGACCAAGAAACGGCTGGTCGAGGAAGAAAATCGATGCCAGACTACAATCTCATTAGTAACCGCGCCAAAGATTGCGAAAGTCGTAGAACAGGAAATGATTAGTAGTCACCTAGCCGAGTTTCTTGCAATGGAAGGAAGTGGTATTCAGGCAATGATTGACAATGATCGTTACGAAGACCTAGCCCTTTTGTACAAACACATCGCGAGGGTGGATTCCTCCAAGGAATCTTTGAAGGCTGCACTGCAGACTCGGGTGGTTGAACTAGGCTCTGAGATCAACCATCTGATTCAAAATACCGACTCTGCAGCCTTAACCACGGCTGGTGCAGACGATGCAGATGGAGCTGAAGGAGCAGACAAGTCGAAGGTGCCCAAGCAAAACTCAGCTGCAAAGGTAACCACCTTGGCCATTAGATGGGTTGATGAAGTTCTTACGTTGAAGGACAAATTCGACAAGATGTGGAAGCAGTGTTTTGCCGAAGACTTGGTCATTCATACTGCCCTGACTAAGAGCTTTGCTGATTTTATCAACCAATTTCCACGTTGCTCTGAATATGTCTCATTATTCATCGACGACAATCTCAAGCGTGGAATCAAAGGAAAAACCGAAGCTGAAATCGAGGTTGTCCTTGATAAGGCTGTAACGTTGCTCAGATATATCATGGACAAGGATATGTTTGAAAGATATTACAAGAAACATCTCGCGCGACGTTTGTTGTTCAACAAATCTGAGAGTGCCGATGTCGAGAAACAGATGTTATCTCGCATGAAGCAGGAGCTAGGTAATAACTTCACTAGCAAATCGGAGGGCATGTTCAAGGATATGACTATGTCTGAAGAACTTACAACAGGATATCGGACGCATATTCAAAACCTAGGAGATATCGACCGCAGAAATATTGATCTTGGCATCAATGTTTTGACATCCAATAATTGGCCTATGGATACGATGGGTGACAAGAGCACCATGCGAGAAGATGGTACTCGAACAACCTGCACATTCCCTCAAGAGATCAAGACGTTGCAAGAATCTTTCAAGGCATTTTACCTTAAAGACCGTAATGGTAGAATGCTGACATGGCTGGGTTTTCTTGGTAACGCTGATGTCCGGTGTGTTTTTCCAAAGATCCCCGGAAAAGAGGGTGCCCTTAGTCGTGAGCGTCGACATGAGATCAATGTTCCTACCTATGGAATGATTGTCTTGTTATTGTTCAATGACCTAGCAGACGGAGAAACCCTTTCGTTTGATGAGATCCAGCAACTTACGAATATCCCTGTCCAAGAACTTTCGCGAGTCCTTCACACAGTCTCGGTTCTTCCAAAGGCGAAGGTACTCAACAAGCATCCTCCGTCCAAGGATCTTCCAAAGCCTGGAGACAAGTTTTCATTCAACACTCATTTTACGTCTAAAGCAGTCAAGATCAAGGCGCCCGTGATGGTAGGAACTGTCAATAGAGTTGAAGGCGACCAGGAGCGCAGGGAAACGGAAGATCGCAATGACGAACATCGAGGTTACGTAATTGATACCGTCATTGTGCGAATCATGAAGTTGGTTTTCTCCTATTCTTTCCGTTTCCTGACTAACAAACCACAGGTCCCGCAAACAACTTGCACACCAGGTCCTGTTCTCCGAAGTCATCAGTCAACTCTCACAACGTTTCAAGCCTGACCTCAACATGATCAAGAAGCGTGTTGAGTCCTTGATCGAGCGGGAATATCTGGAACGCGCAGAAAACGTGGACGTGCCCAGTTACTCTTACCTTGCATAATTTCGAGGATTTTATTAGATATGGAGTATTTATGACTGGGCATGGCTTTCTGAGGTGGCATGATATCATGGTATGGAAATTTGCAGCGGAAAAACAGCATGGCGTTGGTGCGTTGAGCGGATAAGCGAATGGGCTTCTGCGAGGCATATGCATCTGTTCGTGTATAGGTGCAGTACTGCACATCTCATGGGTTAATTTGAGACCTTGATCCACATAGGAATTGCGCATAATCAGTTTGGAGGTATTGCGTCGCCTTATAATCATTGAATTATGCACGTGGACTTTCAAGGTGCAAGTTTGCACGATATGTCCTAATGTTTGTTTTTATTTCAAATTTCAAAGTCATTCTCCCTGCTTTCCTCGGGGGTAGCCCAAAAGCTTTCAAGTTTCAATGCAAGCGCTAATAATTAAGACTTTAACATTATACCCTAAAATATCATACAAGATACATCCTTTCCAGGTTCTCGTTACACTTTCGTTCTTCAATATCTATGCATATTATATTAGGTAGCTCGTTACCTAATTTGTAGTAAAGATACAGTAGTCATCTCTTACTTAATTACACTACGCCTTTATAGATTCCAATATCTCCTTTACCCCAGCAAACTCAAGCTCTTTCATCGTTTCACCCCAGACCCGGTCCATCAAAACCTTACCCTCAGGCGTATACAGCAGCGAAGCAAATCTACTTTACATTCAGCCAGGTCAAAATACTCGGAGAGGGAACGATGACTTACGGATGGATCTTCCAACTCATCAGGAAACACCCATGGGATTCTTTCCCCTTGTTCACAACCGCGTCAACCAAGCAGGAAGCACCCACTCTCGTCGTCCTCCCAGCAATCGCATTGAAGATCTTGAGGATCACTCTCAACCCACCCGTCACGTCGCGCGCTAGCTCCGTACCTTTGACGGCGGCAGGGTCGGCGAGGTTGATAATCAGGTCGTCTGCTGAGACGAAGTCGACGAGGTTCCAGAGAAACATGTGCGCCAACAATTTGGAAGTGTTGTAATTCTCTCTCGGATCGAACGTCGCAGCATCATCGAAAGAAGGAAACAACGGATTCGCATCTCTATTTGGGAACTTTGCTGCTAGTGTCAAGGCTGCGCTGACGATGGTTAGATGTGCAGGTTGATGGCCAGGTGGTCCCTTCGTTTTGAGGATCGGGAGCAGGAGAAGCGTGAGGAGGACTGTCGAGAGGTAGTTGACCTGGAAAACCTCGTCGTGACCGGTATTCTGGACGCGGTTAAACGTCAGTCTTCCGACCCCGGCATTCAAGATGACGATATCGATCCGTGCGAGTTTGTCCTTGACCCGACGAGTGAAAGCCTGGATCGAGGTGTAGGAACACATATCGAGCTCCCACACATCGATGTGCGCTTTCGGGTACAGCTTTCGGAGTGAGGAAGCGGCGAGGTTGCCTTTGGAAATCGATCGGACTGCTAGGATCAGATGCGATAGGGAGAGGGAGAACAGCTGGTGGGCTGCTTCAAGGCCGAGTCCAGTGTTGCTTCCTGTTATGATGGCGGTTTGACCAGTGAGCGTCGTGGATGGAGAGGGCCATTGCGGCTTTGCGCGGAATTGGTTCTCGATGAATATGCCAGGGAAGAAGGGAGTATTAGATGGAGGGAGATCTTTGGAGCCGACCATGGTGATTGACTAAGTCTTTATGTTCACTTCGTTGCAGCAGAGAGAGTGAGAAGTTAGCTTTTGATCGAGTGATTAGGAAGATAGTTCTGGTCTCGTTATATACTCTAAGCATTGTATCTACACAAGTATTTGGACGTTGAAGAGAGACCCCTGCAAGCTCTTAGAGATCCCCCTGGTACATTGTTTTCTCTTTTAGGATAGCTCTTTTAGTGGATCTCATCCTCGAAAAGACACGGCTTGGAGCTGTGGTAGCGAATCACGCTTGAAATAGTACATCATATCGATCTCATAGCATTTCGAGTTCTTGAGAGAGTGTTCACCATGCAGGGGTCGAGGATCAGGTCTCATGCATACAATCTGCATGGCTTGCAGCTCAAACAAGGGCTATACCCGAAACGGAATACAATCTCGACTTTCTCACTCTCCGGAGATAAGATTTACCTCCACCCCCAGACTATTTTTGTTTCTAGTACCGGTAATCATCTCTCCTCACTACTAATTCTTCTCCGTCAGTTGTCAACGGACGACTCTTTATTTCCGAACATTGTATGCCAACTTGGGAAATTCTGTAGGATGGCTGATTTTCAAACATCAGGTGAGCGAGACCCTGGTTAAACAGAAATGATATTGATGCTGCGGTGTGAGGCTTCATGGACTCATTGCTTATGGGATTTCAGAGTTGCAATTCGTCGTATCGACTGATGTTGAGAAACATAACCCCGAGTTACGAAAGTTTATTCGGAGCCATGTTATGTTAGGAAAGAATCTTGGGAAGACACTCCCTCCTCGGAAGAAGAGGCAGAAGAGCCGCCCAGATATTTTACGACCGGGCGTAAAAGTACCTACCAAAAGGCCATCAAAACTCAAGAATCTCTCAGCCGCCTCTATTGAAGTGTCTCACTCCGAGCTCCCAGTCTCAATCCCCCAGAAATTTGGCTCAAGCATGTCCGGCATCAACTTTGCCGATACCGTGGACCCATCAATCGTCGAGACAATCCTCCAATGTGCGTAGCTCCCTCGAAGACATTCCCATCCCCCAATCACATCCCACGCCACTCACTCCACCCAGTCTCCTCGATAGCCAAATCCCTCCTCTTCACGCTCGCCCCCTGCATTCTCTTTGAGCGCCGAGCCGAAGATTGGATCGCACCATTAACAACCGACGCGGCCTATCTACACTGTCTCATCTTCACCTCATCGTACATCTTCTCCTCTATCCTGTCACCCAAACCATCTGTAAATCGACGTACCTTGCCGCACTTTCTGAAAGCGGTAAGTCTTTTGAGAGAGAGGTTGGAGTTTGCGGATGATGCAGAGAGGTTGAGTACTACCACGCTGAGAGCGGTGTTGGGGTTCGCCGGTCATGCGCTACTAATAGGTGATGTGAAGGCGGCGAGGAATCATATGTTGGGTTTGGGGAGGATGTTGGATCTCAGAGGGGGCATGGATAGTTTGGCGGGGAATGAGAAATTGATGATTGAGATGTTCAGGTATGCTGCTATTCTTCCACTGGGTGATGCAGAAGTAACTTTTGCAGATGTGACATAGGGATAGCGCTTCACTGCGGCTCGACCCCTATCTTCTTTAACGACAGCAATCACAAGAGCAAAAACTCATCTGCTCCATCTCAGAGCTCTTTCCCGCCCTATCCGAATCTATCGCCGCTCCTCAGATTAGTTCAACCTCAGTCTCCATCGCATACCCAAACTCCAAACAACCCCTTCCTCGCGTCCCCTTTCAATCTCCATCCTACCATCCTCCATTGCTGGACCACCCTCTCTAGTTTTAGTACAATAATTAACCATGCTCTCTTCACAAAACAATACATCACAACACCCACCTTCCTATCCACCATGTCCTCGATTATATACCGCCTTCTCAATCTCAACTTCCCAGTTACGGATATCAATCCTTCCGCACTCAACGAACCAACCCGCCTCGCTCTCCTCGCATCCTCCTGTACCATCTTCCTACAATGGCAAAACCTCGGCATTCGTTACTCTCATTTCAAAGCCAGATTTCGGGGCTGTCTGATGGGTTTTACACGTCCGGCCGTTCAAAGCTGTGAAGGAGGAGGTGGAAGGATAGGATCTGGAACAGACAGAGAGAATAAAGAAAATAGATTGAGATTTTGGATTGTGATGATGGCTGGTATAGCAATTCTTGATGAGGCGGATGACGAGTGGCTAAAACCTTTGGTGAGAGGATATGCAAGAACTTGTGCGGTGTACAGCTGGGAAGACGTGAGAGTGCTACTTGAGGAGGGTGGATGCTGGATCGGGATCGTGCATGATGAGAGAGGAAAGGACGTGTATGAGCGTTTGACTGCGGACGGTGAAGTATGATCTGGCGTGCATTAAGAATGGATAGTCTCTGTGCTCAAAACTGTGGAACGTCATCTGTAGAAACAATACTAATCGCTGGCGGCGTGAAACTATGAAAGATGCGAAGAGGTGGATGGAGATGTAAATGGAGATCATCCAAAATATGAAGTGAGGATCATCCGAATTCATACACGATCTTGGTCTGGCTCGTGCACGTTATTTATCTCGTGCAAACAGCTTTCTTTCTACCCGTGGTTTAGTTTGTACAGTCCACATAAGTTACTCAGTCTATATTACCAATATATTACTTCTAACAACAACAAAAGCATATCGCCACGCCTTCTCTACTCCTTGAGAAAGAGCATATGCTCAACTTCGGCGACGAGTTGTTGGATCCTCGGGCTCTTCTCGCCATGCTCGACGGCCCACTCGGCCTCGGGGGCGAATCTCTCTTCCGCGTCCTGCAACAGCCGCTCAACTCTCCCGATCAAGGCGACGTCGCGAGGATCAGCGGCACGCACCGCTTGTGGTGCGGAGCGGCGCCAGTTCTCGTACCCGTGGATGGTCGGTGGTTGCGCTGCCTCCATTATTTGCCCCATGAGCCAGCAGGCGGTTCGGTGCTCGGTCCGCAAGTGCTCCATCGCCGCTGCGAGGTCGGCTCGCAGGAGATCCCTAGTTGCTTGGTCGAGGTGCGCGGCGAGGGAGACGATGGTGGGTTCCATGGTCCCATCCAAGAGGTCACCGGCACTCATGATATCGCGCGGCTGAGCCCGAGCGACGGGATCCTTCGCAAGACTTTCTAACCGATCATAGATTCGGAGAGCTCGAGGGCTAGCCGGGTGAACACCGGTCAACTCCATCATGTTTTTCATCATCCCGATTCCTCGAATATCTGCCCTGGTTCGCTCGTGCACAATCTCAAACACATCTGCAAAGACCTTTCCGTCTCTGGTAAAGAAACTCTTGTGGTCAGGATGGTACACCAGTATACCTAGTCGCAACGAGATGTCCCAGGCGGGCATCTCGCCAATATTCATATCCTTCTTGAGCAAGAAGAGTCTGAGAAGGACGTGGAATTGGAGGTGGCTCATGGAGGTGGATGTTCTTCTTGAAGAGATATTGAAGGCCTTGATTAATTCCTCGTAAGAAGCATGAACGCGTCCCAGGCATAATTGAGAATTTCCGCGTAGTTGGTGCCAGTTTCCAACCAGAAGTAACTTTTCCACAGACAGTTCATCTTGTGGCGTATTTCTCTCCTGAATCCAAACAGAATCCAGGTGTGCAAGGAGTCCTGACCAGTCATTCCTGGCCGTGAATTGTTGAATCAGCAAGGAGTGAGATAACTCAACTCCTTGTGGGTGACCCGTCAGAATCTCCAAACCTTGCAATGCCATGTCTTTGTTTTGGAATTTCGACACCGTCTCGCTATTTCTGATTGACATCCATGCCAGAATCTCCTCGTTGGAGACCCCGTCTGTGATTTTCCCAATCACGTCCACAAAAATACTCATACATTGCCCAAAAATGTTTCCAAATGATCCACCACCAAGCTCCAACAGTTCTTGCAGAGAATCATTGTCTGAATCGTTATCAGAACCCTCAGCGTCTTGTTGGTGACCTAGGGCCGATTGCAGTCTGATTCCACACATACGGAACATCATAACCGCCCCAGGACTTTCTCTTGCAACAGCCAAGAATTCTGGCCACAGAGGGGCTATTTCCCTGGCTATACGCAATAACTCCAGATCCATCCGCTCAAGAGCATCTGCAATTTCGGCCTGCGTTGTGTACGTGTATGAGTGGAGTTTCATTTGAAACTCCGTCCCCTGAGCTTCGAGTTCTTGAAATAGCCGAGCTATTTTTGAGAGCGGAGTCTCTGAACCAGAGGGAACCCCCTGAAATAAGGCAGAGACCATTATTGCATTACCCACTGGATCCTTAGCGTATTCTTCGAATCTACTTAGCTCTTCGACGCTTTCCGACATGTCCTGAAGACCTGGGAACTGACACTCCATTTCAGTGACAAGACCTCGAGTGAGTCTGAGAAAATTGTCAGCCTTGACGGTCAAAAGAATTATGAGAATCAGATGAATTACCGAATTTGATTGTTCACCTTGGAAGGATCCCGCATGAGGTAAAACCGACAAAGCCACTCGGAATAGTGTACGAGACTTTTCAGCACTCGAGACTGACCCGCTCTTTTCGTCTCTCCATCGAAGACTCCATATTCGAGCTTGTCCTTGGGACAGGAGACGTGACCATCTGATCTACGTTCAATGAAAGCTTCAATTGCTCGAGAGGTATATTCGGCAATAGATTCAAGACAATCTGAATATGCCGGTATTACCAGGGTAACGTCAAACATGTGTATTACATGGAGTATTTGCAGAGGAACTTTGGCAGGGATCGCAGGAAAATTAATCCCACGAGAGATCCACTCAAGGCCTATATCCAGTGCAGATAGAAAGTTTGACGCACCTGCCTCCATTTCCTCTTGAAGATTAATGGCATTCAATGGTTGTAATGCGGAGGGTAGATCTGGCTCGGAGGCTCCCAGAGATATAGCTAAGGGGTCGAATCGATCGGCAGTCGGGCAAGGCGGTGATGTCGTACGCCATTCATGATAATCAACAAAGGCTTGATGATAGCGGCCACGCACCTTGATCTTGAGATGTTCAAAATTCCTTCTCAAATAGAATGTGAAGAGAGGATGGATTTTCCAGGCCAGTCTTAAGGTTTCGTTTTCTTCGTAAAACCCGCCAGGATATAAGAGCCCAGCTTCTCGCAGCTCACGGGTGAAATGGGAGACGGGCTTTTGATACCGACGACCAAGCATCGAGACTGATGCAAAGATGTCCAATTTTAGACTCAGAATGGCTTTCCGAGACGTGGAGGGTATTGGAGTATCCAGACATTCGTACTTGAGCAAGCGCGCTGCAAAGCCGTCCAGATCTCTGGGAAAGGTATCGAATAGACTCAGTCCCAGGAGGATCGATTTCTCAAAGCCGTTTGAGAGGTGGAAAAACCTTTCGCAAGCCTTATACAAACTGGCTTTCTTCAGGTAGGAAACTGCTAATGAATCTTGCAGTACGCCTTCACCCATTGTAAACGCCCGTTCAATGTCAAAGGCTCTTGTCATTCTACTCTGCAGAGCCATAATTTCAATGCAGCCTGGTAGAAAATCCAAGCGTTTGAACAATTTTTCTGCTGCACCTATACTCGCATCACTCGCACTTTGAGACGTTGAAAAGCTCGCAGGTGGCTCACAAGCAACTGCCAACTGGCGTTGAAGTTGATGACACGAGTAAGTTGCTAATCTAGGAAGAGCTATTAGGGTGTCATATTCACGAGCCATAGATGGCTCCCGGCAGAATACCAAGACGAAACATGGCAATCCCTCAAATATTTCAAGAAAGTCTTTCCACAGTGACTTGTTTGCGGCATCGTCTGTTATTTTCGACCCATCGAGAATAATCAATGTCCACGTTTCCTTCCGTTGTGGATCAGCAAGGGTAGATAGAAGAGTTTTGAGGCGGGTACTACTGTCTTCAAAGGTCGTCGAGGCTGGTGAAGAGGTTGGGCGAATTTTTAGCATTGCGAGTCTCGAACTCAGTGACCCCACTTTCCGATGTCTTTGTTCGGTGGTTCCTCGAATAGGTGTATCAAGGCTGACGATGAGATCCTGGCAGATACGAAGAGGATTTTGTTTTTCAGAGTCGCTAATGTCCAAGAGACATTGCTTCTTCGTAAAGCCTGTACGGCTCCACCACCATGATAGATAATTAGCAAGATGGGTCTTTCCCCAACCGCTCCGACCATTAAGGATCAATATGCTGGCTTTCAGATATAAGAGAGACTCAATCTTGTATATCAAAGCTTCCCTACCAATTGGAACCGAAATCTTCTGTGGCAGAGCCGTTCTCTTGCCAAGACTTATGCGTGAGCCAAGTAATAATCTTGCGGCCGGAACTCGTCCAGCTGTCAATTTTATATGAAATTCCTGGTCCTTCGCACCGTAAGCCACTGGTACTATCCAATCATCCACGTCGACATCGAGACCAAACCGGGCTTGGCGGCTTTTGGCTTCTCGCAGGGCTTGCCGTGCATCTGATGCAGCTGTCCAGAAGTCATTATTTTCTTGCAAAAAAGAGGTATAAAATCTAGCCATCATGGTTGCTACGGCACTTGTCATGATTTTGTATGACATGGCAAAGACAAACTCAACTCCATGTTGAATCAGAATCTCTGCCATGTTGGCACTGCTCCGGGCCGACTCGCAAGCATTGAGTATTGCGATTTTGACTCCAAACAGTGCAAAGAGCCTCCCAACTTCTGCAGCCTCCACTAAATCAGCCTGGCATTCAGAACTCATGAATTGGAGACTCGCTCTATGTTAAATTAAATCAAGTACTGCTTAAGATATTATAGAGCCACCTACGTGAGATCTCGCCGAACAATCCCGTGAAGATCCAGGTGCACCAGATCAACAGGTTGGCCACGCTCTTTCGATGAGCTTAGATGTTGCTTCAGTGCTGCAAATGTACCAGGTCGTACTATATGAAGGTCGAGAAGCATGTTTCCAAGAGCATCATTGAGCGGTTGCGAGACAAGTCGATGTTCAGACTCTGGGGAATCTTCGCCATCCATAGCCTCTGGTCTTGCTGCAAGAAGGCAGAGGTTAAATACAGGTGCATTGTTATCAGTGGTATTTGAAAGCCGAGCATCAGCTTTGACAATTCGGACAACTATGATCCTCTGGTCTACGGCTTGCGGAGATTCAAGTAATTCCCAATGAATTGCGTGGAACTTGGAATCCCTTTGGCCATTGTCGCGCACAACTATGCGCACGTTCTCATTCAGAGGCATATCGTCTAATACAAGCTCTTTCAATCTGGCGGATAGGCGAACTAAGTACGAAGTAGTTTTCTTGGCCCGATCACGCTCGAAAGGATCTTGGATTGCGTGCTTCTCGAGATACCACTTCAAATCGGCCTCGTCTTTCTCAGGCTGGATATCGTTTGGAAGCGTCTTCATACGTGGTGCGCCTTTGCCACTTATTACGAAGCTCAACAGTGATGCTGGATCGTTATTATCGGCCTGAGTGAGTACTAGACGGCGATAAGCCATATTGCCGAGGTAGATGGCAGCTAGCTACAGAGAGGTGCTCTCCGTTCCTTGAGCGGATTGGGCAAAGCTACGCAATAATGGCTGTTCTCAAGCAACGACGATGATAGATACCCGGGAGAAGGGGAAAACCAAGGGCCCAGCTGGAAAAGGGCATCGGTTGGATGCAGTCACTCTCTTCATGGCTGAGAAGACTTGGGAAGAAGCCTTGCCACGTATTTCCTGCCAAGAGTTGCTCAGCCGCACTGATAAGTGATGGAGAGCGGACGAGGAGGAAGCTAAGAGAAGTGTCCAGTCATATGCGTTCGCTTACTGACCTGCGGCCGAAGGACGTGCCATCTTCTTCACCCAGATCATCTGCACTTCTTCTCAACTCCAAAATACCCAGGAAGAAGATACGACGCTGCTGTCAACCCTATTCTACTAGGGCAAAGCATCATCATGGAGCGACCGCGATTTCTCCTTCTCAGAGATCCAATTCCGGTCAGTGAGCTGGACAATCTCCTCGGCCGCTTCGTCGTGGATTGCTTCTCTCCTCTCGACATCAGCGCTCCCACGTCGGTCAAGTCGGTGGGAGAGCAATACGGACTGGAGCCGATCCTGAGCGAAGATGTCACCCTCCTCTTAAAGTCCTCCCAAGAACGCTCGGGCCGAGTAGGCCTGCAGGCCATTCTTCAGCTCGCTGCTTCGCGGGGCTGGCATCAAGAACTTCGGGTGGAATCCTCACAGATCCGGACATATCGGCTGAAGAGCCACGATCGCGTTTTCGAAGATATTATTAGCGACGAGTTGCAGCTGAAGGAAGTGAAGAGGATTTTTGAGTACTCCAAGGGAGGCCTTTTGCGGACAAGGAGAAAGCTGTTCATGATCACGGGATTAAAAGTGATTTCGGATTCATCGAGTTCTCTGGAACGATCTGGTAGCCGCTCAAATGATGTAACAATCCAAGTCAGCCAGGCAATCAATGCGATTGCGCCTCGGCTTGGTGTTCTGCTCAACGTCACGGATCCCGAAGCCAGCCACGCGGACAAGAACCTCTCATCTACAACCCAGACCCTCAAGACACTGCAGGCCCAGATATTTGCCGTGGAGTATCGAACCATCACCCGACCGCTGCTGGTCCAATGCTCCAAGAAATGGAAACCGTCCTTGGGCTCGGCGAAGCAGTTTCATTGGGGCAACGCCATGATGGGAGACGATGAAGACGGCGCCGAGGTGTTGAGAGGATTGCAGTTCCAGGATCTCGAGAGCGCCGTGCATGTGCTGACGGTGGAGGAGAGTGGATACGATCTGCTCATCGCTGATTCCTGATTTGGTGTCATGCGAACATTTCAGCCTTGTAACAGACAATGATCATTCTCATGTATCTTGCAACACCTTGGCCACTCTCTGGCGACAGGACTCTCTAGTCACCACTAACCATTAAACAATGTAAACAAACTGACAAGCAGAGGCTGAATTGTTCATTCATCATTCATCATTCAGAGAGTAAGATCATTATATTTTAAATAAGAATATTCGGTCTTTATGCGCAGGAAAGCAGGCGTGTATGATAAAAGAGGGAGGATTGTTTTTCTCGTGACTATGAATGGAAAAGAAATATGAGAATTTCTAAGCGTGTAGGACTCAAGGATTACATGCTCTATTTGTGGTTTCACGGTGGAAATGTGAAGGCAGTTTCGTAAGACAACGGAATGCTAAGCTTCAATTGCACTAAACATCTAAGTAAGCATGGTATCAATAGCCCTTTCCTACAACTCCCATTTCCATCCTAACCGCTCTCTCTATCTATCTCCCGCAACCTCCCAACCTTGATTGATCTCAATCTCAGTCTCCATTTAGATAGCCCTTCCGGCACCCCCCGAACTTCTTACACCCAAGCCTCCATAACCTTCCCCTGCACCATCTCTCACTCCCTTTCCCTCACCCTCACCCTCACCTTCAACCTCACCTTCACCCTCATGGATTCGCTTAACAGCACTCGGAACCATCCTATCCCCCTCAGCGGCGCCATGCTTTATGATAAACTCTCTCCTCTCCTCTCCATCAGGCATGTTCCTAGCGGTATCATAATGCGGGGAACTGCTGGAGAGAAAATAGTATGCTTCTGTTCTAGGGTCTTGGGCTGTGAGGAGAGGGCCTGGGAGACCCGTCGCGGTAGTAGAGGAAATTTTGGTGGTGTTCATGGCGGTCAAGTGATTTCGGCCAAGTGACAGCTTTGGTTTTCTTGAATATTTGTTTGTTAAATTTAGTTAGAGGTGTGAAATTTATGGAAGAGGTGACAAATGGATTCCGTGTAGTGAATGTGACGTAATGGGTAGGGGTAGGTTGCGATGATCTACATTGATCGGTTATTTGTAAATAACTAGGATCTTGCTAGACAAGGGCAGTTGTCAGTAATGCTAGGTAAAGGGTTAATCGTCGATCTTTCTAGTTTCAATAATCAACGAAACATACTTTAAAGCCCCAAAGATCAATTGTCTGATTTGGCACAGAGTATACATGTTTCAAATATGATTTATATTTTGAGTATTCTTGTAAAGCGTTCGAAGATCCAAGTCCGACATCCGGTTTATCGCCATTGAGTTTCATATTGAGGATGATTTTGACTTCGGGACAGTATGACATGACATGTTTAATCTGTTTTGAGTTGTCCCAGATTTAATCTAGTTTAGAAATGCAATGGTCAATCAAGAAGTAGACATACCTGTTCATGATGAACACCTAACCAGCCAACATGGTGTCTTAGCGGCGCATCATCCCAAACACTTTCCACGGAAAACCCCTTACTTATCGTTGCATTAGGCATTTTGCTTCTTGGCAATGCGTTGATCCTACTGCTCAACCACATATCCTCCAATTGGCCTCGCCGATCCTCTTCTTCTCTTTCCTCAATACCTTCAATATCTTGCTCACCTTTCTCAGACTCAATCCACCATTTCCACCCCATTTGGCAGTTTTGGGCCAAAGAACGCCAATCCAATCCCATTCCAAATAATCATTTATTGTTCGTGGACTGGCGACGCAGAATATAGCATCGGGTTGAAAAACAAACAAATATTCAGCAGGTGAAAGGACATGCGAGTATAGACATGGGTATTCGTCCTTCCGCGGGGTGACTTAAGCCAAGTCGTGGCTTGCATTCACAAACGGGTTGGAATCTTTGCATATGGCTAATGTCATGTGATATGCGGAAATAAATTCTCCATGAAGACAACTGTGTCTCGGCCAAAGCCTTCTTTTTGCAAGCTTGGGGTACTGGCCGGCTTTGCGTCCCTTGAAGGACTGTGAAAGGATATTTCTATCTTTGTCATGTGTAAAATGAGATCCATTTTACCAGAGGTAAAGCAAGTAGATGAGAAAAGCGACAGTGATGAGAGAAGGGTCGTGGATTATAGAGAGAGAGACGCTTGCTCTGAAGCGAAAGAAATTTGAAACCATGTGGGGTACCTATGTTGTGATGGCCGAGGCTAGGTTGACTAATAATGGCACGTGACAAATCAAGTGTTCTATAAGGACTAATTCTCTAACTCTACAGTGAACAGGTACGCTATATATATAGGGCCTGAAGGCCCTATAGGGGCCTCCAGTTCAGCTCTACAGGCTCTCAACTGGAGGCCTCAGGCCACAACAACCTAGAACGCTAGGAAAAATCACGTGTAGATGGTTTCTGGGTCAACCGCCAGCTTGTTTTTGTTGACAGGGGTCAACAACACTTCAGACCAGCAAACCTTAATCACCACAACGAGGAACTACACACGACACATCGACAAAATGGCGACTACTGAGGATCTCATCGATTTCGACATTATTGAAAGTCAAAAGGAGAACATTCAGTCCCTCCCAGGCGGTCGATCAGCACGAGCGCTCGCCAATATGTTTTCCCCATCTCCCTTACAGAAACTTGACACCCCAACACCCTCTGATACGAGGAATCTCAACGACGCAATCAGGCAGGAGTATGAGATTGAGTTGCAGAACATAGCCGAATCCGACGATCCTCTAGACATCTTCGATAGATATGTGAAATGGACACTAGACGCGTATCCTTCGGCGCAAGCAACACCAGCATCCCAACTCCTTCCTCTCCTCGAACGCGCCACGAAAACTTTCCTCAACTCGACACAATATAAGAATGATCCACGCTATCTGAAACTATGGTTGTCGTACATTCGATTCTTCTCAGATACCCCACGAGAGACCTTTGCTTTTCTCGCACGCCACAATATTGGTGAAAATTTAGCACTATTCTATGAAGATTTTGCCGCATGGCTAGAAAGCGCTGAGAGATGGGCTCAAGCTGAAGAAGTTTATTGGATGGGAATCGAAAAAGAAGCGCGTCCTGCTTCGAGGTTACTGCGCAAATTCAACGAATTTCAACAGCGCTTTGCACAAAGACCACAAAATACTAATGAACCGTCATCGCCAGCACTTCCCACTGTGCGACCTGCGCTTGCTGCTAAGCTTGACCCATTTGCTCCAGCAGCACCCAGGGATCCTCAAGCACCGAGACCAAACTCTGGAGTTGGAGGATCTACAGCGAAGAATGGGCGGCAAAAGTTACAGATTTTTTCAGATGCAGAGGATGCTGCTGCCCCAGCTGTCACTGCTGGCAAGGATACGAAGGGCTGGGAAAGTATTGGGTCGCTAGCCGACCGTAAGAAAGAGAATGTGATGGAGCCAAAGCCATGGGTTGGGGAAACTTTGAAAGCTGGTGGGAAAAAGAGCAGTACCAAAATGGCTGTGTTCAAGGATGAGGTAAGCTATTTTCTGATTTCTCTATCTTGCCAATATTGATGATCACAGGACTAATGTTTGTCGTTTCGGCGTTGTGTATTCAGTCTCTACCACGATTTTCATACCCACAAATAACAAACCCTGCTGAGCAGCAAGTGACTGTAAACCCAAAAGGCCGCACAGAGCGTATTCTTGTTAATCTCGAAGCCATTTATCCCACTCCTAATGACATTGGAACTGAATTAACGCTGGAGGAATTGAGGGCTGGTCATCGCGGTTGGCTCTCAAAAGTGTGGGAACCAGAAACTCGTTCGAAATCTCGCGATGACTCGTTGAATTTGACCGATAGTACTCAAGATTCAAGCAGAGATACTGATGACCTCGTAAAGCAAGTGGTGGAAAAACTTGTAATCCCCCGTGATCCTGTGCCATTAGATGAAAATGGTGTTGCTAGAGAACCCGCTCGTGCAGGGAGAGGACGAAGAATGAAAGTCAAAGAGGTTAATGAAACCCAAATAAGTATATTCGCCTTCCTTAGAAACTAGCTCGAAATCTCACAAATAGTAGTTAAAGCAAAGTTGTCATCTCCTTCTGGACCTAAGATGACCAAACGCAAATCCAAGGAACAGACTATGACACTTCATACACGAGCAGCAACAGATGATATCTATGACCTGTTCAGTCAGCCTCTACCCGCAGAAGAAGAGGAGGAGGAGGAAGAAGAGAGTGACTCTGACGATGATATGACTGACGGCGATTATACAAGCGGAGCGGAGAGTACTACTGGTCGGCTTGGAGGTACCAGTGAGGTCGGAGACGATGATGCTGAGGATGATGAAGCCGGAGATGACGAAACATCGGATGTAAAAAGTATGAGCGAATGGTCGGAATTTACGGCAAGAAAACATATTCCAAATATCGAAGGTGAAGGAGAGGAAGGTACTGGCGCTAGTGGGTTTAGCGAAGCTAATAACGAAAGCCTTGAAGCGATTGAAGTCGGAATTCCACGACTGGATGACGAGGAAAATCTTGTAACTCCGATCTCGCCTGAGCTACCTCCAACAGCAAAAACAATGTTTGTACCAATTCCTCCAGAAGACTACGAACCTCCAACTCATCCGTATCGAGACCCTGCTCAGGTGTCTCAAAATCGCCTGCCCTTCATGACTCCAATCGCGGAGAAGACCGAATCCTCTCTCGGCATGCCTACCGTCGCTCAGGGTAAGGAATATTTCAATTCCAAGACCCCTAGTAAGGAAGATCATAGTCGCAAGAGATCAATTCACCTTCTTGATGTTGTTGACAGCTCCCCTTTCCATGATCACCTTAGCGAGATTAGGCGAGAGCAAATTCCCCAACCATTACTTGGGAAGAAGCTCAAAACAAACAACACTGCTCCAATTGTCGCGAAAGCTCAAGCAAGCGGTGGAACACTAGCAAAGGAGATTGTTCTCAAAGGACCGATCGTCAAAGATGCTCAATGCAATCCTGTCGATGAATACACCCGGAACATCATCATTGCCGGCCTTCAACCTCCTCTCTTGACCTATGACGGCTACACTGAGTCCGATGAGGCACTAGGTCGGTCAGCTGAGATCAGAAAGTATGCCAAAGCCACGGCCAAAGTTCAAAGAAATGCCAGCGACAAGACAACCACCAATCTCTCCATGCCACCCATCCTTTGCTTCCCAGGAAGTGACAGACAATACATGGTAAAGCGTGAGCTTGGAGCTGGGGCTTTTGCGCCGGTTTATCTTCTTGAAAGCATTGCTTATGAAGGTGAAGACGACTCCGATTCTGCCCCGAAGATGGGTAAGGGAACTTTTGACGCCTATGACCGTAAGAGCCTTGAAGCTCTCAAGATGGAAGACCCTCCATCCGTCTGGGAGTTCTACATCATGCGTCAAGCCAAGCGCCGTCTCGGTGTATCCCGCGCAGCCGAGAGCATTATCAACGTCTACGAGATGCACCTCTATAAAGACGAATGCTACCTCATTGAGGAGTTCCGTGACCAAGGCACTCTCCTCGACGTAATCAACATTTGTCGCTCCGAGGCTACTTGTCACGTCGGCATCATGGAAGAGCCCCTTGCCATGTTCTTCACCATCGAGCTCTTCCGTACCATCGAAGCTTTACACTCCAAAGGTCTCATGCACGGCGATCTCAAAGCTGATAACTGCCTCGTCCGCTTCGAACCTTTAGCTGATACTGATGTCTGGAGCACGCGCTACCGTAAGGATGGCACTGGTGGCTGGAACAAGAAGGGCGTCTCACTCATTGACTTTGGCCGTGGTATCGACATGAAGGTCTTCCGCCCCGACGTCCAGTTCATCGCGGACTGGAAAACGACCCCCCAAGACTGCGCCGAGATGCGCGAACTCCGCCCTTGGACTTACCAAATTGACTACCACGGCCTCGCTGGCATCATTCACTCCATGCTCTACGGCAGATACATCGATACCATTGTCGAGAAGACGGATGCGGATGATACGGATCTTGTCGGTGCAGTCCAGAAGAAGAAGTGGAAGGTTCGAGAGGCATTGAAGAGGTATTGGCAACAGGAACTCTGGGCCGAAGTCTTTGATCTCCTGCTTAATCCAACTGCTCACGTGGAGGGCGAGGAGGGTAATAAGTTACCTGTTACGAAGGGTATGAAGGTTGTCCGAGAGAAGTTGGAATGCTGGCTTGAGGCCAATTCTGATAAGGGTCATGGGCTACAGGGTTTGATTAGGAAGTTGGAGGGCAGAGTTGGTGGAAAAAAGAAGTAGATGTAGCATGAAGCTGTGGGTGGCGTTGGGGAGTTTTTGGATTTGGTTGGTGACTGATGGTTAACGGTGGATAATAATTTGTCTCTGCATGGTTAGAGAGTTATGGCTGCATGGGGATGGAGTTTGGAGTTGTGCTCTCCCGTACCTGCTTTTTCCTTCTCGCCTAGTTAACTAGACTTGACCTTAGCCTTGGGTCAAGAGATAGTACCGAGTGTCTCATAGAAGATGAATAATTGACTTATCATGACACTTACCAGGGAGTGGAGTGATTCTATGCACACCTCCTATTCCTAGACGAAAACACACCGACAAGCACGTCCGTCTATGCTCATAACTTAATAACTTGATGTTATACCCGCCTACTATTATCGACGATCTAATACTAGACAAGTACCAAGAGCAAATTAACTCAAAAGGGGTTTTTCTTCAACCTTCTCTTTACAAGATGTACATATCGCTCGCAAATGTATCGTGCGAAAATACATATTTATCAAGGGCGGCAGCTTGATGCTAGATATACAGTGGATAAGATGGAGGGTTTTGATATATTGGTACGCAGGTCGCGGTCAAAAGTTGGTTGATTACAGCGTGTAAGCCCTATAATTTCAGGCTTCAGGGCCTATACTTTGGCGGGACAGCAGGCTATTTTAAGCTATTCAAGCTTCTGACAGGGGGAATCAAGCCATAACTAGGGTCATAGGCGACGTTGGGGTCTATCTTCGTTTAGATCTACCAGGGCATGTTTGATGTGCCGCATATTATTTCGCTAGGGAGCCGCGCGCCCCCTAAGCTTGCTCATAGCCTGCGCCTGCTGCTAGGGTCGTAGTGCCTGTCAACAGACTTGTTCCCTCCACCTCGCTCTGTCCACGATGACCGACTACAAAAGGGCGCGGATGTCGACGATGACGACGACGACGCTTCTGCGTAGAACAGGAGGTTGTGCTCTTTTGCTTGTCGTCTTTTATGCCTTGTGGCAAACGCTGGCAACACCAGACAGGCTGCGGTTCTTGCAGCCGCCAAACACAAACCAACGGAAGAATGTCGCCGTCATTATTGAGGATCGACCTCTCAGCAACCTAGCACCGCTGCTCCTCTACTTCTCCTCCGTCCTTGGCCCATCCTGGCCCATCATCCTCTTTACCACCGAAGACCGCCAGCCGAATACACGAGCATTTCGTCAGGCGATTGACGATGGTCGTATCTCGGTGCAGAACCTGCCGGATGGTGTCCACCTCGACAAACACCAAGCCGTCACCGAATTCCTCACCTTGCCATGGCTCTGGGAACAGCTTGCACCGGCAGGCCATGTTCTGATGTTCCAAGCCGACAGCATCATATGTGCCAACTCGGAGCTGGCGCTGGAGGATTTCCTACAGTACGATTTCGTTGGTGCTCCCATCGATGTGCCAGCCAACCCGTCAGCGGGGCATGGCGAAGGTTACAATGGCGGGTTCTCACTGCGGAACAGATCTATGATGCTGGACATTGCGAGCCATTTTAGCTGGGAGGCCGAGAAGAAGGAGGGACTGATTTCTTTCGAAGGATGCGTTACACAAAGACCGTGTTTGAAGTTCGAAGACCAATGGTTCTACCACAAGATGAAGGAAATCCCTGGTGCCCGGCTACCAGCGAGGGAGCTAGCCGCGACCTTCGCAGTGGAGACTATTTGGTATGACACTCCTCTGGGCTTTCATCAGGTTGAGAGATGGAATTCTGGCAAGATGGATCAGGTGGCAGAGTGGTGCCCAGAGTACAAAATGGCGACTACAGAATTACTTGTTGCGCATGGACAGCCTTCTAAAATCCAAGGATAAGCTGTTTATAGAATAGCACCTGCTCTGATGCTAACATGAGGTTGGCCTTTTTCACGTATCAACTTGACCGACGTTCTGTGGTTAGCAGAGAGCCTTTCCTTACTGCTAGCCGCCGAAGTCGTGGAGCACGACCGACCTAAATCTCAACCCTAAACATAAGGCGTAGCAGAGGGCCAAGATGTTGGTCGATTCGTCGGCCACGTCTACTGTATTTCCAGAACCAACATGATTCGGGCTTGTTAATTCATCACGGGTAGGCCAATGAAGGCCGTTGGCGCCGGCGGCTATTTTCAGCCCTGGCGTTCCCCCTTCATATACTACCAGCTCACCCCGTGGAGTTTTCCTCTCTTCTGCGTCGAAATGAATGTTTTTCTGGTTGTTTTCACATCGTTTGCTCCTCTCCATCGTTAATATGGCCGCCTTTGCGGATGAAAGCCTCACCACGATTAGTGGTACTACAACCGCTTGGCTTCCTATCCCCACACGTTGGCTCTCCATCGCCGCTTGTTCCGCTGAGATATACGCGCAACGTGCTGGCTTAGGAGGCAATCTCATCGCTTTCGATCCCCTCTTTGGAGAGAGCATAGTCCCATCTGCTATACCGTGTCTCCCCACCGAGGTGACCTCATCATGGTTCCAGTCAACTTCTGGTATCACGACGGTGCTGGGCCCTACATTCGTTTGCCCAGGTGCATATAGTGCCGTCCAAACAATTCTTGTAAATCCGACAATGGAGCAGGTTTTATGTTGCCCCTCGTACGTTCTTCCTCTACCGAACCATGGAGCTTGGATTCTAAGATCTAATGTGCGAACAGGCGATATTCTCTTAACGTCGCCATCACCGGCAAAGGTGCCTTCCCATCTCAATGCACCTCCCTCCTGACCTCTGGTCAAACAATTACCTACGAGTCAACAACCCCGAACGGGCCTTGGGGCATCGTCACCTCAACCGTTCCCGCATCTACAGCTACCACGACAGGCCCTACAATCGTATATGGGATGCATGTAAATGGATTTAATCTTCTTACCGCCGCTATTACCGCTTCATCATCTTCTAGCACTACCACACTCGCTACCACGCCATTATCAAGCAGTTCTCTAGCGAGTCAAACATCCTCGTCACCCCCAGCAAATCAAACATCCTCGTTGGCTCCAGCAAGTCAAACATCCCCAACAGCTCCATCACCCAGCTCGTTGTCAAAAGGTTCGACGGCGGCTATTGCTATAGGCATTGTGTCAGTAGTTATAATCATCGCCACGGTTGGATGGTTCTTCTTACGATCAAGAAAGGGGAGAGAAAGGAAGACACATCCATTAGCAATGACGTCGCAAAATTATGATACCGAGTCGCCGGGGCCGCACGAAGTAGATGGCCGCAGTAGACCAAAATTATTCGAGTTGGATTCATAAGGCTGTTCGGACGGTAGTTGCTGCTGCGAGCAGATACGGATGTTTATAGTTGGAGATGTTACAAGCAGGTAGCTTTTGGGTAGCATCTATCAGCTGATCTCCTCGCCGCAAAGAGGAACTGTGCTTGAGAGATGTTCTGGCATGACAGAAAGGGTTCAAGGGATGATGATACGAGAAGGCGTCTGGGAAGTTTGGGTTTTGTTCTTTTGATCACATCTACGTGGTTCCCAAAATCGTTCAACTCATCATCTCAAGATACAACGTCTTAAAAGATCCATCTGAACGACTAGTTTAAAACGAGGGTCAAATCATGCTCCTAGATCTTCCACCCTTGGCCAATATTCCCAGTGACAACTTCTTCCATCTATTCACGGCTGCTCATATGTGTTTCACTCTTTTACTCACTGCCACTCACTGAATTGATTTTAAATCCACGAAAGAAGAAAAAAAAGTGTTTTCCATTCGATCAACACTATCAACCACTCGACCATCGGTTGGACAACCACAGCAACACATTTACATCCCGTATGCAGTGTGAGCGAGACGGTATCAATGCTCAGATATCCACAGAATACCCTTTGGGTTTGTGAATGGCCGTCTGTCGCGTATGCTCGTGGAGTTGCTTGATGATGAGTTAAGATATAGGAAGAGAATAAATTTACAGGGTGACTGGAAAGCGTGTACAGCTGATTCGGCACCCACCATATCATATCTGTACGATGTACTGAACCTCCCCGGCGGAAACGAAAGCGGGCCACCAACAGGGCTTGAAGTAAAGAACACCAAGATATCTCACTCATCTCAACTTCGGATGAATACGGCAATACAGTCGAGGAATCCTATACTTTCCGAAGCTAAACATATCACTCAAGCAGAAGTATATTATATGTTTGGCATACTTCAAATTCTATTTTCTTTGCAATTTTTGGCGTCACACTTTCATTTTCGCCAGGGAGTGAACCTCAATCCCGAAACGATCTTTTCAATTTCAGAGTCTCGATTTGGCTCAATAATAGTCCCCTCTCTTTCCCTAGCCAATCTTTTATTTTATTTTCAATAAGTGATACATGTTCTCTTGAAGTTTGCGGTCAATGATCTTGGCCAAGGAGGTCTCGTTGCTAAGGAGTCCGTTGATCTGAAAGGTCTTGTTTTGGGATTGCGGATTCTTGATCTCAATCGTCCACTTCGGTTTCACTGGCCCTAGGATAGCACCATTGATCTGCGGTGCTTCGTCTACAGAGACGGGGTTTTCTATGATGAAATACTTTCCCCTCTTTTCATCCTGGCCATCGTTGCATCTCTCTCTCTCTTTCCACTCCTCCTTGGCTCTTGTCTCTACATCTGCTGGTTATTGGTTGGTGTGCGTACTGCCGGATCCTCTCTGGGCCTTGCTTGAGTCTCTCGGAGATATCAGGGAAGAAGGCAACAGCCTTTATCACATATGCTAGGACTTGAGCCGCGCTGGCTACAGCTCCAAGCGCTTCTAGCCCAGACATCTAGGTACTGCACTTCTCGGAGCTCTTCGCCAATTTAGGGATATGAAGTTAGCTTTTGGCTTTTTAGGGACCATGTGATATCGTGGATGGCAGCAGGCAGAGTTATGACTGCGTGGAGATGGAGTTTGGAGTTGCGCTCCCTCACATCTGCTTTTTTCTTCTCGCCTAGCCAATTAGACTTGACCTCAACCTTAGGTCAAGAGATAGTACCGCAGTTGCGGCTGTGTCATAAAAGATAAATAATTGACTTGTCATTAAATAATTTCTGAAGGAACATTGTTATTAATGCTGATCCATGGTCGATGCGTGCTCAAGAGGCAATCACAACCATCCAAGTTCTCCCTTTTATGCCAAAATTCTGCCCTCACAACGCCTTCTCTTCTTGCAAAGTCAGCTTGTGCAATCTTAATCTAGTACTAACAAAAAGTATATACAAGTGTAGCACTTACTTTAAGGATCAAAAAAAAGTATATTTATCTTGTAGATAAGGCTTCGATTGTAGAGATATAAAGCTTTTAAAATACAAGATTTTCAGAAGAGTAGGCAAGGACTTGTTCTCGCAAAGTAAAAAGCTACAAATGCACCTACTTTTTATTGTAATAAACTAAATAATGCAAAAAAATGAAAGAGGTTGTGAGGGTAAAATTCCAGCACTAAAGGAAGAACTGGATGCTAAGAGCATAAAAAGTGTGGCACAGGAAATTCTCAGCGCAAAAAAACCCGAGGTTAGTTAATCCAACATTCATCTAGGATGAAAGCATGGAATTGTGTTTATGGTGAATAGCAACTTCAATTCCTTAACCCGCTAGAGACCGAATACTATTTGACAAGCGAGGATTCCTTTGCCAGAGCCGAAACAGCCGGCATCAAATCCGCATTCTACTTTTTTAGAGATGAATTGAATCACCTTATTACCCCCTTTCCACCTCTCAATTCTCGCCCCGGATGGAACTATTGTAATTCAAGTCTCTTCATTCAAACGAGGACCCACTAATAGGCTACCCCAGATAAACCAGTCTGTAAGCAAACTTCCCCTGGACGAACGACTCGGAAAAAGTTTGGCTACAGGTCCCTTACTTTGCGATCCCTCCAGTAGATATCAACCAACTACTTTGGGCGTCCCAATATCGCTCTCCCATCACTATGCAAGAGCGTGATACCCTAATGGGCCTCCTCTCCGGGTTGTGGACTGCACCTCCTGATGTGAGGACCCAGCTCTATCAATTCATTGTTATTTTTGTTCCTGAAACAGAGTATTTCAAGCGATACACTTTCAAGATAACTGTAGCTAGCGGCTTCAATCCTCTTCACTCCTAATACACGCTCTAAAAGGAAAATGCTGACTGCCAGATGTTGCAGTGGCGACTAGACTTCAAGTTTCAGTATCACATGCTACCGAAGAAGAATCGACCGTTATTAGACCAAGCACAGATATTTCGGGAGCAGCTGCTACAACTTTACGACGTAGGAGGTTTGTTTGAGATAACAGATATCGGAAATGAGAGCCGCAAGCATTCGTACACAATCGGAAACTTAGCAACAGCTGCTCAAGTAGAGGAGTTTAAAGTATCATTCCATACTATGGCCATACTAGTGTCAGAAAATGGATTCCCAGTTGATGTACAACTCCCCATATATCCTCCCGTATTGAATTGGAAAGATTGATGTAATGTACTCTTTGGCCTTCTTTTGAAAAATCACTGATGTAATCACTGCCTAGAACCATCTATAAATTAGCAGATGTATAGAAAGAGAGTCCCTGGCAAAATCCCGAACTTATGTCTGCTGATTTATGTTTCGACCTTCACACGAATTGCAGTCTGAAGGTGAATGAAAGATTGATAGGGGATGCTCCATCCATCTTTCACATCAATTGGATGGGTATTCAGAGCGCTTCGACGAAAAGTTCGCCGATTCATAAAGCATGAACCCGGTACTCGTTACACGATTCTTTAGAATGCCTCTTGAGGACATTGGAACAGTTTCTGGTACCGTATGTTACTCTATCAACATGAAGTTGATTCCATTTTCTGAAGGTTCATAGATCAAGAGTTTCTTTACATTGCAGGAACAAACTTATCACGGGTATCCGGACCGTTATCGGCTCGAAAAAGAATGGTGGACGATTCTTGTGCTCCTTCCTGGAAAACACCATCCGGATTTGACACATAAGTACCAATCTGAGGGCAGCATAAATGGTCCATATTCCAATTTTTGGGTGATGATGCCTTGCCATATCCAATATATTATTGAAATGGCGTCTCAATCATGGTTTGATATCGGAGACATTTTCGAACAAGCGCTAGCTGGAAATCTTACAATGGAACTACTGGCTGAAGACGACAAATTTTCCGAGTCCCAAAAACTCTTCTGAATAATCAACAAAATTGATGCTATTCTCCCTATGATTATAGATGCAGTCGCATAATGGAATTAGTATATGGACGCCAATGATCTCAGATCAGAGTCGCCCGATTTGGACCAAATTTTATTCTTCCAAGGCGAAGATCTTGACGAAAAGGTGGTTTATCACGAGCGGGAAACGTTGAGCGAGTTCAAGCAATATGTAGCTGCCATTGACGTACGTATAAGAAGGCTTGAAAACTCTCAAAAAGGATTCGAGGATATGCGTGAACGAGCTCGCTCTCTTAGAGATGGAGTATAATTTCATTCCTAAATAATTCTATGTAGCTAACATCAGATAGCTCTTTGCCCTGGCTAGCGTGAAAGAAGCACGAGAAGCCAGACAGCTTGGAGAGAACGTCAAACTCTTGACCTACGTAACCATCTTCTATCTTCCCCTCGCATTCTGCACAGTAAGTATCTCCCTCTCTCGCTTCACAGCCTTCGGTTTTGACTGACAGTCACAGTCTATGTGGGCTATCAACGACATGTTCGGGACGAGCACACGTGGCTTCGCCATAATCACCGCCACCATCGCAGCCGGAACCTACGCCGTGGTCTTCTGGCTTCTCTATCCTGGTGCTCCAAAGATCGCTTTCCAGGATCTGCTCAAGCCGCTCAGGAGAAATGGAGATGAGATCAACGAGGCTGAAGCTGCTGGAACCAAACAGTCAAAATTTACAGCCTCTACCAAAGGTAAAGAAAAAGAGTAGAGCGGCGTCCTATTTGGATATGAAGACTTCTATCGATAGAAACATATGAAAAACTTCGACCGACACAAGCATCTGAAAACCTCACTGTCCAGGCCTCGGTAACCGATTCTAAGTGTAATCATGATGATGATTTAAAGTTACTCGGAAGAAGAGGGGTCAATCAAGAGATCATGTCCTATTTCAAAAGGAAGAATTGATGAGAAGATGTGGAATAAGGTTCGATGTGATGTGATGTAATATGATAGTAGTCGACAGTAGCTGCGTAAGATTATAGCGTATCTTATCCGCGAATTATGGCGTGGTTGGGCTTCGGGGCAAGATTAGGCAAATGGTTGATTGACAGTACACAACAAAAAGTCGTTATTTGTCTTGGAAAATGTGCTCAGTTGATTTCAGATGCTACTGAGCTATGAGCCGTGTAATGATGCTTCCAAAAACACCCCAACGCCGCTCGCTAGTTCATTACGCCTTTCAAGAAACAGAGAGGTAAAAGCTGTACAGCACAAGCTTCTCCTACCAACCATCATGTACATGTGCTCTCGTATATAAACAAACCATTATACATCAATAGCCGAACTCAGAGTCTATGCTATCTCTCTTCGTCAGTGGCATCTTTCGTTCCATTGGTACTCGCGCTTCCTACAACCGTTCTTGCGCTCTCCCCATCGAATTGCGGATCATATTCCTTTCTCTTGTCGCTGTCAGGTCTGCTGCCCCCAGCACTGCTGATTCCATGCTTTTTCTTCACATCTTGGACTTTGGCTTGTAATTCTGGGTCAGAATCTTCAATGAGGAGTCCATCTGCTTCATCGTCATCACTTCCACCGTCTATCGCCTCATCATAGGCTTCGTGTTCACCACCATCCACATCAGGGATCAAGTCATGCTCGCTCGGTTTCTGATTCTTGATGAAGGAATCAATAATGTAATATTGTGTGGCGTTCATAATCACTGGGAATACCAGCATGACGAAGATAACCTGAAGCGCTTCATCACCTTCGGTCCATCGAAGCGCCCAGTCTCCCACTCGTGAGATCCAAGGTAAGGCGAGGAAGATGATGAGCACGCAGAACTTCATTCCCATCAGTCCAAGGAAGTAGATCAACGATTGCTTAAACCACCAGTATGCTCGAGGTGGGTTGCCATAATTGCCGCTCTGAATGGATTCGCTTGGTGTGACGACGAGTGAGAAGAGTGCGGTAAAGATGCGGAGGAGAAAGATAAGGATTGGGATACCGATTGTAGTCTGTTCTCGTCAGCAGTGTACATTAACATCATTAGTTTCCCGTGGCAGACTTACATCGATGGCCAAGTTCAACAGGTAGAAACTACATGGATTCGGTGAATAGTTCCCGTTTGCATCAACCATCCTACTCACAATCCCAGGCTCCAACTTTATCGAAAATTGGCCACTGCTCAACATGCTCATGAGCAAATTCGCGATATGTACTAATACACTCCCTACAACCTGCTTGCTAACATCGAAGGACCATATCTTTATCGGACGTTGCGGCCGTTCTTTCCAGCGTTTATAGACGAGCGCGAGAAGTGCAAGAAGACCCAGAGCGCCTTGAACAAAGATGGCGAAAGGGCCTAAGAGACGGCATTCGCCATTTTCTGGTGAGGGATCTTTATGTAAGGCTGCTACAGAGGTCGTAGATGCCAGGGCGGCGGATGTGATGCTAGGGAGGAGGAGAGATGTCGCCGTTGCGAGAGCCGTTGGGAGAGTGGCGTCGAGGAGTGAGGCCAGAGAAGGCTCGAGGCCCGGCGGAGGATGCATTCCCTCTGATTAAATTGATGTTAATCCCACCGTATATGCTGGTTCTGCTGCTCAAATCGAGTGTTGGTGAGGTTGTGAAAGGATCTCGTGGGCGAAGGAGGGTCAGGGTGTTGTGTGTTTCGTCTTGTGATCCGTTTGTAGATCAGGGTTGACTTATCGTAATGACACAGATAGCCGCAAATTTTTATCAGGGAGTCGAGTAGGAGGATTCGAACTTGGGGAGTCGTTAGGGAAAGTGATGAAAAGGTAGAGAAGGTGTAGTGGTCATAGGAGTTCGAGATTGGTTGACTGGGTGGCTGTGAAGATGTTGAAAGTGGCTTTGACAGTGGAGCCTGGCCCTGGTTCAGATCCTGGCGGCGATAACGACAGGGGACTGCAACTTAAATTTAGAGACCACGTGAATTGCGCCTGATGACCGGACTGATTCGAACAAGGTGTTTATAAAATTTCATATATGATTTGATTCTCTATCGTAGGCTTTGGTGCTAAAACTGGAAAGCTTTTCGGGTCTGAAGGTAGCGGGTATCACGTGATAGATCGCTCTCCAGGCAGGAGGTGGGTAACGACTGAAAAGGAAACTAAATTGTAGATGTACTGTAGGTATTCCGGTAGATAACTGGAATAAATCAATATTTGATGAAGAAGTACCACTTCTGGACTAAACTTCATGATCAAACCACCCGTATTTCGAGACCCTTGGTATCTCTCAGCCTCGCGGACAATCATAAATATATTATAATTCACACATCTCACATATCATATCTCAGGGAATATATAAGATTCCTATGAAGAAATAAATGAATAAATATCATTTCTCGTCATGGTGCACTCTCTCTCGCAACCATCAGCAGTAAAGCATCTGGCCTCCCAAGCCAGCAACCCAAGCCAGAGAACCACCATCCTACCATACAACCAATGAATGAACGAATGTGCAAATACAAAAACAACAGAGAAGTCAAACCACCGCACGTTCTCCTCCCAGATCCCAATCACTGAATCCTCAAGTCCGAGTCCAACATGTCACCTCCTTGTCGCGAGGCTGAGATGGATGGAGATGCGATTCACGGCGGACTCGAGAAGGGAGGAGAGGCGTTTAGTTGGGGCATGACTGCAAAACTCGCGTTAGATATGTTTGGATAGAAGATACACTCTCAAATCAAGGTGCAGAGAAGGATGTAATAGGAGGACGACTCACAGCACCACAGCTGCCGCAGGTCTTATCAGACTGGCCAGAGGCGCCGCACTTGGGACAATCTGTGCCGTGCATATTGACTTTCCGTTGTTTCTTGTCTGTAGAGCAAAGATACTGCTATTCGCGTGTAGACTGGTACGTGGAGTTTTGTATTGTTGTTATTGTTGTTGTTGTTGCTGCTGCTGCTGTTCTGGTTGCTGCTGATGGGGAGGAGGTGCACGATCCCGATAAGCAGAGTGGGAGGAGGGGGAAGGCGCCCAGACGAGGCAGATCGGGGGCTCGATTCGATGGCGGGGATCACGGGGATCAATTCACTGCACGGAGATGCAGGTGGGTGCCTGTCTTGCCTTGGATAACCGATAGGCCGCCGCCGTTTGAAGATGGGTGGCCGATGAGCACGTGGGACTGCTTTCTGACCTGCAGTGCAGAGACAAGGGCTTTTTTCATTGCTTTTTGGTGAGGTCGAGTGGGATTTACGTACGAGCGTTGCTTGCGAAGGATCGGCTCGTGTTGGTTTTGGTTTGGACAGGGTAACTTGGAATAGGAGGGAATGGAATGGGTTATGGTTTCGTGCAATATCCAGGCCACGACGAAATATCGTCACATGCAATGGGTTAATAGTAAACATGTACTTGCTTGCATGCGCTACCATTCTGGTAGGCAAAAGAGGATCAATTTAGCAAGCTAAACCACCATCAGAAACATAAAAAAAAAGGCGCCCTTGAGTGAGGAGTAAAGCCCGTATCGTAAAGCCAACCAGACCCCATCAACGCCTATCACTGCCATTTGGCACAACCAAACCCTTAACGAAAGCAAAGAAAGAACCCCTCGTCTCAGTACTCGTACCCTTGGAGGAAGAAGAAGAAGAATTTTGACGCCCAGTTTTCGCCACCCCAGTATTCCCACTCCTGGACGCTGTCGACGGGCCTACAGATCCCTTGTATGCGTAGCGATTTGTATACGATTCGTTGTATGAACGAAGTTCGTTTTGTGATCGATCCGCAGGCCCGTCGCGTTGTCATTCGATCCCGTGCTGTTTTTTGAGCTGCTCTAAGTTGTCCTTGCGTGTTTCTAGGTCTTCTTTCGATCGGACCATCTTGTCTGGTTGGTGGTATAGGACTGTAAAATGTCAGAACTGCGCCGGTGTGTAGATGTGCAGGAAGGGAATCCGAGACATACCGACGAGATATCGATTCTGGAAGTTGAAGCCGTTCAGCTTGTCGCAAGCCATCTTTGCATCCATTACGTCTTCATAGACAACAAATGCCGTTCCTTTCGTATTATTGGCGATGCCTTGGCGAATTTGGCTATGCGCTCCATTAGTATTCCTTCATCTCCTGCACTTGGACTCCAACCTACCGGATCGGACCGAACTTGCCAAAGAGATCGAAGAGCTCTTCGGGAGTAACGTTGTAGCTATTCAAGTCAGCACATCTCCTTATCATCTCCATCCGCCATGACTCGTCGAATTACGTAGACCGACCTTAGATTCTTGACGAACAAAGCTCTGTGGCACAATTAGCATTCCACTTCCCCCAAGTCGGAGTGAGACATACCGATTGACTTCGGGTGCAAGTTTACCGCCTCGACTCATAGCTTGGCTGCGGATTGAATGTAGGTGCTTATGGGATGTACAAAAGAGTGGTCGCAAGATTGCGTATCGGAGGGAATCAAGGTTGATTTTCGCCTTTCCGAACGTGTGACGCCTTGCTTCTTTAGGTATGTGGCGTTTGCGCTTATCGCGTTTCGATAAGGCAGCTTCAAGACAATGGCCGCTTTGTCTTACAACTTCAACCTGTATGAATGGAAGTTGAAGAAGACTTTCTCAGAGGACTTGAAAACCTATTCGATGACTTGAATGTTCTTGACATGAGTTGTACCGTTCTACAATGGTGCGCAATGAAGCGTTGCGTACTTTCGCCACTCTTTCCGAGATTTCCACCACCTTAAATTATGTCACGTATTTTATCTGTATCATTACCATGAATTGAATCTTTGGAGAATTTTTGGGATTATCGATCTTCCACTTGACATTTATCATGCTAGACTCAAAGTACAGCGCCTCGTTGCCGTCCCACACGCTAACACTAACCTACTTTTGCTCCGCGCCACTGAGAAGGAGTCTAACACTAATTTACTGTTGAATACAGATATGTGTTATTTAGACCTTAATGGTTGAATAAGTGGATCTAGTGATTTTAGTTTCCTCCTAGCCGATAGGAGCTTTGGGATTGATTTCTTATCTCTCAATAATATCATTGTTGACAACACTGCAACAGCACTACGACTCTCTTACTATTTACATAATGCTCCACTTCGATACTTGACCACCAATCCTGCCCATTACAGATCGCAGACCGTTACGCTTTTATCTTTATAGTAAAACCCTCCAAGTGAGCTCTAGGACTTCAAAGTTTTAGTAATCCAATACGCTTTCCGAGTCTCGAGCGTACAGCAGCGTCAGAACCTCTATAAGATATTATGAGACTTAGGAATAATAAATGCATGTTGGCCTGGCTTGCAGAACCCCGGCGCTGGCCGTCAGAGTGAAAGAGGCGGCATCTTTTCTTCAGTATGTTCCTCAGTGTATTGAGAGTCCAATTCTATGTGCCTCAGCTAAAGACTAATGGCGCACACATACAAATGATTCTTCTATCGTCGCTCCCCTCCACAAAACTTCCATTACTTTTTTTACATAGAGACGAGAAAGTGCCAGTATGACTTGCTGATTAGATAGTGTCTCGTATCCAAGTGTGCATTCTTGTCCTCGATCCTTCGCGAGGAAAGAGTTCTATTCGACGCCGCCTCACACGCTTACCTCGGACTGACATCTCGAAGCAGCGCCCTGGCTTGCTTTGATGTTTCCGCTAGCTAGAACCTTAATTATTCTGTTTGAATTGTTTATTATTCTCAAGGTCACTGCTTTAGGAGTCTCAAGATTAGCTGCGCTCCAACAGATAATCTGTTCGGATATTAGATATAATTGACCGCGCAACTTCCATCCTTACTTCTACCTCTCCTCTCTCTCTCTTTTTCTTCTTCTTTTTTTCAGGAACATTTCCTATTCAAGACATGAAACCATACGACAAAATCAGCCGGTAGTTAGCCGTTCGATCGTAAGAGAGAGAAAAAAATAGTGGTTCAGCCGCAAGTTGTGTGGTGTCATTGCTGAAACTATCCATGTCCCATCACGCACCCACATCTTTAGCCACGACCCAACCTGCCACACCAACGGGTCGCTGCTGGCATCTCTCACACCCGGGAACGCCTCCGATAGGTGCAATCGAGTTAATCGCGTCTCGGGATTTTAGTTAGTCGTCGATCGTGCAAAAGCTTGTGTTTGCTCGACATGGGGGGTCGATCGCCCGTCTGTTTTCTTTCTCCGTACTTACCCTAGCTTTCTTTTCTGACTTTCGATTTTCGATTTTCGTCTTTAATTTCAGTTTTTATGTTTTAGCATTATAGATACTTGATTAACACAAAAATGGATAGTTCGAATCGATCGCTATTAGGGAGGGGTGGCCCGGGTGTGGAATCTGGGGTTTATGAGGATCTTGCGTACGACGAAGAGGGAGGGGAGACATTTCCATCGAGTATACAGAGGCGGTGGAGAGAAAGGGGCGAGAATGAAATTAATTGGAAGAAAGCTTTCTTTGGACTGTTGGCGGGATATTTATTTACTTTTGGGCTGGTGATATACATCTGGCCGACCGAGAATGATGAACTTCAGTCTTCGATACAAGCACAGGAGGTCTTCCCAGATAGTAAGTGATTAATTCTCGTAAGAATTCTGAAATGAAGCTGATTGATGGCCAATTCAGTACCGGAACATCTGGTGACGTTTGATAAAGAGGCAAATTTCTACCCATCATTCAATGCATCTCTATCTCAAGCAGACCTTTTTGCAGCTTTACAACCTAGTTAGTCCCTCTCTTTTGCTTTCTAATATTTCGTACCTTCCAACTAAACCCGCCAACAGAAGGCAAAGGATTCATCACCATCCCGCACCCCTCTCAGTACGGCCTCGCAGGCGGCATCCCCTCCTCTTCGGAACCCTCAAGCGAAGGATATTGCATCAGCATGTTCCACCAACTTCACTGTCTCGATGGCCTACGAAGCCTTTTGGACCCTTCAAATGCAGATGAGCATGGTAATCCAAAGATACAAGGGCATGGGAGGATGCATGTCGATCATTGTGTGGATTACCTTAGGCAGGGTATCATGTGTGCCGGTGATACGACATTGGAGAGGAGTGTGGTAGTAGATGGCGTCAGGACGGCGGCCACTGATGGCTGGGGAGTCGGGCATGTTTGTAAAAATTTCGGGGCCATTTTTGAGTGGGCGGAGCAGAGGGCTTTTATTGCTGATGGTTAGCGAATTAGTAGAGGAGGATTCCAAACTAGTATATCAAGAATTTGAAAATATACCTCTCGTTGACGAACAAGCCTTGCTCTACGTAAGACTTTTCAATATGAATATATATTAAATGCGGCCCTAGCCTTATCAAGGCTACACATAACGAAGAATTTTCCTTTTCAAGAGATACAAATCGGTACTTCTCAGTTGAATATCCTCGCTTTTAACAAGGGCCTTGACGTTTACCATGTCATGCGGATATTCCATCGGTGATGTGATAGCCGTTAGCATCCTCATCAAAGACGTCTTCAAAGCGCTCGACAATGCGGGAGGCTCATCAGCCGAGTACCAGGAGTTGATTCGGGAGCTGTGGTCCTTGGATCGAGCTCTACTTGAGATCGAAGTCATCTCCAGGTTAAGTGATACAACGGTTGAACTCAATGCGTTGAACCATACGGTTCGGAGAGTGGCCGATCAATGTAAGGACTGTATAGAGACATTCTTAACCGAGATCAAGGGATATGAGAGAAGCCTAAGAGATGGAGGTGGAAGCGGCGGTGGAATGTCGAAGGACGAGCTGGCGAGATTCCGGGCAGAGATCAACGCGCATAATTCGTCGATCAACATGATGTTGCTGACAGCAAATATATGAGTAATTGACGAGCCACAGTTGTATATCAGCTAATCTAGGTGAACAGAAAACTTACCTAGCTGACCGGGAAAGTCTGGATTCTCACCTCGAAGACGCACAGCGAAAGAGACAGGAGAACGATCATCAACAGCTAACCATTCTTGGGACAATTCAGAACAAACTGAATGAGAATAGTAAGCACTTGAACGACAATAGCACTAATGCTAGTAAGATGATAGAGAGACTGTGCGTAGCCTCAATCAAATTTGGATAGTGTTGACTTACACAAGCAACTATTTCCTCACTCTGGGGACGGAATTGAGATCATTCATGGCAAAGATCTGGACGATAAACTTCAATACGTATAAAGCTGCTGTTGAAATCTAGTCGCGAATACCGACGGAATTCGGACCATGCTGGATTCAAGAACCGCTGATCTTGACTGATGATCTCGATCGGAGCCAGCCATTTCCCGCTTGTTTCATTCCAGGACGGCGGTTGGAATGATTATGGTTTACAAGGAAAGAAACAGTGAGGATTGGATATGGCACTCCTCTTGTCCAGTTTGCCATTCACCGTCAGAGAAGGGACCGTCTTTTGCGTTCAAATGGTTTGCAAAGCACAGGTAGCCCATGTTTACACTAACCAGACAATATAGCACGAAATGTGGCATGTCTTTCCACAGAATTTTCGGCACAGAGAAATGGCTCTACTCATAGGGACACTGGGGTGGATAATAGCCATATGACCTCTAATTGGGAAGATTTGAAATAGATCTTGCTCTGAATTTCGTACGTGAAGTATCGTTGTATTAATTAATGCTTAGAGCGAAGCTGGATTTGTAAATGTAGAGAAGGTCGGATGCCGGACCCAATTCTGAATGTAACACTGTACCAAGTCCAAATTTATCCAGCGCATTTCGAAGGAATCTCCTCGGTTGAGGTAATATTGGGAAGTAACTTACCCCTTTCCTTTACTTGACATTGGTAGAAAGCGATGAATCCCGTGACATCCTAGAGAGATCACATGACTCTCAGCTGAACCCTCTCATGTGAAAGAAGATCATCTAGATTAATATTCAATTGTTCAGTGATCATGCCCGAAGACCGAGACATCCGAAAGGTCTCTCTGGTGGGACTCGGGACTCGTCGCCACTAAATATCTCCGATGTTGTTGTCAGGCTCGGCTCTTCGCGCCTTCCAAACCCCCGACTTCGCCACACGTTTCCTCCCCAACAGCGCCCCCTATTCGTCTTCTGGGGCAGTAGCGAGAGGCCGCACTGATGAGAGGCGGAGCGCGAGCCGCATACGTCTGCATTGCATCATCCCGTTCAAATCAGCAGCACGTTGGTCCCTAGTCGCAGCTCGGCCATTGCAGACGGCGTTTATGGACATTTCCTCCACCGTCGCCCGCTGCGACGGGTCTGCTCGCCCTTCGCTATCTGAGATGCTTCGTGTGGAGTTAATTCATTGCATCATGACTAGCCGGATGCTGGAAAATTCCACCTAACCTCCGTCTCGGTCTTTTCCCTTGGTGCCGGCAGTGAAGTCGCTGTTCGTATATAACACTCCCAGCCGCAGAGTTGAGGCTGGCTCCCACCCACACAATCAACCTTGTTGCATCTCCAGCACTCCTTCCCCTGCTGCATACACACACACACTCTCTCTCTCTCTCTGATTCGGTGATTACTACTCATTTGGGTGAACTGATATTTCAGACTTTATTCTCACCTTTATCATGCGAGAGTCTTCAGAGACGGACAGAACAAAAGTGCCTACCAGGGCCAACAGCATCGAACACCTCGATCCACTCACCGAACAAAAATCCAAGATGAGTGAAGCAGCGCCATCACGTCCTCAGCAGCTCCACATCAGCGAGTCGAGACGGCAACAATACGACGACACCTTTGACGGAAACCTGGTGACGGAAGATGGAGGAGAGGAAACCGAGGTAGACAACAGCACGGTGAACCTAGCAGAAAAAGATCTCGAAAAGGGAGACGAAGCAGGTGATATCCAGAGAGCGCAATCAGCCAAGAAGGAACAGCACAAACAAGAGAGGGACCCGAACCTGATTGAATGGGACGGTCCAGATGACCCAGAGAACCCAATGAATTGGCCAACAAAGAAGAAGTGGCTCATCACAATTACCTTGGGCATGTTGACTTTCGTCGTCACATTCGCATCCAGCGTCTTCAGCACTGCAACGGTGCCTGTTGCTAGGTTATATGGCGTCTCTACCGAAGTTTCTACCCTCGGAACCTCGCTGTTTGTTCTTGGTTTCAGTGTTGGTCCTCTGTAAGTACAGCTCTCCATTCTACAAACACAGCACTAACCAACCATCCATTAGCCTCTGGGGACCCGGTTCCGAGATCTTTGGTCGCAAACTCCCTCTCTTCTTCGGATATGCCGTCTTCGCCATCTTCCAGATCCCCGTAGCCGTCGCTCAGAATCTCTACACCATCATGATCTGCCGCTTCTTCGCCGGCATGTTCGCCTGTGCTCCCCTCGCTATCGTAGGAGGCTCGCTTGCGGATTTCTGGGGTCCGGTTGATCGAGGTGTTGCCGTCTGCGTCTTTGCAGCAGCAACATTCATCGGTCCCATTGCAGGGCCTATCATGGGGTAAGTCTCTTCTCTTCCCTTCAAATCCTAGCAGATGACTAACAACGCTATAGTGGATTCATCACGCAATCCCATCTCGGTTGGCGCTGGACCGCCTGGATCACTCTGATCATGGCCTCCTTCTTCGGCACCATCGGTCTGTTCGTCGTCCCCGAATCCTCGCACCAGAAGATCCTCCAGACCCGCGCCGCCAAGATCCGTTTCGAGACCAAGAACTGGGCCATCCACAGCCAGCGCGATACCATCCAGATCAACCTCAGCTCCCTGATCCAGACCTACTTCTTCAAGCCGTTCAAGATGCTTGTGCAGGAACCCATCTTGATGCTCGTTACCATCTATCTTGCTCTTATCTACGGCATCTTGTACTTATTTTTCGAAGCCTATCGTAAGTTGTGCCTCCAAGAGAAAGTAATATATTGTGTTCTCGCTTGCTAACCAGCATATAGCAATATCCTTCCAAGAGGAGCGTGGATGGAATGGAGGCGTTGGTGCGCTGCCATTCATTGGGATCCTCATTGGTGTTTTGATCGGTAGCGCGACCATCACCTGGATCACAAAGACACGTTTTGCTAGAAAGTTGAAGAAACACGGCAAGGTCATCCCTGAAGAACGACTCCCTCCCATGATCCTCGGCGCCTTCATCCTACCCATCGGTCTCTTCTGGTTCGCATGGACGTCCTCCCCACACATCACCTGGGTTCCTCAAGTCATTGCCGGTATCCCAATCGGGTGGGGTATTCTGATGATCTTCTTGCAAGGCCTCAACTACATCATCGACGTCTACATGTGGCACGCCAACAGCGCCATCGCCGCCAACACCCTCGTGCGAAGTTTGGCCGGCGGCGGGTTCCCGCTCTTTGCTACCGCCATGTATCACAACCTGGGTGTGGCATGGGCCACCAGTCTCCTGGGTTTCTTGTGTATTGCCATGATCCCCGCACCCATCTTATTCTTCTTCTATGGAGCAAAGATTAGGAAGATGAGCAAGTTCAGTCCGAAGCTGTAAATGGTGTGGGAGAAGAGAGGTTGGAATGGATTTGATATGTATCGCATTGGGATATCATAAAGGGGTTTATGGAGGAGTAAGATTTGACGTTATCATTGGTGTTAATATTTGGATTGTTTGCATAGCGTTGGTGGGGTAATATATAATAGAAATAGATGGAACAAATATCCAACACAGGTCAAATTTAAACCCTCTCGCAATTTAGGTCTAACAAAGAAATATATATCAATGACTTAGTTCTATTCACTCTGACAATTTGAAGCAAGAAGTGGGAAACGAAAAATTGTGAAGAATTATCACACACGTTGCGGTGGAGTCTGGATTCCGTATACTTCAATTCAATTTAGCTAAAGAGTGTGTGTCTGTCGTTCTTACAACTTGACATCAATCGGTACTCACGTGCTGACCTCGGAAGATAGGTACGCTTAAGCGTGTTTAATACGCATTCTGACGCTTCCTCTCGTCAAAGACTTTCAAGGCCTCTTCAGCAGCTTTCACACCACTCAGAGCCATGGCACCGAAGGTGGGACCTGATCAAGTTAGTTATTTAAATAGTAGGGAAAGATGAGAAAGGAAAGAAAGAAAAGAGGGGGGAAAAAAAGGGCAAGCCGAAGCAACTCACCCATCCGATTCGCTCCATCCACCTCACTCAGCTCCATCCCTCCCACAATCAAACCCGGTACAATCTCACGCGTCCCCTTCACAATGGCATCCTCGGCCGAATTCATATCGAGGCCGCGCATCCCGCCCAGCCTCTCGATCTGCTGCATGGAGACGAGGCGCTTGACGCTGAAGGCGCCAAAGGGGCCGTCGTGGCCGGTGGTCGAGATCACGACGGGGGCGTTGATGGTGTTGGGGTCCATGCAGGACTGGTCGTCGTGGTGCATGGTGACGAGCGTCCAGTTGGTGACGACGCCGGCAATGCGCACCTCGCCATGGGGGGAGGTGCGCGTGATGAGATCCTCGACGGCCGTGGCGTTGAAGAGCTTGATGTTGGGGAAGGCGAGGACTTTGGACAGGAGCGTGGAGGTGAAGAGTGCCTGGAGAGAGTTAGCAGGCGCTGTGAGCATGGGTGGTGTAAGATGGGACAAGTCCTACGGCGTGTTTCACGACCACGAAATCCCCCTCGTCTTCAAACGGGACGCCGAGATCGTTCAGGAATGCTTCGGCGGGTTTGCGGAGGACCATGGCGCTGAAGAGTTGGCCGCCGAGCCATGCTCCGCCGCCGGGAGAGACGGATGCTTCGATGATGGCGATCTTGAGGTCGGGCCGGGCCTTTCCAAGCATGTATGCGGTGCTGAGGCCACATGAGCCGGCGCCGACGATGACAATGTCGGATTCGGCGTAGGTATCAAGATCTTTGAAGTAGCGACGGGTCATGGCACGCGAGACTTGAGACTCTCGGATCGGAGCGAACTTGAAATCTTGCTCCCATTTATGGGCTAGCTCATCAAGAGTTGGACTCTTGCTCTTGATGCTAACCTGCTTGACATCGAAAGACTTCTTCAAGGGCGCGCTCTCGATAGAAGCAGTCGGCTCGGTAAACATGGCTGCTGGGGGGGACATTTTGGGTGACGGGCTGGATCAAGATGATCTGCTATGGGTTAGAGGTGTCGATGTATGGGGAAATGGGATGCATGATCCTTTCGCTGGTATTATCCAGATCAAGTTATGACCGTATAATTTCAGATCGAACCCAGCTGATGCTACCAGGCTCGACATCTCATCTCTGGGGATGGTGGATGAAGAGCAGTGGTGGCGCTGAGAACGAACACCGGTTCATGCGTGATTTTACAATCGTGAAATACCTTGATCCTCTCAGGGATAATTCCATCGTTTGATCATGACTTCCATTGTCACGGAGAGCAGTACACTGTACTAGGTTGATGCTCTGTCGGGTGATGCTAGTCAGCCCAAGCCTCAAGCGCAACGGAGACCTACAGACGTGATTGTTTGTAATTCGATTTGTTGGTAAGGTAGACTGGCGGAATGAATTTTCAAGTGAGGAGAGAAGAAGATATAAATGCTTGTGAGAGAGGGGTAGCTTCTGTCTCCCCCACTTACAGCTGCAAGTAACCCATGCAGCGGAGCATTCAATGCAGGCGAGGTAATATCTTGGCCAATGAAATGTTTGAAGAGAGACAATTGTGACCAAAGAGGATCCAGATTGTCAATTGACACTAGTTATATGAGCAACGTGCATTTATACGACAGACGAGCGGACGGAAAGAACCCTCATTGGATACAATTGGGGAGCTGGACGGCAAAGAGCGTGGGAGTAGGCCATCTCGAGGATCTATTCATCGTGAGATTAGTCGGCATCCTGCATAATTCTTTCCAAAGGATGAAAGAAATACCAAAAGAACTTGAGAACAGCATGGAAGAAAGGTATCATCAGAAAAGTAAAATCATTTGGAGATCAACTTGACCATTTCTCATCTTTATGCAAACGTAAACAAGTAGTTCAATCACTATAAAATATAGTAAATCAATCCTGGATATAAGACGGTCTCGAAATAGAGTAAACGGGTAGCACGAAGTGAAGACAGTACTGAACAGAGGACTTTTATCACGGTTTCGGTGGCGATCTTCGGCTTCGATATCAATAACGACTCCGTTAATATTAGGGGTGTTCAACGTTCAGAAGTTTAAGATCTTTTTTCATCGACAAGAAACACGTTGAGTCATGAAGTGGTGACGTAGATGAGGCACTACAAGGAAAGGGGTTAAAGTGGTCACGTGCAACAGTTCGCGCCTCTTCCGCGTCGCGTCTTCCATGACCTTTACATCTCCAACCTCAACCCCAACTCCCTAGAAACCTCAAAAATGCCTCGCGGACTGAGTCGCAAGACTGAAAAGGAAGCTGTTGCAGCCGTTGAGACTGTTACCACGCCTATCAGAAAGAGAGCCGTGAAGGTTGAAACGACTGAGGGATCTCCACGAGTTACAAAGCCATCACCCGCAGAACAATCAAAAAAGAAGGCCCAGGTGGAGCAAGAATCGGACGACGAGATCATTGAATCTCCTAAAATCAAGACTAATAAGATCAAAACACAGACGGCAGCGATACCAAAGACCAAGAAGGCTGCTGTGAAGCGAAAGGTTGAGACGGAAGAGAACGGAGACGAAGACGCAGATGATACCAAGGCAAAGAAGAAACGAAAAACAAAGGGAGAGAAAGAAGCCGAGGCCATGCCAATCGCTGCGAGAACCGCCGTTGAAACATTGAAGAAAGCTATGCGCATTGGCGCCCACGTATCGGCAGCTGGAGGTAGGTCTCACAAACCTTCGTATAGATGATTTATTTACGTATCAAGGTGTACAAAATGCCATTGATAATGCAATTCATATTGGTGGCAACTCGTTTGCCCTATTTCTCAAGTCGCAACGAAAATGGTCCAGTCCGCCATTGGCGGCCGAGGCTCGAGATCAATTCAGAGAATTTTGCTTGAAGAACAACTACGATGCCGCAAAACATATTTTACCTCATGGATCATACCTTGTAAACCTCGCCCAAGCCGATCCCGAGAAAGCCGACCAGGCATATACGTGTTTTCTGGATGATCTCCGGCGTTGCGAGGCACTCGACATCAAACTGTACAATTTTCATCCTGGTAGTACAGGGAAGAACCCACGCCCAGATGCAATCGCGCGTATTGCGGAGCAGCTCAACAAGGCACACAAGGCAACAAGTACAGTTGTCACCGTGATCGAAAATATGGCAGGGGCAGGGAATGTGATAGGGTCAACGTGGGAGGACCTGAGAGATATTATCGCCCTGATTGATGACAAGAGTCGGGTAGGTGTTTGTATCGACACCTGTCATGCATTCGCTGCGGGTCATGACTTGAGATCACCAGAGGCATTTGAAAAGACTATGAGCCGGTTCTCAGATATTGTGGGCCTGTCATACCTCAAGGCATTGCACCTGAACGATAGTAAAGCACCATTCTCATCCAATCGGGACTTGCACGCAAATATTGGCACTGGATTTTTGGGTTTGAGAGCTTTTCACAATGTCGTCAACTTTGGCCCATTTGCAGGCCTACCGATGGTACTAGAAACTCCTATAGATAAGAAGGGGGCTGATGGGAAAGTGGTTGAGGACAAATCCGTCTGGGCAACTGAAATCAAGCTACTTGAGGGTCTTATCGGTGTGGACCCGGAAAGCGACGACTTCAAGAAGGAGGAGCAGCGTTTGCAAGATGCTGGAGCGGCTGAGCGAAGTAAGTTTCAAGGTCAAGTGGATAAGAAGACACAGAAGACCCTTGACTCGATGTTCAAAAAGAGCTCACCGAAGAAGAAAAAGGCTAGCAAAAAAGAGGACGAAGATGACGAGGAGAGTGAAGGTGGTTGCAGTCATTGAGACACACTTGAGCTACCGTCTCTTGACTCAGTTTACCCGCTATCACAATGTCTCGGTCTTCTTTGACTCGTCATCACCTGGGTTATTTTGGTCCATATTCAGTCTGGCCTGATTTGTACTCTACAATATCCGTCTACACCGCCAGTTAGTGAAACAGATTACAACATTTGTGGTATTTTCGAGGGAAAGATAAACCAGAACGAGGAAACCTCTCCCTTCCTTGCCCCCTTCCTTCACCGTTCTTTTCCTTGTACAGCATTCTTCGTTTGGCTAATCTTTTTGATCTATCCATTGTTCCGATCTTCTTTCTTGTCCAATGTTTAGTTGTCTTAAGTCTAGTCGCACCGTTAGCTCTAAGTTTCCACTGTCATTAAGTTTCTGAATAGTTTCACAACCCACTCCTTAATGTTTGCCAATTTCTCAACTCAGTGTAGAGGAGAGGTTGATGCCTAAACTTGACACTTTTACCCATGTAAGGTTCAGATATGACAAAATACTGCGGATTTGTACTGGATGGCAAACTCTCAATCTCTTGGCGGTGTCGTTCGCCTCGTCCCTCTCCTTGTGTTGATTGCTTACCGTGGACCTTCGTACCCGGTCTCCCCGCTGCGAGTAGCCGTGCAAGGGTATACCTACTGGAATGTTACTCTCACTTGATGTCTTTATTTGCGTCAAATCTAGTATGCGTTGGTCACCGATGAACCTTCGAGTATCACACGAGGTGGCGAAGTCCGGATCCAGAATGACATTTATGACAGGATGTACTTTCATAACTTGGTGTAACATCAAAGTTTGCTCTGATTATATAGAGTGACCCTCAAGACAGCCTTTCATGAATTTAGAATGAATTTTGGCTGCTCTGATACTTCTACTTCCTGCTTAGATCAATGCGACATCTGTCCTGATTGCTGTCAACCACCTCCTCCCAGAAGGAGAAGACGAAGACGACGTCACCACTATCACGTGGAATCAGACCCATCTGCCTTTGATATCATTGATGACCAACCCGCAATCATCCCTTTTCCCGTTCCAATACGACTGCCAACGCCAGTTGACTCGATTGAGGAAGAGCCATTCATAGAACTATCTCCCATTCGCCCTCGAGTCCTCCCGCTTCTCGAAGAGCGACCTATTCTTCCATTCCCAGTCATCCGTCCACGCATCGTCCCCATCATCGAAGAACCCGAGATACCACTCCAACTACTTCCTCCAGTCGACAACGCCGCAACCATACTTCCACAACGTCTTCCTATCGTCCCTGTGCCTGTCGCTCGTCCTCCCATCCTCTTCCCTCAGCCATTCCCTCAGCCATTTCCTCAGCCGACTCCGTGGCCGCAGCCGTTTCCAGTTGCTCAGCCATTCCCGGTACCCACGCTCGTTCCGCACTTCGTTCCGGTTCCTCAGATCGTCGTGGTTCAGCAATTCATCCCGGTTCCCATCCCAATCGTGGTCAATAACTCCCCTCATTCGGTTGTTGTTAATCACTTCAATCCCCAGGTCACCAATAATAGTACCTTGGTTGTGAATAACGATAGTCGACAATTTGACAATCGACAAGACAATCGTCAAGATAATCGACAAGTCAACAGTGACAATCGACAAGATAATCGGCAATTCGACAATCGCCAAGACAATCGACAATTTGACAATCGTCAAGACAATCGTCAAGACAATCGTCAAGACAATAGCGACAACAGTCTTGAATTGAGTCTTCTAGCCGTTCAAAATAACCGAGACTGCAACAAACCAGTACAAAATAGTGAGCTCCAAAGCATCTCAACCCCTATCAAGCTATGAAAGATCTCTAACGATGGAAATAGAAATTTGAATCTTCAGTAGGCAGATCTTTACGACATCGGCACAATCTTCTTGATTACCAAGGTCCAAAAACATGGTTTACTCACGGAGCAGAGATCTTACCGATCTCCTCCGCAGTGCCGAATCTGAAAGCTTCCAGCGTGATGTCATATTCCGCATGCTGGGTGTAGACCATCTCTCTCGTGATGATGATATTCGACGTGCTGCTATCCTTGCTGCCGCCGGTCATGGAGGTTATGGGTTGCATGATGACTTTACTCTCGAAGATCTGATTCGGGCTGATGACATTAGGCGGTACGTGATTCCAAGAAATGTTTGAAAGCTAGAGTACTGAATCTCGATACAGAATCAACGTTTGTGCTCAGCTAGCAAACAGCAACGTTCGAGTTCGCGACCTCAACGCAGAAGTTCATCCTAAGATGAATAGCCAAGGCCGTTTCATGAAGGCTTTTGATGTTCCTAAGAGAATGGAACAGCTCCTTAGCATGGACAGCAAGTGTTTCTCTCATTGAATATTATAGTAACTAACATCCACTGAATAGAAGAAGTCCTGGACCGCCTTCTCCGCTTTTACGACCTTGTTCCCGACATCTCTCGTCGATTGAATCTAACATCTAGTCTCCGTACTAGTACCACTCTCCTCTCTTCACTCACGAGCAACCTGATAGATACCGACCGCGACTCCAAGATGATCTGTCTCCTCGAATTCCTGGGCGTAGATATCAACGACATTGGGCTCGACCTCCGTCGGGACAGATACCTTAGCACCGCTGGCCTCCTTACCAGTTCCAGTTCTCTCCTTAACCCGTCTAACTCCCTGCTCAATAATACGAGCTCCCTCTTGTCTACAAATTCGTTGCTGAACCCGAATAACTCTCTGCTCAACGGCTTGAACAACTCGAATTCAATACTCTCTCAAAGTTCTCTGTTAAACCCCAACAGTTCCCTCCTAAACGGCCTAACCAACACGAATTCTCTCCTCTCCCAAAGCTCCCTCTTGAACCCATCCTCATCCCTTCTCAACAACACCAACTCTCTCCTTCGCACAGGTAGTCTATTATCTGGATCCAACGCTCTCAACAATACGCTCAACTCTTCCCTGCTCAACAGCTCTCCCCTCCTCACATCCTCTCTCCTCAACAACTCATCCGGCAGCCTACTTAACCCGCCACGCAACAACCTCCTCGCTTCCCATCCGTTGCTTAATGGAACCAGTCCTTTGACTGGGCCGCTGGGTAACTCCAGTGCGTTGAACAATCTGTTCCCGACCTCGGCGGACCTCGCGTATCGCATGACTAAGGATGGCCTGGAGAAGTTTGAGGCGCAGGAGAGGAAGTGGAAGGCTGGGTTGGGGATTTGATGAGGGATGAGAGCTCATCAACTCATCTTCTCATCTTCTCTGCGAGTCCTTGGTTCTAAGTTTTGACGGGGCTTATTTGATTTGATGGCAAAGACGATCACACCACCTTGAAGTTCCCGCTAGTTCCTGCATCTCTCGTCTTTCTCTAATTCGGGTTCACGTTACGACACCGTAGCTAGTAATTAGATTTCCTTGGGTTTCTCTGTTTGGAGGTACAAGTGACGACTTGAGATATGATGCTTTTTGGCCCTCCTCTGATTGATCCGGCGCTTTGCTACATTATTTTCCGGGAACTTTGAGGGGGAGGTGAGATGGGGAGAGGAAATAGATTGATCGTCACTTCTTGGGAGGGGATATGGATTTCACCGAAAAGCGGGCGGGGTTTTACGTTGTTTGGGGGGGCTCTGACTTTCTGGCGACCTCGTCTTAGTAATCTGTGGTGGTAGAAGGGGATGTCATATACCCCCAGACATCAATGCCATTTGTAATTAGATTAGTAGAGGATAAAGCAAATCAAGAACTATCTAAAGATTTCGAGTTGAAAAAGGGCTAGAGCACTTTCAACATCTTTTCGGCTATGGGAATCACTTGAATATTGTGAAATGACTTGTATTCTTTTTCATAATTAGCATGGAGCCCAATGCCACGCACAATACAATCCCACCATGCAAATGCTACAAACCCAACACCAAAACCCTCAATGCAATTCATCATCACTGTTCATGTCTCCTCCTAGAATGTTCCTGTCCTTTTTCCTTTCTCCTCTCCTTCTTCCTCTCCGTCTTCTTCCTCTTCCCCTCGCCATATTTCTCTGGAGCAGCCACAGCCTCAACTTTCCTCTTCGAACTCCTGGCAATTCTCCTCTGCTTAATGCCTTCCCTAACCCTCACCAAAGCTTCACTGTAATCTGCCGTTCCGATCTTTTTCTTCAAATTTTCCATGATCTCCCCGCTTGTTGATTTCAGTGCTTCGTATCCGGTGCGGAAGGTGGAGTCGGTGGAATAGGGGGTAGGGATTGTTGGGTCGGTGAGGTTGGATAGGGGAAGGAGGAGAGTTAGGAGACAAGGCGAGAGTGAAGTTGACGGGAGTGTGTTGGTTAGATGCTGGATTAGTTGAAGTGTTGAAGTTTTGGGCACCAAGGCTTCGGAACGGGGTGGCGTTGTTTCTCGTCTTAGAATGAAGCTCATTCGTTCAAATAAATACTCGAGAGCCATTTTCTTTCCCCTTTTTTCTCGCTGAAACCCATCCTCGTCGTCTTCTTCTTCAGCACGATATGTGCCACGCCACTGCACTTTATTTGTAGATGCACATCGAGCTAGAAAAACAAGGTTTTTAACTGCTTCATCTGCAAGTAAGTTTGTGAGCCCTGGAGTTTTGAAAACTGATACAATTCGCCAGATTAACTCGGTAATGTCATCTGAATTGAGGTTGAGACCACCAGAACCTTTGAGAGGAAGACCTTCAAGGCCAGAATCAGAGTTCATGCGCGCGAAATCGGTAAAATAGATTGAGGTGAGTCTGGAAGCAGAGAGCTTCACCCATGCGTGAGGATACAACAGACAAGTTCGAATTCCGGACCAGAGAGCTTTTGTTTTTGATGAGAAGAGGGTGATCGGAAATGTTTGAGCGAGAGTAAGGGTAAGTTGTAGTGCGGTATAGATTTGCTCCCAGTCCGAGTCTTGGTCATCTGCCGTCTTAAGCGTATTGAGGATCGAATCGAGGAGCGTCGATACCTGACTATCATCCTCAGATCTCGAGTCGTAGTAGAATCCATATGTTTGAAATGCAAGCCGTAACACAGACGGATTGTCATTTTGCTTGACCCAAGAACTCAAAAGATTAAGGAAAGTGTCTAGTCGTTCAGAATCCGCTTTAGAAAAGATGGTCTTCATCACCTCCCCGGCAGCCATTCGACACTTTTCACTATCATCGTTCGCTAACACAAATATAAGGGGTACAAAACATGTCGCTGCTACTTCTTGGACAAACTCATTGCTAGATTTCGAAAGCAGGAGATGAATGACTTCAAGGATTGACAATCTGCCACCTTCTCGATCGTACTTCAAATTTGCTACGATGAACGCGAGTTGCTTAGACCATCGATTCTTCTTCTGCGGGTAATCTCGTAAGAACTGGAAGTACGCTCCTCGAGCAAGATCACGAGTATCTTTATCATCATTGGTAACCATAACTGTCCCAACATAATCTAATGTGTCGTAAACAACCGCAGTTTGAGCTTTTGAGTCCAACACAGCACGGACGAAATTGAAGGTGACGTGGCGACGATCCGGCTGGGTCATGTCCTCTTTCAATCTTGCGAGGAGCTCATCGATCGAAGTATCTTTCAAAGACACATCTTGCCGGTCGCGTAAAACAACAGATATCAATTTAAGTGCTGCTTGAGAGATGTCTGAGGTAGTCGAAGAATTAGCCGAGATGGCTTTTATGGCTTCTGCAGTGGATATGCGGTACAAATTCAGTCCATCGCTTTCAATCTTCACCGGAACTTTGACGATGGTGGTGAGTAGTTTGAAAGTAGCAGTCTTGACTTCCTCTTCTCCTTGGACAGCAGCATCGCCAAGGATGGGAATAAAACCTATAAGATTGGCTGAAGTTCGTAGATTGTCGTGCTTCTTCAGGACCGATCTCAAAACGTCAAAGGCAAAGCGCACTAATTTATATGTATAAATAGTGGTGCTTCCTCTTTCGCCCGACTTTTTGGCATTTTTTGGGATAAAATATTTTTTCAGCCGATAATCAACTTTTTCCTTTTCTTGTGGCTTCTCGCTGTTGTAAACATCTTGAATAATCTCGTAGCAGAAAATGAGGCTGTCCCTGCTGTTTGCCGCCGAGTTCTTAAGCAAGCCATTACTAATTCTGTTGAGCAGTTCATCAATCTTTCGGACTGTCCGAAGATTTATCTTTTCTTTGAGCAGGACTTGTATTGGCTTGACAAGATCGGTCAAGCGGCTTAGTGTGGCAGTTCTGGCAATAAGTTCCATCGAGTCATGACTCTTGCTGCTCTTAACTTCTTTCATCTTGCTCACATATTCCTCTGCATCTTTCTCCTGGCCAGTAGCGCCAAAGATATCATCCATGATGATTGCTACGATTGATGGAAGACAGTAATCAAGGTCTCCTGGTTCATACTCAGGTATGGTTGCGACAAGAATTGAGTGCATTGTGTAAGAAAGTACGTGAAGCTGAGCTCCCCGTGCTAGAGCGCCTCGAAGTTCCTTCAGGACGAAGCCCACACATGATGGTCCAAGAAGAACGCAAATTTTCGTGAGTGTGTCACGTGTCATATCCCGAGACTCTTGAGCTTTGCTCCTCAAGATATGACAGATGTCTGTCAAAACTGCTGGAAGTCGCTCATTAAGCTGATCTTGGGGAAGTAGCTTCAATAATCTCACGATAATTATGGCGACGGGCACTCGAAGGCTGACTGTAGACTCGTCTTTGTCATGAAGGTATTTCGTTAGCGGTGGAAGGATGTTCGACGAGAGATCCTCTGCAAGTTTCTGCTGTTTAGGTATGGTCTTTGATAATGTACTTTTCATCTCTGGAGTGTCATTTTCTGTTGGGATTTGTGCAGCGAGAGCCAGAGAGTCAATAACTTTCCCCAACAATCGGATGATTTGTTTCTCAAGCTCCGGTTTGCTCTCAACGTAGCCAATAAATCTTCTGAGCATAGCACGATACTGAGGCCATTCCAGAGAGCCGGCTAAGATTCCTACAGTAGTTGTAGCTTCAGCAGCTAGACTGTGAGCGTCGCTCCCTTCAGCGCGGTCGAATATGAAATGTTCAATAAGAGGAATAAAGAAATGGCTGACGTTCTTCCCACTAAGTTCTCTTTTCTCAGCAGCGGCAGAAAGTTGTCCCAGTGCACTTGATTGCCTCCCCTTCCCAGGGGAAATAATGTTGTTGAAAAATGAAGACTCCAACTCCTCTTCGCCAGCCAGAAGTCCGTTCAGATCACTAACATCTTGCGAAGTAGGAAATGTTCGGACGACATGAGCCATTACCTTAAGGTATTCGCGACGAGTAATCTCGGATGGCTCACGAACTCCTGCGAACAGAGCAGGCATAAGTATTGTGGAGACCATGTCCATAAACAGCTCCCGTTCTGGGTTGTCCCTTGCTCTTCCTGCGGCTTCAATGAACTTACATATTCCATCAGATGAATTCGAAGATAATATTCCAAACTCTTCATCTTGTTTGATATAGTAGAGCATATTGAAGAAAATTGGAGCCCACTGTCGAGGTGTGAATGGAATCTCTCGATAGGCGTTAATCACGTTGAAAGATTTTAGACGTCGGTCATAATCAGGTTCGTCGAGACGATTTTCCAAAAATGAGTTCAAACCCATGCAGAGTGAGGCAACTTCTCCCAGGACTGTGTCTTTGTCTGAATAAACCTTCAGTACCCTAGCGAGTACTTCCCGCGATGTCTTGTCCTTGAAGAATCCAAAAAGTGAAGTAATTGTGTTGTAGACTTTGTTTGAGAGTTCTGGATCATTCTGGATCTCGTAGAGAGGGACGAAGTGCTCCAAAACAAGGAGTAGGCCGCTCTTTGTTTTAGGGCTCACACGTCTAGATGGTTGGTCCAGGAGAAATGTTGAGATATCGACTAGGTTACGAGCCTGGGTTGAAGTGGTGACAAGTGGAGCCATCTCAGACACTGTTTCAATACAAGATTCAAGAAGATCTTTGCTCAAATCTTGGTGACTTCTAAGCACTATGCTTATTTGAATTAACAACTGATCAATATTTGGCGTAAGTAGCTGAGCTCTCACTTCAGCCCCTATTTCGTTCCCCACATCCTCCCGAGCAAGTTTTATGATATTTCTGATGATGTTTAAAGCAAAAAGCTTGACTTCATCTTTCGATTTTGGCGGTATTAAGCATTCAGCTACTTTTGGTAAAATCTGACTGTTGATTCCCAAAAAGAGGATAGACTTCGAGGATCCGGACCATGTCGAAAAGAGTCGAAGAAGAACTGAGATGCCTTGGCTGGTTTCAATTGGCAGGTTTGTGAGTCTTGGTGAAATTATTTCGTCATTTATGATAGTGATATATGGTACCCAATTGTACTCTGGGGCATTCAAAAATAGGAGGACCAAGCATTTCAGCCCGGTCTGACGAACGACCTTGAGTAAAGAGGTTTGACTGGGAGTGTCGTCAGATTCTTCGCTATCTTCGGTATCATCTCTCAGTTGGCGAGATGCATATATAATGCAGTAAAGGACTGCATCTGCCAGTGGTTGAGTAAATTGAACAATCTTTGTTCCAAGCTCTTTTAACACCCCTTCGATCATATGAGTAAGACCAACTTGTTTTCTGACACTCAAATGCTCCTTTTCAAAAACTGAGCTATCCAACTTGCCATCCTCAATGAGGTTAGTGCCGTCTAATTCTCCCAGAGCGATATTAAGAAATCCTCCAACATCTTCAGGGTTAAGTGTGCGCAAAATTGTAAGTCTTCGAGCTTCCATTCCTTGCCTGCCACTTGCAGCACCTTTTCGCGATATGGATCGGCCATAAAGAAGTCGTAATAGGACTGGCATAAGAGCAGAGCGATGTTCACTTTGAATCAAAGTCTCGCCTTGGAGCAAGAGCCCAAGTTCTTCTTTGAAGCGCGCTTCATCAAGAATATTGAAAAGATTCTCTTCATATGGTCGAATACCATGATTTTTCCATGTAAGAACGGCTTTCAAGGCCGCCTTCTGTATTTCAATATCGCCATTTGCTAGAAGCTGCAAGAGAGCGTTCCAGACATCTTCTGATTTGTACAGAGACTTGGGGTTGAGAAACAGGCCCAATATGTCGAGTTGAGCCTTTTGATCTTTTCGTGTCCAGTCACTGAGAATCTGTTCATCGTTTTCTTCAAACTCTATTAGACCTCCATTCTGGGTATTAGCCCAAGACAGAAACATAGGAATGAAGATACGAGATCGCTTCTCCGCTAGACCTGGAGCTACCGAGAGAACCCGTAGAGCTTGAGCTCTTGCTGATGTAGGGTGAGTTGCCACTAAAGACTGGGCAGCAGCAAACTTTTGAAGCATTGTGTCTCGAGCACATAGAACTCCGGTTTCTGCATCAGATCCCAGCTGATCCAACTTCATCAGATTCAAACATTCAAAATCAGTCAAGCCATTATTCGCACTAGACTCAATGTTCTTTCTGCCTCCACTCCATGCCACTGAAGGGGTTTCCAGCCACGAAAATGCAAGTTTTGCCACAGCTTCTTCTCCACTCTTACTTTGTGAGATGAGTTTAAGAGATGACGAAGCGTCTTCCCAAATCTGAGCAAATTTCACCGTAAGCATTCCAAAGCAAAATGCGGGAATGGCATCTTTCAGCCATGGTACAGAAAACTCATTTGCATACATCGTAGCAAGCTTCCGAATGTGCATCGAAGTTGAGCGTGCAGTCTGCAAATCCAAGGGCGTTTGCTCTATCATCATCATAATGGACAAGACTTCTGAAGGGGCAAAAGCTTCGACATTGTGTAAATGCTCCAACAGTCGAAGTGAAATTAGTCGCAGCTCATGAGAATCCGTTGATAAGTTTGAGACAAGTGAGTTCACCAGTAAGTCATCCATATCATTGTCCAAATCTTTAGATGGTGAAGCAGGGTTTGGTGAAACCTTGAGGCTCGTCTCATATTCTAGTAAGGCTTCGATAAAGTGTGGTGACCGAGCGTATCTGGGTGCAGCAGCACGCAGTAGAGGCTCTAGAGCTCTATCGACTTCTCCAGCTCCTTTACTCATTTTCGAGAAAGCGCTAAATCCACGACCAACAATGAAATTTGCCTCTTCGGGAGCTAGGGATGAGGACGGTCTTAATGCTAACTTCAGCTTTCGAAGAAGTATTTCTGCAATTCTCGCATTGGTTGATGGATGAACCAAAGTACTTTCAAGAACTTCGAGCAGAGCATTATACTTTGGAAGACAACGGTCGTGCCATGTGGTTGGACTTCGATCATATATCGCTGGAGAAGCTTGTTCTGGAAAAGGAGATACCTCCAATCGTTCGAATTTACTGACAATCTGGTCCTGCCACGATTGTGGAAGTGGAAAGCCTTCTTTCCCAGAGAGTTTTGGCAGAACATTAGTAGACACCATCTCTGGTAACAGCACTGCCAAAGTATCCCCGTTGTCAGCATCCGACCAATGGGCTACGATGAATCTATGGATCGTAAGTATCAAGACAATCTAAATGTGAATTGCTCAAACCTTTGAAAGTACGGTAGAACAATACTTCTGAACCGCTCGGGTTCTGCTTCAGAAACATAAGAGCAAAAGGTTAGAAACCATGAAGCCAGTGGTTCTTTGGTTAAAGAATCCATAAAAGATGAGATAAAAGGGATCAAGGCATCCATTGAAACATATTGGATAACAATCGAAACACTGAGAATCAGTGGTCTCCATAAGTTCAGCTTGTCGCTATGCTGACTGACTTTGGTGGAATTTTTCGAGATGGCGCGTAAGATATTAGATATGGTAGTGAGAAGCCCCGGCCAGTCACTCACCCTGGAGCCTTTCCGTACACCGGCTACAATTCCTATCGTCCGCGAGGATATAAGAATTCGGTGAAGATCAGAAATTCGTTTCGAGTCCGAAAATGAGTCTACCGCACTATTTGCCACCTCGATGATAACAATCAAAATGTCCTCTATTGTATCTGAACTTGTATGGTGTATGATGCTTGTCAGAACGCCATAAATGACATCAACCCATGGTGAAGTAATTTCCGACCCAAGATCTTCATCATCAAGAGCCAAAAATAGGCCGTGGAAAATAGTAGGGCCAGATGTATGAACGCTTAAACCATTTCCTTTCATGGCCTCAGCAAATAATGTCATAATTCCATGATAATACAGTCCGAATTCTTTCGTGTTTTTGGCTCTATAGAGGTCGGCCTTGGCGTGATTGACGATCAAAGGTAAAGCTTTCGCCCTGTGTGCAGGTGTACCAGTCTTTTTGATCAGAAAACTCATAGCTTCTGCAGCGAATCGAGCAATGTGCGGTTGTTTTTGGTGCTTTCCAAGAAGGGGAGCCATCAAGTCAAATGTTGGCCGGAGGTCAGGTACTATGAGTTTGGAAAGATACTTAAACATAAATGCCAAGCTGGTAAAACTCCACTCAATAACCTCCACATCCTGTGGTGTCCCTGCGATGGAGGCTATTATTCCTAAAACTTTAGCGTAATGCTTTTCAAATCGTTGTCCCACATCGTGCGCAAAATCCGTCACTAACTCTAACAGAGGTTCTAGCGACTCCCTTTCCCTCCTCTCCATATATGCCACAAATTTTTCCATGATTTTGTCTTCGTAGTAGATTATCTGCGGGAGACTGTCGCACATGGGAAGGACGTCGCGGGTGAAGGCAATAAAAGCCTCTGACATGTTGAGTTCCTGCCATTTTTCTACGCCGGTCTTGAGGTAAGACGTGGTTGTAGAAAGGTCCTCAGCGTCGAGGTCATGTCTTCGAACTCTTCGGATCGGCTCTAGAGAATTGAGCTTTGATATTTTCGTAGTGAAAGACTCCCATCTGTGGTTCTTTTGATGTGCCGTGCCTCTTTTCGCTTTCTTTGTCTTAACAATCCTTCCAGTATTGTTAACCGGCATCTTGATCAAGTTAAGAGCTCATGGAAGCTTGTTCTTAGAATGGATTTTATTTTCGCAAAGGTCCAAAGAATTAATAGGCGGTGACAGAATCAAGCTTCATTAAGCTTAGCGTGCCCGCCGATAGCGATAACATCGCGTCTATTTTTCAACCTCTGGCTTCGCGGAATAAGCTCCTCTTAGACTTCAATCAACAACAACAAACGATGGCCTCAAAGATGTAAGTGCTCCAATATACTCTCCTCATAGTTGCGATCATGCTTCATGCTCTTAATCATTCTATCTCGGTAGCACGATTTTATTTGAGCAGCAACTAACCTTAATAGAATCGTCCTTGGGGACGTAAATGGTCAATTGCATCCAGTATTTACAAAGCTTGCTACTTTACATTCCAAAAATAATTTTACCTTTGCTCTCGTTACTGGCAACTTATTCGCCGCAGATGGTGGAGGCGTATCTGATCTTTTCGACGGCAAAACCCCGATCCCACTTCCAACTTATTTTACTGTCGGAACTCACCCTCTCCCTCAACAAGTAATAGACAGAATCGAGAAAGATGAAGAGGTACTCAATTTGAATTTGAAGTTAGTTTCTATCTAACTTGGTGCAGATCTGCGAGAATCTTCACTACCTCGGAAAGCGCAGCACAACGAAAACCTCAGAAGGAATCAAAATCGTTACTCTAGGAGGAAGTCTGGATGACACCATTGTTGGACGTCTTTCAAAAGAGCAATATCTGCCATTCCACACAGTCACCGATGCAATGACACTCAAAGGAGCCAACAGCGCAGATATTTTGCTTACAACTTGTTGGCCGGCGGAAATTCGATCAGGATCGAAATTCGATTTGGCAGATGGGATAACCCCTCCTAAGGGATATGAGCATATTTTAGATCTTTGCGCTACCCTCAAACCCCGATATCACTTTTCTGTGTCCCCTGATTTCTTCTTTGAACGAGAACCATTCTTCCACAACCCCGCCAAAGACGCTCCAGATTTTAGACCAATTACTCGGTTTATTTCTCTCGCTGCAAATGGAACACCAAAACAAAAATCTCTTTATGCTTTCACTTTGCAACCTTCGGCAGATCCAACGGCACCTTTGCCTGTTGGGGCTACCGCCTCTCCCTTTATCAGTCGACCAAATCCCCGTAAGCGACAGCTTGATCCGGATCCATATTCGAGAAATCATAGTCGAAACGGATATGGAAAACGTGGCAAGGGGCGAAGAGGCGAGCGCCAGCCGCCTCCTGGCCCAGGCGAGTGTTTTTTTTGTCTCTCAAACCCTACTTTGGCTACACATCTCATCTCTTCGATCGGAGATGATGCGTACCTGACTATTGCGAAAGGACCGTTAACAACTTCGGAAAGTTACGCAACATATGGTATCGAATTCCCTGCGCATGCCCTCATTATTCCATTAACGCATTCACCCACGCTGGCTCTAATTCCAGAAGATGATAATGCTAGAGAGAAGACATTCCTCGAAATGAACAAGTTCAAGAATGCCTTGCAAAAAATGGTCGCAACGAAGAGTGACAATAAACTTGGTTCCGTTACCTACGAAATCAGCAAGGGTAATGGTATTCATACTCATTGGCAATTTATTCCTATGCCCGAAGAGACTATATCCAAGGGCCTTGTGGAGGCAGCTTTCAGAGTTGAAGCCGAAAACCTGTATTACCCGCCCTTCGAAACACGGGATCCTGAAATTGGAATTAATAGTGGGGATTTCTTTCGGGCCTGGATTTGGACTCCGCCTAATGACGCAAATCCGGAAGGCAGCACAAAATGTATTACTTTGCCATTTGATGACAGTACTCGCTTTTCGTTGCAATTCGGTCGTACGGTGTTTGCAAAGTTACTAGGTCTCGAGAAACGCCTTCACTGGAGAGATTGTGTGCAAGCAGTGGACGAAGAAAAAAGAGATAGCGAGGCATTTAAAACGGCGTTCAAGGAGTTTGATTTCACTCTTTAGTTGACGGATACCCAAAACAGGTTGTTTCATGCATTCACGTGGAGCTCGGGAGGGCGTAGTCCTACTTGCATTTTCATGGCGCAAAATCTTTTAATATTACTAACAATGATTCTTTCGATACTTTCGCAAGAAAGACTCGAGGAAAGTGGACGATTGTTTGGATCGGACGCTTCTGAGTCATTCGAAAGTTTTTCAAAAGTCATGATTTCATGACTCTCGTCAGCTATCCTTCTGAGGTAGTTCCAGTATTCACAGTAATACCGCAAATACTTATTCACACTGTAAAATATGCGTACTTCTAAAATCTCATTGCATCGTGACTTTACTTTGTAGAGCAATATGCGAGGTTCGACAAAACATGTGCTTTTGATTTTTTGTATCGTCGATTCAATTCTACTACCTCTTTGAGTTTAGGGACCCTATGTCGATACTCAACAAAGCCTAAGTGCGCGCAGCACGTGGATATTTTTGCAGATAAGATCAAAAGGGCTGCAACTCGCTTGAAGCTGCAACTACTGAACATCCTGAATTTAGACACAAGTGATTTTAGGTGTAAGGTACATGTTGCCAATTACAGAATTACAGTTTTCCAGATATTTGTTATAGACGAATCGTGGATTTTTGTTTTTGTTTACTATTCAAAGGTGCACGTCCTATCCTCAAATCTTAGTGCATGGATTCGTATAATTTCCCTTGTGAAGACTTGTCTTTTTACTTGCTGCATAAATTTTCTCTAAAATAGCTATCTGATAGTTTTTGTAATTCTGGTTCTTTCGTGGAAAGTTCGACTCGCCTCGAGTTCTTCCATATGCAGTAGTTCGTTAGTTGCGAATTTCCCTCCAAGTTAGGCTAGGACCCTTTCGCAGTCTTGCTCTATCTGCTACTAATTATGTGGGATATTAGAAATAGACACTTAGTGAGATTGATGAATTCGAAGATGATTATTGAAAAGAAATTTCCTTCTCAAACAAATATGTCCTGTGCGCTTTCAGATGAGATTCATAGATTTCGTCATCTTGTAGTCATCCTTCTTTCCCACTGATCCTTCACCACTTTTCCATGTTTTTGCCTTTGGCTTATTTATTACTCGGCCGTGCTACATAATGATGATCTTCACCACGATCATAACCTCTCTCTCTCTGATCTTTCTCTTTTCCGATTCTGACCTGTGTGCTTTTCCGACGAAATGCTTGTTCGAATTCGGCTTCTTGACGATTGAACTCTTCTATTTCTCTTTGTTCCTGCACTTCGTTCTCTTCATCTTCGGACTCCATATCACTGTCCGATGTGACAAACTTCTGGATCGTGCGGATGTCTCTACCTTGGAGGTCATCCCAGGCTCCTTGGTACTATCATGTACAATCAGCACCTGTCAACGAGAAATAACGAGAAATGGGTTCACAGTGTTCAAGGGCGTTAGAGACAAGCAATAGGTTTCTAACATTTATTATTATTTCGTTCAGGAGGGTATTTATATCAGGTGTGTCCTCATCCAGAGCGGGGAGTTCTATTTCTGGTACCGAACTAAGGGGAATGCCCAGTTCGAAATTTTGGACGAAATCAGGTTTCAGAAGGCTGCCTTTGACTTTGTTGCTACTGAACTCGAGAAGACGATGGAGACGACCATGGCGACTCTTTACTCGTACCTATGAAGGTTTATGCTTCGTTAGCTACTATAACTCATCTTCGAGACCAAGCTAGCTTCGTGCATAAGAAAGCAAGGAGTCATGAGGGTTCTAGAGTAGTTGGTTAGTCTTACCTTTACACAGAAACTAAACCAAAGCATTTCTCTGAGTGGTTCTGGCATTATTGGCCTGGCATTGTGGTCTTTGTCAGCTTCGAAGGAGATTTACTCTGTTTTTGATGGCGAAGTAGGGGCTGTCTCAACTCTCATTTCCAATTTATTTTCAGCATCAGCTTCAGGTTCGATCTCTAGCGAAGCTATCTTCTCACGCTCTACGGCGGGAAATTTCGAGTCCGGAATAACTCGTTTCACAGTAACATGTCGTGTGACGGAGTGCTTCTGATCAGTGGTCAAGATCTCGGTCTGCTCCTGATTTCCAACCCAGAACCATTGATATCGTGGTGCCTTTGAAGCTTTCTCGCTTCGAGTGCGTTTATGAGAGTATTGGTTAAGCTTGTTACGCACCTGGGCCATGGCACCTCTCGGTCGAGCAATTGACGTTGCTAAGGAAGATGGACGGTTAGTAAGTGATGAACCGTGAACGCCATTGAAGAAACAGGGTCGCGATGAATGAACAGATAAATGCACTGACTTGCAGCAATCCGATGGGAGGTGACACACCAAGTATCCACAGAATATTGTACGGTGAGATCTCTTGATCGAGTTAATCCTAGGCTTACATTTGCAGATGGAATTTGTCCTGCCGTGAACCCTAGATTTCCGGAGGCTGTAGTATTAGAGCTTCTGGTAACCTCAAAAGCAGCCGTTTTCTCTGATACAGGTTCCATGACTAGCTTTTCATCAGCAACTTGGCTGAGATACTATAGACAGACATCTGAAAAGAACCACCCGTGGTCATTGCTACACCAGAGCTTAGTTCTAAACAAATAACAAAGGGCGAACGCAGCGATTGGATTAAGGTACCTCTTTGCGCATCATAACCCATGATAGTAGTCTCGAGGTTGAAACGAGCGGCAATGTGATATTCTCTATTGTAGTGCTCGATTGTGATGATTGGATCAAGCACACAAACAGAAGCATAAGCACCTCTCCCATCATTAGGACCCCAGAAGTGCTGATTCTCAAGATCGTGATAAGCGAAGTCTACAAATCGATGGCTTTTGTTTCTCATGCGGCTCGATGTGTCCATGGGCGCATATGGTGCCAAGGCTGGATATGGTACTCCCGGTGGAAATGGTCGAGGTACGGCTGGTGGAATGGGCATATGAGGAGAACGATGATAGCTCCGACTCCTCTGTATTGGCCCATTAGATGTTCCATATTTCTTTGCAGCTTATTCGCCAACTCTTGCGTATCTATCAATATCGATTATCGAGAGCCGACAGATTAATTGTAGGTGTGTACAATCCAATCAAATCCTAGGTAGCTAAGCGAGGGTCACGTGTATTGCACTGCCCACCCGACTGTGAATGATACATATACTTTATTACTACCAGATAAAGGACATATTAGTATTCATAGGTAGACATTGGCGTTCATAGCTTACTTTTTTAATTCTTATTCCATACAGCATTAAGTCTGGGAGCGTTAGTTTACGTCGAAAAATGTATTAGGGCTGTAAAAGAAGCTCCTTTCGGTTCAGAGGATAAAGATACAGTTCCAATCGAGCTGGAAGATATGAGAGAAGCTGTAAAAATCGTATATTATGAAGATGTAATTCTAATTTTACTCCCTCATCCTGATAGAATTCGAGATATTCTTGCAATAGAGATCCATATCATGTTAAATAGTAAAAGAGGTATGTTGGAAGTGGAGGAAAAGAATCGAGAGGAATCAGAACACGATGAGATTTAGGAGGGCGGCGGAGGATGAGATTTAGAAGGGTAGGGATGGAAATCCTAAGGAAGGTAGAAGGCTTGTTCGGAGGTGTCAGTGGGACGTTGAAGAAGATGAAGGATCAGGTGGGTTTTAGAGTCGGGCCCCTATGGGTGAGGTGTGATTTTGGATAATGAGAACATAATGATGCAAATCAGTACTAGATAAGTAAAATCATCCATTAAGAATATAATCTTGTTAGTTGAAGCTGACGACAAAGCTCCTAACCCTCTCGTTTTATGAAAATGGCAAAAGGTCTCGAGAAGATGCTGGCCGTTAGCCCTCATGTTGTGGAAGAATGGCGATTGAACATATTGACGATGTTCGGAAGGTCATCAACGGTGCAAAGGGATAAGACAGTCCCATGTGATTTCAAAACGAGGGAAATTAGGCTTCATTGGTGGTCTCTATATCATATTTCACACTCAACTGGAATATCAAAGCATATCAAAGATTACCTCCGCTATAGAAAGGATCCATTCCTCCTGCTGGCCTCGGCCTACAATCTGTACGCCAACAGGGGCGCCATCGTATCTCTCGGAGTCATCTGTTTCGGTCTGGTAAGTTGGACTGTTACAAAATTGCAGTAAAAGGCAGAGAAGATTTACAGACTTCCCAATTCAGCTGATCATTCTCGTTCAAGGGCTTATAGTCGTGGTGAAAAGTATCAATATTTTTGTCGGCGTACGTGATGGGAATGCACACGCAGGAGTTGTCCAACAAGTTGTATATCGTTGTGTAGCCTGCAAGTGGTCAGCCAACGTGTCCGCGTCTCTTTTTCGTGGATTATCATTTTCCCGACGCTAGCTGCAGATCATACTCTACGTGCCACTGCACCAGCATTTTGGCTCTCGTGATTCCCTTTGAGGGTTTTCCCACTAAAATTCTCGGGCTATAGGGCCTCAGGCCCTGAAGACGCTGTAATGCACTGTATTTAACAATCTTTACAATCTTAACAATTTTTATCCCTTCGCCTAACCTCAGTATGCCAAACAGCGTAGATACACTATAGAAAAAAGTTTGATATTGATGAGCGGGTGAGGGGATGTTGATTCTTCAAGAGATAATTGCACGGGAATTCCTTTAAACGCACTCCCTGCTCCTTCCCGATTTGTCTACAACTCGTCCACAGCTATCGAATTACGATATTTAGGGCCTTGAGGCGCTAGCGTAACGAGATATCGGCTCTTTACGGCGCGGCTCCTGAAAACTACAGTGAGCCGAAGCCTAGCTACCGGCGGTGTCAAGGGCGCTAGAGGGGTCTACAGGGCATGTTGGCATCTTTCAGGGCCCGAGGCCCTATAGTCCGAAAATTTTAATGGAGATTTCCTGAGCTCGCGTAAAGTGGGCAAAACAATGTTGTATTTCCTATGAATCTCAAGCTCCATTCCTCGGAGATCAAACTTCTTGGTTTGCACCAGTAAAGTCTTACAAATGTTACTTGTCAAATTGCCTCGCTACCTAACCGACCGGAATTAAGATGATATACTCTTATGTGGTTTCTTAAGAATCACTTGCCTCCATAATTCTCTTACCATCAATGCCAGTTTTGCAATCGTCCAGCGTACGGATTTCTGGGTCCAGCCAAAGTAGGATTTGGTTGAAGTTGTGGATAATAAATTTCTCTCCTAGAGTTTGGTAATGCCATTCTTACTCCATTGGCTGTGTATTGCCTTTGATTTGGAAAACCTCGAAGCCTCGACTGAGTTGTCATATCTTGCGCTAGATGTCTTAAAAAATAGCCGCGAGTATCAAGTCTCGGTGCAAGCTCCCTAAGGAGAGTTTGTTCATAGCCGTACCAACCACTATCAGGCCGCCGAGCCTGGTTATAAAGAGGCGTTAGATACATTTTCGAAACTATTGTAGATTATTTTAGCAGATTTATTTGTATTCTGTGACTTTACGCCTCCCTCTTTGATATTGTTAAGTCAGGTGACTAGATTCGTTGGTTTTGAGTGATAACATAGAAAGAGATGGTCCAGCCGGAACTGTCAGTTATCTATATAATGGGTCTTTTAAGGAATGGTATTCATGATCTCTCCGTATGGAAATATTTATGGCAGAACTTCCATGAAGCATGGAATGTTTGCGGAATCTATCTTCGCAGAGAAAGCTTTTGTTCTTTTTTGAATCATTAATCGCAAACTATCGGAATGCCGTGATTGTGCTCCTGTGAGTAGTTATCAAAGTTTAAGGGTACGAAGTTATTACAAGTCTGATGTATTTAAAGAGTGGAAAGTCAAGCTATATAGCCCTAGCTTAGCCCTGATCGCTCCTGCCTGTCTTGTGACACAAAGTCTCAAAATCTTATGTAAAAGAAACCGGAGAATCTAATAAGCAGCATAAGGAAAAGTATCAGTAATCGCTGAATAGCCAGATTATTCTGGTTTGTTAGGTTACGAAATATTGTACAAGCTCTTCGTTGGCAATTAAGAATACAGACTATCAGATTAACTATTAGACAATCCTACTACCACCTTTCCATTCTTCTACGCCATCTTCTCAAATTTCTACTACATTAAATTTCGTGAAGTTCCCGCATATTGATTTCCTGGGCCGCTAGCTTGAGTGGGTGGTTCCTGTGGTCGAACGAATCGGTTTTGATCGAACATTCCCTGACCCCACGGCCCGTGTAGCATTCTTCTTGAATATTCTCGCTGCTGGAATCCTCGTAGTGGAGCCAACTCGTTCATCTGTGCAGCAATTCAAACAGCTGCTGGGTAGCTAGGCTCTTGCGTTCCGGCTAATTCTCGAAATAGAACGATCTCATATTCGCGGAACTGATCCGTGGTTCCCGCGCTGTCTTGTGGTGCTGTTTGGCTCATTTTGTTTTGATAATGTTAATAATTATTATTATTGAATTGGTGAGTGGTTCTATATTTGGTAGTGATGAGTTACAAAGATGGTCTAGATGTAGAGAGCTCATTCTCAGTACCTATGTCTTTCCTTGATGCTTGTGAATAGTCGCGGGAATATGGCCGTCTTCAACAGTTAAAAACTCAAGCCAGGGTTCTAAATCAAGTCACTCGAACAATAACTTATGTTTGTACCGGTGATTTTCTGTAGTGAACGTGAATATTTCTCTCTTCCGGCATGAAGATCGTCCCCAAACATGGTCCAGATTTTTTAACAGTTAAAACTAAGGATAAGATCACTCTCGAAACAGATTTCTTATGCTATGAGAGAGAATATTTGAGTAGGGTAGCTAGATATAAATTTGATACCTGTATAACTAGTAACTAAGAGTTCGTGCTTCAATTCGGCGTCCCACTATCGAACTTGACAAAGTCAACAAAAGGGGTCGCTTATTGTAGCCGAAGACTATTCCCCCACTTTTCTCATCCACGTCAGTAAAACTTGCGAGGCCCTAAACAAACGCTTCTTCTTCAAAATATCGAGTGAAACTATACAAAACTCGTAAAAATGAGTACAGACACCAAAATACCAGTTTGGCTGGATTGTGATCCTGGTGAGTCTATTTATTCTTACGTTTGAGCAGAGAAAAGCTAACGGGTTGAAGGCCACGACGTAAGCATCAGTCCTACGTTACAAATAAAAGTTTTTCGAGTTCATACATAATCTCAACAGAACCCACTACTCAATATTAAAATGTAAAGCTAATAGCCGATTAAGGACGCATTCGCTATTCTCCTTGTCGCCCATCACCCTTCCATCAACCCTCTCGGAATCTCTACAACCCACGGAAATTCTTCTCTTCCACATACAACTCACAATGCGCTCTCTCTTTTAACTGCTTTCTCACGCACCGATATCCCGGTTTATTCAGGAGCCCGTTCCGGACTCTCCCGCCCCGCCATCCACGCACCATCAATTCATGGTGAATCTGGATTAGACGGAACCCTCCTGCTCCCCGTCCCTACCATTTCCGCCTCCAACACCCCTGCGATCGACGCCATGGCATCATCTCTACTTTCTACCTCTCCCGGAATAGCATGGTTGATTGCCACTGGAGCCCTCACGAATGTAGCTCAGCTATTCCAGAAATATCCTGCCCTACCGAAACACCTTAAAGGTGTAAGTATAATGGGTGGAGCTATCGGCGATAATTTTACTGCCGCACCACTAGGGATTGTATCTGGGGTACCACGGATAGGGAATTGGAGCGTATGGGCAGAATTCAACATCCTAATTGATCCGGAGGCAGCGGACTTGGTTTTTTCAAATGCGGATCTGAAGGGGAAGATTACTCTGATTCCGCTAGATGTTACACATCTGGTTTTGGCTACACCAAAGGTGCATCAGTTATTGTTGAAGGGAAAAGATGAGAGAGGAGAGACCAGACTGAGGAGGATGTTGGTGGAGTTATTGATGTTTTTTGCAGCTACTTACAGGGATGTGTTTGGGATTAGGGACGGCCCACCATTACATGATCCGCTTGCAGTTGCGGTTATTCTTGGCGATGAACATGTTGTTTTTGAAGATGGAGGCGAGAAGACGGAGAGGTGGGAGGTGAGAGTTGTGACGGAGGGAACACATGAGGAGGCTAAAGAGGGTGCGCAGACGGGCAGGACGATTATTAGATTATTGCCCGAGGGTGAGGAGGGAGTTAGGATTCCGAGGGGGTTGGATGTGGATAGATTTTGGGAACTGTTAGAGGAGTGTTTGCAGAGGGCTGATGAGGCGAATAAGGTGGAAGGAGTAATGGTTGATGCTTAGAGTGAGACCCAAATAATCGAGCATTATATGTTTTGATATTCCACTAAGCATGGTTTAGGAATCGGCAGCTTTCCGCCTCTCCAGAACTTTCAAGACGTCAGCAGCGTTATTTCCATCTCCCTTTCTCTTCTTAGGACCTCTCTTCCTCTTTGACTTTGCATCCCCTCGTCTACCTTCATCATCATCATCTCCACCTTGTCCATTCCACTCGCTAAGTTTGACTTTTTTCTCTTCAAAATCTTCCTCATCGGCAAATCTACTGCTCCCAAAACCCATATCCATATCTTGTGCATCGCGATCATCTTGCTGTAGCATCTTCTTCCTGCGCTCTTCCTTAGCTCTCTCTTCTTCTGATTTCTCTTCCTTCGATATCGGATTAAGAGTAGAAGCTTTCTTGAGCGCTGCAAGAAGAGTTGGGTCGCTGAAAGCTTTAGGTTTAGTTGTGTTTTCCGTTGTTACGGGTTTGGAATCACCAAAGTAATTTCGTGGGCCAGTCTGCCCAGGTCGTGGTGGAGGTGCCATGCTTCCCGATTCTTTATTCTTCTTCTCTTCCGACACCTCGCCATCTTCTTTCTCCTCCTCATCGGAGTCTTCGTCACCCAGTCCAGCTAATGGGTCGTAATCATCCCCAACTTCATCAAAAATATCCATGTCTTCCTCTGACTCCTCTGCTTTGGGGATTTCAGGAACTTCCATTCCGAGGGGTTTTGCATCTTTATCTGGCATCAAAAGTTCGTTTTTCTTCTCGAAGACCAGATCTTCGGCTTGAACCTTCCGCACTTTTCGTTTCTCATTTCCATCTTCGTCAACCATAATTAATACTTCTCTTCCTTTGCTATCCCGCTCAATCCTGCTCTCGATTCTTTTCTCTCCAAATTTCTTGAATTTGCTTCCCAAACTTGGTTGTGCGGCCGCTTTCGCTGCTTCTCTAGCTGTCTTCATCTCTGCGAGTATTTGATCTCGAGTTCGCTTCTTTCCTGTGAGGGCAGGTGGTGCCATTTCACCTCTCTTCTTCACTTTATCTTTGACCACTACCTCAACTTCCTTGTTTTCCAACTCATCAAAAGCGTCATCGACGTTCTCCTCTTGTTCATTTTGCTCTCCTTCGTCCTCATTCCTTGCTTTGCCCTCGTCAAGCACGTCGCTAACGCCAACCTCTCCCCTTTTAACCCTCTGTAATAACCCCCAATCTAAACCCTTCACCAAACTCGCTCTCTCCATCCCGACATCATCGCCAAGTATTTCATCTCTCAATTTGATAAACGTCGGTTCATCAATCTGATCCAGCTTCATCATCTCCTCCAGAGCTTTGACTCGTTCTACCTTGTCACTTTTGGTTCCATCTTCAGAGTCAAATCGTGATTTTGTACGATCTGTGTACCCTTCTGCTAATTTCGCGCCTTTAGGAGCAGCCGAGGACCGAAATTTCTTGGGGGGTTGCGATGTGCTATTGCGTTCAGCAAGTTGGCGTGCAAAGTCATTTTTATAGGATGAACCTGCAATAGAGCGACTGTGGTTGAGGTTAGCTAGGAGCATAGGAGAGTTAGAAGAGGTGTGGTTACGGTGTCATGGGAATGGAGCTTCGCATTCGCGAACCCAGTGTTGTTGAAGCGCCATTGCGGTTCTTTTGAGAAACACTATCAGTGGGAGATGAATCTTTAGCTTGCCGAGCAGGAGTATCGAGTACAAGTTTACGGAATTGCTGATTGTTCATCGTGCGATTTGAATTTGGTGGATGTGATATGAAGTGACGAGGGGTTATCTTCAGAACACCTTGCTCTCAGCCTTGCCAGAAATTTAGCGCCTCATCGTAAGGGGTCCAATAAAGGACTTTTTTTTTATACTTCAGATGAAAACGTTAGAGATTTTGATTATTCAAGAACGTGCCTTATCTATACCCAAATCCTTCATGCTGATACAAAATGGCGCTTGTAATGCTCAGTACCAAAGTCCAACGCCCCTATATAGTCTCCCAGCCAGAAATACCTTGGCCAAAGGGTAGAATAACCTTTTCAAACCAAACGCCCAAATACCAAATCTAGACTGGTCCCTTCTCAATTTCGTCTTTGTTCTTGGGTTCACCCTCAGCGTCGAAACCCAAAGCATCAAGCTCCCTGATTAGCTCATTGATCTTGATAACCTTTGCAAACTGCTCCGGTAGCAGGGCAGCTCCTCCTTCTTTCTTCTCCTTCAATTCTTTGGCTTGTTTAAGCTTCTTCTTTAAATTCCTCGCTTTCTTCTCTCTCTCCGCCTCAGGATCAAGCTCTTCTTGTTTCTCAGCCTCGTCGTCCTTCACTACTTCTTTACCCTTCTCTACATTCTCTTTGGCTTTCTTTCTTGCCTCTCTACGTTTTGCATTCTTATTACTTGCTGCCGAACTTTCGCCTTGATCATCCTTCAACCCCTCGGCACCAGGTACTCCTCCGCTTCCTCGATTTTTCCATGAATCAGCTGTACGATTTTTATAGACTTCGACATCCTCCGGAGGTTTATATCCTGGGCGAATTTTGATCTCCTTTCTCTTACTGCCATCAGCCCTTGTAGATTCAGGAATATGTCGCTCGCCGGAATTGGTTTCGATGATACCAGCTTTAGATGGAGTTGGTACTGATGGCATTTCGAAGGGGGGAGGGGCTAATTCATGCGCAAAATTGATGGAGGAAGTGAATTCGACATCTACGTAGATAGGAAAGCCTAATCAATTGGCGATCAAAATGAGCGAAGTTGTGAGACTGAAAGTAATATCGTGGATGATGTTGGACGAGGCTGATTAAATGGTGGGAAGTTCACGTGATCCAACGATCCGGAGCTAAAAGCTTCCATTCCGACTTGCAAACAACGACAAGCTACAATCCTCTCAATAGAACTCCTTCTGCGCCTTGTTGCATAATTCACAATGGTATGTAGAGCTTCAAATTACTCTGATACACGTTCAGAATCATGCTAACTCGTCCAATGGCAGGCTTCCGCCGGTCGTCCTATCTACAAGCAAGTCCCCGGATTCCTTCGCACTCGAATTCCATAGCTCAAGAATATTCGATCACAGAGATTTGCGATGCTAATTGATCTGCGCAATTAGTTTCCTCTTCCGCAAGAACTACATCTTCCTCGGGGTTGTGTTCGCATCGGCATTTGTCTTCGAGATGTAGGCCTCTCCCGTGTTCGAGTTCGGATTGAAGGAAAGAGTTTCCCTTACTGATATGGCAACTAGTGGATTTGATAACTTCTCAGATAAGATTTGGGATAACATCAATAAAGGCGTATGTTTTGAATCTATATTTGCAGGGGTATATGCTGATCGAGGACCACAGCGACAATGGAAGGATATCCGAGCGAAATATGTTGAGAGTGGAGATGATGACGAGTAGGAGATGAAGGGCCTTGAAGCTTGAAGGATGATATGCGTACTTCTATGCAGTTCTGATACGAAAGGCATTCATTTGGGGAGCGGTAAACCATAGATTTGAGCTGTATAAAATAAAACAACTGTATCACTGCATATTGGCATTGAGAATTTGATTTCCAGAGGATAAAATATTTCAAAGCGATGAAAGAAAGTTTAGATCTTTGTTAGTGAGCATCCGTGCTAGTTTCGGTTTGTGATGAGAAATCTCTCAGCCTCATCTCTGATAAAGCTGGCCACTTCAAAAATAACCCGGAAACAATCTTCGCAGATATCCGAACACTACCTGACGATATAGATCTGGAAGTTGATAGATAATATCAAGCATAGCTTGGATATTCGTAAATTGGCTATCCTGCTTGTTGCATCCAACGCGGTCGAAAACCAACAGCCTCAAGGTCTACGAGTCTCCACCAACACATCACCCAAAGCCCTACTATCAGATAGTCTACTTTCACGTTAGACAGCCGAGAGATACGACATGCGAAGAGCTTCATTTCGTCAATAATGGACGCTCTGTCTACTCAAGAGCAACAGCTCTGCGAATTTCTCAAGTCCCAACCCCGCCAACACTCTAATCGATACACCACCGCCGCATCGAATGCCCTTCTACAATCACTCTTTTGGTCACTCGCTGGCGGTCGCCCAGAATACCTTCGCCTCTTTTTCCCAGATAATACTCGACCACTTACAAATGCAACATGGAAACTTCGTGCGGCTCAAGGAGGGGCAGATGGGGATGAATTCACCGAAGCGGCAAGAGGCAAGGCATGTGGACATATATTTAAAGCTGGAGAAGCTACATACAGATGCAAAACATGCAGCGCAGATGACACATGTGTTCTATGCAGCAGATGCTATGATTCCAGTGATCATACAGGACATATGGTCTATGTGAGCGTCTCTTTAGGTAACAGTGGTTGCTGCGATTGCGGAGACCCGGAAGCATGGAAACTTCCTGTTCACTGCGCTATCCATACGGCTCACGAAGATGGGAAGCAGAGCAAAGATAAAGGAAAGGCACCGACACTGCCAAATGATTTGGTTCAGGCTATCAAGAGGACGATTGGGAGGGTGTTTGATTACATCTGTGATGTAATTTCATGTTCCCCCGAGCAGCTACGGCTACCGAAGTCTAGAGAGACTATATTACTGGATGAAAGAATGTCAAGACTTACTTCGAGGTACTATGGCGGAGATATCCTCGAAGATTCGTGCGAGTATGCTTTACTTTTATGGAACGACGAGAAGCACACTGTTAATGAAGTCCGGGATCAAGTTGCTAGGGCTTGCAGAGTTTCCATTGATGAGGGTCTTCAACGAGCACACGAGACTGATGATATTGGTCGGGCTATAGTTAAGTATAGTACCGATGTTGATGAGCTTTTGAAAGTTTCGGAGATCATCGAGCAGATAAAAGTCACTGTTACTATTCGATCTGCACGAGATACATTTAGAGAACAGATGTGCGGAACTATTATTGAGTGGCTGAGTGATATTGCTGGATGCAGTGTTGGTTCGGATCACGACATTCTACGTCAAGTCATTTGTGAAGAGATGCTTAAGCCTTGGAGTACCGGTAGCGAGGCTAGTAATGCGGATGTCGGAATGAAAGGTATCGATGATCACGAGGTAGAAGATATCGATGAGTGGCAAGATTATCGACGTGGTCTTCTGGGACGTCAAGCCGGAATTATTCGCGCCGTTGTGGAAGCAGCAAATCCCGAATCCGACTCTGATGATAGTGATTTTGACCCAGGAGAAGGTGATGACGAGGATGATGGCAGTGCCGACGATATCGACCGAGCAATGATGAATGCTGGATCTGATGATGGTGCTGGATCCGAATTCGGCGAAGATGGGGCAGCAGAGGTAGTAAGCTATTTATTTGCAGCTGCAGGCCAATCTCAGACTACCACGGATGGAGATGGTGATGTCGACATGAGCGGCAGAGAAAACTCCCCTATGGAAGAATCCGAAGCAACTATGGCAGGCTATCCTCCACCGCCACCACCTCCTCCGCCAGCTCCAGCAAGGGCAATTCGAGACCGGGATATCACTCCATCGGACTCCGATACAGCTGAGATGCAACCTTTGATTTCAAGCACCGTATATGCCAAAGCCAATTTGGGCGGTCCGATCCCCAAGACCCCCCACAATCCTGTCAAGGTTGAGACCGTACTAAAACCACCTCGATATTGGCTTGAGACTCCACACGCTTTCACTGAACGAGATGCACTTCCTATGCATGAAGATTTGTGGCAACGCCTTCGGCTAGATTGGATGATTTTATTTGATCTCAGGATGTGGAAAAAAGTTCGTGTTGATCTTCGGGATCTGTATATCTCTACAGTTGTGTCAATTCCGGAATTCAAAAGAGTCCTTGGATTGAGATTTGCTGGTCTATACACAACACTGGCGCAGCTTTATCTCATCGCAGACAGAGAGCCAGATCACTCTATCATCAATATCTCGTTACAGATGCTGACGACTCCTACTATTACTGCTGAGATTGTAGAGCGAGGAAACTTCTTAACCAACCTCATCGCCATTCTCTACACTTTCTTAACAACTCGCCAAGTCGGTCATCCTCATGAAATCAACCCGAATGCTGTCCTCGCTTTTGACTCCGGATCTGTCACAAACAGGCGAATGTATCATTTCTTTATGGACCTTAGATACCTCTTCAGCTCCGAGCATGTACAGGAAAGACTACGGTCTGATGACAGATATATGATGCAATTTTTAGATCTTGTTAAGCTTCATCAAGGCATCTGCCCCAATGTCCGAGCCGTTGGCGACCATGTGGAGTACGAGACTGATGCATGGATCAGTGCCTCCTTAATCACTCGAGAGATCAACCGCTTATGCAGGCAGTTTTCAGAATCATTCAAGTGGAGCGTCGGCGACGACCATAGCTATATTGCCAAGGCGATCCGATTAGCCGCTAAAGCTGTCATTCTGAACTCTCTCGGTACCGAAAGAAAGCGCTTTGTGCAAGCCGAGATCAAGGAAGAAATCAAGTTCAAGAACGTTGGTGATTATGAGTTTGATACTACGGAGATGTCGAACAAGGTTCTACAACACTCTGTGGTAAGATTTGTGGTTGAATCGCAGCCAATTAGCTTTCATCATGCTTTGCATTACACTTTGTCATGGCTTATTGAGTGTGGTAAGAATATGTCCAAGGAACAGATCACCCAGCTTTTGAGCTTCACAACCGCAGATCTCCTTCAGAAGCCACGAGCCATGGGTCAAAGATCAATGCCTAGTCAAAACTACACGCCTGAAGATCATCTAATGGCGGCATTCGACTATCCATTGCGCGTCTGTGCTTGGTTGGCTCAGATGAAAGCTGGAATGTGGGTACGGAATGGTATGAGCCTTCGTCATCAAATGGGTACTTATCGTGGCGTCAGTCAAAGAGATGTTTCTCATCACCGTGATATCTTCCTACTACAAACTGCCATGGTTGTTTGCCCACCAGCTCGCGTACTGGTATCTACCATTGATCGTTTTGGCCTTGAGCATTGGATGAAGGGTATTTACGAGCAAAAGCCAGATGGAGTCGAAGATGGGCAGATGTTAGACGTTGTTGAAGACTTGATACACCTCATGATCGTTTTGATCAGCGATCGAACGTCCTTGGTCAGCAACGACAAGGAACCAAGCCCACATGTCCTAGCAATGCGCCGCGATATCACCCACGTTCTCTGCTTTAAGCCTCTGTCATTTTCTGAGATATGCCAGAAGCTTCCAGATAAATTCCAAGACCAAGAAGAGTGCCAAGATATTCTTGATGAAATGACGACATTCAAACCACCAGAGGGCCTTTCAGATGTTGGAACTTTTGAACTAAAAGAACACTTCCTAGAGGATATCGATCCGTATATTGCGCATTACAATAAGAACCAGAGGGAAGAATCTGAGAATGCTTATAAAATCTGGATGGCGAAGAAGACCGGGCGAGCGGCAACAGATATTGTATTCGAACCAAAACTTCGGCCAGTAGAGTCAGGTGCCTTTTCTGACTTAGCTGCATTCACGAGGACTGGCATCTTTGCTCAGATTGTCTACTATGCACTTCTCTATCCTGTCAAAGCTCAGCAACTTACACCTACAGTCCCTGTAACAAGAGTTGAGGCCTTCTTACAAGTTGTTTTACATTTGGTCCTCATTGCCATTGCTGAAGATAAAACAGATGAAGATGAAATGTCTGAGGAATCTCTTCAATCGTTCGTATACATTGCTCTCACAAGCAATGCTCGCAGCAATTTCCTGCCTCAAGCTCCGGCTTCAAAGACCATCGTCGCTATTCTCGAGATGTTATCGCGAAAGGAGGAATTTAAGAGTTGCCATTCTAAGATTGCTTTGGTTTTGAGGAGAATGAAGCAGAAACGCCCTCGCAATTTCGAAACCGCATTCGCTCGCCTTGGAGTTCCGATCGATCGCATATCTACTGCTTCACCTGCTAATAACAACGTTCTCGAGGACCGTGAGAAGAAGAAGCAAGCAGCTCTTGCTCGTCAAGCTAAGGTCATGGCACAATTTCAACAACAACAGAAGAATTTCCTCGACAATCAGGGCAATATTGATTGGGGTGATGATGATGTCAGTGATGACAATCTTGAGACTGAAGTCGAAGATCATAAGACGTACTGGCAATATCCATCTGGGACTTGTATCTTGTGCCAAGAAGAGACCAGGGATGGCCGACTCTATGGAACATTTGCATTAATGACAGAGAGCACAATTTTGCGACAAACAGATTTCAAGGATCCGGATTTCGTTCGGGAGGTTGCCAAGACCCCGGGGAATTTAGATCGATCCGCGGAAAGCATTCGACCTTCTGGTGTTGCGGGTGAGAATCGGGAACATGTGCACAAGATCAATTCTGCAGGCAGGGAGATCATCGCAGAACGTCAATTCATCGGCAAAGGCTATGATCCTAATTGTACCAAAATAGGCCCAGTCTCTGTTGGATGTGGACACATTATGCATTATAAATGCTTTGCAGTGTATTATGAGGCTTCTCAAAGACGTCATCAACATCAAATTGCTAGACACCACCCCGAGAATCTTGGATTGATGGAATTTGTATGTCCTCTATGCAAAGCATTGGGGAATGCGTTTCTTCCGATCATCTGGGCTCAGAAAGAAGAATTGGCGTTGACCCAAGTCAAGTCCGAAATAGACTTTGTCGATTGGCTCCCATTTTTTGGCCCAGACAGCACCGGTCGAACGGATAAGATAACCACGATTCCATTAGGAGAACAGAAGAGTCGAGCAATTGAGTATTTCACACAGCATAATCAAGCATTCCTGCCAGCACCCATGGTTCAAAGGATGCCAGAACTTCTAATGGATGCTTGGGCTCCTCCAAGTCTACCTACGTCGCCCCTTCAATTTCCAGCAGTTGGAGATATGAGGATCACAACTGGAGTTACAGCTGGAGTACCAGTCGTAGTTCCAGCCATTTGGTCCAATGATGCAGGCCCTTCCTCTGCCAATCAACCGACGCCAACTGTATCCCCAATGACCGAGTTAGTTGAAACGTATCGTCGATTACGAGACACTATGGTTAAGAATGGTTTGAATACTAAGCATAGGCTCTCACCCGCCGACGAATTAAAGTTTGCAAGCGACTTCAAATGCAGTGATACCCTAGCCAAGTCCCTTGGTATGTCAATTTCTTCGGTAGAAATTCAGCAGCGCGGAGTAGCATCCATAAGTGGCACTACATTTATCGAGTCAGTTCCACAGCAAGCTCTTACTCATCTTCGAATCCTAGCTGAGTCGGCATCGTCATATGTATCTATTGGTGGTATCAGATCTGGTGGAGACAATGTTGTTACCAGGGAATTTAGCACTGATTATGAGGACCAAAATTTGGCTCTCTTTTTGCGAAAGGGAAGTCCTTCGGATAAGGAACTGGAAAGAGTGCTGCATCTATCGTCTTACAAGGCTTTGCTAGCGCAAGACAGCTTTAACTTCCTTGCAGAATGCTCGCTCTGCTTAGCGCCAATTGATAACCTTGACATCATGCATATTGTCCGACTTTGCTACCTCGCTGAAATAATCAAAGTTGCATTGAATATGGGTCGCAATATGGGGAAGTCGAATTACTGGCAGTGGATTTCATCAAACTCAACTCAATACAATAACTTCCAGGCTCTCTGCTCCCATGTTCGCCAATGGGATGGCCAAATTACTGGTTTCTCATCGGATCATCCAAGTATGGCCATGGAGCAACCGTGCTTTGATGGACTCGAATCTTGTGTTTCGTTCACGAAGAAATACGCCTTGACATTTTTGCGCAAAACTGCGTTACTATTACATGTCCGCTATGGTGTCACTTTCCAGAATCACATTTCGACGTCGCCTGATGCAGACGAGCTTGATCGCTTGACCGAAGCTCTTCAACTCCCATCGTTTGATGAGATGTGTAACCTTAGCGTCAGCCCAGTTCTCTTTACCCTCGCCCATGGATGGATCAAACATGCTTCTATCGCTGTATCTCTAGCACACCCAGCAATCTTTGAGTTGGTTGGTTTGCCAAAGAATTACGACACCTTAATGGAGGAGACTATGAAACGACGTTGTCCCACAACAGGCAAGGACGTAAGCGATCCGATGCTTTGTCTATTTTGTGGAGTCATTACATGTGGACAAAGTATCTGCTGTCTGAAAGAAGGCGAACGGGGTGGCCGAAAGATGCAAATTGGTGGTGCGCAGCAACATATGGCTAAGTAAATTCTCTCCACTCCGTTCTTTGCATATACTAACCATCACTCCAGATGCCAACGAAATATTGGTCTCTTCATCAATATTCGCAAATGCTGCGTGTTCTATCTCTACCACATATCTGGATCATGGATGGTAGCTCCCTACATTGATAAATACGGCGAGGTAGATCCTGGACTCCGCCACTCAAGACAACTCTTCTTAAATCAGAAGAGATATGATGCCTTACTACGCACCGTATGGCTAGGCCATGGCGTTCCAAGTGTGATTAGTCGGAAGTTGGAGATGGATGTCAACAATGGGGGTTGGGAGACGATTTAAATGAGAAACTTTGAGTGATCAGTGGATGATATATGGTTGGACTTCATGCTAGACATTACTAGAAGACAAATGGTATGATAGATGATTCATGATTGGGTGGCTGGAGTCGTGTCTTTCTCTTTTCGACACGCTATGATTTGCTTTTGTGTCTGGGTCGGTTTCGTGTGGGCGTAGTAGATAGATACTATATTGGAGTTAACAATCATGATACTTGTTAGACTATAACATGGTCAGTCTCTCGTATTCGAATCAGCATCTCTGTCATCCTCCTAAAATAATTTGACTTGTACAACAGGATGAAGTGCTTGTTTCATTTCATTTCAAGTTCGAAATATTTGAGAACAGCTCTCAGATCATTATGTTAGTTCATCTTTATATATCTTCCGCCATACCAGCTACTCCCATCTTTTTGACCATATCCCGGCATGAGAAGAAAAATTACCAAACAGATACTCAATTGTGTCCGAGAATTATTGGCTATGGATGTTTTTGACTTGCTTATTGAGAGTTAAATTAGATGGCTCTCTCTCAAAAAGTAGATAATACTACTCTATGCATCCTCTTACTCGCCCTAGAGGCTTGGAAGTAATATGCAGCTCCCTTTACCCCTCGTAAACATGATACAAGAATTCTCTACATTGCCCAATCTCCCTGATATCACCAAATGAAGCAGGCCGTCGTCATCTCCCGTCTCTCCCACCACCACTACCGTCCAACTCCACCCGTGGCGTATCAAAGCCAAGCTCCTGCACGCGCGGAGCTCTTTTCGCCTCAGCCGGATAATGTTCCGTCAACGGCATCATATCCGCGCTCGGCGGCGGATTTCCACCAACGCTCCCACTTCCATTCCTGTAGCCCCAGTCGTTTAGAATTCTCTCTGCCTTGACTCTCCGTCTTTGCTCTCTCATCCCCCAGAGTACTACCGCTAGCAAAATCGCTGCTAGGATGAGTGGTACAGCTACCGCAGCACCGATGACTCCTGGACTTGTTTTGGTTTCGGTACTTGGTGATGAGGTGACGGTTACTGTGGCAGCGGCTGAGGTTGATGTGGAGGTTGAAGGCCCTGAGGATGGCGTAGAGGCGTCGGCGACTTGCCCTGTGATGTTCCCGAAGACGATTGGGTTGTTTACTCCATCCCGTGTAAAATTCGAGGATGAGCACACTGAGGTGTCTGCGTTGCAGGTGAACGTTTTAGTATTTCCTGGAGTGGAAAAGACATTTTGGCAGAGGGAGATGACTACGAAGCCTCCCAGGGTGCCTTTGTTATATTGTTAGCATCTGGTGGAGATTGGCATTGGCTGATTTGGGGACAAGAAACTTACTCGTTTCAGCACTCGTTCTACAGTAACTCGGACACGCGTTGGCTCCCCACGATTTATCTGTACATGCTCCACGATAGAAAAAAAAGTCCCCACTGACACACAAGCCATCAGCTGAACAGGCGTCTCCTATGGAACAACAGGCACTTGCTGCGGCGCTTGGGTTGCAGGGCACCATTGGTGGGCTACTACTGGCATTCACCTGAGATTGGTCTGGGAAATAACATTGTGAAAGCATCTTGCACTGAGAATTGTTGATTTCCGTCTCATGTGAAGAATGTGGGGAGATGGGACCGAAAGATTGGAAAGAGCATCAAGGAAGGCTGCCTGCTGGAAAGGGGACAGCAAGGATACTTATGGTCAGATCAATTGGGGGCTCCTGCAGCAGGATCAGATTTTGGTTCTACTGTGCCGCAGTAATGAAACCCAAGCTGTCATGTTGAGGCTTGGAGGTGACCGCAGTGACATGGTTCTGATTGGTTGATAGCTCTTGTTCATCATGCACAGCTTGGCGCGAAAAGCGTTCGGGCGCTTATTAAAATAACCAGAATAATAATTTTTCCAACAAAACAGGTCTTCAAAAATGTAAATAATATATAGATGCTCAGAATGAGTTGCCGATTAACTCAAAATGAAACAAATAAAAGGCCAAGAGGCAGGACAGTGATTATCCTCACGTGATCTCGTTGCTCAGGAGAAAAGGTTACCATAAAACGAACAAACTAAAGTACGTAAGGCTGATGTAGCGCTGACTGCATGCAATCCTAGCCACCAACAGATCGCATATTCTTAACAAAACTTTAATTTCAAGAGGCCTTCTAATAAACGAGAAGAGCAAGCTGAAAATCAAGATAGGAACAATCTCACTTGGCTTCGGGGAGTTTTATTCAGAAATCCTTCGGATCGCGATTCGCGTTGTAGATAAAGTAAACACCGATTCTTAAGATTAAAAAAACCTTAGAACCCTGAAAAGATGGGAGAAATTCCAAAACAAGTTGATTCTGGGATGAATAGCTACAAAAAAAACAAGACTTGTGCGTTTTCGAGCTAAAATCCCACCCTTTGCAAACCGCTCTTTACTCCAAAAGCAATCCAGCGAAACCAGAAGATGTAACTCTAGAAACAGAAAATACTCGTTGAGAAGGATTTGCAGATCTTCTGTCCAAATATCTGGCTACATACTTCGGCAAACTGTCGACTGTAGATTTTTAGCACATTTACTCCTTCCAAAGTTGAGGCTTTGCAGAATTGTTCTATCCTTTTTCCTGGTTGGAGAATATCAACAAAATAATTCCATGTAAGCCTGTTTTCATCGACGACGCTTCTCATGAAAAGACCAGTCGTCATCAGAGTCCTCAGCTTGCTGATCTAAAGCAACATTACAGAGGCCATCTGCAACTTCATTCTCCCCCCGAGGTATCCAGATGTATCTTACGCATCCCTTCTCTTTCAGCCTCTCATTGAGATCAGCTGCTTCCTGGATAAGATCTTGATTCGCGACTTCCTTCCCCGCAGCATTTCTCCACCCATTCTTCGCCCACTTGTCTATCCAATCAGTCATGCATCCGATGGCGTATTTTGAGTCCGAGTGAATCCTGACCCTAAGCTTTGGGCTTCTGTCAAGCTTGTCATACTTTTCGAGTGACTTCTCCAAAGCCATAATGATGCCTGTGATTTCTGCCCTCTGGTTTGTTGGTCGAGGATCGCATGGGAGAGCTTTGGCCCAGCAGAGACTTCTTTCCGACCTCTTCTTGAGGACGGCAGCAGCACTGCCTTTCGACCCAGGTTTTCCATTTCCTCGACAGCCCCCATCAACGTACCACTCCATCCGATATACCATTTTTAGGGCCGAGGAGGTGATATGCGACAAACTTATTGAACCAGAAGACAAAATATTGTCTCCGTATCGGATCGAGGATCCGAAGGAAGTCGTCTGTATTCTGGAGGGACCTACCAGGATTCTTGGTTATTCTGTATTCGATTCACCAGCAAAGATATGAAAAGAGGGTTGGGCCTTTCCAGGTCCAAAGCTTTGATTTATTCCTCCTCACCTGCTGGACTGTGCGGTACCCCGGAGTGGGACCGACCCAAACCACCGGGATTCAGGGGTAGAAATGGCCGTTGTGGAGACTAGCTTGAGAATAGCAAGAAAACCGTACTGGAAATAATCAAGCTAGGCTGGAGCTGAATTGAGCCACTAAAAAAGTACTGAATCTTTCAGAGATGACGGAAATACGTGATGTGAAAGGAAGAGAAAGGAGAGCGGTGCGCAAACAATGTCAAAGCTATGTAAACAGCGTCTCCGAAGAATTGCCGTGACCCGCGACCGCCGCCGGCATTTCCAAAAGCAACAGCGAGGTCGTATCATAATCCAAAATTAAGGAAAATATCAAATCTGTACACTGGAGCTGCACTGGATAAATAGGGGAGAGGCTCTCGACTATGCAAGACATCTGCTAGTGTCTGCATCCTGTATGCTGACTAAGCGTAGTATCATATCAAGGAAGACGTGAAGTTTTAGAGAACGTGATGTTAGTACACTTAAATCGACATACAAAGTCAAGAAATCTCAGCTCACATATACCTCCTCAATTTTCTAAGGACGAGACGCCAAATAGAGCGCTGAAATAAGGTCCAAGTCTCGCTGTGAACCAACCACGGTCCAGCGTAGCGCGAGGGTTCAAGGAAAAAGCTTATGTGATAGATAACAACATTAGGATTTCGTCCTCAAGAGCGCCGGTTTAGTTCATCATGGATACATAAATTGCTCCACGTAGTTCCGTTTCAGTCATGACAATTGTTATCTCACTGATACCAAATAGCAAATCGTGGCTACACTTGTCATTCTACTTTAGATACTCTTGGATCCCTACGTTGATCTTCCGGAGATCATGTGTTCGATTTATTTCATTGCGACATCATTTACGAGTAATAATCAAATCAAAGGTTTTTGGTTAAATTTGATAATAGTTAAAGGATCTTTGTGCATAATTGGCGAGCACTCGAAGCAGACGAGGATCTCAACGCCAGGTGAGACAGCAGCTGCGCGTGCTCTTTCTTGTAGCAAGTCTCAAGAAGCGTGTACCGTGCATCAATCTATAGAAATGATTCACTCTCTTGGCGGTTTGAATTCGACTAGAGGAAGGAGGCCATCTCCTCTGTAAGATCGGTCACAATGTAAGCACAGACTTGAAAATTTTAAGCTCATTGAACTCCTAAAGGCGAAACTTGAGCCAGGCAATCTTTCATCTTCAAATTCACTTCACAGCGAGGATGTTGTTGATCAAGATTTATAACCTTGTGTCAAACCATTTGTTTCACCTTCCAACAACCGAAAGTAAATAAACCTCGCTTACGCGTTAAATCACACCCCAAAAAAATAGAAGCAGAAAAAAAAATTCAACCAGTCAGGAAGTCGGCCAGATGTAAGTTTCAAAGTTTCACACTGACAAAAATATTCAAACCACTCGGCCAGAAGCAAGGTTCAAAATGGCAAAACTGTAGGAAGACAGAAACCTGGCCAGGTGTAGAGGCTAGATTTTTTCCGGAATGGCGCTACCCGAAGGTAGATGAAGCTGGTGTTACTGGGATGTCGCAGCTCAAGTTGACACTCTTGCGAGTAATCAATAGGGGACTGTTGTTTGCTGGGAGGTTGGCAGTCCAAATAACTCCCCTTGCGGGTAGTTGGGGTGGACTGATGTTGCTGGGATGTCGCAGCCCGGCGAGGGAGAGGACCCGTGTACCTAAAGAGGAGGAATGGGCATGTTGGCGTGGAAGGAGGATCGTACCCGTTTACCTAAAGAGAGGAGTGGGCTTGGCGTGGACAAAAATGGTTTATTTAATATTATAAGTATGGTAATGGGAGGTCGGGATTCGGAGGATGGTTTCGCCTACCTTATGATATTTTACCGAAGTTTCTCCCTACCTACCTAAGTATCTAAGTACCCAAAGCTTCTGTAAAGAAAGGGACTAGTTCTTGATTATATTTGCTTCTTTCTCTACCTCAAATCCATTTCTTGTGACTGCTTCATCTTTGAAGTGGGCATGTTACTGTTGCTGAAAAATCTAAGAGAGCTTACGATTGGGGTTTACCCTTGGAGACAATGACCAACCCGCAAAGAAAATGACAGCATATTTTCACATCTATAATCATAATTCCTACACGTCATGATATTCCTCCTCCTTTCAAGTCAATGAGATCTCTTGGATCTTCAAACTACCATTGGCTTGATCCTCGATTGCTTCGCCATCCATCAAACCCTGAACATAAGATTCCCCTATAAGCAAGAACTGATCTCCAATCTCTCTAACAATAAAGGGCATATCCATTCCCAAGAATACGTAAACGAGATCGCCCACCTCAACTTCAGGGAATGTTAAGCCCATGTAGCCTTTTTGAGTTCCGAAGAAGCGTTTATTGAGACAGCACCGGCTGGTCCTAGCTTTTAAATACTTCTGATCATCCTTAGGCCCAGAGCGTGTACCAATTCCTGAGTCCCAGTAGTTGATAAGAATGTCGCTGTGTGGATTTTTGAGCACTGTTCGCATGAAAGCCATATATCTAGGGATGCCACCAGTCACATACTCCGCTGTTCCCGAGGCGCTGATGTCGCTGAGTATTCTAGCGTCTGTAGGAGCGGCCACTTTTCCAATATGCATCATGTCCGCCCAAGTCTGGAGAATAACGCCGGGGACATAAGGGTTGCCATTGAGTTTTTCGCCTGGGCGGTTCTCATACTGTTCGCCTACACTTTGGATCCTGTCGATAAAAATTCCTTTCAATGACAATACCATACAATCGTCGGATAAACAGAAGGACAGAGCTGAGTTCTCAGCTGCACAAAACTTATCTTCAGGACCAGACCTCAGAGATCTGAGAATATTTGGATTGTGTCTCGCCCGGAAGTGCAGCATCCAGGAAGGAAAGCCATCTGGCCGATCGGGACCGCAGCCTTCATATATCGGTCTCAGATCTTGGTGAATATCAAAATGCACTCGGATGGCCTTCCGAAATACATCAATAGTTTGATGGTTATAGTTCGGCATTATTTGTTGGACTTCTTCATAGTCACTGGCAAGGCCTAAGAGTGCAAACACCTTGTCTCTGGGGTCTGTTGCATCTCGTATACTGTACCGATACATAAGCTCATAAAATGACTTAGCTCGCTCTTTACGTCCCTGTTTTTCTCTCAGTGCAGCAAAAATTGTTTCTACGTGCCAGCACACATGGCTTAGTCGGTCGTTGATATCATTCACTCGCTGAATCCGATCCGGGTCCTCAAGGTGAGCGGTACCTGGAGTCTCTCGGAAGGAGGCTTCCGCTATAGTAGTGAGGTATATAGAGACACCGTAAATTCCAAGTTGAAAAAGTTCCCAAGGAAGGTTCCTGTCCCCACAGAAAAGTTTCGCGTTTTTCGCAACGACAACTTCTTGTACAACCCAGACTCTGGTAAACCAGGGTCTTTCCAGAAGTTCTATAAGTGAAAGCCAAGAGCAATTTTCGAATTCAGGAGATACACTAGCAGCAATCCAATCCGTTGTCGATTCGGTGACAAGTCCGTCATCATCAATGACGCGTGAAGCCACCTCTTCAACAAGGTCAAGAGCTTTATCGTCGGAATTTGATGACATTGGACCTATCCAAGCACATACCCCAAGTGCATTGGCGTAAATATCTCGCATTTGACAAACTTGACTATTTCGTTCTTCTATATCATTTTGGTTGATACAAATAGAGTCGATCCAAAGAGGTCCAGAAGTAGTCTGATGGCGGAGGTGACGAAGAGCTGATTCAAGATTCGCCGTCACATTAAATCTGCATCCATCTACGATGATTGGCCGCGTGTCGTTCGGGTCTCCCCATGAATAAGACAACGCGATGTACTCGGCTTCTTCCAAAGGTGCAGTAACGAGAACACACTTAATCTCGGCATTCTCGTCGATTGAAGGATCAAGAATCATATATCTGATTTCTTTCGTAGCAGAATTGAGGGGCCGATATTCATAGCGAGGCGGAGGGGAGCGGAGTAACTCTGGCTGGAGAATCAATATGGTGCGATAGAATGATCTTAGGCGTCCGAGTACTTCGTCCGAGTGATTACTGTTATGTACGGAGATCAAATTATCAATTAATGCTTCTTGCGCCGGATCCAATTGGCTGTCGACATCAGCCGCATCGACTCCATCGGGAGACGGCACATATTGATCGGTATCAGACATCAGGTTGTGAAATGCGTATTATCAAGCTAGCAAGTAGTAATAAATTCCCTCCCGGGATGGTGGCCGGACAAAATGATATATGTTTTGAGACGGAACTTGGAGCTGAATTCAGGTCGACGATGTTTCGGGTCATGCCAGGAAGGGTGGGATGTGAAGTATCGGTTATGGCGTTGGTATATCGTGGTCAAATTTTGAGGATTGTAAGTTTCTCGACTCCGTGTTTGCTCTGGTATTATAATAACTAGTTTTCGAGACCAAAATTGAATTAAAATATAACAGCCTTAGGTATGTATGGTGAGGAGAGGCGAGGCAATAGTCAGCAGTAGGCGAGAACAGGGATGAAGCGGTGAGGCGTCAAACATGAACCAACACAAACGTAATTAGAGCTAAATAATGATATGATAGAACACTATTAGCGACATGCCCTGGGGGAATCTTCTTGTCCGAGGCTTCGGGGAGGCTAACATGCCGACAAACTTATACTTTCTCAATAGCCAGGTTTGCCTGGGAGACTTACTATCACTATCACAAAAAAGTGACATGTTTGTCGAACTCCTATCTCATAACATGCTGCTCCACGTAACCTCTACTGTGATCTCGGATGAAATATATTATTAACCATGAAAAGTAGTGACGAACTGGTTTCATTCTACCATATGCCAAAAGTCTAATCATTGAACTCAGATCCAAGCAATCTAAGGCTGTATTCAGGATAGCTCTTCCAAAAATTGCCACTATCTTGAAGAGATGTAAGAGCCATTTGTTCTCCCATCTGTTGACAAGCATGCGCGAATGAATGACTCTCAGTCTCCCAATTACTGTCATCGGTCGTCGAGACAAGTTTCATTTTTTCATATCCCTGGAGAGCCTGACTCGAAAATTGCTCATAGGTTGTACAAATATGAGCAACCCAAGAAGTTTGTGCAGCAAGTGACATTGTTGCCGCCACTAGTCTCTGTGCTGCAATTTAATATTCTCTTTTATCAGATTAGGGAATTGATCTTAGCTCACCTCTTTCACCGGGCGACTAGCGGCAATGAATTGTATCGTGACATCTTCCGTTTCAATTACAGTTACTTCTGAGATTATCCGCATAACAGTCTTCAGTTGTGCTGATGCTTTGGTTAGTTGGATTTTCAGGTTCGAAAAAGCTTCTAAAATTAGATGAACATCTTGTTTAAGCTTCTTGAACTCGTGGATTGGTTGTTTCAACATAATTTCCTGATGTTTCAGCTCATGGAATTCTTTCTTCGACTCCGTTCGTTGTGATTGTCCAATGATATCGCCTAAACCAACTCAAGATATTAACTTCGCTATAACAATTCATAATAAAGCCGCTTTAAATATGAGACCGGCCTCTTTGCGCTTGAACCTACTTATACTCGATAACAAAGAAGAGAATGATTTGGTGAAGCTAAACCACTACAAAGCAAAATAGAACATACCTTGAAGATCAAGCAGAGTTTTCGACAGATGAAGATTAGTCTGATACCAGTATGTGAACGCCTGGATTATTGCATCGCAATACATGATGTTAGAGAAATATAAATTGCAGAACTCTTCAATCTTTGATTTCAGATTGTTCTTGGCCACGTCGAGGTACTCAAGCCTCACAATGGTTTCAATAATTTCACTTTCTCCCAATAAAGTTTTTATGTTTGCGATCCGGTGCAAACAATTTATGCCTTCAGCGAAAGCAAGATTCCCTATTTTGCTGCAATATTGCAGAGTTGGATGAAGCTCAACAGACCTTCATTTGGGGTTAGAATTCCGTTCAGTGATTAGATTCTAGAAGATAGAAAATTTTCAACTTACGGCAAGCTTCCAATCTTTCGTCCTTTCTCGTCTAGAATCATATCGTTCCTAAATTCTAATTTGGAAATTGTTTCATTGGCTATTCCGTGAAGAATGGAAGCCTGGGTAATTAAAATACGCATAAAACAGTGAGATAGACTTTCTAAATTAGTAATCATGTCACTAACACCTTCTTGCGTCTTTGAAAGTGCTGTTTTACTGGCTGATCGAACTTTAGCCTTATGCTTTGCCCTGGCTTCACGACCGGTATGGCCAGAGCGTAGTACTTTGTCCATCACGACGGCCCTTCGTAACAGAGAAGCCAGCCCCATCGGTGTAGTGTTTTCGATACCGTGTATGCTATCCTGGGCATTGGTTGATACAAGGCAAGCTGTTTGTTTTGCAACATCGGCGCCAGAATCGACTAGCATCTTCACCTCCTTCCAGCGATTCCTCAAGATCGCAACATGTAAGGCAGTACCATAGTGGTTCTTTTCCTCGACAAAGTCGTTAGGATTTACACCTTCATCAAGGAATAATTGGACGATAGCATGATTACCCTCAAAAACTCCCCAAAATAAGGCTTCAGACGCGGTTGCCTTGATGTTGAGTCCTCTTCGAATGAGAAACTGAAGGAAATAGGTAAGATAAGCCTCCCAATCCTTTTCGGTCTCCAACCCTAGAATGCCTTTGGAGTAATTTTGCTTTGCAACTTTTACAAGCAAGTCTTTCTCCTCCCAATCACTTAAAGCTTGCTTTCTCTCGAACAATCTGCGAAGTGTTTTAATATTCCAGTGAAATGCGAAGAATAGAATACCAGGCTCAGCCAAAGGAGTTTCAATTTGGAAGAGATATTCAAACCATTCCAGGTCTTGGAAGCATAGTGATAAGTAAATCGCCGTCACTGCTCCTGGATGTTCATCAGACTGCCAGAGCGAGTCACAAAGCAAGTAATACTTGCTTTGGCCGCCTGACAAAGTAAAACAACGCAACCATTTAACTCTTGCGGCAAATGTATCGTGTGGCTTCGTTATTATGGGCCTGAGACTCCTGACTGCTTCCTGTGGAGGATTTCCATGGTCTATGAGATCGAAATCAACGCCGACTTGATAATATCTCCCGTTTTTTGGCACCACGGCAGATTCGGGCACGCCGTTCATCTCCTCTCGAAATTCTTCTAACAGTTTTCGGTCAGCTATTTTCCTGATGTTGATATGCTCGAATTGCTCCCGCCAGATGGATTTATGCCACTCCTGCCGAAGCTTTGGATCAATAGGAACAGAAAGAAACTCCTCATTCCAAATTTCTGCTTCTTCCTCATCTCCTAAATATGAATAGAATTTTATCATAGTTCGAACCGTTTCTTGATACTGGAGGCTCTCTGATGATAGTTTGTCGTGTCGAATCTCAGCAGCTTCTATTGCCATCGACAAAGCGGCCTCGACATCACCACGAAGAAAAGCTAGTTCAGCAAGTCTTTGCACCATGGTTCCAATCGCAGCAGATCTTTCTTGATTCTTAGTATTTACTCCGGAAACTAGTACTAACTCCTCTGCTGCGAAGTCGTCTACTTCACGGTAGACCTGAGCGATAGACAGTCTGGCCTGCTCAATCACAGAAATGGATATAGGAACGTCGTCCCAACTGAGAACAGACGCAAGAACATTTTCAGATTTGCTTGAGTTTCCAACTTTTGCATACCATACTGCAAGCATAAGTTTTGTTTCTGCGATCAGCAATGGAGCGCTTTTAGGTGACTTGGTGATGTCAATACGAGTCAGTGCTTTCTCCAGAGCTTGAATTGCCTGGTCTTGTTTCCCAGCTTTCAAGAGAGATTCGGCGCCGCTGATTCTCTTTTGATGAAGTAGCGATTGAAGATCTTTAGTATCGGCGGTTTTCGTAGGTATAGACGACTGCGATCCTGACCCACTTTGAACGCTGCTCTCCTCAAGGATTGGATCATATCTCAACGATGCTGCCGACTGTCTCATCCAACTCACAATTTTTTCTCGATCAGTTGGTGGTAAAGGCACGCCATACAAGGATGCACTTGAGTCATACTGTCCTTGGGAAGGTACTTCCGCCTCTTCATAATCCACCGGTGAGGTTATACTTGTCGATTGTGAGTTATATGTACCAAGAAGATCAAAAACATCGGACGCCACCGATGATATGTATTTATCATCTTCATCGCCGGTATCTTTGGACTCCTGATACTGCAATTGAGATCTGATTTCATTTACAGCTTTGTCCATGGCCTTAATTTCTTGGAGGACTTCAAGAATCGCAACTGAAAGTTGACCAATGGTATCTATCATTTGAGTGTTTTGAATATCCTGCTGTGGGAGTCTCTCGATCAGACTATTTTTGATTAGATTATGGATTTCAGTTATTGTCATTTCCATATTTTCCGTTTTGTCGTCGATGTTCTCTTGGGCCTCTCTTATGACATGCAGCTTTCCCAGGGCCTCGATAGCTTGATTCACGTTCATGGATGTGTTGGTTGCAATATTCTCAAGCGTCTCTCGAGTTTGCATGTCACCTGATTGACCGACTTGAATCTGATGAACGACATGATTGATGACCTTTGCCATTTCCGTATTTTCGGTTTGCGATTTGAGGAGCATACCACTAGGAAAAAGTCAATTTATTTCAAAATCCTGATCGAAACCTTATAATCTGAGGTGTTGCTCTTATGATCATGAACACATACATTGTAATCATATGCAATGGTGCACTGAGAGAGCTTTGGAGTAAGCTTAGTCCTTGCCTGAGATTGTTTATTTTGCCCTCTTTCACGCTCATTTTGAACTGATTCTTGAGCTTCTCTTTAAATCTAGAGAATCTCCCGGATCCGGAGCCGAAAGATTGCAAAGTAGTCTCCAACTTGGTCATTGTCTTGTCCACAGCTGATAAGCATGTCTTAACTCTTACCCAAAGCTCCTCCTGGGAAGGGTCTGCAGTCTGGCTGGCCAAGCTCTCAAGGTATTTTTCTCTTGTCCGGCCAATACTCTCGATAGTACTCTGGAGAGAATCGAACTCGTCGCATAATCCTTGTAGCACATCTTCAATCTCTCGAACTTCAGACACATACTTAGTCACGTAGAAAACGCACATCGCACATGACTTTATGATTGGTATAACAGCTGTAGTTATCGAAAGCGGGTCCATTTTTCCACTTGAATTCGAATATTCGGGAAGGCTGCTTGAGATGTTAAGAAGGAGAGTGATGGGTCTTTACACGAGCAGCCTGAGGCATTTGCACATCTCTCTAAGGTTAAGTTACCCGAAGATTGGCCGATTATTAATATCAGTCTTCGCAATGGTTACCAAACATTTGGTTAGACATTCGTTACGGCAAACATAAACTTACCATTTCAGCATATAATTTGTTATTTTCAGACAGTATTGAAAGAGTTTGATAATCTGTTTATCTAGAACTTGGAAGATACTACAAGAGTAACCATGAGTGTATTGAATACAAAGTTTACAACGCAGCCATTTCTCTCATATCAAGGCCGGTTCGAATCTTCAAGCTTAGGAAATATTTGAGTGAGTTCTGTTACGTCTTTTAGAACAATGACGGGTTTTATCATGGATAAAGCGGACTTGTAACCGAGATGCAATATTATCATTTTTTATGCACTTGGAAAAAGAGAAAGACAAGTTTATATAGACACTAGGACCTGAATGACTTGCTAGTTATTGCTCTCTGCCGCTGCCTCAGATGTCCTAAATATGATAGAATTAAGATACTTTCTAAGTTCCTGTTTAGACTGCTACCTGCATCCTGCGATATATCGACGATGCCAGTCTTCATTCTCTCACAATCGTCCATGAATTTGCGCATGCGTATCTCCTGTTCTGTATCAGAGAAGCTCAATATACTCTAAGAAAGCCAGAGTCAGTTTTTGGCCAAGTTTCGTTAGTATACTGTATATTGAAAGGAAGTCAGCACTTTTCTGATTTTCAAACTCTCGGTCTCATCTGTGGTGGATCCTTCGGTTACGTCTGCAAGTTTTAGAAAGTCTTCGACGTCCATTTCGATTAAGCCGAAGCTTAGTTTGATCATATGATCGGTATAAAACTCAAATTCCCTGGCCGGAATGAGTAGTTGTTCCACAATCATTCGTAGCTCGTGTGACTGTTGCCCCAACCTGCTGAGGACTCTTATCTTTAAAGACTGTATGTATATCAGTTACGCGATTCGAGCATTGCAGACGGAGTCACAAATACTATATCGAATAGCCTTTCTTCGAGTCGGATAATTTCATCTGCTTTAGTACTTCCCCTTTGTGCTTCAAGGAAATCTTGCATCTTCAAAAGTCTTCCTGAAATTAAAAATTATTCTCAGCATTATACTCCGTGCTCTTCTTTCGACAATCCTTTGAGATTTAATAAGCAACGAAATTATCTTACTTACTGTCGTATAACTGAAGACAACGTCGAAACTGACGGAGAACAAGATTCCAGTACTCAAATTTTGTTGTGATTTCTTGAGCAGCACACAGACAACTGCTGGCTCTATTTTTCATAATCTGAAATTCAGATTTCAGGTCATGTCTGAATTCTTTAGGATCCCCAAGTAAGACGATGATATATAAGATCAAGCTCCCTTCTACAATTATGTCGTGAGTTGTAATTATGATAAGATTCAAATAGTATTGCGTATCGAAAAAAGCAAGCTGGCCTACATCGCAACAGTGTTGAACATTTGCAGGAATATATTTAAATCTGTAGAAATAGTTTAGAGCAAGACTAAGACGAGACAAGACTGATTTGGTGGGTTCTAACGGGAAGGTGATGCTGTCATCCTTATCATTATCCTCCCTTTCCGGGGTTTCGATCTCGAGTCCTGAGACATCATCCGCACTCGAGATCAATAACATAGCCATGCTTGCAATCATCTTACAAGCAGCGTCCAGAGTTTTTGGCAATTGGTCAAGCTTATGAGATATGTTCTGATCTCTGACCCTTTGAATCGCATCTCTGCAAGCTTTTTCCACCACAATAGTCCATTCAGTCATAGGATCCGGATTCTCATTTTAACAATCCTCTTCTGTTCTATGGATTGGATTAACAGTATCATCAGGAGGGTTTTAATCTAGACCACCATCACCGACAATACTAGCTTCTGGCTCGGAGTTCATAGCGCGGCTGTGTGATAAGACAAGTGCTAGGGTATAAGGCCAATGCAGAATAAAAGAATTCAATATCAACCAACTTTGACCATGGCGAATAGAGCCGTGTGCGGCCAAGTTAGGAGTCAAGAGTTGACGAGGCTGGAGAAAAGATAATGAAGAGGGGTCATCCGCTGTAGCTTGGCTCTTAGAGCTCTAATTCGCTCCTGACGCCTTTGGCTCAACAGAATTTCAGCGCATAGAATCGGTGGGATAGAATTGATAGATTAAGAAGTACCTAATGTCGTATCTAACCCTTTTAATCATGATTGCCAATTTTGTTAAATGCTTCTCTTATTGTTCTAGTGAAATTTTCAACAAGTCTCGAGATGAGTATGATCACGTGATCGTCTAGATCAAAACTAGGTAGGTACCTTCCTACCTAGGTATGAGCCTGGCACGCCACAAGCAGTAGCAAAACGGGCAAAATGGGTTGAATTCACATCCGTAGGTTTGTAGTGATGGAAAAATCTATTGTAATAGTGCCATAAATAACTTTAACAGCCTAAGAATTTAGATGTAGTTATCAAATGTCCTATTTTGATATCATGAACAAACATTCTTGAACCAGAGAAACACAGGTCTTACACAAGATATTCCAAATAGTTTGCGAAATTGATGGGGTGATAAAGAGGGATATTAACGAGTTTGGAGAGTATTCAAATGAGACATATACAAAGCGTAATATGAGGTGGTCATGTTGGTACGAAGTGAGCTCTCAACCGTACAGCTTCATTCTAGGCTCTCGAACATGATTTCGAGGCCTTATAGCTGACACCAACGACGACCGCGGAGAAAGAATTGGTGCTACTCTGCACACTCCGTACTAGGAAGATTGATCACTGACGAACAATCTATCACATACATTCACACGTAAACGACGTAAAATTTATCACGACGCATGTTGGTTTGGAACAAATTGACTGAATACTGGTTAAATCTGTGTTTGTCGTTCAAGATCGCGACTTACAGGAATCCGGCTATATCCTAAAATCTGCACAACAAATCATGATTCCATGACCTGTCGGTCTCGATGGATCTTCTGAAAATGACGCTCTAACAAATCTGGGCGAGCAAAAGTCTTCCTTTCGCTTGTCCGCATGTCATAACAGTCTTGAACAGGACATTCATGTCTAGGTGCGTCCAAAGAATGTGTCAAGAAGTGTCGATCACGGTCTGTAGATTTGTGGAAACTCCATTGGCATCTAGTTGCTGAACAAGTGTAGGAATGCTTGTAGTTGTTCATATGCCGACTATATTTTGTTAACTCAAAGAGGAGTTTGTGATTCAAGCTACGTACTTCGCTTTGGCAAGCTCAAGGAATGTTCTTGGACATTTTGGACATTTGAAACAGCCATTTAAAAGAGGAGGTGATGAAGTCCAAGATAGTTGGCTTGGCAAAGATTCGGTGTTTGGCTCCAAACTCTTCGACCCTTGTGGAGTGGCAGAAATAGACATATAATTTCTGCTCCCATCATCCATTAAAAGACTTGAGGCATCCGATACTGAGACAGTTGAAAAAGAAAACGCGCGCAATACACCTCCGCCTGTGACGTGTTGGCTTGCATCGGAGACCAACTCAGTGCGGTCGTGAACCGAGTTTAAGCTGTCATCGTGAAGTTCCACGGCAGCATCTCCCCAAGTGCCGTCAGAAGATGAGCACTTGGAAACGTCATTCAGAGAGGGTATTTCTAATACATTTGGGGCTTGCTGAAGAAGGTCAGATCGAGGATCCAAGGTAGGCAGGTTGTCTGACTGCAGGTAACAATCGAGACAAAAGGAGTTGAGGATTAGGTATTTGGTGCGCAGGTGCCCACCGCCAAGGTAGCGGTGCACCTGCTGCTTGCCGGATGTGCCCCTCCAAGGGCGAAATAGCCGCAAACGCGGCGGAGGAGATGCGTTCCAATAAAATGATCAAATGAAGGCTGGCTGATGATGAAGATTGGGGGAAATCGGGTGCATATTTATCTCCGACTACTCGACCATAGCCTGACGAGATTGTGGTGGAGGCCTCCAATCAGCGTCTCAGAGATCTGGTCTCGGATCACGAAGTTCGATTTGGATGAGCAGCAGATCCTCCATGGAGGCCGCCAATGAGTATCAAGAAGGGTTGCTCAGCCACGCCAGCCTGGCAGACTTGCAGCTGGTATGCAACTTTCGACAAGTCAATGTTGACCTCGCATTCTCGACGCTCTTGATCTTCCTAGCCATATTCAAAATAGCGCAACTGGTTTGCGGGGAGTTCTACTAGAACGCTCTATGTGAACCAGGCATTTAAAATGGACAAGATGCGCCCAGTAGATGGGCTGGTGGCTTTTGTCATGTAGCCTTTCCAAGCATCGAGAGCGTGGTTGAGGCTAGCAAAGAGAAAACTCCAATACAAGAAAGAATAGGAAGTATATGCAACTGTAGGCAAAACCACCACACTAAGAAATAGGTTTTCAATTAGCTATTAAGAGCGTGATGGGTTTGGCTTAACAGAATTCTCGATTTCTAGGTCAGGACTGTTATGCTACCGTAGAATGGAATGGGTCGGCCACGGCTCATCTTCGGGCCACATAAGTTAGCTTATCTCCGAATTCAGACTCCCGACTCTTCAGCCTCAGTGTTACGCACAATCCTCAATGAGCAACTCAATGCTATGAATTCTCTTGATCGGGTCGAAATGTCGACTACAAAGCGCGTGTCCCAAGCCTGTAGGCCATGCAACCAAAAGAAAGTCAAGGTCCGGTTTCAAGATATACCCACTCTACAGCACCTAACTCATTCATAGTGCGATGGAGGCTTCCCGCAGTGTAGCACATGCCAGAGTAAGAACGAAGAGTGCTCATATGGACCATCGAAGAGAAGGTATGCCTGCCCGATTGTTAGCATAGAATTGATCTGACCTCACCATCAGGGGACAGATCAGGCGGACAGAATACAATGCATTGATTCGAAGTCCTGGCGGGAGTATTGGTCAAGCTGCGGGGATCATCCAGACACCAAATAATATCACTTTTTCACCTATAAATCCGCAGACACCAAACTGCCTATCTGCGATATCTCCTGCCACCTCGAAGCGACTTTTCCAGACCTATTTTGAGTGTATCCATCCGATGTGGCCCCTCCTATATAAGCCTCTATACGCGTCGTTAGACTTAAGTTCTCCATATCCAGCGGTGCCTACTCCTCTGATACTTGCAATATTTGCCATTGCTTCGTGCGTTGACAAGGGATTGCATTCGACACGGAATGATGGTCCCCAGAAAGATGAAAGTTGCCCGGAACCGCGAGTTTTCTTTGAAGGTGCTCTTGGTACTCTCCAAGAGGGACCTGATCCCGTTCGTAGTCGGCAAACCCTAAATATATTCTTCCCTTCAATCACAAACTGTCAAGTTCTTGTCATCTTAGCTCTCCAACAACATGGTATCGCAGAGTACTCACGCGCCGCTCTCTTGTGTAGTCTGGCAGGTGCCATGGCAATTGAGCTACGAATTCACCGAGAATATAAAACCAATGACTTGGTAGAACGGGAAGTTCGTTCACGCCTTTGGTGGAATTTATATATTCTCGAGAAGATGATGGCCGGAGAAAGTAAGCGTTATTCCACAATCAATCACGATTTCATCGTAGTGAGGCGAGATCCGGTTCGGCTCCTGTGCCTCCCCTGGAATTAAAATATACCATACTAACCGACGTACAGCTGGTCGTCCCATAGTTCTGCGGTCCGGTAGGTCTTATTCTCATACAAAACTTCTATCCATTATTTCAATGACCGGAAATGTACATCGCATCTATCTTGTGTATCTACTCTCATAACATCGCCTGGGTCTTGGAGCTTCCTCAATAGTTTTAAATGTTAACCGCGCTAACCCTGAGATAGAAGAGACAGACTGTCATTGGCCGTCCCTCTCCGAGTCTGATGAGTTTGAGTTGATGTCGCCCAAACTACAATTCTCAATTGGATTAATTCAGAAAAACCCTATCAAGATGAGGACGGTCTCCGCGCTACATACAAGTATTTCTTTGTCTGTCATTATGGAACGTGTCCACCGAAATATCTATGGTATTGCTGCTCGGAAAATTATTCGAGAGGATCAGAACGCTGGGGAACGATTGAGGATACAACTGTGGCGTGAACTACGGGATTGGGAGAAAGATCTTGATGCGTCGCCGCTGAGATTGGACCTAAGTGACGAGTTAACATCGGTGCCTCCGGTAATCACCAATATTGTCATTATGCTCACTGGCACGATCTTACTTCAACGTCCTTTCGCGGCCCGTTGGCAGCCAGAGTTGGCAGTAGAGGAAGCAACATCAAGTCCGTATGAGATATGTCTTCAAGCTGCAAATCGAATTTGTTCCATCCTCGAGAAATATTTGGGGCGCTTGACCGAAGGGCCATGCGATATGATTTTCAGCATATTTACAGCAGCCAGTATATTTCTGCAGCACTCTAAACGGGTCGACAAGGCTCATGTCGCTGATACTCAACGCCGGCTGAAACAGTGTATCCATTGGCTATCAGTTCTTGGCAAGAGTTGGAAAACTGCAGGTGCTCGCCGACAAATACTTGATGACTGTGAGTCTCTGCTAAAATACTATTGTTTGCACAATATACTCAAACCCTTCAGTGTTTACCTTGCCACAGTCTTTACAAGAACCAACAGCAGTAGAAAGAACTCCTGTACATCCGCTAGCACCAGATCAGGTACCGCTGAGCGATGTCCCAAATGCTATGGTTCAAACGTCAACGGACTACCAACAATTTGGCGCTGACGACTGGTCGTTCCTTAAGGATTTCGGTGACTTCACAGATCAGTTCTACTCCTGGGAAGTTGAACTTCGAGATCTTCTGGACGGACAGTTCACGCTGGATCAACGGCCAATTTGATTTAGTAATATCTTGACAGCTTCGCGAGACGATGGTATCCACAGGACACTCTAATATTGAAACATAGGTCCAAATTCTAGATACCAGCTCTAAGAATATCTCAATATCTCGTAGTCTAATTTTCATATTCAAAATTTGGACCAACATAAACTTTGCGCCCAAGACAGAAGTAAAACAGAGCACCAAACACGACCCATCCAATCAGCCCCACACTGCTAGAATTCATATTTTGTTGAGTCACAAGCTGTCACGTTTGGGAATGTACTGAAAACACCTGCAAAACCAGCCAGCAAATTGCAGTCGCGTCGATCAATGGTCTGAGGCGTCCCAACGTGAAGTTTATCCTTATTTATGCATTTACTCCGTTACGTCCAATGCGCTGAATCCCTCTGCATGAAAATAAAGCTACATCAAGATTCTTATCTCTATGTTCCAAGTGTACAATCTCCTCAATGCCAAGATGTCAAGACAGATTACATTACGTTTGGATATATGTTTCCGGGAGTCGGCTCGGGTATCGGGCGGGAGCGGGTATCGCTTCGGCTCGGCTTCGGGTAAACTTACGGCTAGATACACCGTCACCAGATTACGGACTTAAACACCGTGAAAACTCCTCGGCGAGACGGATGAGGAAAAGTGCTAGGAGGGTTCGGAGATCAGAATTCAGGTTCTAATGATGTATAAAGATGGGCTTCCTCTTTCCTTTGATCAAGTTCTGAATTCAAATTTCAAGCAACTTTTTTGAGCATACGAACATCCACCCAAAACAGGACAATGGGCTCACTTCAAGATCTGAGTATTTCCGATTCCTTTCCTCACCCTCTCACGCAACTGTCTGTTGCTGAAGCCAACATTGCCCGTGATGTCATCCTAAAGCTGCACGACAAATCAGTTCTTGACTTCCGTACCATCTCGCTTGAAGAACCTCCAAAAGCGGAGCTTCAGCCTTTCCTTGATGCCGAGAGCGCAGGGACTCCTAAAGAAATCGTTCCTCGACCAGTTCGGCTTGCCCGAGTAGCTTATGATGTGGTAAGCGAGAACAAAGTCTTTGAGTACTACGAGTCGCTCGTGGACATTCGGAATCAAAGGTTAGCTGGTCGAGAACTGATCGATACGGCTCATCATGCACCATTGACACTGTTCGTATGAAATTCCCTTTCGAAAAGTTGTTGCTAATTGACAACAGAGACGAATTTGATCATCTCGTTGCCGCCGTTTGGAGATCACCCCTCTTCAAAGAAGCAATCGCAGAATTCAACCTCCCAGAAGGGTTTGAGGTGGTGGTTGAGCCCTGGCCTTACGGAGGACCAGACGAAGATGAGGATAGCGCTCGCTACTTTCAAGGCTTGTGTTTTGCACAAGACACGAGGAATAAGAATCCCGACTCAAACTTCTACGCCTATCCTCTCCCATTGATTCCTGTCATGGATGCCAAGACGCGAGAGATCGTGAGGATCGACCGTCTAGCTACTGGTGGGAAAGATGATGGTCATGCCAAAGGAACCAATTCAAAAGATATACTGGCCCATTGTAAGGGTGCTGAGTATGTTCCTGAATTACTCGAGAATGGTACTAGAAAAGATTTGAAACCGTTGAATGTCTCTCAACCTGATGGACCGAGTTTCACAGTCTCGGATGAGAGTCTGATTGAGTGGCAGAAGTGGAGGTTCCGAGTTGGATTCAACCATCGTGAGGGTGCTACCATCCACGATGTACGTTATGAAGGACGAAGCATTCTGTATCGCTTGAGCATTAGTGAGATGGTGAGTTTTCCTCAGACAGTTGATGGTTTTGACTGACCTCCATCAGACGGTTCCATATGCAGACGCTCGAGCACCATTTCAACGCAAGCAAGCTTTTGATTTTGGAGATGGAGGTGCGGGTAACTGTGCCAACAACTTGGAACTTGGATGTGATTGTTTGGGTCATATCAAGGTAAGTAATCGACATGAGGTTCAAAACAGCACTGACAAAAATACAGTACTTTGATGGAACCACCACCAAGTCTAACGGTACAGTGACTGTCAGTCCAAATGTCATCTGCCTCCATGAACAAGATAACGGCATTGGCTGGAAGCACACAAACTGGCGCACCGGTCGTGCAGTCGTCACCCGAAACCGCGAACTCGTCGTCCAATTCATCATCACCCTCGCCAACTATGAATACATCTTTGCATACAAATTCGACCAATCCGGCGGAATCATGGTAGAAACACGCGCTACAGGTATCGTTTCCGTTGTCAACATCGACGCTGGGAAGACATCTGCGTACGGAAACGTCGTCTCCCCGGGTACGCTAGCTCAGAACCACCAACACATCTTCGCCATCCGGATCGATCCCTCCATCGACGGCCCATCCAACACCGTCCTGGTGGAAGAATCCCACCCCGTCCCAATCTCCGCGGAACGTAACCCCAAAGGAAACTTCTACGAAGTGGTGCAGACACCGGTTACCACCTCTCAAGGTCTCGACGCTGCACCTCAACACAACAGAATCATCAAGATGGCCAATACAAGTAGGAGAAATCCGATCTCGGGTAAACCTGTCAGTTATAAATTCACGCCTGCTCCAACGCAAAAATTACTCGCTCAACCGGGTAGTATTCAGGCCCGCAGAGCCAGGTTCACCGAACACCATGTCTGGGTCACGAAATATCGCGACGGAGAGCTGTTTGCCGGAGGTCGGTTTACGCTCCAGAGCCGGGACGAGATTGGAGGTGTGGCGGATGCCGCGGAGAGGGGTGATCAGGTCGAGGATGGGGATGTGGTTGTCTGGAACGTGTTTGGCCTGACGCATAATCCGAGGGTGGAGGATTGGCCTGTTATGTGAGTTTGATTCCTTTTGGTTTGAAGGGAAGTGAGAATGAGATGAGAAAGAAGTACTAATCATAATGATAGGCCGGTTGAGATCCATCAGTTGCATATCAAACCGGCGGATTTCTTCGCCGCCAATCCGTCCCTCGATGTCCCGTCGAACAAGAATCTTGCTTCGACGTTGGTGCAGGAGAAGGAGGAGTGTTGTCGGGATTGAACTTGGGAAGAAAGTTGTGATTTGATGAGGAAAGTGGGTATTGTATATAGTGTTTAGGTTGGAATGGTTGAGGGCGTTTATGACGCTAGTTAAAGTCGCAAGCGCTTGACCACCCTACAAAGTCACAGCAGCATTCAATCGGATTAGGGCCGTAATATTGCGGAAGAGGTTCCATGCTGAGGCAGATCCTCGTCGTCGCTTCCTCATCCAGCATGTACCTCAGCCCAGATCATAGAGCCCTGTAGATAGACCCTTTCCATCTAAAAGACTTGCACGTTCCTTTCCTTTGGCTTTTCTCTACCTTATTCTCTCCTTCACCTCTACCTTCCTCTCTCCAGAGGCAGCCGCATATATTTAAATTCCGTCCATATTCATATGAGTATACAGCTGTGATGGAAATATCTATGACTCTACTTATACATCCAGAAAACAAAAGCTTCTATACATGTAACAAGAGTTGCCAGTCCCGACGTCACAGCTACGCCGTAATCTATCCTCCCGGTCAAAATTCCTACAACCACGCCTGCTAAGAGACACAAAACCGTTCCTCCGATAATCAAAACCCAGATGCCGTACATGCTCATGGATTCTCTGATGACCAGCGTGCTTCTCCCCTTCCGCCCGATGGGAGATGCATGACTAGCCAGGAACCTCCTGTTCCTGCACAAGAACCCATCAGCCGCGGAGAGAATCAGGGGGTGATTGATTGCCGCAGTGAGTTCGGGGTCTGTTTCTCGGTCTGAGATGATGACACGGCGGGGTTGTTGTTGGGCCTCTAGGTCGGTAAAACTATTCTTTGAGAGCGTAAGTGTGGGTGACTTTCCTAGCGTGGTTGGAAAAGGAAACAGATTCTTACCTCTGAGAGGATAGCTTCTTCGATAATGAGCTTCCGGAATATATTTAACCGGTCCCAGATCTGGTAGGGATGCTGTGATTTTGCATGGAGATATCCAGTCCGGAGTTTGGACATGATGGTTGGTCCCTCGTCCTCAGGCGATAGCTCGAGGAGGTGCAGGTAGGTGGCCCCATTTCGTTTCTGGCAAGTGAATCGCCAATGGATTGTTGTTTGAACGTGATCTGTTTCCTTGGTCATGTTGTAACGCGGTCTAGCCTAACCTCAATCGGTCGTTAGTTGGTGGTGTCTGCGATAGTTCCGACGGTCCATGCGAGCCAAGGCCTGAGGGGATTAGTTCAATTCTACATGTCAGGCTAGGTACTCTAGTTTATACTGCTAAAGCTTGCGCAGATACAGGCGTAGACGTACAAGTTTCCTCTACCTTCAAAGTACCTCAGCTCGTGATGTGGCCTAAAGAGACGCATTGTTCCAATGCCATAAATGGCGGTAGACGAGTGAATACATACATCAATCAGTATTGATATGTCATTCCGCTCGTTCTAGCCTTACGCAGGTTTAAGCATTGGGGAGTTGAGCGTGGGTAGGTTGTGATGGATGTTCTCGCCTCGCCCGGATTTGAGCGTTAGACAAGTCACGTGTGACCAGGAGAAATTGGAACTTTGGAGCTGCTGGTGGAATGAGGAAAGTTGGCGTAGATTTGGAAGAGCTAACAGGAAGTGTGGAAAGTTGATGTGGGTTTGAAAGAGGTATTGGGAAGTGTGGAAGTTGATGTGAGGTTGGAAGGGGTATTAGAAAGTGTTGATAGCTGACTATTTGGTGCTCACTGCTTTGGCTCCTTTCCCGTCGTACCCACGCTCTCGGAACCAGCCCAAGCCAATCAATAGAGATGGACCGTTGATCCTTTGGGGATCTTCTTTTCATGCTTGCGAGTTTGTGGCGGATGGATCACATCCTCTCATTTCTGGACCGACGATTTCCTGTCGCAGCACAGACCCTTGCAACAAGGTCCCTGCAGTCATGAATGTAAGTCATCGTCCGTGGTGTTTCTTGAAGTATGCGGAATGTCTGTTTAGGCGATACGGAACTTTCACGACCTTTTGGGCTCCAGTCGGGACCTTAGGTACCTAGCTTGGTTGGTACGGTAGGTACCTACAGTAGCTTGGTGTACCGCTGTACGCCGCAGTGGAGGAGTGACCAACAGCCTCATCATGAAATATGATAAAATCTTGGGAAACTGCCCTCGTACTTCGATGGAAAGTTCCTACAGGAATCCCGCACTTTCTACCGGTCTCTTTCCAGCAAGGAGAAATACAGTACGGAAAAGAAAAGCGAAAGATCAGCTTCGGAGCACCACGTGATAAATCAGCTAGAGCAGATACGGCATAGCGGGCAAGAGTCTGTGCCTTGCTCATCGCGCGGTCGCGTAAAGTGAATCGCGTCGCGTCCTTCAACTTTCATCGCCATTGTTCCCCAGTCAGACATGCTAATCTACCCAGATCATTGAGGCCAACGAAATTACACCCGCGTCAATCTCCCTCCCGCTAAGTCCAATCACTACACCAGCGCATTGAACATTCGCTACACAGTCCTCACAGCTCGCTGCAAAATGTCTACCAGAGGCAGAACAAGCATTCCATGTGAGTTCCAGTCTTCCATCTTATGTCTCTGTACTAATGCCATGTGAAAGATCGCACACCAAGTCCAGTTCTGGAATACACTTGCGAGAAAGCCAGCCCACGAGATCGGCGTAAATTTAAATCTTGTGTCGATGCTGGCTTCTCAAGTCTGACATGGACCAGCCCATCAAACACGACACCGACTACTCCGCCAGCGAGCTCCTCGCAAGATTCTCTGCCCTCGTTGTCAATTACTCCGTCTTCAATTCGCAGCTCGGTGATACAAACCCCAGGAACGATAGCCTTAGCAGAATCACTGCCGAGACATCTGTGTTTCCCTGAGGAAGTATCACCGACATGTGAGACCTATCTTACCGATAATGGAAACCAAAAAAGTTCATGCTGGATATCAGAACCAGCTAGCCTTAGCAACGAGCTCAAGCATGAGATCGTGCAATCTTTAAAATGGCCTAAGCCATCAAGCAAATATATGCGTGATAACCCCGCTCAGAAGGAAGAGAGTCAAAAATCTTTGTCAGCTGTCCCTGGGTCTCAGGTTGCCCAGCACATTGTACCACCATCCACACCTGAACACCAAATCATACGACCCTACTCTGCACCGTCAGACACCGCTGTAACGTTCGTTTTCTTCCAAGTTCAAGTTATTTCAGCGCTAATAATTATCTAGAGCGTGGATCCTCGACTGTGAAGATTCATCTTCTACTTCGATTAGAGAAGACGTCCACTTTTTGGAAGATAGCAGCACTCGGAGTGATTCTGACAAACATGGTCGGCTAGGCTTTACCGACGAAAGCACTAGATATCTCGCCCCATTGGTACCACAACAAAATCCCCAAAGCTGTCTTAAAGTAGCCCAGAAATATCTAGACCATCTCCCCGATAGTATTGTGGTACCATTACTCGTTTCATTGACAACTTTGTTTCAGTCAAATTCCCTGGCCTTGACTGCTACAACAAACAGCATTTCCGCGTCGGTATCGTTTGATAGCACCAGGAGCGAAAACACGCCGGCAAATTCAAAGTCAATTGCCAACAGCAAAAAGAGACCTTCCGGGGATGGGGACGATGAGCTGCCAGAGACAGATGATGAGAATCATCACAAGAGACAAAAGTTAAAGAGAAAACCAACAACCAAGGATCGCCGAAGATGGGCTTGCCCATTCTATCAGACAGACCCTCATCGGTACTGTGTTGAAACTGAGTTTGGGGATTTCAGGAAATGTGCAAGAAGTCCAGGGTTCGATGAGATCCACCGTGTGAAGTAGGTTTATGAACCTGTTTATTGAGCTTCTCAGATAATTAACCTTCTTCTAGGAACCACATTAAAGAATGTCACTCTCCACTATACTGTCGCAGGTGCTTTGCAGTTTTTCAGAATGATGAAGAGCTTACAACCCACTCACGAGGTTCTCCAGCGTGTGATAAGAAGCAGTTTCCAGCAATCAAATTACTTGATGATAAACAGAAAGAACAATTGAAGCCTCGTGATAGAACCAAGTACAAGACTGAGGAAGCACGTTGGAATAATATCTATAAAATTTGCTTCCCAGAGAAACGAGAAATTCCAAGTCCATGTAAGACTTGGGTCCACCTGGAAACGGATTTAAAGGCTAACATTCCCTCAAGACTATGTTCACCATTCCCAAGAATTCAATGAAATCCAGAGTCAAGTTCTGAGAGTAATCGAAGAAGAGACCAGAGTACTAGGCGAGATGACCGCCAATCGGTTGCTTCTGCGTGTCAACGAGATTTTCAACAGTCAACGTTCTGTAACAGCTATGGCAAACACTTCATGTCTTCTAACTCCGTCAACAAGTAGTGACAGTAATGGATCGACAGGCATATCATATCAGACTCAACCCGACGAAAGACACATTGAATCTCCATCGGCCAGACATGCTACCGAAAGATTTGCTCTCACAATTCACTCCGGAAACAATGCATTCCCATCAAGCGAACTTCTCAAGATACCTTATCTCCATCAACCAAATAACAGCAATGCAGAATACTCGTTGGATAATTCACGGTGTGATGAGAACGGTTCCGGAGATTGCTCCATGCCAGGCTTTGAAGACAAGATCAAACCACTGGACTTTGAACAGAATGAGATCCAAATGGCACTGACCAATCAAGCCAATTCCACCACGCTTCAGCTTGACCTAAACGATCTGGGAGTATTTTTTGACGATGAGTATGGAGGATTTGAGATGCCCTTGGGAGATGATGGGAATGACCTATACTGAAGCGCTTATGAGATGGATTCTCAAACCTTGAATGGGATGAGTTACTTTTGATTAGTATGCATATATAACTGTCTAGTTTTGAGAGAATGTTGAATAGAATATCAATTTGTTTCCTCGACTTTGAGAATATTGGGCTATCCTCTTGCAATTTTTATATATCATGTGTGAGAAGGAGATGTACATCAACTGTTACTATTATCATCTCAGGAAAAGTATTAAAAAGCTATGCTACCCCCAAAAAGGCTTGGTTATAATGCGACGCGATCGAAACGCCGATGATGAACAGTGGTCCTGCGAAGAGCCAAAAATTGGGGATCCAGAAGATGAACCACTCGAACCTCATCTGGGCGATGTTGAAATAACCAAACACCAGGCCTTGAAGCGGTTAGCAGGTCGTCTAGGTCGAAGAAAAGATGAGTCAAGGAAAAACCATCTCACCAGTGAAGAAGATAAAGGCCTCGACAGCCGGCAGCGCCCACGCTATCCCCCCAGTCCACTTGGTCGGAGCCGCTGGCGCCGTGACATTGATATGATACGCCATCAGGAACGCGCGGCTGATGAACACGACATCGATGACCAGCGCCACGGCGGTCGTAGCAATGAGGGCGAAGCGTTTCTGGTAGCCGGGGCCAGGGAAGAAGCTGCCGGCGGCGGCGATGGCGTACGTGTTGCGGTTGATGTTGAGGACGCCGAGGAAGAGGGGGAACTGCAGCCAGGCGCTCTGGACCTTGATGCTCTTGTCGCGGCTCCACACGAAGCTGGCGATGAAGACAGCGTAGCAGGCGCCGAGGAAGGTGACGCCCCACACGAGGTAGCTGAAGGCCCCCGCCGAGCAGACGTGCAGATCCGTGTGATGCGAGGAGATGCCTGGGTCTTCCGAGAGGTAGCCGATGACGTGTTTGGCGTCGGCGCTGTCCGAGTCGGCGAGGAAGGCGGCGATGCTGGTGCGCTTTGCGAGGCCTGTTTATAGGTCAGTTTTCTGTTTGATGCTGCTTCGAGAGGATGGTGACGAACCGGCATAGCGACTATCGGCTACGTGGGCTGGGTTGAGCCCTTTGTGCTTGGCGAGGAGCATGCTGATGATCCAAGTGTTGATCCAGCCCAGAGCGGCAATGATGGCTGTGGAGAGCCAGGCATTCTCGACTATGAAATGAAGCGATGTTGGGGCTCCGACGATGTGGACTTCACTCGGTACGAATGTTGAGTTCTTGGAGGTGCTGCTCGGACTGACTGAGACGGCTGTACCGTTTGCCCAGTAGCCTTTGTGCTTCGAACAGCATGATTCGTCGGTTGAGCAGCAGAAGCTTCCATCACTGCACTGTTCCGCTTCTGCCAAGCCTTCAGACTGGCCTGAGAAGAGTTAAACCCGTTCTTGTGAGTATGAGCTGGACATACCAGTACAAAGAGGTGAGCACGCTGGTGATTTCCATGTTGGGTCCGTACAAGCTTCTACGTTCAAGGTAAAGCTGCTATTGCAGAGACCAAGAAAAGTGCATTTATCACCACCAGCTATCAAACAGCAAGCGCTGGCTCCGCTCGGGTTGCAAGGTGTGTAGCCCTCAAGAGTAGCATTCCCATTGCGCCAGTAACAAGTTGTCGAAGCAGATGTGCACCAATGAAGCAAACCAAAAACCAATAACGACAAGGCCTTTCTCGTGACAGCCATTGGAAGAAGCAGTGAAAAGAAGTAGAGGCTGCGCCGTCGAGGCTCGGGGTTTTCTTTGCAAAGCCATCAGAGAGATATATCCTTAGCACAGACAACGGTTCTAGATCCAGGAGCCAGGCCCCTTTGACCGAGTGGCTTTGCTGTGAAAGATTGCGAGGGACGGGGAAAAGAATACCGCATATCTCCCATTTGGGAAGCATGGGGTTGCAATTTTAGGTTACCCCAGCATTGGCGAAGGCTGTCATAGTGACGGTGTACCAATCACGATGGGCACCGTTGAAGGGTGGCCTGATGCACTGTTTACAAACGAGGGTGCTGCAGGACCCTGAAGATGTATTGACGGATGATGCTTATTTCGACCTGAAAACCGCTCCCGCCCGAAACTTTATTCCAATGAGATTTCGGATCGGGCCTGGGGTCATGGACTTTGGCCCCCATGCTTTGCATCTTGTGGCTGCTTCAGGAAAAGAGTAGGGGCCTTGGCGGATGGAAGCAACCGTATTGATTTTCCACATCCAAGGCTTCAAGATCGGATCAATTGCATCTCATGTGCCACAAGAATCTAAAAATAGATTTCATCTGTTTTCTTTCAATTACTTCCTGCCGACCAACTTGATCATCGTCGTTCAAACGTATTTCGCTTGCGACATTCTTTGCCAAAATCCCTCCTTGGAGCGGTCAAATTACTTGATGAGCCGGTTTCACTAACACTGTTTAAGAATGTCCATTCGTCGCTCCAACTATCAGTTTGGTTTCCGGTCAGGCTTAAGTCCTGCTCCATTGCCACTTGGTTTCTTGAATTGAATGGGTCCACCATAGCAAAGTTATTGGACCTTCCATCAGATGATTCGGGTGAAGATTCAGGTCGAGGTGATTCCATGCCATATTCTTGTCCAGCCGTCTGCTCCTGCATAGCAGAAGTGTGAATATCATTTAAGCCGAAATCTGGATTCGGATCTAGAAGATGAAGAAGGTTTTCGTCTCCAGTGATATTATTTAGATAGTCTAAGAAATAACTGGCTGGATTGTCCAAGCTAGGCTCAATTCTCGATGGCGTTGCAGCGGAAGGGTTCTGATGAGGTCCTGGAGCAGTGTTGTCCACAACCATGCCAACCATCCGTTGTCTGAAAGACTGGATCACTGTTCGGTGAATATCACTGATAATCTGACGGACATCACTTTGAAGATCCGTTCCGCTGCGGGAAGATGATGCGTCAAGCAGATGCTGTAGATGACTTGGAAGTAGCCTCTCAGCTTCTTCTTGGTAATGATGGTCGAATTGATTGATGATATCAGCAATGGCAATGACGCTTGAGTAGTCTAGAGACGTCAGATATTTTCTCCAGAACGATAGATATAAGTCACTCACATTCAGAAGGAATATATCGTTCATCATCCTCAGGGAAAAGAATTTGATAAATTTGTCTCCAGTTCCGCATTCGTCTAGATTTAAGGCTATCGCGCTGGGACTCGCAAAATCCTTCCATTGGATCGATTGTTATTGTCGATACTGTACACGGGATCGGATCTTGGTAATGACCCTCCAACTCGAAAGCATTCTCAAATCTCATCTTGCATCTCCGACAGCGATGTGCAAAGTGAGTTCTGTACAGATGCTCCCTTTTGAAGTCAATACCGTAACTTAGAGTTAGGATCAAGAGACTTACTTCAGTCTAGAAATTGAAGACCAGCCTGGACCAGCACAAGAACGATGCACGGATGGCCTTGAAGGATTTCTTTGGTAAAAGGGACAAGCCATCAGTTTTTCTAGATCAATCGTCTCATTCCCTTTATTTTTCTTTTTCGGGCGTTCTTGGTCACCTTCATCGTCATTATGGTCGCCTCTATCTTTTCGTATACTTTGAGATTTATTGGTTTCGCCTTTAGCAAGCTTCCCTTGACTCTTAGTCTGTTTAGTAGATGGAAGTTGTTGATTTCGGTTAGTTCCTGCATCTGGGGAGCAAATGTTAAATCCCGGACCCAAATGAATCAAGGCCATGGACTCAAGCCAGTTCTTCCTATTCATCAAGAGTGAATGGGCAAGGGAGTTGACTAATGACGTATACCTGTCCACACCTTCCATCTCGGGTGGAGATAGAGATGGAGATGGAGATGGAGATGAAAGTGTTGAAGTGCTAGGGATAAGACCTCCAAGCCAGCCTTCCCTCCCCTGTTTAAAAGAATGTTGTTCCTTTCCAACGCTTTTATTCGCTGAATTATTGGACGCAGGCCTGTCTAACAAGACGGCATATGAGATGCTGTCAGATTTGACTTCCCATTTGCCGGACGACCATCGGCTCTTCGAAAACGCGCTGATACTCTCAGTGTAAATCAGTGCAACAGGCCTGGAGTAGTCAATCTTGAGATTGATATCCAATGCTGCCATGAGGCCCACAAGAGAGTAGACTTTATCACGAGGATCTGTAGTCTCGAGCTCAGTGCAAAAAGATAGTATTCGAGATATTTCTAAAGATAGGCTTCGGATGAAACTTTGATCAAACTTTTCAGCAACAATTGCGCGTTTTCCCTCAAGAAAAAAGTGAAGCATAGGACTCGTTGTTGTGAGAGTATAAAACACAATTGCGTTAGGCAAAGATTGATGGAAGTCGTTGGATTTCATCGTTGTTGCTTCTTGAAGCAGAGGTCCTACGGATTCCCATTCGATCATATCTGTACCGGAGAATATGATCTTACGAGGAGATAGTAATGCTTCCTGAAATGTCCACAGCCTCGTCCAGTATTTCGATTCGGACAGCCTTCGCAACGCAAGCTCCCGCTGATTGACATCAGCGCTGGAAATGTTCCTACCAATCTTCCAATTGAAAGAATCTCGATGGTTTTGGCTGGTTCGTTGCCACCTCGGCGTAGACGTTTCTTCGAACCATTTTGAGCCGTGCAAACCTTCGTGGCTGTTAGGGTCCTCCATAAAACATATAACCGTTTCAGCTAGGGAATATATGTCCCTCATCAACAGAACCTGGGCACCTTTTTCCCGCTTATCAAATTGATTGATGCAAATCGCATCAACCCAGAGCAGGGGAGAAAATGATTGGTCTCGACGAGAGTCGGCTATCCGATCCCGGATGTGGCGTAAAGCCTGGAAGCAGTTTTCTGTAACGGGCAAGATCCCGCCTTCACATTCGATGTGACGGGCAGAGTTAAGATCTCCCCACACATAAGAGAGCGCGGTATACTGCGGAAACTGGCCACCTTCCGTCAGAGAATGAATCTGAAGTTGACATCGAATGGGATCAGTGGGATCGCTACAGGGTAATAAACTCAGTAGTCGAATACTACGGTCATTCTGAAGATGCTCGTATTTGTATTTCGACATTGAAGCTGATAGGACTGACCTGGCCTTGATAAAGAGATGAAAGTACTTTTTCAGAAATAAGAATGAGTTGAAATCGAGCCCGCTCGGTAGCGGATATCCTTCAAGTCATCTGGGCCTGGCCATCAAACTTGGATCAGGATTTAAATAAAAACCGGCTCATGGTTGGCGACGCAGGCAGCAGAATTCGCGTTTGCGAATTTGCTTCTGGTGCAGTCCTCGCACCGAGCATAATTGGCCACCACCACAGCCTTACACACCGAGGAGTCAGAAGGAAACGCGGTAGAACCCTCAATCACAGAAACAGGAAAAATGGCCAATGACGAAATATCGCCCTGGTAGAGACTCCTCTAGAGCGCCATCAAGTGCCCGTGGGGCACTGTAGCTGTTGTGTGCATGCGAAAGAAGGAAGGATTGGAGGCTGGAAAATTGCGAGATGGTTCGCAAGAGACCATCACGTGCGAGCCTTCCCTCGCAGAACAGCACGTCCCCTGATCAATTCTTGCCGACCCATTATTCTTTAACACCTCCGCAAGCTACATATCGACAGTCACTGCATATCATCATTACAGACTACGCCGCAAGAGCAATGTTAGTAGTAGATGTTTGGAAATTGATTAATAGTCTGCAGATGTCATTACTGAGAACCAGAAAAAGCATTTCCGTCCGAACCTATTATAGCAGCCCACCATTTCCAAAACCTTGATTCTCTCATACAACTCTCGACATTATTACACTGCAACTTTGCTATACCCAGAGTCCCAAACTCCAAAAAATCCCATACGTTCGCACGATAATATCTATAAATGTGTTGGTACATACGAACAACCAAACCCCTCCAAACATCACGATCCTTCCACCAGATTCCCTTGGAACTTCGCTCTATCTTGGACATTCCTGCATATACACGGACATATGGCGAAGTTTGATTGATGTCTCGCAGATATTTCCAACCTCGTATTCCAGGTTATGGCAGATTTGGATCGTTGGTGAATTATTTGTCGGAAACTCAATATTCGCAAAGACAATATCCAAGTCTTTCATATCTTTTTCGTCCCGTTGTATCCTCTGGTAGACTCCATGGAACTTTATCAGGCTGAAGCTTGTCCAGTTTGGGAAGCCAGCAAAAAATAAGAAAGGGACTGAGAGTGTGGAGGATTAAAATACTTCTCTCCTTTCGAGGCTTCCAGTGTTGTGAGGGTCACAATTATAATATAAACCTGAACATCTCTTGCAGCAGAGACGTTCTTGGGGCTCCTTTGTATTTTCCCGGCTGGCTTCCATATATTGGGCCAAATCCTTTGGACTTTATGTGGATATCTCCATCTAGTAATAATTCTTTGCCCAGAAGCGCTCCTGCGCTTCGGCATCATCTGTGTCCTTGTATACTGAGTTCTGTTTTATCCTCAACGCCTATTGAAGGGGTGTATAATGAATATATATCAGGTCCTGCTAATAAACGTATGTACTAGGTCCTGCTGATAAACGTATGTGTTAGGTTTGGAAACACTTGTCGGTGTAGGTATTCAATGCTAGCTCTGGCATGGAAGTCCATATGTGGCGCTTGAGAGTAGGCTTTGTCTTCCTGGAACCAAGCTTTGGACTACTCAAGCAGATGATCGGTCGATTGTCCATCCACGGAGCTTGCGGCATCATTTTCATCTTCAAGCTCTAAGTCGGTAGGATCTCCGGCAATTTCCATAGCACTAGACGGTTGGAATGTTGCTGTCCCGAAGTGGAGGAAATTCAGAGGGTAAGGCTCGGTAGATGTACGTCGGTCCATATCTTCATGAAGCCCTCCCATGGAGCGGTTTGAGTACCTACTGTACGTTGCCTGGTTGGAGCGAGAGGAGTAACTGCCTTCCTCGGCTCTCCTCAAATCATCATACACAGGATGGTATACATTCTTCATCCACGGAGCGACGAAGACAGTCCCCAAGGCTAGTATGGCCACGACTAGTGGTAGAAACTGGGTGCAGGTTTGAGGAGAAGGCCTGGAGAGCAATGTTAGGATAAAGGAACACGCAATGCTGGCAAGCCCGAAGATTCCGTTTCTGTGTCGTTCATTAGCAACCACCTTTGATATTCTTCCTCTAGAGATATTACCGTGCCATGGCCGCATGATACATGATTGCAAATGCGGTCGTGGACAATGCAAACAATGCTAAGGATCTATCAACAGTCAGCTTGGATGATACTAGATCGGAGTATGAATTACGCTTGGTGATACACTCTCAGCTCCACTTCCGGTGGGAACATCGAGGCGGCTGCGACGGCAGAGCCAACCATCATACCACACGCCCCTCTCCTGAACAGATCCAATTGATTATCAACGAACCGGCATACATTATTGACCATAACGAACAGAGATGACCTAAGCGAACGGACTCGATCATGAAAGCCTTGAGCCATGGTTATTGCTAGGCGAGGCTGATGTTTCTGCTTCAAGATAGAACTTAAGATAATGGTACAAGTGTATTTCAAGATTTTGATTGACTTTAGGACGGTATGTAGGGGGATTGTGAATATCGCCCATGCACGAAATTAAGTGATCTCCGTCCTTGGGGAGTTCATAGATCAATATACCATTTCCCCCCACACTTTCTTTTCGAGGATATCATGTATTACAAGACCCGACTGTCAGCATTTCCAAAAGCGGATATTCTTAGGACCAAAATCCCAAGGCATTCTTTGTGTTGGGCATGAATACATAATGCAAAATTCGAGCCTAGTTGTCAGAAGTTGTTCATTGACATGAAGTTACAAATCGCGAGGACGAATTACACCATAGACAAGCGCCTTATTGGTGAAACCCGACATATTACTTCGATTTGTTTGCTTGTAAGGCTTGGTTTGGGTTCAGTAAGGCTCTGCTGTTACGTGTTTCCACCGGTTGGCTTCCTCACAGCGCGATCAGTTGGTGTTTACTTCGGTTCGCAAATTTCAGCCTCGCCGTTTGCCTCGCTTGTCAACCAATCTACTTCTCAGAATCCGGTGAGCGCACTCAATTGGTGCCCAACTTCAGCCTCGCAGTCTGCCTGCTTCTACCTGAATTCCCAACCAAATCGCCTCGCCAAATCAGGGCAGTGATACGTCCAAGTATTGTATCCGCTCTTATCCGGTCTCTCCTGATCTAGTGAGGTTGCAGGAATTACGATGAGCAAGATTTGTTTGGTTTATTTACTTGCTAAAGGCTGCATGCTAGGCCTAACGCCCGGTTGATAAACACATCAAAGCCTTAGCAAGGCCGAAATAATCCCGTCTCTCATGAGAATTCTAATCGGTGAAAAGAGAAAACAAAAAATGATTTAATAAGATGGGCGGCAGCCCGGAGCCTGGTGCTCCTGCTCTAAGCGCTCATCGTAGTTTATATTGAACCTGCGAGCTGTTTTCAATTGCTCTAGAGCAACCCTTTCCACAATGGAAAGCGTTCTGTACATCAAAATCCGACAGACGAGCAATTCAGTAAAGTAATATTCCTGCAAGGTCGAAAAAGCTGGTTCAGATATTGATTGGTTAAAATTAGGGAATGTCCCGTCAACGCCCTTGCAACATGCTGGGAACTGTTCCTCGCTCTTCTCACCACGCTGGTTTGCATGTCTTACACGGTGCACCATGATCCACGAGTGAGGAATCCCAGTCCCTCGTCCTGACAGCATTTACCAACAACCCTAGTTCCTTAGTCTTCCCGTCTCAGCTCAATCCGCCAGCATCGGCTTCTTTAACTTTCTCCGCGATCCATCGCCCTCTCTTATGCTCGGGTCTTGTATTATACTCGGATGTTCGATCTCTTCGTTCGCCTACCGCCATCAACAGCACGATCGTTTCCAGCCTCTCATCTTTGTCACCGCTATCATGGCTGCTGTAGTTTTTGGTTTTGCTGCACATGTCGATTCTAATCTGCTTATGCTGGCATTGATCCCAACTGCCCTGTGTCTCGCCATGGTGGCGAGTGTAAGTTTTCACTGGATCCTGAGACGTTGGGAGGGGAGGAAAAGGACGACCAGGATTGAGATTCGGTGTTGTGAGTTGGGCGAAGGGAAGATGGAGAAGGCAGTAGAGACAGAAAAGGAGATTTTGGGTTGAGATGCGGAGCAGGTGAGAAGTATTGCACTCGACCATGAGCCTTTTGAAAAAAAAAAGTGTTGATCGCACGTTGGACTCATGGAAAGAGCGCAGACTTTGACCACTCTACTCCTCACAACCCACCCTCTCTTTTCCTCCTCTCAGTTCCCTCATTCTCGACCCTCCGCCTCAACAAGCCAACACCGCCATCCAAATCCACAACCTAAGACATCTACCAAATTGCAAGAACAAAACAGCTCACCTCACACTCGACTCAATTACACACTGGATTCTCCATCACCAACCTCCTCAGCTCAACCAAATCGTCCAAACCTAGACCACATAGTAAACCGGAGATGGAGAATTCGATACGTTAAAAGTAGCTTAATTTCCACCATCCATCTATCGATTGTCAAAAGACAGGATACCATGCGGGCCCGCTACCCCCGCGCTCATCAACGTTCCCTCGCTAGCTGGCCGTCTCTTTCTCCTCGCAGCTCGTGCTCATTCGTATCCCTCTCTGCATTCGCCTCGCATTCATTTCCTTCTCTTGGATTCTTAAAAATGTAAAATTTATGAAATGGATGTGGAGGATGGATGGGGGGAGATGGAAACGATGAGATGGGCTCAGGTGGCGGGAGAAGAGGGGCCGGTGAGGACTTGTTCGCTTCTATAAAAGCTTTTGATGTTTTTAGCGTTGAATTTTACTTGACCTTTGGTTCTTGACGTTTTGTTGTTGATTGGTGATGTGGCGTCCTTTTTCATCAAAAATGTTGACATTCATAAATTATATCAGTGAAATTGACAAAAAATTCACCTCTCATTTGCACAATTGGTAAACTCTTGCTACGGCCACAACTGGGGTATTCTCTCGTTTTCATTTTACTCTACTCTATGAATCTAATCAGTAACTTTTAATTTCTCCAGCGTCTCCTCCGTACTCGGTCCCACAGTAACCTTCTCTGCATCCTTTCCCTCTACATGACCATCCGGCTGAGCAACAACCGCTTTCCGAGCTGCGGCAGCAGCAGCTCGCTTCGCTGGATCGCCCTTATCTTTTACTTTCTTCACTTTCTTCTCTGCCTGGGGTGGTGGGTAGGCCAGTTCTCCAATATCTTGCCATTCTTTGGATGATTTGTATTCTGCTTGGATTGGGGCCAGGATTTCATTTAGGTGATGCACTAAGGCGCTTTTGAGGAGTTGTGGGGTGAGCTGGGAGCGGGTTAGTGATGTTTATTTGGTAATAAAGAGACAAGGAAAAAGATAACTCACGATGTCAGCTAGGTAGTCTTCCTTGAGCTTGTTGATTGAGGTGTAGATCAGTGGCTCTTCACCTTTCCGTTCTACCTTGAAAGTTGACTCTCGATCAACCTTAAGTGCAATAGCTCGAAAGATGACATGTTCGACGAAAGCTACTACTCCATTGCCTTCTACCTCTTTAGGTTTGCAGATTGCCCTCCTCAACTTCTTCTCTACAACGTCTGGAGCGTCTAGAACATCAATTTTTGAGTCTGCATCACTGGCGCTCATTTTTGCGGCCTCTCCGAGTCCCGGTACCATGGTGTTCATTAGATGTGCCCTTGGCTTATATCCAATCTTTGGTAGATTCTCCATGGCAAATGTGAAAATCTTCCTCTGATCTACTCCACCAAACTGACAATCCACATCCAAATACTGCTCATCTAGCGCTTGCATGAGCGGGTAAATAAGACCTCCCAATGTCGGATCATCCGTTTGCTTCACCACCTCTGCACCAGCCTTTTGCGCAACCCCAATCCGTGTGATACCCTCTAGCTTGAACCGATCCATGGTGTAATCCTTATTCAATTGGTAGGAACTACCCAGCACAAACTCCAACCGCGCGATATCCACGCCGATTGCTTTTAGCAAAGACTTGATCACCTTTTCATAGTACTTGGCACGGTACTCGATTAGTTCGATAGGGGCTTTCATATTGTCTAGGTAGCCATGAATGTCTGCAAGTAGGATCTTGACGTGGCAGCCTGCGGCGAGCAGTTCAGCGATCTTCATCATGGGCACGAAGTATCTAAGCTAGAGTTAGCAGTGTCCTGCTCTGAGAAGCTCCTTTTCCATACCCACAGTGCGGCCGGCCTGTTGTCGCAGTGCCCCAGTAGACCTTTAATGGTCGTTTCTCTTTGAGGATCACATCGTCAATGATCTCAGGGTTGAGGACTTCTGCTAGATTGGCCTTGATGAGAGCAATTGACTCTTCAGGACTTAATTTCGAGGCCATGGTGTATCACCTATAAAATAAGACGGCAGACGTGTTGGATGTATTTTTCTGGGGGGAAACCAAGTCCCAGAGACTCAATTCGAAGGCCCTGGTGGGTTGTTTGCAATGAGGACAACGGAGATTTGACTCACGATCACAGTTGGAAATTGATGGCGGGGTTCATACAAGTCACGTGAAACTGAACATTGTTTTTCCGTTCCGTCCTCGAAATTCGTTATAGGCTTCTCTCTTGATTTTTTAAGTTTCTTCCTTCACACATCTCCATGCTAATTCGATTTCGTAAATTTTACGATACGGTTCGTAGTATGCAGTTGCTAAATGTTCCAAATATGGCAGGAGGATGTCGAGCGGAGAATGGTGACTCTACCGGTGAAGCAAGACCTGTCCCCTGCCAGAATTCATAGACCACTTAAAGCTTTCTACAGTCCTTGATGTGTAGTTATCTACACTTCACGAAGTGGTTCGTTGTGAATATTCAAAGTGCTTCAGTAGCCCTTAAACAGCCACTTGTTAACTGCCGTCTTCCGTCACCACATCGTCTAACCAGAACTTGCCCCTGGGATGTTTTGACCTAATCTCACGTAAGTTAATCGTAAGCTACATATATACCTTCACAAGTCGATCTAGCAATTTCATGAAGCAAAAGAGCCAGTCGACATGGAAGCCTATCGACAAACATTTCTGGCTAACTTGCCACTTCCTCCTGACCTGGACAATGCCGATATTCTGAGAAATGGACAGCACTTAATTGTATTTCTTGATAGCGGATTCGTTTCTACTTTCGCTGGAGTGGTATTTTTATCTGTTGCCTTTCCGAGGTTACTTTTCCTGCGAAGAGAAGATGTCAAAACCGTGTCGCATTTTACTCGGTTTCTTAAATTAGTAAACCGAATGCCCCTTCTTCCACACCACATTGACTGATCCTTTCACAGGGCATTGCCATCATTATTTTGTTACTCCAAGTGACTTCACTTCTCATCTCAGCTCGATTAAAATTTCATATCAGTATCACAGCGATTGGTGCACTAAACATCTTCGCGTCACCAATTATTCTTGTTCTTTCTCAACTGGAACACATTCATTCTTTACGACCATCATCTATATTGCAAATATATCTGCTGTCATTTATTGCAGATTTTCTCAAGGCTCGACAGTTGTTTGTTGGTGAAAGCCATGGATCTGAGATTGGCATACTCTTGGCCATTGGCTGCTGCAAACTGGCCCTTTGGATCTTGGAGAGTTTGAGTAAAAGGCCAATCTTGAAATCTCAATATCAGAACCTCTCGCCGGAGTCTACCAGCGGGGTTTTCAATAGAAGCTTTTTATGGTGGCTAAATGGACTCTTTGCGAAAGGGTACAAGAAGCTGCTGCGGGTTCAAGACTTGTTTCCGCTAGACAAAACGCTGACGGCAGATGAAATTGGAGAACATGTTCAGAAAAAATGGAATCAAGTCAAAAAGAAGCATCTAAAACCAGAAAGACGATTTGCATTGGTTCATGCCTTGTATCGAAGTCTCGGCTATTTTTACTTACCTGTGATTCTCCCTCGAATATTCCTCATTGGGTTTACCTTTGCACAGCCATCTTTGATTACTGAAGTCTTGGAATATCTTCAGATGGGCGACCGAGAACGTGAATATTCAAGCCTTGATTTGATCTTGGCAGCCGGAGTCATATATCTTGGGATTGCGGTACGAGAGGCCTTCCTTCTGACGATTATAAAAAATTTAACTTTCTCAGATCTCTTCACTTCACAGCAGCCATAATCTCTATCGGTTCATTACGATATTTCGAGGCGCAACCGTCACGCTCATATATAACCAGACCCTTAAGATAGAGGAAGGAAAGTATGATGAAGCGGCTGCAGTCTCACTCATGAGTACAGATGTTGACCAGATCTCCTTTTGCTTGGAAGAATTGAATGAGTGCTGGTCTCGACTGATTGAGATGATGATTGGAATTGCTTTGCTCACTCGACAAGTTGGATGGGTTTCGATCACGCCATTGTTGGTCGTTTCTCGTGAGTCAACTATTCCCAATCTGGTCATGTTCTGATAGATTAGTATCTACGGCTGGTTCCTCAATCATAACACGAATAGTGGGAGACAAGTTAAAAACTTGGGCAGATGCAACACAGAGACGACTTGCAATCACCAGCTCCACGCTAGCACAGATGAGGAACCTGAAAATGATGGGAATCGACTCTATCATGAGTACTACTTTGAGAGACGAAAGGTGGAGGGAAACTAAACTCATGGAGAAGTATGCTTGGGTTGTAGTCTTTAAAAATGTGATAGGTACTGCATGAAAATCGTTTACTCGTGGCCCAAAACTGACAGACCAGCCAACGCATCTATTGTTTTGGCACCTGCTGCGACTTTTGCCGTATACGCAATTCAAGCGAGACTCAAAGGAACAAATTCTTTAGATACGACAAAGGCATTTACAGGTCTTGCCCTCATTATGCTCGTGTCCGATCCATGCTCTCGATTACTTTGTGCAATACCGAATGTCGCTGCCAGTTTTGGATGTTTTGATCGTATTCAAGGCTTTCTGATCGCTGAATCGGTTTCTGAATCGAGAGATGAGCCAGGTACTGAGGAAAACACAGATAGAAGCCGTGCTGAGTCTGGAAATGATATCCACGACTTTCGTATCGAGGCTAGCGCAGGCCTAGTTCAAAGGTCATCGATGAAGAACTTGATGGTGTCGCTGGAAAACGCTACGATTAGATATGCAAGAGACACATCCTCAGGTCTAGGACCTATCAATCTGAGAGTATGTAAAGGATCGTTCACATTTGTAACTGGAGCCGTAGGGTCTGGAAAATCAACACTTCTGAAAACCATTCTGGGAGAGGTCAGCTACGATAGAGGCAGAGTTTTTGTCAGGGACAAACACATAGGTTATTGTTCTCAAACTTCATGGCTGCCAAATGGAACCATCCGACAAGGTATCACAAATTTTTCGGATAATGAATACGTCGATGAGAAGTGGTATAAGACTGTGATAGAAGCGTGTGTTCTTGGCCCTGATATCGCATTAATGACGGACGCAGACCGAACAGTATACGGAAGTCGAGGAATCGCTCTAAGTGGTGGCCAAAAGCAGCGAATTGCTCTCGCACGAGCACTTTACTTCCGGCCTAGAATCTTTATCTTGGATGATATATTCAGTGCCTTGGATAAATCAACTGGAGGAACCCTTGCGCGCAATCTTTTCAGTGCCAGAGGAATCTTTCGAAATCAGAATTCTACCGTAATTTTAGCGACCCACGCGCGTTAGATGCTCCTGTTACTTACTTTTGATATGTGCTAATCTCATTGTAGTGGAGTATTTGTCCTTTGCAGATCAGGTAATCATTCTTGCAGATGGAGGCCGGGAAGTCCATCAAGGTACTTTTGAAGAAATGAAAACTGCTGGTTACGCAACTGCTGAGGAAATTGGTTCTGAACAACCTGAACCAGAAAAACTGGAAGATAAAGTCGACCCCCAAGTATCTCAAACCGCTGAAACTAATGAAGCGAGTGATTTGAATCGGCAGACTGGGGATTTAGCAGTTTATATGTACTACTTCAGATCTGTTGGTTTTTGGAAACTTTTCATTTTTGTCATTTTCTGCTCCTTGAATGTATTCTCGAGTAGCTTCAGCAGTAAGTCTTCCATTCTTGAATCGTGTTTGAAGACTCACAAGAATCAGATATTTGGCTCGAATGGTGGACTGAGATAGGCGGCGGTCAAATAGGGCTCTATATCAGCGTCTATTTTCTATTGGCCCTTGGATATGTCCTGGGCATGGGTGGTTATGCATGGTGAGATCAAACCATCCATATGTCGTATCAAACTAAAAAGTATCTTCACAGGGCGATTGCGGTTGTCATTGGTCCATCGTCAGGTCGTAGACTTCACCAAGTACTTCTCAATACTGTGATGAGGTATTGATTTCCTTAGCCTTTCTGGAGTTTGATGGCCTAACAGAACACAGAGCGCCACAGTCATTCTTCTCTAAGACCGAAACAGGATCCATACTCAGTAGATTTAGCCAAGACATGACTTTAATTGAAGGACAATTAGCCTTTGGTGTATTAGCGACTGTATCGAGTAAGTATTCAATATTATTTCAAATCCTTCATGTTGATTTGTCTAATCTGCTGTCAGATTTATTTGCGTCACTCGCCGAAGCTGCATTGGTGATAACAGGCTCAACTTACATGATTATAACCATTCCATTTCTAATGGGCTCAATATACTTGTTACAACGAGTCTACCTCAGAACTTCTCGCCAACTTCGATTCTTAGATCTTGAAACCCGCAGTCCTTTATACTCGCATTTTCTAGATACTCTAGAAGGTGTTTCGACGATCAGAGCATTCGGCTGGCAGCGAGAATGGACGAAAGAGAACCGTCGACGATTGGATGCTTCGCAGCAGCCTCATTACTTACTCTTTTGTATCCAAAGGTGGCTGACACTCGTTCTTGATCTGATCTGTGGAGCTATGGCTGTTGTAGTCATAGCACTGGCTACAAATATAATGCGGTCTACCAGCCCAGGATTTCTTGGAGTTTCTCTGAATAACATTCTGGGTACTTTCACCAATTCATAAAGTCGTCGACTGCTAATACGCTACAGCTTTTAATGGGAGTGTCAGCGCCTTTGTTTCAGGTTGGACCGTTCTAGAGACTTCTCTTGGAGCCATTGCAAGACTTCGAGGGTTTGAAATCAGTACTGAAGTGGAAGCCAAACAGGGCGAGGATTCCGAACCGCTGGATGCGTGGCCATCCAAAGGCCGGATTGAGGTCAGAGACGTCAGTGCGACATACGGGTAGGTCTCCTTACCCAACTGTGTCTGTACCATAGTTAACTCACTCAGTTCCTCAACTACTGCTCTCCGAAATGTGACATTAAAGATCCTACCTGGTCAGAAAGTCGGTATTTGTGGTCGCACTGGAAGGTTTGTTCACCACCCCAGTCTTATGGCTGAAGCAAAGCTAACCACGAGTGAAAAAACAGTGGGAAGAGCTCTCTCATTTCCGCTATTTTGCGAATGCTCGACCTCTCATCCGGAACCATAGAAATAGATGCCATAGACCTCTCTACTCTACCACGCACCACCATCCGCAACCGACTATGCGCTATCCCACAAGATCCCCTCCACCTCCCAGGTTCAGTCCGATTCAACATCGACCCGTTCTCCGCCAACACCGATGAGCAGATCATTAATGCTGTGCGGAAAGTAGGACTTTGGAACACCATTTCTCAACACGGCGGACTCGATGTGGATCTTACAAGTGACTCTCTATCTCAAGGACAACATCAACTTTTGGCTCTAGCAAGGGCGCTGCTGCGGAGGAGTAAAGTCGTGCTGCTGGATGAGGCATTAAGTAGTGTTGACAGAGAGACGGAAAAAGTGTTGAGGGATGTGATTAAAGAGGAGTTTAGAGATTGTACGGTTATTATTGTTGCGCATAGGATGGAAACGGTGTTGGGATGTGATGTTGTTGGTATTATGAGCACAGGGAGTCTGATTGAGTTTGGGGATCCGGATGTTTTGATGAAAGATCATGGATCGGCTTTGAGTAAGTTTTGGAGAGGAGATAGTGATGCTCTTGACTTGTGAAAGCCTTGATAGTTGATGCTGCTGAGGAGGAATGAAAATTATGAGGGAAAGTTACTTTGAAGAAATCAATGTCGATTTTGGCTGGCTTCTCACAATTTCCTTCATTGAATTATATGACTTAATGTGTAAAAGCCAATATTTATCACGCCGCTAAGCTTCAACCACGGGTTTTGGAGGACAGTTTCGAAGTCACGTGCTTGTATATTAGAGTTACCTAGTTTCTTCCCAACGGCTTAGCCTTCTTTCTTTCTACAATAATCGGTCAAATTTTTGAGATGTCCTATCAAAATACAACTGCTCCGGCTTCCCATGTTCAGCCGGTTTTCAATCATTCCTCTTTCCTCTAAATCTGCCTTGTTTGAGCATGGTCTTTGGATTGGTGTGGCTTGCAGCTGAGAAGCCTCACTACTCACCCCGCCTTGTCCTTTTTCTTACTGCCTCCTCCATTTCCACTTCTTATAATTCCAGTTTGAAGATCATATTACATGTCTTTGTTTGTATGTCGCGATGTCTTTCGGGTACTCGGTTAGCGACTTCATCCTCTTGGTGCAACTGGGAAAGCAGGTATACCAAAATTGTCGCAAGGCTGGGGACGAGTACATCGAGATTACAACCCAAGTGCGCTGTCTTTGCAGTGTACTCAGAAGTCTTCGAATAGAGGCTCAACGGCCAGGATCCAAGATCATTAGTCAAAATCCTACGTCGAAAGCTCAACTTATCGCGGCTGCCAATGGCTGTAGAGATGTGCTCGATAACCTTGATGATGTCCTTATCAAGTACGAAGGGCTGGGAGGAAGTAGCCAAGCTAGCACCAGTCGGAAGTTATGGCAGCGCTTGAGGTTCGGATCCAAAATTGAGGATTTAGCAATGATCCGGGGAAATTATAACTTATACTTCGACAATGTCTGTCATTCTTGACTCAATTCAGCTCTTCGCTTCAGAACGCATCGAATCTAAAGTCGATGGTGGATTTCAGATATGCATGGGCAATTTGAAACCATTCGGAGAGAAATCTTTACTATCGCGTCATAAAAGAGAGCTGAGGAGAGGCTTGGGGCAGGGCATTCGGTACTGTCACTGTCGACATACCAAGGAGACGAAAAAGTTGTATGGAGAGACTTTCATCGTGTTTTGGTTGGCAGAGGTTACAAAAGCGATAAGCTAAGGAAGCATGAAGAAGTTCTTCAGGTGTATATGTTGAGATTAGATGAGAGTGGGATCTTGGACCTCGATCAAAATCCTTCGCACACGGAGGACAATGGAAGCCAAAAATCGTCAAGGAGATCTTCTCTCGATTCTGCCAGCTCTTCTTTGGTCATAGACGAAGAAAATGATGAGACTTCTCGGTCTTATCACGGCCCTAAACTTCCTGTTGGTACAATAATCACGTGCCACGCATGAGAGCCTAGTTAGTCAGGCAGCCAGAACCCCATAAGGGTTCTCCAGCTGCCTCCATCCTTCTTTCTAAGGAGTCCAGTATCCAGGGTAAACCGGCCAATACGAATAACCTAGGTTTATCGTGAACCGACACTTCCTAGCCTCCGGACCAATATCGACAGACAAGAGAGGGAATCATATCCATTAACATCGGAAATGCGGGCTGCACAAGCAAAAGCACATGATTCATTTAACGCGAACCATTCACACAGGATTGAGAAAAAAGAATCTGATGACTCATTGGAGGAAGGAGAAACGGTTAAAAGATCTGAGAATATTGGAACATATGTTACGCATCCAGACGGGCTACAAAATAACGATTCAAATTTCTATTCTCTACAACAAAAGCCCAACATATTTAAGAGAGAGAACGTACAAAATAAAATCGAACATTTTGTTCGATTTGACAACACGTCAGAGGAAGAGTCGCCTCGCATTGGAAGCATCATTAAACAGCAATCCATTCGCTCTATCTTAAAACTCGCAACAGCGAACTTCCTAGAAGATCCGGGATTTATCAGAGAAGGCGTTGCCTCTAGAATGGATGCCAGAAGTGGGGGAGTACCCGTCTCAGAAAGATATATGAGAGTCTCCGGGACAACCAAGGTTAAAGAATTATTAGATATATATGGAATCAGCTATCGTCTTCAAAAAGGTGATATCCTCATCTTAGAGCCTTGTTGCAAAAGGACGGCCTGCAGTCAGAGCGATAGCTTTAGCGTGTTAGGGCTCTGTTTTAACTCGTTTCAGGGCCTCAGGCCCTGTTTCATCAGTTCCCACTGTAGAATTGATTCTTCACCACTGAAAAACTCCATTTTTGCACCTATTCTGAACACACTTTAAAAGTCAACAAGCCTTTCAAGTCATATAGGTTGATATCGGAGGACTCTGTCAGGTTATCTGAAGATTTTTACGATAAGATCATTTGTATTCCTGTTTTTCTTTCACGTATGACTAACTTATACTAACATTTTCGGAAATTAGAACGTTTGAAATTTGACATTGAGATAAAAACAGACATCCTTTTAGCAGTACTGGGAACTTGCAAATCTCGATTTCAGCTTTACACCGTCTGCAAGGAACGATATCCTTCTTCGGATATCTCTGAAGCCGATAAAACTCTTATAATCCGAGCTCAGAAAAGGGAACTTGTCATGGAATAGAAAATCTTTTTGCGGAAAGCCGAAAATTTTTTGAGAGATGAAAATATCTCAGAAAGTAGCAAGAGGCTATTATTCATGAAGTTGCACGAAGACCACCTGATAAAATTTCGTTCCTTAAATCCGGAATCGGCGCAGTCGTTTACAAGGCATGGAAAATACCAGAGACAACCAGATGATGAGGATATGAAATGATTTGTTCGGTATCTAAGAGATAATAATCTATATCTCATCAATGAGAATGGAGAAAAATGGCGGATTTGGAAAGAAAGCATTATCCAACTACTTATGGAAAGACTTACGCTTCAAGAGGAGAATAGAATAGAAAGACAAATAAGTAAGTTGCATACCAAGAATCAGCATGTTAATGTCATGTCTAGCACTGCATAAACCTGACATGTCTAGAACTGGAACTCGCAAGACAGCATGCTAAAAGTAAATTAAGTCTTCCGTATTCGCCGAGTTGAAATTAAAAGGGAGGAGATGGAGATAGCACTAGAGAGTGAGGGGATGTAGGAGACGGAAAAAAACTAAGATTGCAGCTCATGTCTGAGAATCTGGGCGAGAGCAATCTGATATTACTAATGAAAGAACTAGTCATAGGTTTCAAGGCTTAGACAAGGAAATAACATAAAAGAAGGAACGAGTTTTCTTGCTTTTCAGATGTCTTGTACATACAGAGTTTTTATTAGCTTTAGCAAATGAAAAGTACCATTTACTGGTGAACTTCAAGAATTTCACGACTATTATAGTTTCAAATGGCAAAAATGATGAGAAGCATATTTGTGAGTGGTGTTTCTAGATTTATTTCTATATGTTCATTATAATTTATATGTTTATTGCGATTGTAATTGATTTAATAAATCGAAGACATTTGTTTTGACATCAGTTTTATGTTTGTATCCGAGAGGCTCAGTTCCGAGGGATCTGGGAGTCGGGTTCTGAAGTGAAAGTAGTTTCTTTTGCAGAGCGAGATGAAGAATCCGTCTATATGATTCTGATTTTTCGAGGCCTTTGAATGCGGCTACAAAAGCCCCAGACGCGTATCGCCATTGAGATTGTTTGGGAATTTACTTAATACGACAACTGAGAAGCAAAAGAAGCGAAGAAATTACGGCCTAATCAAACTAGCTCCTCGGTGCTTCAAAACCATGAATTCCAAAATGGCTCTAAGGGAAGTTGAGCGCACAAGCTGGTTTGATATGGCAAAGTTTGACGCTGTGCTGTTGACCATTCGATTTGAGTATAGATACTCCTTGACCGAATAGTGGGCAACTGTAACGACTGCCGTACCATCGTGGTCTGCGAACGAAACTAGACAACCACAAATCACTCGCAATGTGTTACGGTTGTAGAAAACAGGATGGTTTGTGTTGTTGTCATAATTATTCTCCAGGCGGGAAAGGATGGCTTGAAGAAGGATATCAGACGAGATGCCTTTGAAATATTGTCCAACAGCTTCTTAACCAACGACTCCCTTCCCGGCCATGCAAGTTGCCCAGCAATAGCTAGGACTTTCTGCCGCTTACCACTCGCAGCATTGATGCGTGACGGAAGTATTCTCTCCAATTCTGCTACTGATTTACGACATTCTTCGATTGGGCCATGTTCGCCAGCGAGCTGTTGTACGGGGTGCAGCTCAGGACTGCAACAGTCATTCAATAAAAAGTTAACGTTCTTAAGCACAGCCTCAAGGGAAGATATTTCCACCAGAATCGCGCGAATATCTCGCGGACATTCTTGTATTGTTTCGATATAACACTTTGTGAGATTGGTGACTCAATCAGCTGGTTGTGGGAATGCAATTATGGTGGCTCCAAATGTTAGCGGTTCTGCCGTGATAGGACTACTTCAAGTGACTAAAATTAGGAAAACGTGAATGATGACATCAGGAGATTCAATTTGCATTGAATACATGTAGTACATGGCAAATAAGTCTTGTTAATATGGAATTGTGAATCATGGCGCGAGGCTGCGAGATGGTTGAGCTGAACATATCCATAGCCACATTACCGTCACATTGGGGCTGCAAAGGATGCAGAAGCATCGTACTTTTGAACGATATTTTACAAAGCTACTTTACAGTTTACTCCCTCTCCGTCCTTCAATGCCCCAACTCCCTACGATTTCCATAGCTGTCTCTCCACCACTTTCCACCCTGCTGTCGCCTAGTACACCCGCCAAACTCTTCCACGGATCCCTCGCCCCACCCCACTTCAAAACCTCCTCTTTGAACTTCTCTCCATTAGTTCTATCTATGCCTCCACCATACTTCCCGGCTTTAAAAACCTTCTCCCATATCCTCCGCGCTAGCACCCTATCAAAAAGATAGCTGTAATATGACCCACCATATCCATACAAATGACCAAAGAAGCCTTGCCAACTCGTGCCTTGTGGATCTGGCGGTAGTGCTCCATGCTGTCTTTGAATGTCGTGATAGATTTTGGTACTGTTGAAATTGGAGGCTAACGGGAGAGGGGAATGATAGGCTTGATCGAGCATGGACAAGATGATTTGATTTTCTACGTCTACGCCTTCAAACCTCTTGTCTAACCCGAGTTTTTCTTGAACTAGCTGATACGGTAGTGACTGATCTGTCTCGTAATGACTAGCGAATAAACCCAAGACGTTCTCGTCGGCTGCAAAATGCTCCATCAGTACACTCGGCAACTCTGCGAAATCAGTTGCACAGCGAGTACCGGAGACATTTTGAAGTGCAGTGCGACCGAGAATCGAGTGGATAGCATGACCCATTTCATGGAAAAGAGTAGTGAGCTCTGAGAATGAAAGAAGGGATGGTTTGGAACTGCCAGGAGTGGTTGCAAAGTCACAGATGAGAGCGATGGTAGGAAGTTGCATCACACTCCCATCAGGGAGAGGGCGGGAGATTGCCATCCCATCGTTAGCAGCTTCTGAGGCAGAAGAGAAGATTGCAGAGGGAGTTGAGGCGGATTCTTCGATTTCCGTTGCTCGGATGAGGCGAGAGCAACGAAGAGTGAAATGTGCGGGATTAGGTGATTTCCCAGGGCGGGAGAAGAGGTCGCAATAGAGGACTGCTACGTGCCCTTCACTTTCGGAGACGACATCGAGGCGACGGACGTCTGGATTCCAGGTCTCGCCTGGAAGGGTCTCGTGTGGAACGAAACGGACGCCGTAGAGCTGGGTGAAAAGACGAGAGAGACCTTGCATAACGCGGCCCAAAGAGAAATAAGAGGAGAGAAAGTCGGCTGAACGAGAACGTGAACGGACTGATGCTAAGATTTGGTACATGTAATATTCTTTATCCCAGGGTTGTAGAGCTGGACCCGGAGCATTGGTAAAGTGAGTTTTTGCTGCTAAGAGTTGGTCTATTTCGGATTTGACCACAGAGGTATTGTCTTGCGATAGCGCTTTCAGGAAACCATTGACAGATTCAGGTGACTTTGCCATCTTATCTTCTAGCGTCATATGTGCGTAGCTTTGGAATTTCGAGAGCTTTGCTAGCTCAGCCCTTCGTTTCAAAAGAGTTTCCAGCACATTCACAGTCTTTGCAGATGATGAGCGGCTGGCCATGAAAATCTCCTTTCTGACTTCTTCATCTTGAACAGTTCGTAGAGCAACACTTGCTGAACCTCCAATTGATGGTAGAGTAACTTGGCCCCATGATGTCAATTCTCTCGCCAGTATGGGGTCCATTCCCTTCATTCGGCTACTTGGGAATGATAGATAAGCTTTTTTCGGAGCCATTCCATCAACGAATTCTTGTCCAATCTCACTTATTTCTTGAGAAAGAGACACAAAACGCTCTCGATCATCTTTGGGCAGGTCAATAGCTGACTTGGCAAAATCTTTTCTCAGGATATTTGCTACCACTGTTTCCTGCTCATCCCAAGTACTAGAAATCGAGGCTTGATCTATAGCAATATCTAGTTGCTTTGCCAACCCAGTAGTTGTATTTAGAATATTCATATATTCAAACATCATAGAGTATGCTTGATTAGCCGCTGCTTGGATTCGAGGGTTCGGGTGAGTGGCTCGAACGAAATCCGATAGATCAATGACTCTGCACAGCAAGTCACTGAGTCTGTCCAAATCTTTGACAACATCTTGGTATTCCACAACAGTTGATGCTGCTAAAACCCTTGCCACTATCTTTTTCGCCTTTTCCAAACTTGAGAGTGCGAATTGTTCAAAGCCTCGAGGCTCCGTAAGGTATCGATTTTGGAAGAGTCCATGGTTTCGTCCGGCTTTGGACGACTGGGAATATTCCTTCCAAAACCCGGGGGAATCAAAAATTTCCCGAAGTATCTTATCATTATTTCTTGACCCTCGAGAGGTGTTTTCGACTAAAGACGATGCGTGGGGGATTTCCCGTCTGTCACCTAAGTTCTTCAGAGTTGGTTGAGCATGGTTGCGGCGTATTTGGGGTCGCTTTCGAATGCACCTTGCGCATATCCATGGTCGAGAAGTAGCAGACCTGTACATTCCTCTCTCCCATTGGTATGAGATGGCCAGTATGTACAGAAATATGGAAAAAAGAAGGAGTGTTGTGGATGTTGCGTTTTGTCGTAGCCAAAAAAAATAGATGCCGTTCCCGCCGGCTCTAAAACACGCGACATTCCGAGCTTCTTCCACCTCGGAGAGAAACATCCTCAACGTCAATTGAGCTTCATCATCAGCGCCAATTGAGTCATGGCTGCGAGACTACTGCTACGGCCGGTGAGTTTTTCAAATAATTCAATTGGTTATTTGCTGACTTTAGAAGCGCGTTGCGCCCATTGCAACCGGTGCTGTAATTGCTGGAATAGCTCTTTTCCCAAAGACTATCGTGCATGCAGAATCTGCGGACGGCCAAGGAGTACGTATCGAATTATTAAGATCCCTTCGAGCGCATTCTAATTCTTGTTATAGCCACGGAAACCAATCTACGATGACTACGAGGCCGTTGTTCCAGCTCCAACAGTCCCTTCCCGCAAACCAGAAGCTGCTCCGAAGCCAACATCGCCGACGCCCACCGATCGCCTAGCTGTACAAATTGGGAAGACTAGGTTGTTCCTTTATAGTCATATTGTGGCTGCTGAGAACAAGGTCAATGATCTTGTTGATTCTGCATTTCATCTAGAGGAGAGCTTTACAAGCACAATTGCTTCCTTGGCACCACCACCACAATCAGGCGAGAAGCTTATGCCTGGTTCATTGTACGTTCTTGTAGCAGCTATGACTGGAAGCATCGTTTCGAGGAACAGAAACATTTTGCTGAGAGCAACCGTTCCTCTAGCTGTGGGAATTGGTGCCGGATGGGTTGTGTTACCAATTACGATGCGAAATGTCTCGGATCTGGTATGGAAATACGAGCAGCGGTTCCCAGCCATTGCAGATGGACATATTCGTACAAGGGAAGGAATTGAAAAGGCGTGGAGGATGGCTAGAATACATACCCAGCAAGCGGTGAATATTGTGGATGAGAAAGTCAGTTCTGGAAGAGAAACTGTCGAGGACTGGGTAAAGAAAGGGAAATAAGTGCACATATGGCTTAGAACTTGTACTCTGTACGAACAATAGATTGTTTCCTTTCAAGCCTATGGAATAGGTCAAGGCAAACTATACTTTGGTGTTTCAGGAAGCATTTTCAATCGATTGCAAGCATGTTGGCCAGACATCTGAAACCAGCACTCATAAAAGAGTGCCTGCACGATTTCTCTTCGATCTTGCAAGACAGTTATGTCAAAGCTTAGGCCTCAGCACGCCTTTTCAGATTATCTTAGTGCAGTCACGTGCCAGCCTTTATATCCTCATATAGGTAGGTATATTTTGCTTTGACTGTTTCTATCTATCAGGAACGTTCTTGCTTGCGATTTCGGTTTGTTGATGGATAACGCTTATCTTAGAGGGTATCATTTACTTTGTCTGAATTTATTATTTGAGAACTTTAGTCGTACCTTTCCACTTGATGAATTTGAAAGAAGTTTCGTTCAAATTTGGCCAAAAATATACTGCGTATATAATCTCAATCCGGATTCAGATCTGAAACACAACTGAATGCTTGATTTTTGCTCGAGGATAATGTCACATGACTCTTCAGAGTGGGTGATTCCCGATGTTAGACGAAGTCGAACTGTACTATTCAGAATCTTGCGTGTGCTTGGATTCTTATTGGATACCCATAGACTCTGGACTTATTTTCCTTTTCGCTGGTTCCGTTTTAGTCTCCGGACGTGAGCAACTGCTGTGTGGACGAGCAGGGAAGGAACGGCCGGGAATGTGTGTATAAAAGAGGGTTTCACGTTAGATTCTCTCTTAAGGAATCAACTTCCTTTTACCCTACCATCAATATCAATATCTTTCTTGCTGCTTGAACCTGAGCTGAGGGTGAGCATACCTGAGCCGAGCCGGAGCATCCTGAGCACTATAATATGGAACCTATTTTGGCCTCATGTGTGCCCGGTTATAGTTTCTTTACCGAATTTGCCGTGAATGTTTGAGTAACTTCAAACGCCCTGTCCAGTCGTCTAAAACAAACTGTGAACTTGCTGCTATTGTACGAAGCAAACAGCACTTTAAAACTTGAAGTGAAAGCTGTGTAATCTATAGTCTGTATGATCTCTGTATACAACTCACTTCTGAGTCGTTGTTTGTGTCTCTCCAGTGACCTCTGCCACTCGGAGTCTGACATTATTGCCTCACAAGGAAGCCTTGGAGGGGGGTTGAACTTTCCAGCTCGCGTGTCGAATGTATTGGTAATTCAGCAGGCTGGCATGACAAAGGATGCATTATCTTCTTTGATACTATTCCTCCGGCAAGATGCGATGAGTTTTGGGGGAAGTAGCTAAGACATTCGATTCGGACTGATTAGAATCATTTAATCTCAGCTAATAAGGGTGGTGTTGCAGTAGGATGGGAATAAGTGTACGATATGAACACATAGCCTTGCAGGGTGAACATGCACGTCCCTTCGAGGAATTGTTTCGGAGCAGTAGTTCGGCTCCAGAAAAGAGGTTGGTCTGGAAGTGGAAAAGTGGTGTATTGGTGAGAAAAGAAACTAGCTAGGAAAGAACTAAAAGGTGATGCCGCCACTGCTTTTTCTCCACTTATTCCCGTGATCATGCTCAGGTCTTCCACAGCTCCCTTCGCGGTAGATGTTTTCTGGCAAAGCTTCTTTCAGCCCTGCTGCTGAATTGTAGTCGAAGCCGGAGTTGTAGAGCTAAATGGCTGGCCGTGACCAAGCGTGATTTGTGACAAGGCCATCCTGGCGCTCGAGTTCGCGTGCGCAAATGTCAGGTCCGGCAAAGTCGAGACACGCCGAAGAATGCGGAGACGAAGAGGTTCACAGATTGTAGCTGAATAATAGCAGCGGTGACGGAGTTGGTGAAATAAAAAAGCGACAAGCGTTGACTTCAAGAACGACCCCTTGCGACGTTGAAACATCATATGGTCCTCGTTACACAGATATTTCTCGCTCGAGTACAAGCCAGCACCTGAAGTTGATAAGATGGTCTCACAGCAGAATTCTGGGTTGCTAGTGCCTTGAACTGAGACTCAAGATGAAATTGATGTGGTTGATGGCGCAGATCATGCTATAATAGGCCGTTAGCTGACAGATTGCTCTTGATTCTTGATCATTCGATGCCTCCGGACGCAAGTTTGTTCGTTATTGCATGCAACGTTATCAGGCTTATCAAGTCGTGGATGGTGTTGCTTGTACAGATGCCCCTAGGTGCTGGTGTCAACGGCTCCCATATTTACGAATACATATAGAGTGGAGAGCCTAACTCTCTAACTCGAAGCTCAATTGACTTTAGCAGGGATTGCGAAAAAATTCTGAGTAGGATGGATAACCTGGGTCGACGACGGATAAAACGAGAGATCCTGGACGCTATACAATTCATGCGGAATCCAAACTTATAGGCAATAGCTAGTAGAACGCTAAGGAAGCAGTTCCTAGTGATATCACAGATCTCGAGGTGTTGCTGCTAATTTTGTTATAAAGTGCTAATAGCAAGTGCTAAGTACAAATGTAGAGGTTAACAACCATTCTTGTGATGGGTGAGCTTCTCAGGTTACTCAGGGCGAGTTCCCTGAGCCGAGGGTGATTAGCGCCCGAGCAAGAGCAGCAAGCTTTAACCCCAAACATTTACTAGAAAGAGAAAATTGATTCATGATACCATATTATCCAGATCTTGCAAGGTAAGCTTCTCGTATGCACTTCTCGTAAGCTTCTCGTAAGTTAGTTTCTGATTGCGACCGCTTTTTATATCGACTTGCAGGTCATCTTACCTCTTCAATCAAATTCACTCTATGGATGATTCCTACGAGACCCGTCGCTCTCGGGGAGTAACAAACTTTCGTCCAGCCCTCGGTTTTCAATTAGCCAACTCAGTTCATGATGCGAGTAAAGAGTATCACTTAGATGCAATCCACCCCGTGTTATCATCAGTACGCAGGTATCTTATGGTGCAATTTACCAGTTGATGATGGCGACAAGATTCTCGAAGAATATAAGTGAGCAACGCCTACTTCTTTCAACTCAAACTCATTCAGCTCCTTTTCGGTGTAAAAGGCATTCCCATCATGCTTACTTCAACCCTTCTCGTGGCAGCCAGCACGCTCGGACTCTGTGTTGCTGCAGCCAAACCCATCGTTTATGAGTCTGTGGCGAGGGGAGGTGAAAGTCCACTCGTCGCATCCTCTCATGTCCTTACCTTGAGACGAAAGTCGTATGCCAATGGTATAGCTGCCCGCAGCGCAGCATACCTCCTTGGTCTCGGCAAGGGCTCAAGCAATATCCCTCACAGTGATAACAGCACAAGCCTTCTCTCTCTTAGAATGGGCAAGGAATTTGCTACGAATATAACATTCGGTAGCCAAACATTTGAAGTCATCGTTGATACGGGATCAAGCGATACTTGGCTCGTGAAAAGTGGATTTAAATGTGTCGATCCTACCAGCAATGCTCCTGCATCTGAGGACGACTGCGGATTTGGCCCAACCTTCACCGTTGACAAGACTTTTACCAAAATTCCCGGCACGAACTTCAACATTTCTTATGCTGATGGGGAATTTGCGACTGGAGTTTTAGGGTATGAGAACGTGACTTGTAAGGATCCCCGGGTTCTATCAATCCTTTGTTATTCTTGCTCCTGAGACAGAGCATTTCAAGTGATATACTCTCAGGACAACCGCATCTGGCAGCATTCGATCCTCCTCACTTCTAATACACGCTCTAAGAGGAAAATGCTGACTCCTCGGTATTCCAGTGGCTGGGATCTCAGTTAACCAGACTGTTGGCGTTGTCGATTATGCTGGGGTGAGAATCCCCAGGCTCTATCATTCCACCGGTTGTTTTCGCTCCTGAGACAGAGTATTTCAAGTGATGTACTCTTAGAATGTCTACCTTTGACGGTATTCAATCCTCTTCACTCCTACCATACGCTCTAAAAAGAAAATGCTGACCCCCAGGATTCTAGTGGCTTGGCGACGGAGTGACCTCCGGTCTTGTTGGATTGGCATATCCAGCTGCGACCAGCGAATTCAACGGCACAAACCCTTCACTTGATAAAACCTCAGCAGCAGGACCAATTTATTACGATCCTATCTTCAAAACAATGTATCAAGACGGCAAAGTTCCATCTCTTTTTAGTCTCGCCATCCTCCGGAATCTCTCAGGACCATCTGGATATCTCGCGCTCGGTGGTCTCCCGCCTGTTGATATCGTAGGAGATTTCACCAGCACCCCTATATTGATCACTAATGTTCAGGGATTACCGAAAAACTATGTTTTTTATACCATTAAAATCGACGATATTGTACTTAGTGGCGCCCCATTGTCTGGTTCGGGAGATAAAAGCCACCAGTATATTGTCGACTCTGGAACAACCTTAAACTACTTCCCCACCAAATACGCCAACGCTGCAAACAAAGCATTCACTCCACCAGCTGTATACTCCGATACCCGGGGTGACTACGTCGTGGACTGCAAGGCCAAACCTCCGAGCTTGGGAATCAAGATCAACGGAACCACTTTTTATACGAATCCGTTGGATCTGATCCTGTTTTCTGGTACAGATGAAAATGGGACGGACATCTGTATCAGTGGTATTGTCGATGGCGGAAGTGATGACGAGATAGATGTTTATGTCTTGGGTGACGTGTTCCAGAAGAATGTTGTGAGCGTGTTTGACATTGGGGCGGGGTTGATGAGGTTTGCGTCGCGAGAGTTTTATCCTAGTGATGATCCATACAGGCTGTAGAGCTGAGGATTTGGCTGCTATCAGCATAAATTGCCACGAGCTTTGGCAGACAGGACCGAGAAGAAAAGTGTTATGTCTACGTTGCTGGACTTGATGTTTTTTAGCAGGTGAGATTACCAGGTGTGGAACTAGTTCGTGGGATACAGAGTATTTCATCTCGTCCAATAACTTGTTGAGAATAAATTATCCGAACGCAAGAAGAGAGAGTTGGTGTATATATTCAATTCCTGGAGTTGTCTCTCGAAATTGTCTTGAACATCGATGCTAACGCAGGCTGATGAAAGAATTTTGGGCAATAAGCCACTAGTAAGTTCAACTTCTGATGGATCATAGCACCAGTTGCAGGAAATTTTACCGATACAACGCTAGTGACAACGAGAAAGATAACGGAAACCTGTTTATCTATGAACTTATATAACTGATACTCTGGTGGTAGAATTAGGAACATTCATGTCACCATATTCATCACTGCTCGGCAATAGCGTTCGAATCAAATGAAATGTCAATGCGACTGGAAAGCAAACCATGACCAGCTCATATGCATCACTGGGCTTTGCCAGAGATAAAGAATGACGACGGTTTTCAATCAAAGTCCGCTTAAGCTGTTGATTTGTCATTTTTTTTCTGTCTAAGGAAGAGGAAATAGGTACCCATTGTAGTTTCGTGGCGAGACCAGCTTTAGCTTACAATACAATCTCTGAGCAAAGCAGCCACGCCACCTGTGCTTTCATCTACATCACAAGGAGGGACTACCGCGCCGCCTTTTACGAGTACCAGCTCATCGACTGGCTCCCCAGCATATTCAACCCGCTTCCAAGTCTTTAAGCCTCCGAGATCTGTATCGACTTCCCAGACCCGCGCTCGTCGATGAAACCGCCTCCACCCATACGAGCAATATCCTCCGAATCCACTGCCACCTCCGTAGCAGAGCCATGGGCCAAGCTGGGGGGCCTCGTGGCTACTCTTCAGTGACTCCTCTTGCTTTCGTGGCAGGAGAGCACAGAAGTCATTCACGTGATCGTGGCCGCAGCCTAATGCTGAGATGCCCTCTTGGGCGAGCGCATCGTAGAAGTGGGAGTTGAAGCGCGGACCCTCGGTGGGCTCTCCGCGATGGCCGGCGCGGATTACCAGAGTGCGGTCGCCGTACTCGGGAACAGGAATGTGTAAGAAAGCCAGAGAGAGATGGAGGCGGCTGTCATTGTCGTCCTCGTCACGCGCCTTTCGGAGCGCCTGCGAAGTAGTTGTGAACCAGTCGATTTGGCTCTGCTTGATCGGGTCGTAGTCTGGATTGTGGATCTTGTTTGGTATCCGCTCGTGGGAATCGAGGAGATATAAAGTCGATAGGGGGCGCTGTGACGGCGCGGGAGCCAAAATCTCCAGGTAGTAGTTGCCTACGCCGTCGACCTGCTCTGGGCCCGACTGGCAAAGGCTAAAGGGCAGGTCCTGAAGTATTGACATTTGTGCCAGGCCTGCCATGCTATATAGTTAGCAAGAGTCGCTAAATTTTGTGTCATGATGCAGAATGGAAGCCAGGAACAAGCCACTCACGCGATAATGCGTGAATACCTTCACTGTCGTGATTGCCAAAGACGGCTGCCCATGGAATCGAACGGTCAATCAGAGGAGTAACCACCTTGAAAAGGGCAGATTGGCTGTCGGGGATGTCGTGATGTAGTTGATCTCCAGTGAGAATGACAAGGTCTGGTTTCTCGACATCCAGGATCTTTCCAACGAAGTCTACGGTGAGTGGATCGGCCTCGCTTTGAGGCAGAGACTGTCCATGACTATCAATAGCATCTTTACACACACCGACACCAGTAACCATGTGAGTGTCGGAGATCTGGACAACCTTGAATTTGCCGTCTTCCCTGACTCTTAATGCCGTCCGAGGCCCATTCGGTTTTGGCTTTGCCTTGCCGTGCAGTACAGTTAGTCTTGCAACCGGAACCTCTGGCTGAGCGTTGAGCTGGAGCGGTTGCTGCATAAGAGCCCATTGTGGTCGTGGATCGACGGCATCAACACCAAAAAGAATGTCTAGCCCTGTTACAGCTTGGTGAATGTCGCCGGTAAAGATGCTTCTTCGCACCCAAAGGCCGCCAGGTCGGCTCTCCCATGAGCTATCGGAATTAGCACTAGGATCCGGCTCGCCGACTCTGATATCTATAACCAGCACGTCGTCAGCTGTGAGTTCTGTCTCCTTGGCCCGGGCCACATGCAGCCATGCGCTCTGCTGAGCGGTATATAGATATAAGTCCTTCTCTATGCGGTGCCATATCCGTGAGTCTAGTGCGCAGGCAGAAGGAGTTTCTGTTGGAGAGCAAAAACACAAGGTGAGATCTGTGATGATTGTGCCAGCGTTATCGAGCTCAACAGGAGAAGGGTCGGACGACGTCGCCATCTTAGAGGGAGCAGTCTCTAGACTTCGGAGAAGGAGATTCTAAGTAACTCGAGAGTTCACACAATTCTAGATAACTTGGCGAGAAGGCTAAGCGCAGACATATGTCATGCCTACATATGCTCAAAATCACCTACTCCCAGGCCGTCTTGCGTTTACGTCATCCCACGTGGTGCGCCAGGGAATGCAGGAATTCCTGAAATCAGCCAGTTGTGAGAGACAGACGTAAGGCTTCTTATATAATCCTTGCTATTAGGTACCTATCTTAGCATTCTAAATCCATGAACTCATTTCACATTATGACCAATATCTCCCTCCTCTCTACGCCTTCGGCCGGCACTTCTCTCCCACCAAGAAGATGGCCGTATCATGACTCTCCAACACTCTACTTATCCCACCATCAACGCAACCCAGATCCTCTCCTGTCCAAGCATCCGTCACCTGATATGCGTCCTGTTCCTCCAATTCGGGCACCTCGGCCCATTTCGCCTCTCTCGTTGCACTAGTCTCAAGTGAATTGAGCATCAATAAGAGAATCCCGTTACTGCTCATCCCGCTCCAATACTCCGCAGGATATGCGCCATCAAACGTCCAATCTGGATTGACACCCCACTTATACGGCGCGGCCGGCTTCCCATACACTGCATCCTGGCTGAACGCCAACAGATACTTATTCTTCAGCACCTCGACGAGATCTTCAGAGAGTGTATCCAGCGCGGTACCGATAATGAGCGGGCTCTTCATGGCCGCCCAGAAAGCAAAATGGCTCCGCGATTCCGCAAAGGTGAGAGGGCCGTTGCCGACTTCGAGCATATCGGCGTCGTTGTGGCTCCAGAAATCGACCGCGTTGAGGAGGAAGGAATTCTCATTGAGGATCTCGGCGATCCGGTACCAGTGCGGCGTGATATCACCGGACATGCGCCATGAATGAGCGGTCGCGTTACCCCAGGACGTAACATCAGCTCGGCCCCATTCGCAGAGGCTGTAGAGGATGGTCCGGTCCTGCGCGAGGAGGGCTTTGCTCATTCTGCGGTAGCGTTCTGCTGTTTTGGATGTGGACCAGTTGTACTTGGGTGGTGCAAGTTTCGTAAGAGTTGGGCAAGTACCGTTTGGAAAGTTGTGGTGGTGACCCGAGTCCGGTACGCAGAACTTGTACTTGTCTTTCCATTTTCTGGGGATGTTACAGTTGTCGTACTTGAGATAGTCGATACCCCACTCCGCGAAAGTGGCAGCGTCGAGGTACTCGTACTCGATGCTCGCTGGGTAGCCGGCGCAGGTCTTTGTGCCGGCCGAGCTGTAGAGACCGATTTTGAGACCGAGGGTGTGAACTTGATCTGCTACGCCAGAAATACCGTCCGGGAATCTGATTGGGTCGGGGATCATCCGCTCTGTCACCTTATCTCGACCAGATTTAACAGACCAGCAATCATCGACTATATGCTGAGTCAGAACCCTAAGCTTATTTTTCTATAGGAACTCACTATTAACATATTCATATCCAGCGTCTTTTAGACCGAGGTTAATTATCATATTTGCAGCCGTCATAATCTTCACCGCATCGATGTCACAATCAAACGCGTTCCAAGAATTCCAACCCAGAGCTGGGAGTTTTCCCTTTTTCTTGTCAGCCTATCACGCCTGTTCATGTTGAAGTTCAACCTACCACGCCATCGGGATTGACACGCACAAGACTTGATGGAGTATAAAGCCCAGCAATGGAGGAGGATACATTCAACTCGCGTCTCGTCTCCTTGATAAACTAGACCACATTAGCGACTTCTATACTCAAGGTCTCCCAGGAATCAAATGCCACGTAGAAGTCCAGGATCATGTACTCACCATGTAAACACAGATACTGATAGTGATAAGAGCCAGCCAATTCGGACCAGCAGAGATAAGCCACGAGATGGCGTACTCGCCCACCCTCCGTCTCGGAGCCATGATCTAGTCCTCCTATTGCGGCTCAACGGCTATGTAGATACTCGGGAGCGAGATCAGGAAATCTTTAAGATGCTGCGTTCTCGTATCGTGGATCCTACCAGCCAGGCAGCTGTGTAGAAGAGACCAACCCCTCCGCCTCCACGGCACGGGTAACCGAGACACAGCACGTGGCGGCAGGCGGTGGCCCGTGCGAGAGCTATTCTTGGCCTCGTGGAGTATGGTGAATCCGTTCATCTTAAAAACGTTGAAATGCGTGGAGCTAGATATCACTAGTTGGAGCGTTTTGGGGGGTGGAAGCGAGATGTAAACAATACCCGCTCCACATTCATGTGGAACCCTCGCTTACGACGGGGGCGAGTCCCTGGGTAAATGTCTAAGCAGGCAGCTGTCAGCACATTAAGGGTAGACGTGGACCGGTAAACTAATGTAAAGCAAGCATGCTAGCGAGGATTGAGGATATAATACTACGTGATAAGTATTCCAGATCTGTAGCTGACTGATATCAAGAACGACTACCGTAATCACGTGATCATCAAGACAAAGAGCTCCTATGAATTGCATCCACCCCTATTATACTCACTTATTGACAGTCTCCTTCTTTAAATCTCCTTTGCGTAATAGCGACATCAGCACTCGAGAGCAGTGGCAGTCTTCCGTGTTAAGCGAAAAAGAAAGAGGTATAATTGAACTGCCTTGCGCCAGTAGCTATAGTACATAGCAAATAGAAACCCATAAACACCAAAGTATCCCAAGAAGTCTCCACCACCAAACAAGTACTTCTAATTCCTCATTCCCATCTCCCGTTCCCCAAACTTTTTTTCTCAGCAGCCACAATCTAGCCTTACCTATACTTCTCCAATACTCCCACCATTCACCCCTCCCCAGCTCCCTTCTCTCACAACCTCACAATCCCACCAGCTCCCACAAGATCCGCTCCTTCACAAACAGCCCAGAGAAGCGTCACCGCAGATCACGAGACTCTGACCGGACTGCGCCGCACGCGGGCTGGACCGCCGGGTAAACGAGAGAGGGCGGGAGATATCTGCTCGAAATATCGCACTTAATGAATAAGGTCGCAAACCGGTGGTTTAATACGCAGGAAAAGCGATATGGCGGTCGTGTTATGGGGACTGTGAGGGCAGGCGGACTGGGATGCGCGTGAGGTAGCCAATGAGTATTGAACTTGGTGTGGATCGCGAAGATGTCACTGGGTGCAGAGTGGTGAGACGGTTGGTGTATTTAAGAGTCCTCTTCCCTCTCTCTCAGATATAGATATTGGAGATATCGAAAATCCTATTTGACCAACTCTACAATAACATTTAGCACGATGAAACTCCGAACCTATTTCAAACTTCTCACCTCCCTCCTTTTCCTAGCAGGCGGTGATGTTGTTGATGAGTAAGTGAAGTCGGAATAAGGCCGAGCTCCGTACGCCATTGCCGCTTTCCCCACATCAGCCACACGCAAGCCACCGGCGCCATTTTCGGGGGCTCATCTCACCAACAGCCACTACGTTACTCCTCCCCTAACCTTATTTCCCCCTCCGTTCCTGCCCCTTCCCAGCAGATTTCACCATCCGTCGGCCTCTCCTTCCCTGAATGAGCATCATCACGAGCCTAACCCCGCTGAGGGGAAGCAGCAGCTTACGAGCTGGCAGCGGGCAAGTGCCTGCCAGCGCTCACCACCGTCAACTGACGTCTCGTACGCCAGCTTGGTGCTCGGTCCGATTCAGGCCGCTAACCGTGCTGAATGGTCCAAACGGCAGGCGGCCCTGGTGACATGCAGGCGTCCCTGCCCCCCGTCTGCTGTTGTTGTCATGGCAGAACCTCGGGGAATGCGGCGTGGTGCGTTGCTCGTCCGAAGAAAAATCCGGGGAAACGTCTGTCATTTTCCTGTTCGTCCTGTTCGAGGGTCCCTCTTCCCCAGCGCCAATGAGGCGGCCGACTGGGGCAGGTACCATCAGGTAAATGAGGTAATGACGATGGAACCTTCTTCCCATATCGGCCTATATTAAGCCGATCCCTCTCCTTGGGTCCAACTTTTCTCTCTTCAGCATTCCTCAGCTCTTCTCCCTCTTCTTCAGATCAATTGGCTTCCAACGGCGACAATGAGGTACTCAATCACCTCCCTTGCGGCCTTTGCTGCTCTTGCCACGGCTCAATACGACGGCCAATCCTCTCCTCCTAGCTACCCGTCCCCATGGATGCGTGGTGGAAACGGCTGGGACGATGCCTATGCCAAAGCTCGAGCGTTTGTGAGCCAACTGACCCTGCTTGAAAAGGTCAATCTCACGACGGGAGTCGGCTGGGAGGGAGAAAGCTGTGTTGGAAATACAGGCGCCATTCCGCGCTTGAACTTTCCAGGCTTCTGTCTGCAGGATTCTCCCCTGGGCGTGCGTGATAGTAAGTTCTTTCCGCCGTGAAAAGGGAGTCATTGATGTCATGGCAGCCGATGAGAACTCGGCATTTCCTTCTGGTATGAACGCTGCCGCGACTTGGACTACGCGCCTGTTCAAGTCCAGAGGAAATGCAATGGGAATGGAACATCGCGGTAAGGGTGTCGACGTTCAATTGGGGCCTGTCGCTGGACCTCTCGGACGTGTGCCAGCGGGTGGACGAAATTGGGAAGGTAAGATCTGCATCCAACCTCGACATCCATTACTCACGCGATTCAGGCTTCAGTCCCGATCCAGTTCTAACTGGCGTCGCCATTGGAGAAACCATCAAGGGAATTCAAGATGCTGGTGTCATTGCTTGTGCTAAGCATTACATCATGAATGAACAGGAGCATAATCGAGAATCTACAGATACTGTTGAGTTTGCTTACTCAGCAAATCTGGATGACAAGACGATGCATGAGTTGTATCTTTGGTCAGTGAGATATCTGTTTGGTGTAGTTATTTCTGACCTCTGACAGGCCATTTGCGGATGCTGTTCGCGCTGGAGCCGGAGCTGTCATGTGCTCTTACAATCAGGTAAAGTATACGGTCAAGAATGGCAAAGTTCAGACCTAACAACGATATAGATCAACAACAGCTATGGTTCACAAAATAGTTGGACCCTCAATTACCTTCTTAAAAATGAACTCGATTTCCAAGGATTCGGTAAGCGCTCTACTCTAGTATCCATTCTTGTACTAACGACTTCAGTGGTGAGTGATTGGTGGGCTCAACACACCGGAGTTGCATCAGCTCTCGCAGGTTTAGATATGACCATGGCTGGAGATCAGAATCTTGCATCTGGGAACACTTACTGGGGTACCAACCTTACAGCAGCCGTGTTGAACGGAACTATCCCACAATGGAGACTTGATGACATGGTAACCCGGATTATGTCAGCCTACTACAAGGTCAGTAATCATCTATCGCTTCGGAAGCCCTCTAACATTCACAGGTTGGTCGTGACACTGCCAAAGTCCCCGTCAACTTCAACTCATGGACTCTCAACACAACCGGCTATCAGCATCCTGAGGCTAACGAAGAATTCCAACAAGTAAATTGGCACGTGAATGTGCAAGATGACCATGCTGCTCTCATTCGCGAGATTGGCGCTGCATCGACCGTTCTTCTGAAGAACACCAAGGGTGCTCTACCTCTCAAGAAACCCGTCAGCGTAGCTGTTATCGGCGATGATGCACACGATAACCCAGGCGGACCTAATGCCTGCGGTGATCGAGGTTGCAATATCGGGACTTTGGCTATGGGATGGGGATCCGGAACTGCCAACTTCCCTTACCTCATCGCTCCCAATACTGCGTTGAAAGCACAAGCTGCGCAAGACAAGACTGCATATGTCAACGTTAGCAATAACTACGACTTTGACGCTGTGACCAAGGCGGTCAAAGGTGCTTCCGTCGCAATTGTTTTCGGTAATGCAGATTCTGGCGAGGATTACATCACCGTTGGCGGAAACGAAGGCGATAGAAATAACCTTACCCTCTGGACTGGAGCCGACGCTCTGATTGAGCACGTCGCTTCGATCAACCCCAACACCATTGTTGTGCTTCATACTGTGGGACCAGTCATCGTTGAAGAGTATAAGCAGCATCCAAATATCACCGCTATTCTCTGGGCGGGTATTCCTGGTCAAGAGTCCGGTAACGCAATCACCGACATCTTGTACGGTAAGGTCAATCCTAGCGCAAAGTCGGTATTTACATGGGGCAAATCTCGTGAGGATTACGGAGCAGATGTTATTTATACACCAACATCGGATCCGCCACAACTTGATATAACAGAAGGAGTCTTCATTGACTACAGGCACTTTGATGCAGCCGGTATTGAGCCAACTTATGAATTCGGATTCGGCTTGTCATACACCAACTTCTCCTATTCCGACCTCGTGATCACCAAAGAAGATCCCGGACCATATCAACCAACCACGGGATGGACAAAAGCTGCGCCAACATTTGGCACGATTGATTACGATTATACCAGTGCCCTCTTCCCACCTGGTTGGCATAAGGTCTATGACTACGTCTACCCATACATCGATGGCCCTCCACCCACCGGACAACCACAAAACTGGCCCGACAAGGCATTTGATAGCTCACCGCAGCCAAAGCTCCCAGCTGGTGGCAGCGGTGGAGGAAACAGACAGCTCTACGATACCATGTACACTGTTTCAGCTACTATCACCAACACTGGCGCCGTGAAGGGCGTGGAAATTCCCCAACTCTACATCTCTCTGGGAGCTCCCTCTGACCCTAAGGTTGTTCTTCGAGGGTTTGATGATTTGATCCTCGATGCTGGGGAAAGCGAAACTTTCACATACGAGATCACGAGAAGGGATATTAGTAACTGGGATCCAGTCAGTCAGAATTGGGTTGTGTCAAGTTATCCCAAGACGGTATATGTAGGCAGCAGTTCGAGAAATTTGCTATTGACTGGTCCTTTAGCCTGATATGAAGATGATAGAAGTGGAGATATAAAAAGGATACGACATTTGGTTGATGAAATGAACTGGAAGATGGAAATGGCATTACTGATCACATAAATAGCTGTTGCTAAAGACGTTAAAAGAGATGACATGATATGATGTAGCTAGTAATCATAATTGCAAACTATGGAGAGGGGAAAGATGATAATACTTCTTAGTAACTCAAAGCCATCCTTATAATTTGATTGGTTTAGAGTCTGAATGTGTTTTTGGTTTGATAGAGTACTGAGGGTTTTCAGTTTAGTATCTGGAGAGGATTCGATTGAAATGGTGCTGAACACTCGTGTAGCTTAGAGCCTCAAATCTCTCCAACAATACAACGTGCCAAGATTTTATTTACGTTAGAGCCGAAAAGGGTTTCGATTTTAGAGAAGCAATGGCGAGCAAGTGAGTTGTTCCTATTGAGGAAACGATATAGATGAGAGAAATTTATCTGTAAATGAACGGGTTCGGAGAGGGTAGGGAGGGAGTGGGTCTGATGTAAAGTAGGACTCCTCTATCTGCCTCTCCAGCCTGGGTCCAGGCAAAGCTTCCACCGCAGTGCCGCACTTCCACGCACCTTCTCCTTCGAGCCGCCGCGCATGACCGGTCTCTGTTGGTTCCAGGGGCTGTTCACCGTCGCGCGTGCTGCAGGAAGCTGGAGAGAGATAAGATGCGATTGATGAGGCGCATGTGCACTGCATGGCCAAGCTCAGCCCATGGCGGGGGCTGAGTCTCCTCGATTTATTTTGGCGATGGCTGATTCCGCGGGACCGGGGCTCTCAGATCCGGGGTGGAGAGATGGTGATGGAGGGACGTTGGGCTTTCTGTAATGGGGTCGCGCGCATCATCGTGTCTTGTCAATTGAAAGGTGCGACGGAATGGGGTTGGAGAAGTGTATCATTGACGAGGTGAATCGGCAGCGTGCTCAAGATCAAGTGGAACGCCGTCGTCGGCTACCTAGGGGGTCGGCCCGCTCTTGGATCGCTCTGCCGCCGTAGAGGACAGTACAGTAGTTTGGATTCACTCCCGTTTCAGTAACCGTTTCATACCGAGAACAGCACGGCTAACGATCTTCACATCGAAAGACGAGAAGATTCCTCCGGGGAGACCGATCAACGGGTGGGAAAGCTGAGGGCGCGATATTAATCTGCATGAATGACACCGTCATGGCTTACCACTTCAGCCTACGAGTAGCGAACCAGCCGCCAGGTGGCATCTGCTCGTCAAGAATGGTGTGAGGATCGCGTTCCTTGGCGGTTAAGGAGGGAGGAGATATCTCATTGGGTACCGAGAGAGTGGGAGGCCGCCTAGCTGTTCGTAGGAGTTCGTTGCAGGAGAGTGAGATGACATGCACTGTGCCTGGAGAGGGGGGCGATGCACTTGGAGGGGGGGACGGCTGAAGAGATAGGCCAGAGGTCGGTGTCCATTCCTGGCGGTACGATATCGTCTCCTCAAATACTCTCTGCTTGAATAATATGGTTCCTTAAATCATCATCTTTTAGATCTTGTCTTTAGTTATTCTCCTTTATGTGGATGATGTAAGCGTACGATGTGGAGATGACACTGAAACATCAACAACCGTACGCTGTCAGTCCTGAAATCATCGCCACCTCCAGTGATGAGTTCGAAAATGAGAGCACAGCAGATGCGAGACCAGCACTTGGTCCTTCGAAGAGGAGAGACGAAAGCCGAAAGACGCAGCCTGAGTCTACAAGCCGACGCAAATCCTCCATCAAAGAAGCTGCTTTTCATCCGCCGTTCCCAATTGCAGCCACATCCAGCACAAGTCTAGCCTCCACGACATCTAGCATATTCGACACCAGTTACAAGAAGCCAGAAACACCGATTACACCCCCAGATCCAGAGCCGAGTCCTTCAAGTCATGTCGAAATCTCGGATGGTGTCAATCAGGGCACCTTACCGTCACGAAAGCGCAGCCCGCAATCTGGCCAGCCTCTCATTCCGAACTATTTCCCAAAACTCCCAGCGTCGTCTCCTCGCCCTTCAACACCAGATGTACGAGAGGAAGATTTAGTGGATCAGGAGATTACTGAAGATGATCTCGTGTCCGATATGAGAAGTATGGGTTTAGAAGACTCGCCAATGAGTCAAAAGTTTGATCGAAGGAATAGAGCTGAGAGCGTTCGACGTGACAATAAAAAGATCCGCGGCAGCAGTGAGACTTCAGAATTGCTGGAAGAGGAAGTTGGTCGATATGGGAAATCTGTTCCGAATCAAAGACTCTCAACACTGAATTCAACTCACAACCGTTCCAGTTCTGCGCCAACGCTTCAATCCATGCCAGAAATCGAGGTTGCTCAAGCTAGTTCCAGCAGGGTACAAGCTCTCCATGTATCTGGCTCTGGACTAGCGGTTCAAAAGTCAGAGCTTAAAGTGAAGAAACGAAACTCGAATAAATTGTCTCTCCCAGCCAACGAATTTCGAAGTCGATCAACTGGGTCCATGGTGGAGGAGCAGAAATCGACTATGCCCATTGAGATCTCCAATCAAAACCGATATAGATCCAACTCAATTTCTTCCACATCTTCAGCTGAAGAAGCTTCACAGTCCAGTAGCCACGTTTCAATGGTAGACCCTCCAGCAAGAGCGGCCTTGGATCGAAAACGCCCGGATTTTCAGAAATTTTGTACGGGGCCGAAGTCAAAAACCAGTATCAAGAACGAGATTTTACGTATCCTGCGACGGAAGAGCGTGGACAAGCAGTCGAAATCGAACCCCAAACCAAAACCTAAACCGTCTAACGATGACAGCAAGGCTGTTGAGGGTTTCATCTACATATTCAAATGTACTGCGTTTGAATCCTACGCCCCAGGACACTTCAAAATCGGTAAAACCAAACAGAAAGTTGAGAAGCGACAGATACAATGGCAGAAACAATGCAACATCAAAGCCACGCTAGTCGAAGATGAGAAGGACAAGCAATTCCAGCACTTCGGCATCGTTGAACAAATTGTCCACGCCGAACTGATAAACGAGCGGCGGAAATATAAGTGCGGATGTAAGATAAAACATAACCTGAGCGTTACGAGAGGAGTTCGTGAACCAAATGGACATAAGGAGTGGTTTGAGGTTGGCCGCCAAAAGGCACTTGATGTGGTGGAGAAGTGGCGGAATTGGGTGGTGCAGAAGCGACCGTACCACAGTGATGGCAGGCTTCGGGCCCCCTGGGTATGGAAGTACGAGCAGGCCATGATCTCGAACGACGTTAATTTGGATGCGTTTCGAGCGTTCAGCAAGTGGGAGATCTGTCGATGCTGCATACATCACCTGTGGGGAGGGGCGAAGAAAGCCTGGCCCAGGAAAACAATGTTTCTGTTGTGGACCCTCGAGTTCGTCGTCTCCCTGATTGTAATAGCCGTCCTCTTCGGTGTCTCGATTGCGGGTGTTACTAAACAGAGCATTGGTATAGTTCTGGCCGCTTTGTGTATGTATATAGTTTGTTGGTTTAATTTTGCATGAGTGCGGCACGTGCTAGGCAAAGTGGTTCCAAGAGCGCTGTGTACATGTATTTTTGTGACTGAGGGTGAAAATTGCAAAATCTCTGAATGTCAGAATACAAAAGGGGTGATTCGTCAATCTTGTAGATATGCCTCACCTTACCTCTCAACAACTTACCATCCTGATATCTTTTGATCTCTGGCGAGAATTCAAGAGCAGTGCAGTAGCTACGCTCTCTTTTGGCGTTTGTTGCGTGGAGACCACTAATCCTCCTTAGACTATGCTAAGAGTTGTGTAGTGGGGTAGCGCAGTAGTGACTAGATTGTGAATACCTCGAGTAACTAAGCGGATGGTAAGGAAAGTTTATGTCACGTGGATCATCACGTGCAATTACTCTTCGTATTTTGTCTTGGTTTGTAGCCATAAATGGTTTGGCTTGTACTACTTACCTGACTAGCAGACGTGTACTAACTTAATGTTATTAGTACTCAGGAAACAAGTACCTTTTCCAACAGGGGCATATATACGGATAATATCTGCATCTTATTAGCGCTTAGTAAGACGTAAAGAGCAAGTAACTGGTATTTGATGAGTTATTTAATCCACACTCATTACCAACGTGTTTCAACAAGCTACCAAGCTAAGGCATGCTTCTTTAAAAAGCGAGAGATCTCGTGTAGCATTAACAATATTAGTCCTCACTGACATCTGATCGATTTCTGAAGCCTCTTCACTTTTTTCACATTGTCATCTTCTATATATTTTTATATCTACATTTCAGAGAGCGCACTCGATGCAGCTTCGCCAAATGCACAACCCTGAACGAACAAAAATCGGGGGCTCCCTCGAGATTCCCCGTATCATCAATGGACTCTGGCAACTTGCTGGCGGCCATGACAAAGATGTAGACATTGATAGTGCGTCAAAGGCGATGGATCCTCTGTAAACCAACCCTCCAAGAAAATCATTATCGCATCGGAGTGCTGATTGGCGAGGAAGAATCTTGGCTGGACTTGACGTTTTTGATCTTGCAGATCATTATGGTAACTCGGGTTTGTATCCAGTTCGGACTTAACTTAACGGAGCCATGTACTAAGAGACCAGAACTTGTTATTAGACGACACCACGAATCTTCCGGCTTGCAGGCGCTGGCATTCACTAAATGGTGCCCGACTTCAAAAAGCGCGGATACGCTTCAGCAGACCAACGATGCTATTGACAGAGCTCTCCGGAGAATGGGGCAAAGACAAATCGCTTTGCTCCAATGTCAGTTTCCTCGAGACTGACAACTCTCTTGCTTAAACTAAGTGCGTTTAGACCATAGCTGGGATTACAGCGACCAAACACTTCTTCCCCACATGCATCAGCTGCGTATCCTCCAAGAAGGGGAGAAAATCCAATTGATTGGATTGACAAATACGGATGCGGCACACCTCGAGATGCTTCTTGATTCAGGCTTCAAAATTGCCACAAACCAGGTATCTTGCTCAGTGATCGACCGCCGAGTGGTCTGCGGTCGTATGTCTGAGATCTGTAAGAAGTACAATGTGGGAATACTGGCCTACGGGACTTTACTCGGAGGATTTATTAGTGAACAATGGCTAGAAGCACCCGAACCAACGGATGAAGAAGGCCTCAACTGGAGTCTTCGAAAGTACTTGCGACTCATCAAGGCTGCAGGTGGTTGGGAGGTATTCCAAGGGGTATTGCAAGCATTGTCTATTGTCGCTAAAAGACATGGTGTCTCTATTTCTGCGGTGGCAATCAGACATGTCCTTGATATTCCAGCCGTCAGTGCGGTGATTGTCGGGACTCGACTCTCGTCTAGCTCGGGCAAGTATATTGAGAACACCTTGTCAGCATTTTCTTTTCAGCTCAGTGAGGACGATCAGGCTCTTATTACTAAGGCTCAAGAGAAGTTGAATCATATCCCTGGAGATTGCGGAGACGAGTATCGCCGAGCACCTTTTTTGACTGCTAAAGGCGACTTAAGTGCTCACCTGTCACCAAACGAGGAGCTACCAGCTATTACAAAAGCTGCGGCGGAAGGAAAGAGGATTGAATACGGTTCTGGGGGCAAGTGGGAGTCAATTGCTGTAAGTGTGGCAACATAGCATCTGCATCTGATCCTTCTCTGGGCAGTACTCTAATTCGAATCCACAGGGATATTGCCGTGCTGTGAGAACTGGAAATAGCGTTCGCGTTACAGGTACAACTGCAAATTCACCAATACCGTCCATCCCAATCATTGGCGGGTCATCCGTCCGAAGCCAAACCGTGGCTGTGTTTGATAACATTGAACACGCACTCAAAAAAGTGGGCTCTTCGCTGAAAGACGTGGTACGCACACGAGTCGTTATACGAAACGAGCAGGACAACGAAGCGGTCGCTCGAGTCCACGGCTCGGTGTTTGGATGTCTCGGTATCAAGCCGGCAGCTATTCTGATTATTGCTGGAATCGTTGGAGAAGGTCCCCTGGTCGAGATTGAGGTGGATGCAGAAGTTGGAAGTGGAGATAATGGAGTTCTAAGGCTGTCCGACTCTATTTAACAGTCAATCATTTAAGCAAGCTGCAGTAGTATATTCATTCTCGAGTTTATTCCTTACCAGATCCGTTCCAGTGCTCGGAGTTAAAATTGGCTCTCGTTTTAAGTGGCAATTTGGGTCGCGCAAAATTTATCAATTTATTTCAAAACAACTTGTATGATAGCTTGTTACACATCTACTTGTGATATAATCACTTAACACACAACTGTTTGTTGTCAAGTAAACCATTGGATAAGAACTCGTGTCCAGGTGAGAACTAAGCTAGAATTTACGCAACTGACTTATGTCTGAGTGTCACATTTAATCAGCGCGGATCAAATGCTGTAGATACTGACTAGAATAATAAGCCAAGGAGGCATGATCTCTAGATGGTATCAAGGTCTAGTGCAAGAAAGAAAGTCTTGGCCCTTCATATTCTTTTTACTTACTGTGAGTAACACTTCTCAGTGCACATATACGCTGGTCTTATGGTACTTAACTTGGGTAAATTTGCCAGTGATACTTACAATTTTACAGTTAAAACTAGCGTCTTGAAGCTGGTGTCCTGGAGACTGTCCCCAACTCCCTTTCAACGCTATTATCTCTTGTGCTTCAACGTCTCTCTGGCACTGTTTACGCTGGCTCCGAGAAGCAAGACGGAGCCAATGAAAGAAATGGCCTATTGTAAGTCCATGGAAAATCACTGAGCAAGCCGAAGGTGAAGACCGCTGCTCGAGATGGTCTACTGCGTTCCCGTTATCGGCGAGGATGCATCAATTATTGGTTGTAGCCCCGCGGCAATTTCCACCATCGGCCCGAGTTGTGTGACACAACGAGATATACAGTGACGATACATTATCCCTAGAACTTGTTAACTGATAGGAAAAGCCATGGAGTCTTTGGTGAAACATTCTCTGAGCCCATACCGAAAACGAAAGAAAAACGGCACTTAAGCGACAAATAGCGCACAGCAGAGTGGCAATAAACCTCACTAATTTTTTGCCGTTAAGAGATGGCGCTTGTTTATGGAAATGAACCCACAACGAAATAACGCTATTTCACATCAAAGACAATGGGCACAAGTCAGAATAGCAGACCTAGGAGCCAGAGAACAGCCTCGGGGCCTTCCAGTTCGCCTCCTATCCCATTCCGCAAAAGAACCCAGATTTGAAGTCTTTGATTCCGACGCCTCTTGCTTCCCACGAAACGGAATCAAAAACGCCTGATCTGAGGCAGGGACCTGTACACCATGGACATGAACGAGACAACTCAAGTTTTCAGCCTTCTTCCGAGAGAGAAGTTCACTCGCGCTTGCAAGATGCTGGTCCTTACGAGGCTGTCCTCGAGACAAGGCAAGAAAGAAAACGGAAGTTGAGTAGCACAGCTGGTCTTGGAAGCGACTTGGACTCCTCATTTGGTCCAGCACAAAGTTTTCAGACGACTAGTAGCGGGGTCTTTCGGATGGACCCTCCAGCTCCATCAGATGCTCTGCGATTCTCGCAAAGATCATCTCCGATCTTGCCAGTCGATTCGCAAGTACCGAAAGCTTCGCTAGCAAGTTTCTCGTCAGCCGTGGGCTCAGATTCGTCACCGCAGCTTCCGCCGAAGCGTCTAAAGAGAAAGAAAAAAGCATAGGAAGCCTACTTGATAGGATGAAGTTTCGAGCGCAAAACAGTTTGATGGCAATCCTAGGACAGGACAAATATAAATAAAATAAAGTAGTTCTATCCTGCGGGCTGAATCTAGTGAAGCAACATTGTCTCGAGATCGCATAACCTTTTCTGTCGCCTTCTAGGATCTCGAAGTCTTTAATGGAGATTTAATTCCTAATAGTATCAAGCAGGCCTGTTCCGCTCATTCAAATTTCTCCACTGCAGACCGAGTCTGGTATGGGTCTCAAGCTCGGACATTCTTGATTTCGATGCCGTCTGGAGATCCCGATCACGTGAGATGGTTCTGGACCAATTTAGAACGTTTGCGAATGTCTCGAACATCGCGAAATGCAACAAAGTCTAATCCAACTTTAATTCGAGATCAGGTCATAGCCCCAGTCCGCCGGAAGATCTCGGCGAAAATCTTCTATGCGGCGCAGCAACTTGCCATTGGTAAAGACTGGATTGAAGGTCCGAAGTAAAACATCACCCAAGCGAGACCACTCACCACAAGTTAACTGTCGAAGACTAGATGATAAATTTCTCTGATATCGTTTGGCTCCGCAACTGTTTTCATTCACTCATCTATCTCTCCTCTAAAATCTATCAGTCGTAGTTTTCGGGCATCTCTCGGATGGAATTGTGCAACTTTTGATCTGACAAGGAATCTTGCTGCAGCTGACTCTCGTGGTAAATCAACGTAGGCACCTGGGCCATTCCCATCAGCATCAGCAAGACTGTTAAGCAGCAGTTCTGTTAACTCCCGCATCTCGGTTCCGGCAGCACGCTTCTCATCCCAAGGTTCATCTTCCACAGGCTGCATCCCCCAAATTTGATCAATTCTTTTCTGACGTTTATTGTCGTCGAGTTTGCCTCGTTTTAATTTTCCCTTGGCACTGAATCCGCTCGCCAACATCTCTTCGTCCACATCGAGCAAATCTCCAACTATAGGACCCCCAAGTTCTTCGATAGCAAGCATGGGAGCAAGATGGTCATCAATGAACACATTGAAAGCTTTTACGAGTTTGCCCGTCTCGTTCTCGTAATTTGCCTTTTGGTTTTTGAGATCTCGGATCATATCTTTGGCTATCTGGCCTGGAGGCTTCTGGGTACGTGCTTGGATATCTCCTCGTAGCGACACGATTCTCGCTTCCATCTCAGCTTGTATAAGCTTCGCATCGTTAAGTTCTACCTTTTCTTTCTCAAGCCGCTTACGTATAGCCTTAAGTTCGACTTCTGTATTCGCAATGGCTTCTCGTGTCTCTTTTATTGTCTTATCAGTCACACGGAGGGCTAGTAGAGCTGGAAGCTGGGAATCTCGGTGTGGAAGCCATGGCTCTGAAGGTGTGAGGGCCTGATAAGTCCCCTTTAGCGCGCGTAGTTGTTGCAATTGAGCCCTCAGATCAGCAGAAGGCTCCGTGTCAATGGGAGTGGAGGAAGCTCGGAGCTAGATTGTATTAGCTAACTGACTCATGGATCAGGGAAATATCTGACCTCTTCTAACAAAGCTTCCTGTTCCTTGACTCGGTCTTGTAATGCCTTCAACGTTCGGTCCAAGCGCGTAGTGTGGGAACTTGCGGCTTTTGCCAATTCTAAATCCTCCATCACCGGGGGGATGAGAGAGGATATGATTGTCGGGAGAATTGAACTATGGGCGAACGTGCCGCTTAAATATGTAAACGTCAAAGGGCGTATTTATACCAAGTGAAGCGTTGCCCAAATATGTCTCTTGGGGTGACGCGCCTGCACTAGCGTGTTTCTCCACCTTTTTGTGGCGCTAGCTCGCTTCGGCTCTTAAGAATGAGAAAGTGAACAGGAAACAGATTTGGCCTCGTCTGGTCATCCTTCCTTCACAACCTCAATCCGTCCTCATCCGCCGTCCCTTTTATTTACTCTCGCCCCATCCAATCTCCTTTGCGTTTGACGTCGACAGTCCTACTCATCTCAACAAATCCTCCCTTCCTCCATCTGTGCCCTGCCGAAACGAAACAGAAACACACCAATCAAGCAATCCGCACAAGAAGGCAGAATACGACACATCTGGTCGTTGACGGAGCAAAAGGTTTGAGGAAAGGTCTCTACTACTGCTGCTTTTCTCCCCAGAGGATCTCAATCAACACTTGGCGTCCTCACATTCCATCCTCCTCTCCGCCTGTTCAACCTTCTTCCTACACAGCCCACAGATCTCTTGCAAGACCTGTCTCCTTGTCTTCAAATACATCCCCAGCTGCTGCTCTTTACCTCCATATCCGCGACATCTTCTCTTCTCAACAATCCCCATTCAAAGCACACGCTCTCCCTGTATCCGATCATCAACACCAGCACGTTTTCTTTCGAAGACCCCCTGGTGTACGTAACGATCAATCCAAAGCTTTTTCGCGACCTCCTTCCCGACCACTTTCTACAAATTAAGTGAAGAGATTAACCCATAGGAATCAAAATGTCTGCCTCACCAACCGCAGCTCCGACACAATCCGCCAAGCGTCCGCTTGAAGATCCATCCTCCCCTTCTCATCACAGCGATCAACCCGAAGCCAAACGCCCGGCGCTCGATAAGATTCTCAAGACAGAGAGCGACAAAACCGCGACTCTCGAAGCACCAGTTGTCAGCTCAAATGGCGATCTGAAAGGAGATACAAATGGAAACAAGTCTGAAATTAAGGATGAACAGGGAGATATTGTGGTTCCGGATGCTACGCAGTCAATTGAGACTACGACGTCTACTTCGAGAGATACATCAGCTTCAGCCCCAACCATTACCCATGATGAGAGTGGATGGCTTCACATTCGTGCTGTTATTACAAGTGCTGAGGCAGCTACAGTGATCGGTAAAGGCGGTGAAAATGTCTCTTTGACTCGGAAAATGTCTGGTGCGAAGTGCACTGTTAGCGATTACCAGAAAGGTGCTGTTGAGAGAATCCTCACAGTTAGTGGAGTGGTTGATGCAGTAGCAAAGGTTCGTCTAATAACGCAATTTTCGAAGCCACTAACATATCGTAAGGCTTTTGGTTTGATCATCCGAACCCTCAATAATGAACCTCTTGACACCCCTTCTACTACTCAGAGCAAGACCTACCCTCTCCGTCTTCTGATACCTCATATCTTGATTGGTTCTATCATTGGTAAGGGAGGTATGAGAATTCGCGAGATTCAGGAAGCTTCCGGAGCTCGTTTAAATGCTTCTGATGGCTGCCTTCCCCTTTCCACCGAACGTTCCCTTGTTGTTCTTGGTGTTGCTGATGCAGCTCATATTGCCACATACTATGTTAGCAGCACTCTTTTTGAGCAGCTTTCAGAGAGATTCGGTGGTCCTGCAGCTTCTGCCTATGCTTCCCGTAGCGGTGGTCCCGCGGGTGTCGTTCCAGGTGGCATGCAAGTAGTTCCATATGTGCCTCAGCCAGCCGGTGGCAGTTACGGTCATCCTGATAATCGCCGCCACATGGATCGAGGTCACCATACCCCCGGCCACGGTTACTCTCAGCCATATCAAGCTCATGGTGGACCCGGCCCGCAACAACAGCCCGCTGTTCCAATGCATTATGGCGGCTCTCCTGCTGTTGCTGGTTACGGTGGTGTTGGTCCTCAACAGCCACAGCAACCACATATGGGTGGCCCTCAAGCTCATGCTGGCCCTGCTAGTCAACCCATGCCAGGTGTGGTTCCAGGACAGCCATTAACTCAGCAAATTTTCATTCCGAATGATATGGTCGGTGCTATTATTGGCAAGGGCGGTGCGAAAATCAACGAGATCAGACAATTAAGCGGAAGTGTGATCAAGATCAATGAACCACAGGATAACAGCAACGAACGATTGGTTACGATTACAGGAACTGCGGAATGTAACCAGATGGCGTTGTATATGCTGTATTCTAGACTGGGTAAGCTACCTTTCTTCCTTTTTACTTGTCCCTTACTTACATGGAATAGAAAGCGAAAAACACCGCATTTAGGCCACTTCATATGGGATCTGTGCTAGTTTTTACTTTTGCTCATTTTTCAGCGGCGTTATACATTACTAAAAGCTGGGACTGGATGGATGGTCTGGTCATGCCTCCTACAAAAACTACTTTCGACAATTTCGGTGGTGGATGATAAGAAATCATGAATGAGATGTATGAAGTAGGTATCAACAGAGGATAGCATAATGATACATTTCAATAAGTTTGAGCTTTGCTGTGATGTTCGGTTCATTTTTGGCTAGTGAGGTAGTTTCTCATATATTTTAAGAAGAGGCTAGCTGTTGAATGCTCGATGGTACGGAGGAAAAATCCCGTCCATTATCAAAATTCAATTGATTTGATTATGATATCTGATTCCTTGGGACCTCTCTGTCTAATCAGAATATGGCAATTACATGGGCAATCCCAATAATGTGAAGCTCCAAAAAAAACACACCCCATATCCAGTCATATGCAAGACTCCTTCCGATCATCATTCCCGAAATCTATCCCATTACGCTCAAGTACCCATGAGCCGATACATATCCATGGTTAAAATCCAGCTCAAAACCGGACACCGTCATGCAGTTTGTTCCTTTTCGCGAACAAGGGAAGTTCCTCCTGCTCCTCTCCGTCCTTCTCATTCCTCTCCCTCCACCTATCCAACCCCATCTCTACGCACCTCACTCTTCCTTCCAACTCCTCAAGATGCTGCTTCAGGCCCCCCAACCACCTTTCCCTCTCTCCCTCGTCCATTTCTCTCGCATCCCCCGCATTCTTCTGCCTCGCAAGGAAGATGGCCATGCAGCTATCAGCCTGGTCCATTCTCTCCAGGGCGACACTCAGCACCCTTCGCAGCCCATCGAAGCGAGTCGCTAGATCGCTGGCGTTTGTGGATATGGTGGTTATGCTGAGTTCATTGGAGAGGCTGGTGGTGGGAGTGTTGGGCTGGTGGTAGAGGATTGTTTGTAGGGTGAGGATGATGGGAGACAGGTAGGTGCTGCTCGGGTGGTCGAGGAGGTGTTGTTGGAAGCGCAAGGCTATGTCGAAGAGGGATTGCTTTTGCCTTTGTCTTTCCTTCTGTTTTCGTTTTAGAGAGGCAGGTTTGGAGTTGGTGCTGGAGTTGGAGAGAGAGGAGGACGGCGTATTGATGAAGAGTGCTGGGATTTGGGGTGGGTCTTTGTCGAGGGCGATGTGGCGGAAACGGAGGGGTAAGGGGGCGTTGAAGAGGGAATTTGAGAGGTCCATGGATTGGGTGAGTTTGGTTAAAGTTGAGGTCCCGGAAGGAATGGGTGGCTTATGTAGAAAACTGATGATGACGAAGAAGACTATTGATGAGTTGAAAGGAGAAAGTCCATGGCATTTAATGGGATGTTGAACACTTTCTTTATGGCATCAGGAACTTAGACTTACAACAGTTGTCCAGGCTTCTCTCTTCTAGACTTTAGATTCTTACGTGGACAAACTTTGAACTACTTTGAGCGCTGGTATAAAGAGTGTTCAACTGAGAGAGAAGGTTCGGAATAGAGTGGAGCTGAGAAACGCTTGCATCATAAAGATGTTGAGACTCTCTGCCACGGTAGCGTTAGGAAATGAATATCAACATTTTGATAGCTCTCCATCTTCTCGTATAAGAGGTGCAATACCGAGGGCAAGCTTCTAGCTGGACGATGTTCTAGATAAATAGAGCGTGAAAAGGCAGTTCCATTCTCCCGAGTTGTTCAACCTTGAAGCAGCATAGGCATCACGTGAAGTGGCTCTCCATCTTTCTTTGACTCCTAGAGCGGGTTGAATGAAGCAAATATGCTTCACCATTGAACTCCTTTCAGTGTTTCTAAAAAGGATATTCCATCTTCTGTTCAGCCGCAACACTTGTGCAGCTGCCAGAAACTCTGACCAGACAGAAGCTTGTCATGTTCTATGAGCAGCCCAACAACAGGCTGAAGCCATCATCGGACGAGAAGATGCCTCAAACAATGCTGCATATGCGTGAACTGCTATGGCATATCCCTCTCGCTTCTGCATGGAAGAGAGGCGCAAACCCAGAAACTTCAGGCTGAGCAAAGGAAAAGAGTGCAATTGGAAAGAAAGATTTGTTGCACATCGTAGTGACCGCCGAGACTCTAGTTAGTAGTCTGAGCGGCCAAGACTGTTGGAATGTTTCCATTGTCTGGAACGCCGTCGCTGCTGACTCATTGCTGTGGCGGCTATTGTGGCTTGAGTGGCGGGCTGTGGCGTTTCGGTCCCGAACTCGTCTCCGAGCTCCGTCTGGCTGATCGGGTCACCTCTCTTCTCTCCTTGAGAAAGTCTCGTCAACTTTCACAGAAATACTCTCGGCTCCGACAAGCAACCTTTTCAAAAGTCTGTCTGACTCATTAAGCGCCGTCTTGCAATTGATTGCGACGATGGGTGACGGGGATTAGCCACATGCCGTCGACGAGAGCCATTCATGTGGTGGGCACCTCGATTGACAAGTACGCGCGGCTGCTCGAGGCCTCCACTCGGGAAGCGTTCAGCTGCTTTTACTTCCAAACCTTTCCTCTCTGTTCGATGATGTGCGTAGGCTTTGATATCTGATCGTGATTGCTCATTTGTCGGTGGAAACTACCTTCCGAGTGGGTGCGTGGTTCTCTTGTTACCTGCCGAGCCTGATAGTTGGAGGGTTATATAGCTGCCTACTTTCCTCCTGATCTCTCCCTCTTCTCCTTCATCATTACATCACTTCATCACTTCAGTATTACATACTTCCCTCAAACATTCATACACACATATATACATACCTACGTACATACATCAATCATGGCAGAATTCAACCATTATCAACAAGTTCCATGGTATACTCCACCCTTTAACATGCAACCAAACGGAGAAGGCGTCGACCACGCATTTGAACATACTTTCGGGGTTTTTGGTCCCCCACCACTTTCAGGCCACTCGCATCCATTTGGATGGCAAGGACCACCTGGGTATGGCGCTTGGGGAGGAAGAGGTAGGGGTGGTCCAGGAGGTATGGGAGGCAGAGGCCGTCACTGTCGTCGTGGTCGAGAGCGAGGACCACCTGGCGAAGAACCAGAACACAACCGATCTCGCACTGCTTCACCAGCCGGTGAACACGCCGAAGGTGAGGCGGCCACGTCGGGTAACGAAGATCGTGAGCGCCGAGGTCCGTTTGGCCGACGTGGAGGAGGACACCATGGACATCATGCACACGGTAGGCAAGGAGGGCGAGGACCTTGGGGTCGTCGAGGCCCTCCGCCATTTGGACCCGGAGCTTTTGACCTCTCCGGCTTGATGGCATCTTTAAATGCCCATCCCGCCGTTGCTGGACATCCTTGGGCTCAAATGTTCAGACAGTTCGCTGAACAAGCCGGTGTCATCAACCGAGATGCTCAAGACTCGGGTGAGACCGCTGTTGATGGCGAGGAGGAGAACAGTTTCACTCCCCCTGTCGATGTCTTCAGTACCGAGACTGCCTACATCTTACACATTGCTCTCCCAGGCGCGAAGAAAGAAGACGTTGGAGTCAACTGGGACTCGGACAAGGGAGAGCTGAACATTGCTGGAGTCGTCTATCGCAAGGGCGACGAGGAGTTCCTCAAGACTCTTACACAGAGCGAGCGCAAAGTTGGCGTTTTCGAACGTTCAGTCAAGCTCCCACCTGGAATTGAGGAGAAAGAAGAGGTTGATGGCGACAATATCAATGCAAAACTGGAGGATGGTGTCTTGACAGTCACAGTTCCTAAGGTAGAGAAGGATTGGACTGAGGTCAAGAGAGTTGATATTCAGTAGGCGTAAGCTAGAATACAGGGGTTGGCGTTTGTCTTGAACTAGGTTTCTTTGGGGTGGATTTCATAATATGATAGTGTATTAAGATAATGACCTACATGGTCTTGAAATTAAATAAAAAAATGCCATCTGGCAATATCAAAAACTTGTTCCGCATGCAAAATGTGACATGTGAAAGTAAACAAAGTCCCTACCTGTTACTCCCTGGCGTTTCGCCACCGAAGGTTCAATGTGGCTGTGCAAGGTGTGGCGCTCATATTCGGTTATCCAATCATACTAGAGGTTGCCTATCCGACCACTTCATTTGATTTATTTTCCTCCCTTCACCACCTTCTTCTTTAGACTCTGGTTTACCCTCTCTGATCATCCTCAAGAGTCCGGTCGCAAAATCGCTTTGCGCATGTATCTGTCAAATCATCCCGGCGACTGCAAACGATAAAGCTGTGTTTACGATCCGCCAAGGGATAGACGTCATTCAACCTCAACAGCCTCAGCGACGACAACTCTACGAACTCGTTGGATCAACAACCCGCAACAAAACATGTCTGACACCGATTCGCTCGACTACCTGCAACCGGGCTTTGAGCCCAGCAGCCTCACCATGCGCCACCTTCGCTCCATTCTGATATCGCATGACATCAAATACCCCTCCAACGCGAAGAAAGCGGATCTCATCGAGATCTTTACAGATCAGGTATTACCTCAGAGTAAGAAGATCTTGAACGCACGCGAGAGAGCGAGGAGAACCAGCAAAGGGATTACAAATGCGAGCGATGAGGAAGACGAAGCAATGCCTCCTCCACCAACACCGAAAGCAAGAGTTTCTTCTGGAAGGAAAACCAAGACCCCGAGTCGAGCGAGTAGTCGAACTTTGCAGGTCGAAGAAAGTGAGGAAGATAGTATCCCGGCTGTGACAAGAAGTCCAACAAAGAGAGCATCCAACAAACACGCGCGGATCAGTGATACCGAATCCGCGGAAGGAGTTGTGAAATCTGTGCGGAAGTCGAGAAAATCTGCGCCACCTCCTACCCCAGCTCTTGTCCCCGATTCGGAGCCTAAGATTAAAACCGAAGAGCTTGATCGTCCTAAAGACAACCGGAGGGATAGCAATTTCACATATGACAATCCATTCCAATCTGGCAGTTCCCCACCGCCTTCAAACGAGCGAAAACGAAAGTCTCTAGTTACTCCAGCAGCTAAAGAAAGACGGAGAGTAACTTCAACAACAAGGAGGAAGACAGAGACACCAGAGGAAGATGGGATTCACCTACCTTCATCTGCAACCTTTGAAGTCCCAGTTAGTGCTCTCAATGGCTTGACGAGCTTTGATGATAACGGTGTTGAAGCTGGAGAGACATTTACTCCTGAAGCTCAACTTGAGTTAGTTCGTGAACGTTCTCAAAAGGGAGTTTCTGCTTTGGGACCTTTGAGGCCTAGACCTACAGCAAGAAGAGGTGTCAGCGCGAAGGGTCCGCTGTGGATTGCTGCTCTTACAGTCCTCGGAGCATACGCAGCTTGGTATCGACAAGAACAAGTTGCTGTAGGATACTGTGGAGTTGGACGAGAAGCGACTGCAGTTTGGCCTGCAAATACTGAAATTCCAGAATGGCTTAGAGTCTTGGCTGAACCGCAATGCGAAATATGTCCTCCACATGCATACTGCTCTGAAAATATGCAGACAGTCTGTGAAACTGATTTTGTCTTGAAACCGCATCCCTTTTCTGTCTTTGGTGTAGTTCCACTTGCGCCTACTTGCGAACCAGATGGCGAGAAAGTTCGAAGAGTCAAGGCAGTTGCAGATAGAGCAGTTGAAGAGCTTAGAGAAAGGAGAGCAAAGTTTGAATGCGGTGAATTGGTGGATGAGAAGGGAATTCCAGACCCAATGGTTGAGATTGATGCGGAGCAGTTGAAGAAAGAGGTTAGCAAGAAGAGAAGTAAGCGCATGAGTGAGGTTGAATTCGAGGAATTATGGGCCGGTGCGATGGGTGAAATTCAGGGAAGAGATGAAGTCGTGAGCGTGGGTGATAGGTAAGCTCTCTTCTTTCGTTACCCAAGCATGCAATCACTTTCCTTTCCAAAAATACAAAACCCAAAAAAATTAACACCAGTACTAATCAGGTTCCTCGTCCCTCCAATAGAGCAAACCACCGAATCCTCCTCACAAGCACCTCTCTCGCCCGACTCCCCCTCTCCTGCGCCCTCAGACGATCCGTCCGAAACACAGTGGCAGCATATCGTCTCACGCTTAGTTTTCTAGCCATCTTTCTTTCTCTCGCCACCTATACCCGCCAACAACTCACTTCGCGAGCCAAAATGAACGCTCAAGTCCCTCAACTAGTGAGTCTAACGCTAGACCGACTCGCCACGCAAGCGTCTCTACATGCAGAGGACAGGGAGATAGAGAGGTACATCTCTATCGGACAGCTAAGAGATGATGTCTTAAGAGATGAGCATAGTATTTCCAAACGGGAAAAATTGTGGCAAAGAGTGAGACAGATTGTCGAGATGAATGCCAATATTCGCTCTTCGCAACGGGAGGATAGAAATGGTGAGGTCTCTAGGGTGTGGGAGTGGATTGGAGCCGTAGGGGAGATTGAAGGAAGAAAGAGGAAGAGTGGAAGGGTGAGTTGGTATAGCGGGGAGGGAGAGATGTCTAGTCCAGTTAGCGGTAGTGATGCCGGCCCTGAGATGATTCAGAGTAAATGGGCTGAAGGAAGACCGATTTATTAATTCTTCATAGTCATGATAAGGATTTCTTTTGTTCGTGGGTGGTCTCTTGCTGGTAATGGGGTTAGGATGCGTTATTGATACCTGGTCTATGCATTGAGATTATGATGCGTTATGTAGTAAATTCTAATTCGATTATGATTGACTCGTCTGTACGAATGTGATTTCCATTTCTCCTCTAGTCTCTAGGTGTACACAGATCCCCATGAGCCGGCAGAGCTACAAGCAGCGCCTCCAGCACCGAGAGCAGGGGCAAGCAGAACGGGGAGACTCTGCTACTGGCGAACGAGTCGCTCCCACCATCAGTGCCCATCCCGTCCAAAGGTAAGATCATATCAAGTCCAGCGTCCAAAAGACTGGATGCGACACTCAAAACACATTTCCCAACAGCTCACGTTAACCCTCGCCATCGACATTCAAATGGGATTTTTCCCTCTCTATAAACGAAAGTCCGTTTCCACTTTCACGGAAGATCTGCCATAGATTGATCTCTTCCTGAAGGTCAGAGCCTTGCGGCAGGGAGGTCTGCTCATCAGGCCAGTGAATCGATCGTGATGCTCTTGGTTGTGGATTCTGATCTCGATGGCCAAGGACCCCTTTTGCTCCTTTTTCTCGGGCGTGAGAGTATTCATCAAGTTGGCCCTTTTAAATGTTCATGGTGTGTTTCTGGCAAGAGAATAGTTGCTAAAGGAGAGTGTCAAACTTGGTCGAGATGGGACCTAAATCTAAAGAGGATGAAAGAGAAAGCTCAAAGTAAGGATGGAGCAGAGTATCACAAATACACACCAGTAATATGAGGATAGCTTGCAATCTATTGTCGTACGGGATCCATCTATCTAGGATATAACCTAACGCCAATCTATCGGCTTTTCTTCCCACCATTGCTCCGTCAACCAAAATTTCAGGCCGGTCCAAAAACATCCTTTACAGCAGCCCCAAATCGCTCAATAGCCAATGTCATATTATCAAAGCTGGCAGCCGCAAACGTAGCTCTGAAGAACATGTCTGTGGGATGGAAACCTGTCCTCTCAGCCGTGAACCAGGAGCCTTTACTCACGAGTACCTTTTTCTCCGTAGCGGCGATGAAAAGGTCTTCTTCGATCTCGGCGATGGTTTTGGTTTTGGCAGATGGATGGGCGTGCCAGTCAATTTTCATCCAGAGCTGATCGTGTTAGTAGAGCTGAGGAATGAAAGGGTAGAATAGAAGACTTACAAACATGCCTGCCATTGGAGGATTCCAGGATACGATGCTTTTAGGCAGATATTTCTCGCAGGCTGTTAGGATAATGTCTCGTCTATGAGTGTACTCCATTCGTAAGTGGATCAGCCATTTGAAGTATCCATCGTGGCCCCATTCTTCATCGAGCATTTTGAACAGAATTAATTGAGAGATGCCACTTGGGTTTTGGACGGTACATTCATTTGCACGAACGAAGCGCTCGACAATTTGTTCAGAAGCGGTGATCCAACCAGTTCGTGTACCTGGTGCAATGACTTTTGAAAAAGAGTCCAACCGCATAACTCGACCATCCATATCCATAGAGAGGAAGGTTGGGACCAGAGATCTAAGGAATTCCTCGGTGGTAGCTGGAGGTGGGACGCTGGGCGAATTGGGGCCAGTATATGGTTGCATTTGAAGGAAATAGTAAGGTTCATCTTCTAATATATAAATGTCATGTTTTTGACAGACCTTATAGATTGCTTTCCGGCGTTCGAAACCTTGAGTTGCGCCAGTTGGGTTTTGACCCGACGGAACTGTGTAGAGAATGAACGGCTTGCGAGCACCTCTTGCCGTTACATCCCAATTGGATAAAACATGGTCAATATCTTCAGGAAGTATACCCTCATCGTCAACTTTGATACCGCAGAATTTGACGCCAAGAGGTAAGGCAGTCTCTACAGCAGAGGCAAAAGTGTATTCTTCAGAAAGAACATAATCTCCTCTGGCGCAGAACATGCGAAATGCATGATCGAGAGCCGAGGTACTTCCAACTGTAAGGGCGCAATTCCAATCTGCATATGGAGGATTGCACACAATCTCAGTATGCTCAGTCACCCAACGAACCAGCTGTGCGGAACCAGTCCCTAAGCCGTAGTTGAGCGCGATTGATAGATCATATACGCTGTCGCCATCCAAAGCATCATATTTTCCAGCTGTCAGAAGTGTTCCCGATTCTTTTGTTTCCTTCTCTGTGAAGTGGGGTGGTTTTGGTATCTTCACGCTTATCTCTCCAATTGGGAAGTTTTCAGCAAGTGGCAGACCGCCTCCCAGAGAGATAATGCCAGGAACCTTGAGGTATTTTGCAGCTGCTTTCAAGCTCGAAGGTTGTCGTCCTTTACTCTCAATGCTTAAGTAGTCTACTACAGTTAGAGGTGAAACAAAGGTGGGGTCGCTGAACTCACGATCCCATCGTTTCGCCTTTGGCTTGCTAGTTGGCTGCGAGTATGAGTTCAAGTCCTATGCGCAATGGGTTTGACTTACAGAACCCTTGAAAAAGTCACTGGTTGTATATGCTGCGGTTCCTGCGATCAGCTTTCCTGCTTTCAGTCTTCTAGCAGAGACTCCTTTTACGGTCAATGGATCTGGAATGGCAATGGCAATAGCCTCTGTGTCAGTGACGGCCTCAATTCCAATTGCTGAAGGGGGAGCCATCTCGGATGAATGAACAGGAAAGGAAAGGTGGAAGGGACTTGAGGAAAGATAAAGCTACTGGAGTTGTCAATTTCAGGGCGTTTCGACTAGCGTATGGGTAGGCCACACGTTTATGTGAATAGACACGGAAGGAAGGCAGCTGCATGATAAAAGCGAGATCGGCCACTTGACGATTGCTTGGAGTCATGCTTCGCTTTTTGTAGTCAAGGAAATGCACCAGAGAGGTGAAGGCGTTCCTTGTTAGAGTCTCGTCGAATCAAGCCCGACGATAAGCGTGAGAGTCGGATTATGTAATAGGATCATGTGATGCGGTATGACCAAACAATCCCTTGAACCACCAATGAACTTGATACTGGACATCAAGATTCAGTCATTTGGGACTTTGCTGAAGATCGTATTGCTTTAATGCCGTCTCAGATAGATTCAATGTGGCTGCCACTGCTCCATGACACGTGTGGCTCCCCCCAGCCAGTCGCTGATCTACGCCACGCAGATCGACTCTTCATTGGATATCTACAGACATTTCGAAGAGGTCACCTTATCACAACTAACCGCCAGAGTTCCATTTTTATGTGTATTGCTGAGAATCAAAAACCAAAGCTGATTTGAGGGATGACATGAAGAATGTGACATCACTGCACCCCTTGCTGCTCAGGTCCTGCTCTTGTCAAACATTTCTCAAAATGCCAGGCCGTTCATGGAAGACTCAGAGCCGTTGCATAAATCATTCCTGTGAAAATCCAGGGCTTATCCCCCAAAATATCTCCATTGTTAGCTTACAATAACATTACAGATCGACTATTTAGTCTCCTTTGCTTTTTTTGGTTCAGTTTAAATATACATCTTCATGTCTGAAAGACCGTTGACTTTAATCTCCATTTTTGAATTTCATAAAATGGTCAACTAATCTTGAATGCAAACAAATGCTTCCGCAAATAATAAATTAATTAATTAAAATAAATAGAAAGCCCGTCAAGCTCAAAATAAGAAAGCTGATGCTCATCGAAACTTGCTTACGACAGCAGGTCTTCGAAATCATGATTGGTTGGTTTTCCCCCCTGCAACTCCCTCGTCCCCCACCTTGAGTCATTTTTTTGACTAGTAATATATTTTTAAATAAGACTTTTCAGCACATCAACCAACGTAGCCCGGGTGTAAGTAGTCACTTCTCCAGTCCTACAAACCATTCTAATATCAATATTAGAGCTCAATCGGTAGAGCGTGTGGCTCTTATGCACAAGATAACCTCAAGGTCGCGGGTTCGAGCCCCGCCTCGGGCTCAATTCCCGAGGTTCCTAGATATAGGAGCTTCTATTTTTTTTTCCTTCTTGGCCTATTGCTTGTGCTGGGAATGAGTATTTTTTTTTGGTGGATTTTTGAACTTGTAGAGTATAGTGCGTGATATGCCGCTAAGCCCCAAATTAAGCGAGTCGCTATTATGGGACCGTCAGCCCTATGCACATCAAACGATAGCACCATGAACTTCTATCGGAGATAAAGTATCAAGAACAAAGCGATAGTTTAAAGAAGAGAACCTCGAGAATTGTTCCAGAGGCGGTGGCTCGAACCCGCGACCTTGAGGTTGTCTTGTGCATAAGAGCCATGTGCACCCTCCACTGATGCTTCCATGCTAATTCTAATGTGCACCCTCCAATGCTTCCATGCTAATTCTAATGTGCACCCTCCAATGCTTCCATGCTAATTCTAATGTGCCATGCTAATTCTAATGTGCACCCTCCAATGCTTCCATGCTAATTCCAATATGTGCAAACATTGACTCGCTATCATGTTCCTCAGTTCATCAAGTATACTTCCATAGTTGAATTTCTATGATTCCTAGGACATTATTTGCTATCTGTCGCTTTCATTCCCTCGGGCGTAATCTCATTCTACAACAGCTGCTTAAACTTTCTCAAACTCTAACCGTAATATTTTGTTCCTCCTTCACCTTGTTTCCTGCTTCAGATACGTTTGCAAAATCTGCCAGTTCTTGTCGATTGGAGTGCTACTTTCCAATTATTATTCTACAATTAAATGTTTGCCATTATTCTGGTTGTGATTCTCTCAATGTGGATATATTGTTTGTATTGATTTCCCTTGTTACTTGTGTAAACCAAAACCAAAACCAGATTCTTGCTTTATTACGATTGCCAATAAGTTACCCCGCTTGGCTTCACCATTCCTCCTTGCTAAAGACCTTTTTATAACATTAGGGGTGCTAGGCGTCTTACAGCCCGCGAAAGTTTTCGTTTTCTCTTTCGCATGGTATCTTACCAAAAGCACATCAAACTCACACCAAAGTTATAGTCTTCCAACAGTCTTTGTCCTCAATAATCTTATTCCCGTCTTCTCCCTCCAAAAACATCCACCCAACCCTCTTCATCCTTGAGTCTTGACCATCTCCTATATGAGTGACAACAAGACCATAGCTCAATGGTTCAGATTTCTTGTCTTCAATGCCCTCAGTCGTCTCAGAACCTTCAGCATCATCCTTCTTGGTAAGTATCATGACTTGCATCTCCATTTCACGCCAGACTTTTGACTCTCGTAACTCGTTGTAATCAGGTGTAAACCTATGACCTTTCTCGTTTTGGGAGTACCGTGTTGTCAACCGTGGAAGTGGAGTCGTACCGACTTTAATAAGTCTTGGTTCATGGTCTGCAATCTCAATTTTACTGGGTGCCAATGGGATAAGAGGGCCATGAATACGCATCCAAGCATTCTTCACCTCTCCGAAAGGATTGTGTTCATTCTGTAGCTCAATATGCCAGTCCTCGACCCTTGAAATATCTTTCCACTCTCCAGATTTTGCAACTAGGCCAGTGGCCGCGATACCCTCGTAGCTCGCCCAGCTCCAGCTTGGTCCCGTGTAGATTGTGGTTGAGGCAGGTGCCCTTTGCCCTAGTCCTTGCCATGAGAGGCCTTCGATCAAATTATCGCTCCATAGCCCAGCTACATATTCAGCGCCGATTCGCGACTTTAGCAACTTAGCAAGGCCGCTCATGGCAGGGAGTTTGTCGGTCGCTTTGGTCAGTTTGCGCATTCCATATGCCCAAAGGAGGCCATTCCACATCGAATGCTTCGGGCTACGCTGATGAAATCTATGGGTAGGCAATTCGAGCTCCTGTGTCTTGTTCACATCACGTATGTTGCAACAATATCGGCTATTAAAGCTAGAACCGTCCTCGCCTATTACACCATGGTCACATTCCAGAGATATTTGCCGAGCGTTATAATGAAGGACACACCTTCCTAAAACTCGTTCTTGCAGAGCCCAGGCACGCTGGGAGAGGGCTTCTTCCCTAAAATCTACGGCGCTCGCTTCCCATTCGTCTCCGGGGTATAACAATTGTGCATAAACTTGGCCAGCGTCAGGAAGATTGACCCTTGATTTCGGGCGAGCCGAGCGATTATGGAAGCATCCTCCCGAGCCATCTCGAGCCTGGTTTGCAGCGATGATCAAATAAGCATTAGAATAGACTTCTGCCATACGTCCTGATTCTCGAGCCCAGTCGTCACGGTCTTCTTGCATGATACAGAGACTGTCTATCCAAATGTAGCGAATACCGAGGCGCCTGGTGATGATGACTGCATCCAGGTACGTCTTGGGAAGATGTGACAGTGAAATTCCAGCAGTACGTGCTTCATAGGACTCTTTTGTAGTTGTAAGAGTTTCCATAGAACCCCAGCAGTGAGAAAGGCTAATATATTTTCCTTTGAAGCCAACAGGACAGTCTATAAGTTTGATAGTGTCGCCAGTGGAGCCAACATCAAGCACACGGGAGGGCAATTGAGTGTCTTCTCTGGCGCATTGCTTATGATTCTGGAGACAGCTGTTCACTAACGAAGCTGCAGTATCAAGACACTTTTCTGACCCAGAGTCTGACTCTATAGGTCTCAGCGGAAACCTCGAAGCCAAGACGCTATCAGCCTCCACACTAAAGTTGATGCCAGTGAGAAAGTATAAACCGCTTTTTGTAGTTGGGTTCCGAGCCAGGACAATGAAACCATCCCCTCCACCCGTTCGTTTCGTCAACCACAATATTTCCTCACTCGGTATCTGGTCGCAGGCCTTGTGAAACTCGATGAATGAGGGATTATTCTCAGCCTCTCTGTAGTAATCCAACCAAATACCCACGCCGGTATGCACGAGGGTGCAGAGTGGACATCCCAATTTGGCCGAGTCAGCGAGAGCATCAAAACCTTTATGCCAAGCGAAACCAATTGGGTCTTTCAGTTCAACAGCTTTGCCGTTTCCTGACCACCACATTTGTGGCATTTCAATGCTGTCATTGAGCCTGCTTGAAGCCATCATATCTTCGGGCATCGATGGAAGAGAGTCGAAAGGAATAGTCTGACATAGTTTACAGAGAGCCATGATCAAAGTATTGAATACAATATTATGAAATGAAAACAAAGCTGCTCAGCAGTCGAGGTTGTGATGTAGAGATCCTTATTGAAGCTTGAGGTGCGAGATACAGTCAAATATTTTATTTATGATAGAACATGTAGGAATGAGAGTGTAACAAATTTTGATGCATCTTAAAAGAGGGGAGTGGTGTTAGGCAGCAGTGAGATTGGGGCAAAGTCGGATAAATTGCTTTGTCATCCAGAGGCACTTGACTACGAGCTACACGGAACGACAATGAGGTGTCGGAAGGAGAGGAACTTGTTTAGTTTATAAGTTGGAAAAGGGATAGACTGGTTTTAGCTAGCAATTTGATGCTTAAATTGAACGACGTTCTCCCTTTTCCAAACATTCAAACCTAAGGATTCTCATCGATATAACGAGCAGGACGTTACCTCACAATTCACTCGCACCAAAGAATGCCCCTTGGTCAAAATATCAAGAGAGACTCCTTGCCTGTTGTTTCTACTAACCGCCTAGAAGCACACTTTGTAGCAGGAGTAGAGTCTGGAATATTGAGATTCTTAAAGCTTTTTTTACTCTCAACTGCTTGAGATGATATATGCACAATGCCTAGCAGGATTACCTGACACTGAAGCAAGTAATACAGATCGAGTCGAGGCAGTCCACTTGATACCCCGAGAAGAGTTGCAAAAAACTGCGCGTCTTTTAATATTGTTGTGCATTTAAAAGTCTTCGCTATATCAAATAAGACAAAGCTTACTAACTCCATGTTGCAGGACGATTAGAGACTGCAATTAATATCCTAGCATTGACGACGATATAATTCGCTGGGCAATATTCGCTTTACAACGACCAAAATCTAACACAATAGCCCAAGATGTTGGACAGTTAAATTCAAGGTTATCAACAGAAGTTTTCTTTGCAAAAATATTACCTAGATCAATTATATGTCAATAAATACAGAGCGTTTCCTCGCTTTTATCAACTCAACTCAACCCAACCATTACCCCTTGCCCCGGCTGCAACACAATCTCCGCCTTCAAACATGGATTGCCTGCATCCACATTGTCCATAAATCCCTCTACCTTACTAAACTTTTGTAACACTCTCACAATCGTATAACCCATTTCAGTCAACGCAAACTGTTGCCCAATACAAATCCTAGGGCCGCCATTAAAGGGGATATAATTCCAGGGTTTGGGTTGCCACGTATCCCATCTACTAGGATCAAAGCTGAGGACATCAGGAGTGAGATCAGGACGGCGCTGCATCACAATAGTGGAGTAGCCGATAGGAGTATCTTTAAGGATGCCGACTGGTGAAAGACCATCAGGTCCGCCGCCTCGGGGAAGTGTTGTATCCTTGAGGGCGAGACGGACGTTGAAAGGAATCGCGGGATAGAGGCGAAGAGTTTCGGAGAGTGTGTTCTTTATTATTTTAATTTCTCACATCGGCATGAAGGAGTAGATGGTACTCACCTGGAGGTATTTCATGCTCTTGAGATCCCCGTATGTAGGAGCTCTTTCCAATCCCACTTGATGTAATATTTCTTCCCTCAACTTTGCTACAATTTCAGGATGCCGAGCCAATTCGTAAAAGGTCCATGAGAGTGTGGCAGCTGTGGTATCACGGCCAGCGAGAAGGACAGCAACAAGTTGATCTCGAAGGAGCTTGCGGTCTCTAGTGAAGGAAGCAAGGGCATGGAGGAAGGTGTATCCAGATTCAGACTTGGTTTTGGTAGCCAGTTCTTCAGGAGAGAGAGAAAGGGTTGTTTCGATGAAGGGGTCGACGAATGCGTTGATGGTTTTGATACTTTGGAAGAAAGTTTTGCGAGGAACTAAAGGGTTCAATGGACTAGTGATTCATCAGAGAGTAGTCAGATAAAATGAAAGTCATATTACCCGGCACGTGCGATGATGTTCTGCACTCTTTGAGCCTCCGCGAAAGCTTCTGCAAACTCCTGCTCTGGGAGCTCTAAAGAATCCGCACTCGACCCAAGGAGGAAGTGTGTAGCCGCATCAAGGGTGTATCTGAAGAATAAATCACTGATATCAATCTCCCCGCCCGACTTCCCAGTCTTCTTGGAACCTTCCTCGTCAATCTTACGAATCAAAATCTGGACATGTTTCTCAAAGACTTCTAAATCCGAAACTCGATCCTTGATAAATTGCGGCCGGATGAGTTGTCGACTATTATGCCACTGGTCCAGATCCGTTGTGAAAATACTATCACCAAGAAAATCACTCCATTCCTTGTGGAAGGGCTCCCCTTTCCCGTAGTCGGTGAATTGGGTCGCTAGAATGGCCTTGATGTTCTCAGGGTCAGCAGTAAAGATACAACGCCGGCCAGCAGGACTGGCTTCCACAGTATAGCGAGGTGTTCGGCCACGATTAAACCACGAGGTCCAGTGCTCGAGATTTTTGTGCTTTGTAGTAGCAGCGATAGCTCCTGCTACCATGTCAAGGTCGCCGGGTATCCAACTGGGAACTCTTCTCGCATGACCGCCAAGGGAACGAATCTTGCGTTCTGCATTGATTTTCTGGCCGATCTTGTAGAGGATAAAAAGTCCAACAAACACAAAAACGAGGGCCTTGGGCGAGGTCGAAGCTGTGTCCAGAAGCGTCGAGATCATCTTGATACTGCTGTGTTGTTGATTGTGAGTAAAGAATTACACTAGACAAAACTAGGTGGTTCCATCATTCGCAGCGGTCTTGAGAAGTACAGTATGATATATATTCTCGATGGGTCGGTTGAAAGTTGAGCCTTGTCGGAGGTTAGGAACAGCGACTGTGGGGTAAAAAGGCAGGTGGGCCCGAGGTGTCGCTCGATGGGGAAGAACAAAGGGTCTTTGTGGCTGAAACGACCAACGACCGAAAAGAGGAGGTGCGTCTCCTCACCGGCAACTCGAGAAGTTACCGAGCTATCACATGCATGGGGATCTGTCTTTCATCCTCGAGCATGCAGGTGCTATTGACCCGGTGAAACCAAAACCAGAATGCGCAAGGGAAAGTACGAGTCCCGTTGCCCGAAGCGGAAACTGCCGCAAGCTGAGATGCATGGACCAATCATTTGTCGTGGGTATATTTACACCGCTCGGGGCAACTTTGACGTACAATCAAAAGCAGAGTAGCACAACCGAAAGCGATCAGTAATATTTCCTTATCCCTCATGGAGACGCTATGCGAGAGGTGATGGGCTCCTGTCAAACACGATCGGAGAGCAGATTTTCACGTTGATAATCTGCTCGACGACGTGACCACCCACCATGTACCACGTTCCTGTGGGAGAGCGTCGTCACAGTTCTGCAGTAACACATGCAGCGGGACTGTATGCAAACCTCCAAAATCTCAATCCTGAATTGAACGTCACTTTATCCTAAAGCAGTTCCCCGCCAGGCCGATCATCGTCTCGATGACAACCTCATCAGAGCGCACATTCCCTCGCATCCGCCTGTGTACAGAACACCATCTGGACTGGCCCAGCTTGGATTCCTCTAGCCACCATTCTCTCTCTCATCTCTGCTAGCCGGGGAGCAGCTGTAATCTGGCTCCTGTTACGACCATCCGCCTCATATCTTCCTGACCACAAGACTTCCCCTGCAGCACTGGCTCTCGGCCACACCATGTCATCAAGATTAATCGGATCTGTCTGTTCAGACCAGATATGCACTTCACCGCCCATAACAAGGTGCGTTTGGTTAGCAGGGACACCTGCCAAGGGATCATAGGAGTAGACCAGTCGCCAGTTCTTAGTTGGCGAACAATAGTCTGCAAATGGGTAATAGCCTTTGAATGATGCGTCGTTATCAAAGTTAAGCCATTGACCTTTGCCGCAATCAAGATACTGTACAGGATTAGAATGTGTTTTGAAGGAGCTATAAACTTACCCAGAAGTTGTAGTTACCAGCCAAGGCCTTGTGGCCCTGAGCAGTGACAGCGGCCACTGAAGCGTCAGATTGCCAGGTTTGAACAAGTACATCGGAGCCAAGTGTGAGATTCCAGTCGAGAAGCATCTCTTCCCAAACGATTGGTGCGAGACCAGCAGCACGGATTTGGCCATGATTTCGGTCCACAAGCCTTTGAATTAATGGTCCAAGAATAGCTGGACTATTAGAGTTAACTGTTTCATCTAATGTGTAGACGTCAGAGTTGACTTCGTCACCTCCTGTATGGAAGTAGGCAGAGAATGGTTTGACTCTGGGTAACACATCATCAAATAGTTTCTCGAGAAAGTTGTAAACACCTGAAGAATTCAATTTCAAGGATCCACAAGGAGGTTCGGCGCAGTAGTCGTTCCAGGGCTTTGCGTCGAACCCCGCAATCAAATCCGGATATCCCAGGCCAATGGCAGTCGTATGGCCAGGCATGTCAAACTCAATGATGACTTCGACACCACGACGAATAGCATAGTCCTGAATCAATGTGATATCAGCAGGACTATATGACAGTCCAGTCATGTATGCACCTTGTTGAGCCAGTGCTGGAAGTGCTGGAATCTCCATCGGCCATGATTGAGAATCAGTCATGTGAATATGCAGGCGGTTAAATTTGTTCATCGATATCGCATCGATAGTTCTCAGAATGTCTTTCACCGGGTACCAGTTTCTTGAGACATCCATATTTAAACCGCGGTGTGAAAATTTTGGTTCGTCAATGATTTCGACCGGAGCCAGATTGGTATACATACCAGCGCCAGTAGAATGCGCATAGAAGAGTTGGATAAAGGATTCCAAGGCGTGAAGAACTCCTGTCGAAGATACAGCTGTGATGGTTGCTGTGCCATCCGCAGCAATTGTGAGGTTATAAGATTCATCAACCTGTCCTGCTAATGGCTTGAATGTGTTTGGATTATCAAACTCCGTTTGCGTAATTTTCAGAGTTTGGATATATATCCTAGCAGCGTACTTGTACGGCTCGAACGCTGCAATCGAATTTCGTGGTATTAATTTCCATGGTACAACGATCTTGGTGAACAGAGTCTCCAAAGCCCTTGAAACAGCTTCCTGGATAATAAAGCCGCTGTTATAGCCGGTAGTATTGTATGCCGCGGCTTGCAAATAGGAAGACTGTTCACCCAACACTCGTTCAGTTTCAATATTCAAAAGGTCTCTTTGAGCAAGGGAAAACCATACAAGTCCACCGTCATTATACACGACATGTACATTTGGGGCAATCCAGACCACTGAGTCTCCAGTTGTGAAGGACTTCGGTGCTGGCCAAACAGCGACTACAGACCACACAAAAACAAATATTAAAGTTAAAGAGGACAACATCGTGTTGGTGTTAAAATGACACTAATAAAATGAGGTACAGGTGAGTGATGAAAATTCCGGAGAGCGGAGTGAAGAATATTTATGATCGCTGGCAAACGCTCGCTTAATGTCATACAGGATATAAATGACATCCACAGTTAATTAATATTCACCACGCCCTACAGGATAACGACTAGTGAAAGCTAAGCTCTCCAGTGCGATGAAAGTTGTGTCCAGCGAGCTCAAGATTTCGGAAGGTTGCGAGTGCCCCACTGCGGGAGGTACCTCACGCAGCCTGCCAGTTGTAGCAACACCGGCACTTGATATGTCGGCGCCGATTAGTGGCTGGGTTTCTTCGGCATATATGTACAACGTTACCGCTCAAACAATGAGGAGAAGATACAGTCGATTCACTGTGACGGTGCAAGTTTTGAGCGGTCTCGACGAATTGAGACAAGATGCAGCTTCGAGTAACGTCGAATTGATTAGAGTGGCCATCCAGTGGAGGAGTTGTGGGGAGGGAGCCGATGCGACGATAGCAATGAGATCATATTCCCACGGTACCCTTGAGAAAGCGCCGACCAAACTCTCTCTGCATCCAGTAAATTGCTATGTTGCAATCCAAAAACCAGGATGAGGCATCCCTTGCTCAACCACGGTACAAGGACTGTTGGACAGACAACCCAAATTAGAGAAACAGATGGAGAAGTTTACTCTAACTTATCAGGTCTCAGGCACAGATCTCGATTGTAGGTTGGACAAAAGGCTCGGAAATCGAAATCGGTATTCGGAGAAGAAGATCTAAGACAGTGCGCATGGCTGTAACTAGCCGTCAAAATGTCTCCAATTAAGAGGTGATTGATATAAAACATGATAAAATAGATTGGTGCTTAGGCTAGAAACACGTCGAAGCCTAAGGCAACAATAGTTCAATAATCCACCAATGACTCAGCAGTGCACGTGATCGTCTTATTTGGCATGATGTCGTGCCTCCCTTTAGGTTCTTCAGACCTTACTTAGCCTTTCCATTCTTTCTTCAAGTCATCACACACCTTCTTTATTCCTCACCTTCGAACCTTTGCGCAACAAAGAAGCATCGCATATTCGCGAAACCTCTTCGGCGCGCGACCTTTCTTATATCAAACACGCTGCAAAACCTAGCAGCCTCACGCTCACCACAATACAAAGCCATTAAAACCGCGACCATGTCTGTCGAGGTCGTTCTTGACACGCCACTGGCAAATGCCTTGAATTCCGCGATCCAACCAAAACTTGCTGAAGTAGGATGGAGTACTGGCGACGATGCTTCTGCCCTCTCCGAATACATCATTCTCATGCTCGTAAATGGCAAAACACAGGAGCAAATTGCGGCGGAACTATCGGGTGATCTCCTCAACCTGGGAGAGAACGACCCTGGGGCGAGGGAATTCTCCCAATGGTTATTTCATCAAATCGATATTCTCAACTCAAAACAAAATGGAGGAGTGCAAGACAGTGGAATGGCACAGGATGAGGCTGGAAATGACATGCAGGATGAGGATATGGGAGACGCCGCTGATAGCAACATGTATGTAACCACCTGTAATATGCCATATTGCAGACATTCCTCTCATGCGCATCGACTAACATTTAGCAGACCAACTGGACCAAAGTCGATGAGAAACGGTTCGATCAATATCCGTGGGAGGGACAAGCGCATGCTTGGTCATCTCTCAAAGGCAATGGACCGATCGCATGACTCTGTTCTACATCGTGTGCGACCTCAAAATGGCAGCGAGCGTATCAATACCCACTCCCGTGGTCTTCCATCTGGTCCTCGGCAGCAAGGTATGGCAGGGAGGGCCAATCCTCGAATGTTGAACAACCGAATGAATAATAATATGGGAGGCATGCCTATGATGCAAGGAGGAGCTGCTGCAAATATCATGAACATGAACCCACAACAGCAAATGGATCTTTATGCCATGCTAGAGCAGCAGTCGCGATTGATGGCGCAAGTACTTGGAACGCAAGGGCCAGGCATGGGAAGAGGCGGGCCGATGCCGGTGGGAAATGGCTATCCTCAGCAACCGGGACGATCACTATTTGAGCGATCTCAGCCTAATACAAGGGGAAATGGTGGATTTCAACGTGGTGGTAGAGGTGGGAAGTTTGGAGAACATCAAAATCATTCTACTACCACCACTACCGAAGAGCCTTCATCGTCTATGGATGTCGAGATGTCACAAGAAAAGAAGGAGATTGACTATGACAACACCCTTTGCAGATTTAATCTTGCCTGCACAAACAAAGACTGCAAGTTCGCACATCAATCTCCCGCAGCCCCTCCTGGAACAACGGTCGACTTTAATGACATTTGCTCCTTTGGTGCCGCCTGCAAGAATCGCAAGTGTGTAGGAAAGCACCCATCACCTGCACAGAAAGTTGCGCACCAAACCGAACAAGACTGCAAATTCTGGCCCAACTGTACCAACAAGCACTGCCCTTTCCGACACTCGAGCATGCCATTGTGCCGAAACGGTGCTGATTGCACAACACCTGACTGCAAGTTCACCCACTCCAAAGTCATGTGCAAATTTAACCCGTGCTTGAATCCAACATGCACATTCAAGCATGTTGAAGGTCAGAAGAGAGGAAAGTTTGAGGACAAAGTTTGGACAGCAGATGGAACAAAGGAACATGTTAGTGAGAGAAAATTTGTGGACGAGAATGCGCCAGAGGAGTTGATTGTTCCGGGAACTTCAGATGGAGGGTTGAGCCAAGCATCTGCAACTACGGAGTTAATAACATAAAGGGTGAGACATTATACGATATGAGAGAGTATGTACAAAAGCAATTCCCGGTGGATGGCTAGGGAAATGGCGTTTTGGTTTTGAATTGCGTTTGAGTTGGCTACTTACGCACTTTATGCGGTAGTCTAGGGAGGAAGCATAGTGGATAGAATGGACTTTGTTTCCTGGCACCTCAGAAATAACTCTGAGGCAAGCCCTCCCCAACCTTTGACTTCAAATGCTGTGATATCCTAAATTTAATGAGGCTGATGGTGGCGTTTGGGGAAGCCTCCCGCTAAGCGATATGCACTAACGACTTCAAATGTTCGGCGCATAACCAGTGGAGCAACTTTCTGCCAATTGTTCAGGTTATGCCTTCTAAAGCGCCAGAGCATGCGGTAGTAGCTGTCCTAAAGCAATACTATCTCAATCCAAGATGTGCGGCCATTCAAAGCCACGGCGCCCCGCTTGCGAAAAGTTCGATCAGATCGTACCACAGCTCAAATTCGAATCGACGACCAAAGCATCATGGAGATCCAGGACTTCGATTGTGGAGCAGGTACTCTAAAGTACACAGCAACCATAAGAAATTACAAACTTCATCTGATCCCAATTTCCCGAGCTCCAAACTACAACAGCGATCTCACAACACACTCACCACGTCTCAGAACGGAAGTAACAGCGGTGGTTCAGGCACGACGAACTCAATCGCAGTTCTGGGAGGAGGGATAACAGGTCTCTCTGCTGCATATTATGCCGCTAGAGAACTGCCACTTGCCAACATCACGATTTACGAGGCTAGTAACAAAGTAGGCGGATGGCTGCAGAGCGAACAAGTGGATGTAGGAAATGGTCAAAAGATACTCTTCGAATCTGGTCCTAGAACCCTGCGGCCGAATACACCAGCTTCTCTAGCAACTATAGAAATAGTAAGCAAGCTAGTCGTTGTATTCATAAATTCCTAATTGTGCGAACAGATTCGGGATCTTGGGTTGATAGACGAGGTAGTTATAAACCAGAAAGGGTCTCTAGCTGCCTTGAATCGCTTCGTCTATTACCCTGATCATCTTGTTCGCATGCCCGGTCCTGGTCAAGATCTTTCTGCCAATCTATGGACGATCCTTTCCGAGAAGATTTTTAAAGGGATGTGGCAAGCGGCTTTTGAATATTCGCGCCCTCCTCGGCCATCATCTCTGAGTGACGAGTCTATTTCCTCCTTCTTATCTCGAAGACTAGGAACATCTGATATAGGCAATAACATTGTCTCCGCTGTTCTACATGGAATTTACGCTGGAGATATTAATAAGCTATCAGCAAGGAGTATCTTTGGCAAGCTATGGGCCATGGAGGCTGCGGAAGGCAATCTTACGAAAGCTATGGCTAACAATATGAGGTTCGGGAGCAAGCTACTTTTAGAGTCCGAAGCAAAATTCGTTCTCGGTTTCTCTGACAAGATAGACGCAACATTCAATTCTATCTTCGGTAGAGCTAGTGTGTATTCTTTCAAGGAAGGGATTTCTACTCTGACAAACGCATTGGAAAAGAGTTTACTTGCAAATCCAAAAGTACGCTTTAACGTGGGAGACCCTGTCAGTTTGATAGACTACGAGGATGGCGTGAAGGTAGTGTTACTCGATTCTACCATTCCTTGTTTTAAATTGACTTCTTAGATCCAAACGAAGCTCAATCAACCTGGAGCAAAATACGATATGTGTATTTCCACTATTTCATCCAAAGCTCTCTCTTCTGTATCCGTTCCACCATTACCCTCCTTCGCTCTTACACCATTCGTTACTGTGATGGTTGTTAACCTCTACTATTCCGACTCCAACATCCTACCCGAGCATGGATTTGGTTATCTCATCCCTCGCTCTATTCCTTTTGAACAAAACCCCGAATGTGCACTCGGGGTCGTTTTCGACTCCGATGCGATCCAAGGTCAAGACTCTGCTCTTGGTACTAAAGTTACTGTTATGCTCGGCGGGCACTGGTGGGATGACTTTGATGTATATCCAGATGAGGAAGAGGGTGCAGCAATGGCTAAAGTACTTCTTGCGCGGCATCTGAAGATCACCGCAGAGCCAGAATCAATACGAGTCAGTTTACAAAAGGATTGTATCCCGCAATACACAGTTGGACATGCGATGCGCATGAATAGAGCGCATGGCGAACTCATGCGGGGGTATAACTCCAGCTTAAGAGTTGCCGGGAACAGTTACACGGGTGTAGGGGTGAATGACTGTGTGAAAGCGGCGAGAGACGTGGTGATGAATCTGAAAGAGGAAGCTGGTGGATTATCTCAACAGCGGACAGGATTAGAAGCGATGGGATTGGAGAAATGGGTTATGCTAAAGGCCAAATGATTATAGAGACTTTAAAGTGTAATCAATAGAAGATAAACGCATCATAGATTGTAAATATACCAAGCACTGATATTTCAAGATATTTGACCAGTTCAAGGCTCTAAGCCTGGAATGTGAGGCAGAGGCGTTATCACGCTAACGGATATCCCCAAATAAATTTTCAGCCAACCTCCTCTTCTTCTTTTCAACACCACGCCAGTAACATAACAACATTACTTAACGGCAGCGTCTGTTGCTAATCATTCAACGTCTCTGTTTTCGCGCTTGGCGGAGAGGATCTTTACCCGTTGCTGGGCGCCTGGCTTTGAGAGGTCGTTTCGACTTCATTGAGAACCTGGGAATCAGCTGAGGTTACATACTCGTTGGGTTGCCATGATTTATGGAGGGACTATTGGATGAGAGGGTGACCTGTGAGGACGTGAGATGTTCTCGAGCTCTGGAATCCTGCTCGTGAAGGACCTCGTTGTGATGATTCACGACCAGTTCTATGTCTCGTGATGAATCGAGCTGCGAAGCGACTTGGGGGCACGACGCTGGAGAAGTTCTCGCAATTGAGGTTTCTTTTCGAGTTAGCCATGATATTTCATCGTCCCACCTCATTACCATACCGGATAGTCTACTTATGTTCTGTATCTCTGTCTATAGTTCCACTATCTCAATAGCATGATTCTAAAATTATTTGCTTCCAGTTGCTCAAGAGGCTGCCATCATGACTGTGGCTATCTTTGGCTCTACATAATCTGACTGCTGCTTTTGCTTCTTCTCAACTCCACTGTTTACCCTAAAACCACCAAGATTCCCGTGCATCTCTTTTCCCACCGGCTATGTTACAATAGTTGGTGATCTCCAGGCCCTCAGCTCAACTTGAAGATCCAACAGAATCATTCCCGTGAGACAACGGAAACCAAAACAATGATTGCGGCAGACGGTATAAGCCTTTGTCATTATTCCTTTCTCATCATCCTTGACTTAGGCATGTAGCTATGACTATTGATCTCCCCAAAAGGTAAGTACTTATTGGCAATTTGATAAACTCAAGTCACCTTATATGCTGGAGAACAATACGGAGATGATGGACTCATAATTTCCACGGATTAACTTAAAATACACTTAGAAGGAATCTAAAGGATGACTGGAAGCATATCTGAGTAATTAAATAGAGCCCTGGTCCGGTGCAGTTTGGTAGCTTAGCAGGAGAAGAAATGAGCAAGATCGAAAGGTTGGTAATTGGTAGGAAAGCAGAAAGTCCCGCATCAAATCCAAGGTTGTAGGCTTTATAAAAGGGTATTAGCATCTATTGCTAGAAATCGCAAATGTGAGAGAGCTTGAAAGTTTGGAACAAAAACAGCGTACGATACTTACCAATGGCGCCGTTGATTCTTGTTAGGAAAACAAAGGCTGTGATTAGGTAGAAAAGAGCTTTGCTTCTTGGGAAATACTGTTTTTGAGAAGTGGGGGACCAGCAACTCTGTTTTGATTATTTACATTTAGCTTATATACATTCCCCAACCTGAAGTTCTAGAGAATTTATGATTACACTAGCACCACTCTTCATCCACATTAAGCTTCTTACCACACATAGCGACCCGCCACCTCACTTTTAATATCTCTTTCCCGTTCAGGTTTACACGTCAGCACAACTCCATATTCGTGACCTGAAACCAAGGAAGCATCATCGCAGTTCTCATGTCCGATCCGCCTTAACTCCGTAACGCCGACGGAAGCAACTACCGATCCCGATTTCGCATCAATATTTATATCCTCATCGTCCCCTAAAATGAATTGACGTAAAACAACGCAACTACAATTTTGAACCGAAAAGTCTTTAAAACACCTCGACCAGAATATCCTCTTTCACCAACGAAATGGCTTGCGAAGCTTGCAAAACCATCCCTCCAGTAACTGTGGAAGGCTACGTTGAGAAGGGAAAATGGATTGAACTCGGCGGTTTCAGAACCTGTACTTCCCATGTCCATCCTTTCTTATATAAAACTAACTAGAAAAGATGCCGCCGGCCCAACAGACGCCAAAAAGGCCCTGGTAGTAATCTACGACGTCTTTGGGCCGGCCTCGCAGACGCTGCAAGGCGCGGACGGCATAGCCGCAGCCACCGATCTCGCTGTTTACGTCCCTGACGTTCTTCAAGAAGCAGGATACGCTAGAGGCGAGTGGTTCGGATCAGGAAAACTCAGCCCAGAATCCGAGAAAGCAAAAGCGCAATTCTTCAGTCTGGCATTCGACTTCCCAGGTCAAGTCACGGCACTCGATTCTTTCGTGAAGAAAGCCAAGGAAGAGAAACCAGCCGTGGAGAGCTGGGGATCTGTGGGTTTATGCTGGGGAGGCAAGATTGTAGCCCTTGCTTCCGGAGAAGGTTCGCTGTTGAGCGCTAGTGGACAAGTGCACCCAGGAAGATTAGACTCCAATGATGCGAGAAAACTAACCATCCCGCACATTGTTCTCGCTAGCAATGGGGAGGATAAGAAGATTGTAGACGAGTACAAGGAGATCCTTGGGGATAAGGGATATGTTGAGTATTATGGAACAATGCATCATGGAGTGAGTTGAATCGTGATCTGCTAATGGAGATATGCTAATCTAGCTCTAGTGGAGTGAGTTGAGTCGTGATCTACAGAAGGAGAAATGCTAATTTTGCTTCAGTGGGTGCCAGAGCCAAGCTGGAGGATCCGGAGAATGCAAAGGAGTATGAAAGAGGGCAAGTCTTCCGGGCCTGTGAAATCGTATGAAAGACCTAATAGTAGACAGGTACAACAAATTGGCCGAATACTTCGGAAAGCACCTATAGTGGCTGTGAAAGTGGCAAACGGCTTAATAACGACTGGGACTTTGGCGGGGGTTTCACAAGCAAGCCTTGAAATATATTTGATTCCATGAATTAACTAACTGGTCATGTCGTTTCTAATAGCCTTAAAAAGATGTTATCAATTGGGTGTATTTATGTGTTAGATATCACTCTCGAAAGGCTTGGTGACCAAGACTTGATCACTTTACAAATGATTAAAAGCTTAGGTAATTGCCTCTTCATTTGTTGACTCATTTCAATAGCTTCAAGTACTGGCGTGCTCGCTCTGCTTCCAACCACCACTCCAACATAATCATTTGAGCTAAATATAAATCATAACGTTCATAACTTTGAATCGCTCTCTTCATCCACCCAAGCCCAAGATAGCTGTAGTGCAATACTCTCTCTTTCAACCGTTGTTAATTTACCAGGAAATCCATGCTATACAATTCTTCCCATTCATCCCATAGCCATTTCCGGTCCTGAATTCACATCAATACATTCCCACCATTCATCCACCCACCCAAAAGAACGCCAACGCCATGCTGACTAAAGAGAATACTAAATGGCCCAAATAAAACTCCTCAAGCGCCTTCCCAACGTCCTGGGTATGACAGCCTTTCTTTCGCTGTTGTATATATAGAAAGTATTTGTTTCGCAAGCTGCTAAGAATATCATCTGCTCGTCCTACTAGCTCTCTTCCTCTCCTTGCTAGGACTAGCAAGGGCATTCTGTCCACTAGCCCGTTTCTTCGGTTTCGCTTCTCCTTCAGGCGGTAGATCGCCGTAACGTTGCTTGTAACGTTGAAGTTCTTTCAGCTGTAATGTGAGTGCAGATAAGACATCATCCATTGGTGCTCTCAACTGATCGAGGTCGTAAAGAGGACCTTTGCCGATTGCTAAATGGCGTGTTGCGAGAGTCGATATACATGTCTGTTGATGTTAGTGTCTTCTTCAAGTTTAGAGAGAGAAACGTACCTCGATCCTCGAAACCTGATGGGTCAAGAAATTTACCAAAAACCTGTCTGTCACCTCTCCACCCCTATGTTTCATCTTTTCTAGCATTGCAGTCTCGGGTGGCTGTAATGTTGCACCCTGGCCTTTGTTACCCTCCAGACTGCTACAGAGCATCTCCAGTCGTAAGCTGACAGACCATAAGGCCCATACTGAGTCTGTATCGATGCTCAATGTGGTTTGTCCCGAAAGTTTAGCGGGTTCTTCCTCCATGACAAGCTTGTCTCCTTCAGCCAAACGTTGTTGATAATGAATACGACCAGAAAGAGCATGTGGATACATCAGGTAGATGTATTCTGGATTTTCAAGACCCTTGAGTTTTCGCTCACCAATATCTTTGACTTCAAAACCTTGAGTACTAAGTGATCGTAGTTCGCGGCGGGTAGCTTGGCTAAGAAGGTCATTCTCAAAAGCATCCTCAGAACCAGTAGATCCTGAACGGTCACTTTCGTTGTACGTCTCAAGGCAGCGTCGAATCTCAGAGATAAAATCTGCCGATACAGTGATTTGTCCACCATCTGCAACAGCAGATATCCGAGACGCTCGATTGACCATAGGTCCAAAGTAATCCATGCGACGGGTGACCGGGTCGTTCTCGCACACTGGATGGCCCCAATGAACTCCCATCCTGACACTTAAACCCTTAAAAATCAAGTTCTGGTCATTGTCGTAGATTTCTTTCCCTAGCACGCTACCTAGGACTTCAGATGGCCATTGAACTTCAAGCAAAGCTTGTTGAACAGCAAAACACCAGAGTAAAGCAGAAGTCGCTGTTGGGAATGACACCATGAACGCATCACCTTCAGTCTTGACTTCATATCCTCCGATCAAACGCAGCTGCCGACGCATCACTTCATTGTGAAGCCTGATGGCTGACCTCATGGCGCTAGGGTAGGTTTCCCACAAAAGAGTAGAGCTCTTGATATCAGTAAAAACTATACTCAAGTCTCCAACCGGTGCTTGAACCTCGGCCTGAAGTCGACGTAATGCGGAGTCTTCCACGGCATCGCCCTTCTTTTTCGGCCGTCTAGCTGGAGCATAACCGTCATCAGTCACAGCGGCTGGGTTGAAGGACAAGCTTTGAACGCGGTGTGGTCGAATCTGAGCCCTCTTCTTTAAATCACTAACGCCAATCATCATAACCATCAGCTTATTTGTTGCACCAAAAGCAATTGCAAGATCTCGCAAACGCTGTGCAGCCCGCATCAGATCTCCACGTTCGTATCTTGCAACATCCACAACCAGTTCTGGCGTTAGATATTCCCAAAGCTCACGAGATGCAATCAGTATCATCTCATCTTGGTCTTTGATGGTAACTTGGGTAATATTTGGCGCCGCTTGGACAGCTGGCATGAGCTGAACATACCCAAACGCGCGGGAAACCTCGAGAATGTCATTCAGCTTTCCTTGCCGAGATACCCACCCACCCGCATCCCGAATCCGTTGTCGTTCATTAGGCTCAGCTGGATCATGCTTTCGCGTTAAAATACGATGACCACCCTCCGAGTGTATGAGCATTGCTTGCGCATCGCCAACGTTGGCGACATAAAGCTCCGAGTCTTTCAAGAACATCACCGTCGCAACACCACCAGAGTGTAAGTCGGCATGGCTAAGAACTGCTGGGGCCGCTGAGCCGCGATGAGATAGCAATGATCTCTCTTCTGTGTGTTGTGTTGCGGCTGTAGCCAAATCTTTGTTGAGCGATAAGAAAGCTCGTCGTAATGCATCGGCAGGAGTTTCCTTGAAAACGGGGTTTAATCTCTTTAGTTCATCGGAAAAGATGTTACGAAAATTCTCATGCAAGTACTTGGCAATCTTAGACCCCCCATTTGATAAGGACTGCCCATCAAACATGCCAAGAAGTGTCTCGGTCTCGGTTGAGTTAAAATGCGGTACGACAAGGTCGATAGTCGATAAATGCTCATTCTTTCCAAGTGTATCCGCCATTCCATAAGCTAACTGGCCGGCAAGCGATCCCGAAGTACGAACTCTTCGGTCTTCGGTTTCTTCTGGTATGATGGGGATTGTTAATGTCACATCCATCAACCCAAGAATCCTCAAATGCTGCAAAGCGCTGAAGTCTGTCAAATCACGTCCGTCTCTACTTCCAGCACCTCCGGGTATGGATGGTTTGATTTCCAGTCGTTTATTGCCAGAAAGATTCAGGTATTTCAGATTGGTGTTCCAGTTCCAGTTCCAGTCATATGGCCAATTCGACACATTGTACTTCAAAGAATTATTTCCACAATCAAGAACAGCGAGTCTGTGTGCTTTGCCAAGTTCTGCTGGGAGAGTCTGGAATTTGTTTCCATTAATGTGTAAGACTTGGAGCAAGCTGAATTCCTCAAAGTCATCCGAGGGCAAAGATGTAAGTTCATTGCCAGAGAGATAGAGCTCTGATAGCTGAGGCCAACTTTTGATCGATCGCTGAGGCATATCATTAATATCGTTGTATGATAAATTCAAGATGCGCAACTCGCTAAGCAGAATCAACTCGTCAAAGACATCATCATCAAGTTGATTGTCTGCGACATGAAGATTTTTAAGCGAGCCAGCAAACGTGTTGACAAGTCTTGCTGATACTCCGGAATCCTTTCTTACGGCTGAGCTTGGTGGCGTTCCACTACCAAGAGTGGTTTCAGAAGCACTTCTCGATACAACAGAGGTTTTCCTGCCGCCTTTGCCATAAACAGAGACGACAGAGCCTTTCCTATCTCCGGAACCAGGCACAGGCGAGCCACCAACGCTAAGAAGGCCACCTGCTTGACTGGGTCGTCTTTGTCCAAATGCTTCAAGTGGCCCTAACTCCTCATAGCTTGAATTATTAGAGTTCTCCCCCTTGGTTCCGTTCGATGCGCCTCCTGCAGATGGTGCAGGAATTTCACCAGGAACTTGTGGTGGCCTAGATGCTGGCTTTGGGAAGCTATCAAGCACGTTTGAGGAGATGTTAAATGTCTCAAGTTTATTGGCCCACCAGATCTCCATAGGGAGTTTTTTCAAATTGTTTTGTCGCACGTCCAGGAAGCGCAACTCCGTCAAACACCCAATCTCAGCAGGTAAACTGCTCAAGGCGTTTCTGGCTATGCTGAAGTGCTCGAGGCTACGTAATTTGCCAATGTGGCTTGGAAGAGACACAAAATGATTGACATCAAGGACCAGTCTAACAAGATTAGGCATCTTGTCAAAGGCGGCATCAGGAATATGTGCCAGCTTCGCATTCGATAGGATCAATGTGGTGAGGGTCGGAACAGAATTGAGGATTTCAAACTTCGTCACAGGATTGGAATTGAGACGCAGGACCCGAATTTTGGTAAACTCCGATTCACATACCGAGACAGAATTGTGGTCTGCAGAAATCTGCTCAACTTTTGGTAGTTTCGCAATGACATCGATGCTTGACAATGTGTTATATCGGATATCGACTTCCTTCAGATTGACCAGTTGTCCAAAGGTCTCGGGCAAAGATCCAGTCAATCGATTATTCGTAATAACAAACCTTTCGAGGTTCTTTAGTTGTCCAATTTCGTCCGGCAAAATTGCAATGCCATTAAAGCTCATATCAATGTCGACCAGGCCTTCCAACTCGCACAGGAACTTTGGAAACGAGTCCAGAAAATTAGAGGAAATGTTAAGGGTCCTCAATGACTTGAAAGAACCAAAATAGGATGGAAGGCTTCTTAGTCGGTTGTTTGCCAGCTTGAGGCTAACGAGGCCCTGCAGCCTCGAGAGCTCAGCATGTTCAAGTTGTTCTAGTCTGTTATTAGAAACATCTAGGATTGTAAGCCTGCTCGCCCGGCTCAGACTAGGTGGTAATTTCCACGCTTCATTATTGATAAATTTGATGTCGCGCAAGTTAACGCAAGATTGGATAAAATCCTTTGGCAGGTCAAGGGACAAGTTCCGGGATAAGTTAAGAGATATGATATCTGTTGCCTTCGAATAGAGAGCGATAGGGATGGTGATAAGATTGCGTCCAGTTAAATCGACGTGACTGTTTTTATGAAGACGACTGATTCCGGCATCATTTGTGGCGCTGACAGTTGCGAAACCGCTTTCGCGAGAGGGTACGAAAGAGAACCTGCACAAGTAGCTGTTGTCTTCTCTACCGACATCTTCTATTCTGTCTCGCTCTTCGTACCCAGCTTGCTCGAGGAGGCGTTTTTGGATTACTACCGGTCGTTCTCCAGCACCAAGTATTCGCTGGAGATCATGTTTCTTCATGACGATCTGATAGTTTTCTAAACTATCTGTCATGTAAGTCTTCTTGCCCAATTGATTCATGAGCTCCGTCACAGAAGCATTGAGCGAGGTAGATAAAGTTGCGAATGTCCCATCCACCCTGAATATCCTGATGCAGTACGGCATCAACCGCTCATCTGCTTTTGACGGTACCCCCACTTCATCAATTTCTGACAAACGTGACATATTATCATCGTGCACTTTCTTGACTGCCCAACTGTCTGGTGCATTCCAACCAAGACCACCAGCACTTTCTGCTTCAATTCTAGCTTCATCATCAACATTGCTCACGAAGATGCTATTGTCTAGTGGAGTGAGCGGTTTGGGTTTCGCTAATATCCCTTCCATATTAGACAGATTGGTGTCGAGATTGAAGATCGAGTTTGGGAAGTAGTCGATCTTTTCATTAAACTCGGCATATGCTTCAGAGTCATCTGTTGCTTTTGACTTTCCTTTTCGAAAGGGTAGTTTGGTAAACGTTCCTTGACGAGATTCGGTCCCCTTTAGACGTCCAAACTGGCCATTATCAATTTTAGGAAGTGTGATATCTGAACCAGTAAAACTTCCTTCCCGGCTCCATTGACCAAATTCGGGTGATGTTTGACCCTTCCCACTATCACCTTTTGAACCTGGCGAATTGAAGGAGCGGACAGATCCGGGTAGTTCTTTGAGTCGAGACGGGCCAGTCTCTTTCTCTTTATGTTTTCGAAATCTTTCAAAGATGCCACGTTTAGTATGGGTTGGTGATGTTGACCCATCACCTTGAGCTCCAACCTTGGTCGTACTGCCATTCCAATTGACATATCCACTCGGCGTAGGACTCTGTGGTCTCCCCTTTGTTAAACTTGAACTTGAAGAATTGTTCAATGCGGTTCCCATGGACGTTGGGGCACGATCCTTTTGCCTAACAACAAACCCAGAGTCTTCTCTGCTAACTGTGGGTCGTAAAGATCTCGCATCTTCGGTGCTTTTGTTATGTCTATGGTTATGGCCAGGAAGGTGTACGTGGTGACTATGCCCAGATCGTCCAGAAGAAGAGGTCTTAGGAGGGTTCGCAGAACTATCCATCATATATCGATCTCGATCAGGACCAGATAATTGATCTCGAACAGGAGCTTCGCCGTATTTCGATATATCCTTTAATAGGTCAGCGTACTCTCTACTAATGAAAACGAGATGATTCGTAGCAAGTCAAATGTGGAATATATGAACCACACATCTCAATTATTAATTTACTGACCTGCGAGTCCTGATACAAAAATGGCACAACATCACTTGAAGGGACTGGTGTTCTTGGTCGTGATCCAGCAGGGGAGGCGTCTCTCTGAGTTGTATCTGTAGCAGTTGAATGATTTCGTTCTCGATGATTTCTATGCTGTGTAGCAAATGAATGCGATCGAGCATCCTTCGTGTGAGAAGGAAGGCTCGTATCGGAAGCGTCTCGTCCGGGAAAGTCCTCCCCAAAGAAAGTTTGGAGCTTCTTATGGATCCCAGTCCGGCTGACACTCGATTTTGAACCTGAACTACTTGCAGTCGTTACGCTGGCTACAGATGGTCGCCTTTCATCTCCAAAGTACGCGTCCGCGGGAGAGTCGCTCACATTCGAATTTCCTGTCAATCCTGTTCCTGGCCGGAAGCCGGGGGACAGCTGTGAAGCCTGTGATATATTATCGCTCGAGTCGTTGTAGAAGCTGGTTCCAAAGCCGCCGCTCGCGGGAGAAGCTATGGAGCCATTGGACATCCAGGGCGCGATCTGGTTTGGTGATGCCAACGCGGTTGGGGGGTTGTGTTGGATCTGGGGGATGCGTCCACCGGTTTCCAGCACAGCAAGATCGCGACGATAATTGGCGAAATCCGTCATTCTATGATCCCGAGGTGATACATTGGCAGAGGAACTCGAATTCGGTGAGATGGCAGTCACTGGTTCAGCAGTTGTCGGCGAAACTTGATGATCAGTCTCAGGCCTATGACCCGCGCAAATGCAACCAGCCGTTAGTCAAAGAACTTCTTTAGAACTTCCACGGGAAGGTGTTTAAGACAGTCATCATGGAAAGGGTCTCTCACTTCTTTCTCCCATCCGTCTGCAGAGTCATTGGGGTAACTCGTCGCGATGGGCCGCGAAATAGGGAAGCCGGCTTGATGGTATCGGTCGACTTCCAAGAGTCTGTGCTCGAGCTCGTCGCAGAGCTGTTGCGAACGCCAGCATCTTTTCTGGTCATGGTTGACCAGCACGTTTAACTAGGATTCAGCCATGTGAGGTATATGGGATGTAGATTGCGATGGAAGATGGTCAATCAATATGAGGATTCGGCGGTCGTGATCGTGATCGTCGGGGGTCTGGAGCGGTGGAATGAGGAGTCGGAACGGAGAGCGGGAATGTAGTTGAGTGAGGCTTGAAAGGATGTCATGGAGATTGCATGGGGGAGGTGTGGCACTGCTTGGGCATTGGCTGACGACTCGACTTGGAGGACTGATCCACGCCCACAAGCCGACACACCCACAGGACTGGTGGTGGGAGCCACTCGGTTAGGGCCGCTTCATCTTTTTGAAGGAAAGGGAGCACCGGTACGAACAGGACCAAGACGCTCTGTGCCCGCCCCCGGATCTCACACATCAAACCAAGATGAATCGAAGGCAGCGAGCGGTTTGAGTCGTGGGATTTCTGTATTGCATTCCCTCGACTGAGAGCTCATTTTCGGCAATGTGGATGGAACAGGAGCTGAGGATGTGGCTGGAACATTAAACCGTTGACTTGGACGCTGATATATCTACATTAAACCTCTCGAGATTCTACGGCAGCTGAGGGGAGCCTCCTGAACGATGAGGCCAGATAGCTTCAAAACAATCTCATTGTTTAGATGGTCCCTCAAAACATTGCGATGCTTTGCTTGCGTTCGAGGCCTGAAACCTTCTCTCCCTCACACGTGCTGCAGCCCCTCGATGATGTCTGGTGTGTCTTCAACCCATCACAGAGGCTTCCAAGGCACAGGATGTGTGGCTCGGGCCTCAGCGATTGGCTGATTCGTATCCTCGCCGCTTCAGGCAAAGTGCCCTCACTGGAAGCCTCCATCAAGATGAATCTCTCCATTCAAGATAAATCTGTGTGGGGTTTGCCTCAGCTTCTGGAACCATGAAGGAAGATTCCACGCGTAATGAAGAATCAAAACTGAGCCTATAATATCTTCGTAATATTGTTGATAATTCTGCACACACCACAGAAGATCAGAACGGGAAATATCCACTGAATCTCCAAAGCACACACAACTACATGCTGCATCGAGACCCCGCAGAGATGGAAAATACATGGTATGCCACCTGACCGCCCATGATGGAAACCCCGTACAAAATCGACCAATTACAGTATGCCAATTTCCTTGAAAGTTAGCTACCCACTCTCTTATCGCTAATTCTAGCCAAAGCAGCCAGGCACACCATGTCGTCCCGTCAGGCAAAAGAGCGAGGATTACAGCTTGGCAAGATTCCGACTCTCCTCTAAGGCGATCTTTGTCTTTATTGATCTTGGAGTATCAAAATAGAAGAGCTAGAGAAATGACAGTCGAATTTGATCAAAGAATATTTAATGTCTATGAATTTCCATGATTTTAATTTCATGGACTTCCAGGAATAGGATTCGAATCAGTAAGTTTAGGGGCCTCTATCTCAATATAAAATACCCGGAAGACAAAATGGCAACCAGCGATGTCAAAAAGAAATCGCGATTATTTACAAATTTACTCGTAAATATAATTGTGAACTCTGAAGCTCATGATCGATTCGTTAAAGAAAACATTTTGAGCATTGACGGCGAGAAGCACCAATAGTGCTATATGAGCCTCCACTTTGGAGACCAACTCAAAGGACTTTGAATTAGCATTTCTACCAGAATCTCCGAATAAAAAATTCCAACAGCTCAAGACAGCAAGAGCAATGTTCTCCTCCTGTCCCTGCAAGTCACGACATGGCGGAGCGTGGTAGGGGCTTTCTTGCTCAGAATACTCATAGATGAAGAAGATTAGAATGATGACGTTAGACAACGTGTCCTCCCTAAGGCGGCGATGAAAAATAAATCGAGAGAACATTCTCGAGAGCGCTCTTCGCCCATTGCCGGGTGAATAGAATGGCTTGCTTGTGCCAATTCCGGATGAGGCAGGCCCTTAATGACCAAGACCAAACACTTGAACAGTTCCAACCTATGCTGAAGGATCAGAGAAACAGAGCCATACTTCTTGGATTTTCATAGTGAGAAGAGTGATATTTGTGCAAGACTTGTTATACTTGAGAATGATACAAAGGTTGACAAACAAAGAAACATGTTTCCGTCTATAAATGATCTTCTGTCTAAGGTGTGGTTGTCGCAATACCGAACCTAAGGGTTCCGTGGCTTTGGCAAGGCGCGGGTCGGAGCTTGGCAAGCCATTAGCGCCGACGATTAGCGAGCCCTCCCAGCCTCACGAGAAACACCAGCCTCTCGAATATCAACAACAAATCATGCTGGCAATTAAATCTTTTTCATGGCAGAGAAATATCCACACCCAACCTCTTCAACTCCCAATACGAGACCATCCGTTATTGGGCCAAACCATGCTTTGCGTAGCTGAGGCCCATGTACTGACGCAGCTTCCGCTGACGATGAGAAACTCATTCTGGTGGCTGGGAGACAGTCTAATCTCTGCAGGTTCATAAATCTTCGCTGGCACCTGCATGATGCTGCAGTACACACAATCCACTTTCTAGCTTGACTATATCAACCGGCTCTTGTATTATACTCGGTTTGACAAGCATCACCGCACCTGCTTCACTCAAACGGATCCCCGGGTCTCCTTCTCTCCCGCAATCACACCCAAACTTTTAAAGAGGAGAGTCACCGCATCTGTATCAACATCGACAATTCTATTTCTTCGTGAATATTTTCCTTCGTTGTACAAATTAACACCCTTCACATAATGTTCTCGAAATCAATTCTCGCCGTCGCAGTGTCAATGGTAGGGCGAACAGCAGCTCAAACCTACAGCGCATGCAATCCCCTCTATTCAACTGGCTGTCCCGCAGACACAGCTCTCGGAAAAGCTATCAGCGTCGATTTCACCAAAGGTGCCGTTAATTCTTTCACTGCATCCGGCACCCCTACCTACGATTCGAGCGGCGCCCATTTCACCGTTGCGAAATCCGGCGATGCCCCTCAGCTTGATAGTCTGTTTTATATCATGTTTGGAAAGGTCTCTGTCACGATGAAATGTGCTCCTGGAGCTGGAATTGTGAGCACGTTGGTGCTTCAATCTGACGACCTAGACGAAATTGACATGGAATGGCTTGGGGCGGATGATACACAGGTTCAGACCAACTACTTTGGCAAGGGAGACGTCACAACATACAATCGTGGAGCTTTCAACCCTGCTCCGAATAATCAAGAAGAATTTGTTACATATACGATAGAATGGACGTCGTCGCAAGTTACGTGGTCAGTTGGAGGCAAGGTCGTACGAGTGTTAACTCCTGCCACGGCTGATTCAAACCAATACCCACAAACGCCGATGCAGGTCAAGTTCGGTGCTTGGTCTGGAGGTGACTCTTCAAACGCAGCAGGAACAATTGCATGGGCGAGAGGACCAACCGACTACTCGAAAGGCCCATTCACCATGACCGTTCAGTCAATCGCTATCACGGATTACTCAACTGGAACACAGTACAAATATGGAGATACCAGTGGCAGCTGGGGGTCTATTCAAGCTGTGGGCGGAAGTGTAAACGGAAACTCCAATGGTGCAGCGCCTACGGTTGCAACAGCTAATCTTCCCACTGCCACTTCGGCATCTCCATCTATTCCGGCTGGCCTCGGGGGAAATCACGGATCCACTACAGCTCACACTGGATGGCCATGGGTTGCCAGCACAACTCTCGCGACTGCCACTCAAGCTGCTACCTCGTCCTCCAGCATACCAAGTGGATGGATCATCACATCATCTGGCAAAATTGTTCCTGCAAGTTCTGCAGCCGTAAGTAGGCCACCCTTTCATCCTCTGATTCCAAGCATCTTTTTAACACACTTCTAGACTTCTGTACCGTCAACTGCTATTTCATTGTCATTGCCCTCGTCTTTGCCATATGGCTATGAACTTAGCACTGGATATGATAACCAAGGATTTCCGACCACACAAACAGTTGTGTCAGGCTGGCAAACAGTGTCACGAAGTTATGATCAGCAAGGAAATTTGATCACCACTACCAGTTCCGTCAATTCCGTTGCTGCCACCGCCACAACGTCACATGCTGCAGCTCCCTGTTTTGGGAGCAATTGTGGACCCAATGGGAAAGTGGTAGTTACAAGTAGCTCAAAAGCGGTAGCTGCAAAACAAACATCGGTATGGCGCAATGCGGCGGTACTAGGGGTTGCTGCTGTTATGGCCGAGAGAATGCTGTAACAAATGGGTTTTGGTTCTGCAAAATAGATGAGTAGATCATGGAGTTTGTGGGCATAGAATGGATATTTGGATGATTACGATGAAACGATTAGATACCCCTAGACAAGGGACCGTAAGGTCAATTAGTAATATATTACATTTCGTTGAAGCTTTTCCAGAAAGGTTTTTCATATATTCTTAAAATTCGTTCCGAGGCCGATCAAAGTCCACCGCTCCACTTCAGAAAGAGGCAAAGTGGTTTTCTTTTCTAGAGTATCTCCATTCGATGCCAATTTATTGCATCACTTCAGAAACTCCTGCCACTTACGAGGATGGGTTTAATCATTAGTAGTCATCTACTGCAGTTAATCTTTCACCTTGGGTTCTCTAGTGTAGGGTAGGGTTCGATTCACGTAGCAAGTTCTTCGCACCTGTACTTTATAGTTTTATTAAAATATCAAGATTGAGAAGTTGCTCGAATAAGAAAAATCTGTTACTTCGAGCTTACATTAAGAAATGAGCGGCACCCGATATTTGAAGCATTCGAGGTGATACGAATAAACCTCGCGAAGTCCGAAAGACCCATTTCTTTATTTTAATAATGAATTAAATGTCTGAGCTCATTGCGAAAGAATATATTTACAACATCTCAGCACCCGTCCTTTGTCACAAATACTTGTCAACCGGATTTGGAATGGAATGCACTCTCACAAGTCACAAAGACTCTTTTTCCTCAGACATTTGAAGATCTTAAAATCAATCTCATCAAAGTCATTTTTTCCCTTTAACATTTCGACCGATGAAGGAGACTTCTCAAAATGAATAACCATACGAATTTTCAAGTCCCCTTTGCGAACCAGCCCTACCTTCCTGATGCCGAGGATGACTTTTCTCGACAAGAATTCCAGGAATATAGGCTTACCGGAGACCGTAAAAGCCTATGGGACGGTCGAAGGAAGATATATCTGAAGAATCGTAGATTGAACTTCATGACACGCTTTTCATGGGAACTCGCACTGGATGAACACCTGGTCAAATGTCCATGGGAGGAGAACAGGCATCATTTACCAAATATCGATAGGCAGCGTAATCCAATGCGGTCCATAAATATGGGTAGTGACCCTTCGTCAATTCAGGACCAGTCGTTTCGGAGCACTCTCCAAACGATCGGCGACTTCCTTCGAACGACCATGGGCGATATGTTTAATGAGACTAGAGACTCGATAAACGACCCACACTTTAAAACTAATAACTCTATTGTGAGGATTAAATTTGTGAGTTCTATTCTATTCACAATTGATTCAAGGGCAAAACACTTATCGTCGGCCAGGACAGTCCTCTTTGTGTTCCGAACAGCGGCCTAGATATCCTCCGAAAAATCATTACTCAGCCCAACTTCACACTTGACACCTCCGATGACACTCTCTGGCGGTCGGTCAGACATGCATTCATTCTCATGCAATCACTGCGTCCAATACGTCGTATGGCAGATCTTCGGAATCCAGATGTTGATATTGGTATGACTTGTTAGCACCTTGATTTATCTTCTTTCTATCAGAGCTCCGGAGCCTCTGGAAAAGTCTCGATTGTTTCTAGTGCTAACTCAAAAACAGAGCCCAGGGCTGATGGGTTGAATCTGATAAATATCACCGATCTTAGAAAGCACAAGCTCGCTGTTTCGTGGGCTTTGCACCGGGCGTTTATTCGCGTTCTCCATTATCGGTAGGCATAAATCTGAATCCTTCCACCAAAAGATCTAGTGACGTTCTTTCACGGCTTTCGTCTATTTGTTCTTAAAACAGGTTCGAGCTCGAGAGCTCACTGAAGATGGTTGCTGTTCACAGCTCTAACTAGAAGATAGGAGTCTCTCGGTAGGAGATTATTCGATAGGCGCAGATCACCTCGAAGATATCCTATTTTTAGCGACATGCATTTGGACTGATGAGTTGACTACGGTTGCTCCTCATGAACCTAAAAATGCACGGAGAATCCACCCCGACTTTCATGAGTTCGGGGATCTAGAGGATAAGCTTCAAGAGTGCTTGAATAACCTTGGGAATGCCTTGATCACTGAAACAAGAGACATAACTCAACAGCAGTACACCCTACAAGAGACGATATTACAAAACGTTCGGCCGACCATCTTTTTACCACTTCTACTGCAACATCTTGAGAACCCACTCACACAACAGTTTCCTTATTGGAAACTATGGTCGACCGTAACTGCCAGGGCTAATGTGTTTAACACTTCAATTGATGAAGAACACGTCGAAGACGACCTGATAAGGGAGCGTGTTGTCGTTGTCGACGAAGAATATCTATTACATCAATTGCTAGCTGATAATGATTACACTCCAGCGCGTATGCAGGACGCACTACACCGAATCAATATTGCCCTTTTGCCCCCTGTAGAAAAGACAATAAAGATGGTTTCCGGAGTCAATCGTGCTCGTCATACTATTACGCTGCTCAAAGACTGGAACAAGAAGAGACCTTGGAAGCAGCTCTATCTTTCGATCAACACTTCGAAAGATGGTCGCCCCGATGCTCTTCCTCACATTCAAGACTTTCACCGCAAGCTCGCTCAAATGCACAGTGTTCACCCTCAGCCCAATGGCCAATTCATCCCTTCTAACCGTGCTAATATCGTAAGGGTTCCTTAGTTCTTATCCGTCTTTTGTTGTTTGTTCTTGGATGGATTATCTCAACAATATGATCTCTACCCAATTTATTGAAAATCATTCCATTTCTTACACTGTTCAAGTGTGGTATTGAATGCTAATTCACGGCGATTTTAGTGGTCCAACTCATTTCTCATCCACCCTATCGCAACCACTGACCCACTGTCATCTGGAATTAGCTGTGCAGATGTCTGTGTCATCTGTCTGGATACGTTCGCGGACACCCCTGGGAATATCTTTGTCCAGCTCCACTGCAACCACATATTCCATTTTACGTGTATTCGACAAACTTGGGATCAAAACGGCAGTCTCAGCAAACGCTGTCCAACTTGTCGGAACCAAGCGCCTACTCTGGCTTCCATAGCTGACATCACGCCGGAAGCGCGTGATGTGTGGGACACCGCCCGCCTAACTACGGAGGAGCGCTCTGCACAAATGCAGGAGCTAGATGGTCAGTATGAAAGAGTTGAGAGCAGTCTGCTCGTCTTAAGCTTTGGCTGGACGAACGAGGCACGAATTGATATTCGACTTACGGGTGCTCCACTTGGCAGTGGCTTGCCGGTATATGAGAGACGATTTGAAGAGCGCAACATTCACACAGAGTTAGCAGCAGTTCGACTCTACAGGAGTCGAACAGGACTAAATAGGAGTCGACGAACAGCACAACATGGTAAGCTTTTCCATACTATATTATTATTTTTCGTAAAAAGCGAAGATTTTTGTTGCTTTTTAAAAAGCGCTGCCTATCACGAGGCAAGACTTTTCAAGCCTGGTATTGTCGCTGTCATTGCTCTTTTGAAAATCAATAAGATCGTCTGCTAACCATTTGGTAGATCAAGGATTGGCGAGGTTAGCGCCTCAAGAAGGAGTCGATCCTAACGACAACAGTGCGATTGGGATTGACCTTCGGTTTGCCTCACGCCTCGCTCGTGCTCGTCGCGTCGCCCGAGCACTTCATCCTCAGATAGTTGATCCTCAACAAGTTAGACGTCCAGGACGCGGTCCGATTACTGCTGCTGCCCGCCCTGGGCGATACAGGCCATATTAAATGATGGCTTCGGTTGGAATTATTGTATTGGCTAGAGTTGTGGTACTCGAAGTTTACCCACATTGTTAGTGCTATTTTGTTCATCTCTATATACACAATGAATTGAAGTATGAATTCCTTTGTCCTGCTTTTGTGGAGATCTTATAACAGACTTGGCGAAGTCATAGCTGTTCTGATTATGTTTAAACTTTTCATGTAAGATCTTACATTGTAATCCCGACTAGCAATAAAGTGCTACAAAAGTGAAGGTAAGTATAAATATGCTCTCTATGAACAGCTATGTATGCTCTCTTCATTTTTCGCATAATGTCTTATTAAATATTAGTGCCGTCCCTTTAACTGTGTTTAACACCGCGCTCAAGGTAGATATCAAATTCATCGTCGAACGGAATATCTCTATTGCTCGAGATTGAATGCCTCTATATTTTTTTTTTGGGAATGCTAACTAAATCGCAATGATAATTGGTAGTCGTTAGACTGGCCATTTTGTTGGGAAAAGTATTCTCGGTTGGCGCTCTACTAGAAAAGGGGTAGCGAGATCTTAGGTTCGACAACGAACAGCCCAAATTTCTAGTCCCGGTCTCGGCAAGGATTTTATATGATTGAATAAGAGTGTAGAGATCTGATATTTTGGGACTGGAGAATTTCTATAACACTAGCAGAAGCAAACTTGGATTGGTAATCCGTTTTACCCCACCATTTACCCCACTGGAGACTCATCCGAAGTTTCAAATATAAATCAGCGACTACAGATACCAACAACTTTGCCCTATCTTCTCCTGCCTCCGACCATCTGTTTGATTGCCATCCTCGACCAAATGCCTTCCCCTATCACCGAAATCGCCTACCTAACCCTCAAAGAAGGCGTGAACATCTTCGACCCTTTGTCCTCTGCAGCAGATTCTTGGCAGGAAGTCATCAGCACCCTCCAGAAATGCAAAGGGTACCAAAGACTTCGTTATGGCATGACACTCGAGATTCCCGACCTCTTGATGTTGATCATCGGTAATCCGCCTTTCTTTTTTGGCCAATCACCAAGTGAGCCAAGATTTGCTGATGATACCTAATAAAGATTGGGATTCCATCGAAGCCAACAAAGCATTCGAGACTGATCCCTCCTTTACGCCCTTCATCACCACCGTGACTTCTCTCACTACTTCCATCCAACTCCATCACGCAACGCTAACTCCCTTCCCACCCGAGCTCCTGGACCGCGTTCCTTGCGTCGAATTCGCAACGTTGTATAACGTGGAGCCAGAGTTTGTAAGTAATGTAGGGAAATTTCTCGAATTGGCACAGCCGGACGCACAAGGCTGTCTGGGCGCCGTTTTTGGAGAGACCATTGAAGATGATGTTATTATGCATGGTAAGCCGGGACAAGGTGGAGAGAGTGGGGGTAAAGCTGTAGTCTTGGCGATTGGGTGGCAGTCAAAGGAAGATCATATGCAGTATAGAGAGACAGAAAGTTTTGCCAAGAATATACATCTGTTGAGGGAGAAAAAGGGAACAGGTGTTGAGATGGTGAGTTATTCTCAATCTAGATTGATACATGGAGGGATGCTAATAGGGACAGTTTCACGTCATACCTTTTACACCTGCTTAGAACTCTAGAGGAAGAGCAGAAAAATATACCGTAGTTATATTGAGGAGGTAGAAATTGGACTTTCCACATGATTTCCGAATCTAGGCTCGATCATCTTGTTGCCATTATTGCAGAAGCATTTGAGAAGTCATTTCTGAAGGCTCTGTCGATGAAAACATACTGGGCAAAGGCTTTCATCTAAGGTTCTGTCTTTTTCCACAAAAACGCTACTTCCTCGCACTTGACTAGAGCGCAACTTGTGGTTATCAGTCTATTAATCGATGCTCCATTAAAAAGCCTAAGTATGGATAACGATTATTCCGCTTGTGTGTAGAGTGTCCGTTCATCAGATCTAAAATATCTTTGCAATAGCCGGATTATTTTGTTGCCGAAAAGCTCTTCATTCCTTGTTGTCATCTACCTTTTCACTTTTAAATGCTTTTATTGTTGTCATCTAGTCTTTTCACTTTTGAATGCTTTGATTGTTGCCATTTGCTGTTCTAGTTTTCATTGTAATTTAGTAACGAATTATAAGCGAACATGTTGATTTGATGGATATTTCAAGATAAGTTTTGGGGCTCTCAGCTCAGCTCTTCTTCCACTGGTCACGCCACATATCCTGGGTCAGGTCAGGTAGCCTCTCCCAATAAGCTATTCATGGTTTCTGAAAAATCTCCTTATTTAATACCCTATCGAATCAACAATCACTAGCAATCGCTTCGATTCGCGGTCAAGAGTGAATTCCGCAGAGCAGTGAATTCTGCATCAGGCTTAATTGTGGATCCATTTCCCCCATCACTAATGAAGAGTCTTTGAAAGTTGACTGCTGAAGATGAAAGAACAGCGAGGCTCGAAGTGATGTACGCGGATACTCATGCCAAAGCACAGGCTGGATTTCAGGCCAAACTAGATAGAGCGGCTGCTCAACGAAAGCCAGCATCACCTCCACCTCCAACTCTGCAACTACCAGGGACTCCACAACCATCCCCAGATCTCCCTTCGCTTAACCACAGCTCCTGAAAACCACGTCCCCAGAACGTAAACATATCACAACACTCGCCCAAACTTTCCTGATATGTAACCAAGCGCGTAATAGAATCTTTGATCACTATATATTTTGCAAGTATCTTTCTTGAAGTAAGAGGTCGTATGCAGTATTCTCCTTCACCTTCTGCGAACCTAACAGCTTTCACGCTATTAAATCATCCGAAGTGAACCGACGACTCGGAATTCTGAGCGTCATTTCAGGGGGAGAGGAGAGAGTATAAAATGAAGAAAATTCTCTTTCAGATCTATGAGCCAAGATGAACTGGAAAAGGATGTGAGAAGTGATTCTTGGGGAAATGGGTGTTATATTTGTTTATCTAGTGAGGGGTTGGGTTTTTGGTTGGCGTTTGGATCAAGTATTTGTGTCTCATAACGACTTAGATTCCGCCGTAAATCCAAGCACTCTTATAAACTCTCTCGCCTTATTTTTACAGTCTAGTACTTAACCAGCTGACACTGTCCCACAAGCTACAACCAAGTCGCGTTTATTGGAAGCAGAAGTACCTCTGTTCATCGTTTCTCTCGACTGTGATACTTCTATGATATACCATTGTATGGTAGAGACGAAGCTGCTGTCTACATTTCTACGAAAACAAGGGCGAGGAGTAATTTTACCTAAGTCTCGAGTTGTAAGTGAATACTGAAAACCATAGGCGAAAACCCCAACTTATGGTCCTGACAGGAGTAGGAATAGAAACGCATGTTCTTTGCGATGGGCGCTAGAAATAATTATGAACAGGTCTTCTGTAAACACTGAGTCGTGAAGAGGGTGCAATTGATCGATTACGGAAGCTGACTTGACAAGTATGCTACTACTAGATATTCCACCATCAGTGCTAAATGCCACCAGTGTCGATTGCTGTCAGGTCGCCTCTGTGATAGTGAATATTCATAAGTCATTAGGATAACCACTCAAATAAGAGATAAATTCAATTGATTTCAGATACATTACTGTATTTCAGACAGCCACAAACGCCTCGCTATCCTATCAAGTAAGATCCAATAGATGCAGGTAAATGTTACAATTACTCTCAGTCTTCCTCGCTGTTCCCAAGTAAAGCTTCTTGCTCTCTATTTCTTGGCGTCACGGAACCACTCTCTTCTCTAAAGCCTTCGATAACTTCTGCAAGTCTAGCACCCTCTTCCTTGCCACGATCTACATCAACAAAATAGATGACTGGTCCAGGTAACCCAACTAATAAGGCAAGAAACCAGAAAGCTGGTCTAATTTCGCCAGTTCGGTCGACAATTGCACCAACAATGGCCGGGCCAAAAATACTTGAGCCTTTATCTGTAATAGCATACAGAGCGTAGAACGCAGCTTCCGATCCGGGTGGAATGAGCTCGCCAAATAGGGAGCGGCAATAGGAAGATAGCCCACCAAGGACGAAGCCGTATATGAACCCCAGTGGGTACATTTCCCATGGTTGTTGGAGACCAACAACACCCCACCTTTTAACAATATCTAGATATCCAAGTAAGCCATATAATGGTATGAGCTCAAAAAGACAAATGCAAGCCAGGATCGTTTGGTGTGGGCGAAGACCAGTGATACGAGAGATGAAGGACCAGGAGAAGGCCCCCAGAACGCCAGAGGTAGTGACAATGACATTGATAAGACCCAGAGCTTCGTTTTTCATATGTAGCTGAGTTTTAGCATAAAGGACAGCTGTACCTGATACAGTTGCTATGGCATCGGATAGGAGGAACCACGCAAGGAGAAAAAGGGTTATGTCTTTGAGACGGCGCGCAAGCTTTATAGTTCGCCAGAGAGATGCCCAAGCGTAAATTATATAAGCTATCCAGCTACGAGTAGCATCTGGGTTATTGGGATCTTCAGACTGTAGAGGTGGTCCTGGTCTGGGTCGAAGCCACAGAGCAGCGGGTATTGTGAAGACTGCCCACCAGGTGCCAATTAGGAAGAGAACAACTTTAAGAGAAAACGTGGTTGATGACATAAGCCAGATTACCACGATAGATACGCATTGTAAGAACAGGCCTGCGATGTAACCTATTCCAATGCCAGTTGAGGATATATGAGTTGAGAGTTGAAGCTCGATGGACGTTGAATTATTAGATTCAGGCAAAGATTCTCTGTTATCTGGAGAATCTAAGAAGAGAGCGGCGGGTGAATCTAGCAGAGAGTTTTCGGGAGGCTCGTCATCAAGGCTTGTGGAATGAAGGTCTGGAGTAGACTCTGGAGTCTGAAATTGTGCCTTCGGATGATGACGGACGAGGAGAGGCAAAAAAGAATTAAGCAAAACAAAGCTGGCGCCAAAACAAGTATTCGCGACGATAGCCAAGAGAGCTGCCAGTAGATAGACCTTAGGTACCACAGGTAGGAATAGCATCATCGATATAGCTCCACAATATGCAAAGAACAGGAGAAGTCGTTTTCGATAATTTCCATGGTCCGCCGCACAACTGATCGATACTACAAGAAGGGCCTGGAACAAGACGCTCAGAGAAAAAGTGTACATGGCGAAGCTTGCTGTATTTATCTGAATACCCAAAATGTATATTACACATTGGTCGTCTTTGGGAGATCCCGGTCGAGAAGGACGAGAGGAGCTCGAACCGCAGGGCACATTGTGATCAGAAAGAAGGACTCCATTCTCTCGTGCGAGTGTTTCAAGCGCAATAGGAATGAATGATCCTATAGATATGGTTAGCAGAGAATCATACAGCGCCCGAACCTCTCCAGCTCAATTTACAGCTCCTTCAAGTATAACCACCTCTCTGAGAATACCTACCCATTCCACATATCACGAAGACTTCTGCCGCAAACCCATAGGCATACCATCCTGAAAGCTCTTTGCTGCTCGTTAATCTGGTATCCTCCCCAGGATACTGCGAAGGCCCGTCCCGGAAGCCTTGATCTGGACCCATACTCTCGTCAGCAGAACTAGACCGTTCGTCGTCCGCTTCAAAAAGAGACGAGGCCTGCGAATGTTTTGTGCTGTTCGACGATTGAGCGCGTTCTGTTGGCTTTGGTCGTAGTTGATCGCTGCGCGGAACCATGATGCGAGGTGGAGCCAGTAAGCAGCCCTTCTAAATCATCGTGTTACGCGACTGGAGCTTGGTTGACTCAATCATCTGGCTCGGGCGTCGTGCGCTATCAGCCGTGGGAAAGGCGTGGTAATTATTTAAGAGGGAGGAGGAGGAGGAGGAGGGCAGATTCAGCGGGCTTTTGGTCATGGGCGCAACAGTGAAAGAGCTAGATAACGAGCGACGCATTCAGGTGCTTCTCGAGATAGATAGATACGGGACTGAGGAGAGCTTGACCCGTGATGAGCAGCAGCAACGGGGGTGGGCATGATTTCGAGACAAGGGCAAGGCTGGCGGCCAGAGGAGAACATTGTTCATTTAGTCGTGAGAGATAGGTAATCGATACACGAAGGGAGAGTCAGAAGGTAGAAAATGAAGGGAAAAGTTTAGGACCGACAGTGATGCTGCTCTATGTTCTGCATGATTATTAGTGGCAGAGACAGCAGCAGCGCTCCTTCCCCATTGCTTCGCCCTGTTAGCCCCCAATCGTCAACCATCTTCACCGGTGCTTCTTTCCCAGCCGACTCCGCTGCCAGATTTGTGGAGATCTCAACACGTGATTAGCCATGACCCTGATCGGCTAGCGTCTCCCTCCGCGATTCTTCCTCCGCCAGCATGCTCCATGGCTCGACAACAACTCGATCAACAAACATCAAAGACGACCGTTTGAATTGAATCTTGAACACCTCGTCATACCACGAGCATCTGAATCGCCGCGCTTCAGGTCCATTCAACAGCTTCTCCCAGTCTGACTAGGCGCCGATACGGCCACCAACCTCTCATGCAAGGTCGCGCGCTCTGCATTCTCAACCTCCCATCGCAGAGCCTCGCGATATAGTTTGGCCAGGCAATTTTCCGCAAGAATACTGACGGCCGCCACTTCTTCGCACGCTCGATCGCGCAGATGTCCCTTGGCTCTTGACGTTAGCGCATTCGAGTCTGCTCTTGAGAGCCCCTCAGGAACCTAACATCCTTTCCTAGTAATCCAGCCAAGATAGAGTCGACAGAGCGGACAAAGGTCGAAGAGGGGGTAGTTGGGGGTGCGCACAAGGGGGTGGAAAGATCCGAAAGTGATCCAAGGCCAGAGATGCCCGGAGTCATCATGGAGAATGGGAGCAGGAACGGGTCGCATACGAACCACGACAGAGACCAACTGCCCAACGGTATCAATGGAGCTAGCTACGCCTCGGAAAAAGCGTCGGACAAAGGAAAAGGTCGCATAGAGCCTCAGCAAAATATGACGCCAATCAGCCCAACGATGCCAAACGGCCTTAACGGAGCCTCCTCGGGAATCTCTCAAGACGAGACGTATCAGATGCCCCGAGATATGCAAGAACGAGTCAACCAGCTTCCACCTGAAATTGCCCACATTACGCAGGGTTATATGGACCTCAAAATGTTGCTTTCAAGACTGGCGCAAAAGACTCATGGAGATTTGATCAAAACCATCCAAGACTTGGCACAGATGCCACTATCTCCTGCAATAGCCAACGGGACTGCTGATCATCTTCCCTCTGCAAGTGACACCTCTCCAGAGACGCTGAACAAAAAGTCGAGGTTATTGAAATTCGCCAATGAGTCTCATGAAGCATGGACCAAAGCTCTGGTAATCACGGGATGGAGTCGACATGCTGAGGATGTGAGCAAAATCATTGACTTAAAGATTCATCTGGACGAGCAAGGGAGACACTACAGTAATTGTATTGATACGATGGCTTTTGACAAAAGGTCACTCAAAGATGCTCGTTTGCCAAATCCCGATCTGAGGACTGCGTTAGAAGCAATGGGAACAGGAAAAGCGTCGTGGATGCCAGATGTAGGTCAACCCGTTTCCTTTTCCCCCCCTCAAATTATAATATTAATGTAACTAACCAATCTAGCTTGGGTACATTCAACCACCTCCATTGACATCTAAAGAAGTTCTCAGAACATTTGAAAAGCTCAATACACTTCTTTCCGAACGGCTCGGTCTTTACGATTACGAGAAAATACCGTATCACTTTAAAGATTTTGATATTAAGAATGGCCGAGTTACGTTTAAAGTTGCCGGAGAATTCGAAGTCGACTTAACCATAACTGAAGAGGATCCAGAAGCCCAATTTTGGTTCATTGATATACGGTTCCAATTCTGGCCATCGCTGGACATCTTGACGCCGCAGCTTCGTTATTTCATCGACCAAAAAATGAACAATGTTCTGCGTGAGGATGGCTTAGCAGGATGTTACAAAGTACTTCACGAAATGGTCCTTACTCATAAGATCAACGAGTTCAGACGGCAAGCCATTGTTCTTGCAACATCACGGTGGATTCCGACCTTGAAAGTAGAGCTTCTACACAGAGCTATTTCCATTCAATACTGGACCGACAGGTTTGATAGGATTTCAAGAAACACGGCGAAGCCGTTGAGAAGTTGGTTGATAATGGGCGTTCATAGTGGGAAAAGAAAAGAAGGTCGGCCGCATCCTAAAGATACCAGTCGATTGTTCATCCGATGGTTTCGGGATTCGAAAGAGGTCAAGGATGTTGAAATTCCTTTTGATGACGTTCACATTTCTACCGAGACACTACTCAGATTCGTCATCTCAAAACATGTCGCTTACATTCTAACGACGATCTACGAGAATCTGAGAGATAAGCCGTTATACAAAAATAGACACTTGGACCTGTCACTCTCTATTTCAGAGGTAGATGGTGCCGAATCTGAACTTCAAGTTCAACTGACTACTGAACATCGCTTGTCAATTAAAATCGAACCGATAACTGGCCGATTTATATTTGGACCTCCATCGCGACGAACAGCCGAGTATGAGTCGGGCATCAACGCTAACGTTCCGGATCCTGCAAATCATGCTCATGAGGCTCTCGAAAGATTACGGTACAACCTGATTATTGATGGTATGTTAACAAATGGTCGGACTGTGGGATGGACGTGGGTGCGAAACCCAGGTGTGAAGAACGAACAGTTGCAAGTAGCTTTTCCGAAAGCCGCACAGACACAGTGGTTCAGAAGGTCTGGGTGGGTTGAGAATTGGTACCTTGTTCTGGTTCTTAGCATGAGCGGAGAGCGATGGTTCTTGGTTCAAACGTAAGTATACAAGCACCTGCGCTCATTCTTTGCTAATTATTTGCTAACTACAATCAGTGCTATCACCGCCTCCGCTACGAATCCGAATCTTATGATGCTTGCCAAGCAAATTTCCATGCCAGTCAAGGCTGTGTCCCCAGTAATTACTTATGGATTCTTGACTACCCTAAATGTCTTTGCAGCAGCGTTGATTTCGTATCACGAGAACCTGAGGACATTGTGGACTCGGAAAGACCTCTTTATGTTAATTCCTGAGAAGAGGATCTTAAGTTTGACACTTCCTGCGATATACATAAAACTCTCTGACCTCCTTCCATCACGAGCTCGCTCAAAACATACAGGACAACAATGGGCGAGAGATGTTGTCAAGCTGACATTTCAAGGTGTCGAAATCGAAAGGAAGCGTGAAAGCTCAACTGTGGCTTCGGCTTCAGTGTCCGAGACACCTGTACCAGGAACTATGTCGCCGCAGTCAGCGAAAGAGGAAAATGCTGTTATGATCACTGAGGCGCGGATGTTAGTTCCTTTACCCCCAGGAGTGACCAACATCAACGAGAAGATCGATCGCGACATTGCCTTCCATCCCAGCTCAGGCTCATTCGCATTTCGGTTACGCAGCAAAGTTGGAGAACCAATTATTGACGCACTGATACGACGTGTGATCAGTGTCGAGCGACTTGTTGATTTTATTCAGGTCGTACAGCGTCATGAAGACGTACTGAAATGCGAAAGTATATCACTTGACCATATCGTCTTCACCTATGGCATTGAGCCGACTGCCATTAAAGGGAATCTAAAGCCAAGTCGGTTCAGAGCGAAAATCGATTTTTCCGCTAAGGAATCTAAAATGTCTTTCATACTCGAGAAAGGAAACCCACACCTTCGCATTGTCGACTATCTCACAAGTATTCTCAATGCTTCCCAAGGCCTTGATGCAGTTGCTGTTCTCCTCCCGCTTACACTACCTGTACTCTGTGGGCTAGACACTGTTGAAGATGCTTGGACAGGAGAGCTTACTCAACGTGGCGAAGTATTTATTAATGTTCGTGCTGCAGATTGGTACATCATTCGTTATACGTTGCAACAAGCCGATTCGCCTAAATTCAAGAAGATACAATTTGACATCCGGATGAGGCATAGACGAGGTGTAGCATGGTGGTATGTAAAACGTAGTGAACTTGAAGGAAGAAAGAGAGAGTCTGATGAACTGGACGGATTGTTGAAGGGGTTGTGGAGCGAACAAGGAAGTGGCTGGATGGGAATGCGAGTAAGTGGTGTGGCACAATCTTTTGCTATCGAGGAACTACTTGGAAAAGTGGACGAGGTTGTTCGAAATTTTGCATTATCAGATGAAGCGTTCGCCGAACCACCTGTCCAACAACAGGAAAACACACCGGCACAGCAAAACAAGCCCCGGCCTGCAATCCCTGGACAAGGACAGCGCCAGCAGCAGCCCACACCAAACCAGTCCCAAAGTCAGAGCCACAGTCAGGGTTCAATGCAAAGCCGAAATCCACTAAAGAGAACGCTTGAGGTCGTTGAAATCGATTGATCACGAATATGAAAAGCACACGAATACGTAAGGAATATGGAAGCATAGCATTGGCGCGTGGATGATACACTCAGTTACGATAGTTGGTCTCTTTTTTCCCCTAATTCAGCTGGGCTAATATCTGCAATGACGCGGGAGTGTAATTGAACAATTGTATTTTTGTGCGAGGCGTTTGTGGTGGGCGTAGTACCCTTGGGTGGTCTTCGGTGGTCTTTATTCTTCTGTTCTTGGGGGCGTTGGTGGAATGGTCATTCGCAGAATCAATCGTCGAATTATGGAGAGAATGGTGATTGGGGATGGAATGGGTTGTGGATAGGGTCAGTGGATGAGAAATTCAAAATACAATCCGTGCAGTAAGCGATGCTGAGACAGCAATAGCAGTAGGTAAATATTAGTGGTAGGCTCAATAAAAAGACCTTATCATTCTTATCACGCCTTCAGAAGTGAATAACTCACACCAAACCAGTGCGTGGAGTCTGAAATGTATATCGTTTAGGCTCTGATGAGAGAAGACATGTCTACAAGTAGATCAAACACAGAATGCAATGTTGGAAATCATCATAAATTTTACATTGTATTGCATACCCTATTTCACACGACCAATTCTTCCTTGATCCTTTTCAACACTCTAATCTTTGGTTCCATCCTCGGTCCAACCCACCATCCACCCGTGATCTTTCTAACATTCTCCCTTACTGCTCTCACAAATCCCACTCTCCCCATCTGTCCAAATGCCTCACTCTCCGTCCCCTTACCAGTACTCTGTGCGGCCAGATCCAAAGCCACCGATCCAGGCTTCAGGATTTCAATCCCCGCATACCCGAACACCGTGTCTACTACTTCCCATTTCCCGATTGCCAGCTCGGGGTGTTCCATCAGTGCGTAGTCAAAATGAGTCCAGAAGGCGGGCTGGTGGAGGAGGGTTGCGTTCTCGGTTTTGTCGTAGTTGATTTGGATTTGGATGTCTTGGGAGGATGGTAGGGAGAGTTTTTGGAACCGTGTTACACCTGTCATGCACGAGAGGACGTCCATGTGGATTTGGATGGTGTTGGTAGTTGAGTTGGTGGAATGGTTTTTGATTATGGTGTTCACAAGAGAAATTGCTTCTCCTCCGGGATAGTTGAGTGAAGATATAAGGAGCATGGATGAAGATGCGATGAAGCTGCCGGTGATGGATGCGATGATTGCTAGTAAGCCAAGACGATAGAGGAGAGTCTTGGACCGTCGAATCCATATATAGGATGCGGAGAGAGATGCAGCGGCTGTGAGTGGTGGCACTGCATAGATGATAAAGCGGGCTTCTTTGTGGGGTTGTAGGCTGTAGATGGCGATGAAGAGGAGTGATGGGATGATGAGTTCTGTAGCTCGGGGTTTGAGTGCTGGTATCGTCATGGCTAGCGGGATGAGTACCGAAAGTATGATTGGGTTAAGTAGTAACTTTGGAAGCAGATTCGTAAAATAGTAATGGATTGGTGAGGTGCCCCATTCCTCAGCCTTTCCTTGTATAGCGTTGAAGTAAAAGCCAGCGAATTCAGGCCAGATAGGCTTTCCCCAGAAGTAGGAGTCGACAATAAATGATGTGATTAGAGAGATAGAAAAACTTCTCAGCCCAGTTGGAATTATGGCTCCAAGAGAGATTCTGGGATGCACAAGCATATAAGCAAGCTGCGTCAAGAGTAGAACAGCAATCTCAGAGCGGAACACTACTCCTGAAAAAACAAGCCAAAACACCCCAAGCTTCTGCTTCCTCGCTATGACAACAGCATCTTGGGGTCCTGAAGTTGGGAGAAGCTGACTCAGTGCCAGGGTGGCTAGAATCATCAGCATAATTTCTACAAATCTTCATCATGATACTCACTTAATCCAAAGGCAAACATATTCGGCAACGTCCTCGATGCATAATACAAGACGTGAAATTGACTAGCTTGTAATAGGATATACCACCTTCCGACATCTTTGCCATAAGCCTTCACCAATGCCGTTTTATACTGTCCCAAGGCCCAGGCATTGAAGAGACCCAACACAGCTCGAACGATGAGCTGAGCATGTTGTGTTCCAGCGAGGAGGAGGATGGGTTTGGAGACTCCAGCCAGAGTCAGAGCTCCAAAAAATGTACGCGGGACGGCACCCGGGAATTCAATGTGGTCGAATTGAGGGACGTTTAGGCCGTAGGTGAGGATGTCGTATGTGGCTTGGATGTTGAAGGATTCTTCGACTTTGGTGTAGGGTGCAATGAGGAGGTGGAGAATGACGAGGGTTGGGATTGAAATGGTCAGAATGGTATCTTGAGAAATTGTTAGCAAGTAGGAATCATAAAGTCAAGGATGCCTACTAATTAACTCCATTTTCACGCTCGACAAGCTTTATACTATGATACTCTTAATAACAATAAAATGGTTAGCTAGCGCGCACTGACCTATTTATTCTCAGGCACAATATCAGCCTCGCCTTCCATCCTTTATCTCCAACAACAACCTGCAAGCCTTTCGCGTTGTGTCGTCTTCTTCTGCTTATTCTGGATTCTGGCTCCGAAACCCTTTGACTACAACGAAAACCGCCCTCCACTCCCTCTAGTTCCACGAAACCCCCTACCCCCCCCTTCCGCCATGCCAAGCAGCAACCGTGCTGAACATCGCAATGTTCATCTTTTCAATACGAGCGATCGAAGCACTGAAATTGGCGGTCTAATTCTTAGCGACAGTATTACATGTGCTAACTTCTACTATATGGTCGAGATTATTACGATTGTTACAATCAACTTTTCTCTACAAGATGATAGCGAGGTTACATTAGCGCGGGACAACACTCTGCTGCAACCTGGGAACTATTATATTATTTCTCTTGGTAAGTCTTTAGGCAAGCTCTTTATTTACAAGTAGCTAACTTGAAGAACCTTTCGAGCTTAATAATGAGATAGTACTAACTCGAGCTCTCTCTATACAATCTGGACCTCGCGTCGAAGCTTTTACGAATGCTGTTCGTACACGGGATCAACGTTGTGTTATAACAAAACGACCAGTCGATTATGAAGATTTTACTCCTTTTGAAGCTGCGCATATTTTCCCATTAGCATATGAACATCAGTTTAAGGAAGGAGATTACAGCCGCTATATTACAACTTCTCTTAACGTAGTAATTCAAGGAGGCCGGATTAATTCTCCACAAAATAGGCTTCTTCTTCGTAGAGATCTACATACAATGTTTAACTTTTGCAAGTTCTCAATTAATCCTGATGTATATATATCTTTTTTTTAATAAAGTTTCTTATAAACCTAACTTTTTTTAGGATAATTATAAAATTGTCTTCTTTACTCGTGATAGGGATAATATTGCTGGAAAATGCCTTGACGAACAGCTTCTTAACGATCCTGAAAGACCAGCTGATGGACTTCTCCGTTGGCATTTCCGACAAGCTGTCTTAACGAATATGCGGGGTGCAGGCGAGCCTACATTTGAACATGATTTCCCTTCTTGCTCGGATATGATGGGTCAAATACTAGAGGGCCCAAAGGCAGCTAAAAGAATGGAGTTTGAGCTATTTAGTCGATTAGGTGCTACTTTTGAGCTAGCAGAGTAGAAGCAGTATAATACAAATATAATCATCGAAACCTGCGCCTTGCTAACCGTCTTACGGATTACTGAGGTATCTGAACCTCCACATTGATCGAATGCCCTTGTGTTGATTTATCCGGTCTTTCAAAATTGGCGTATAACATTACCATATGCTGAAGTCCATTAGGTGGCAAACAAGAATATAAATGACTCCATATCAACAAGAATCATCATAGAATCAAATAAAACGTATCAAGCTTCACTCAATGGGACAAATGAAGTCAGTCAGCCTCGTCGGGTCCGTGCACCAGCCGCCAAAGCCTCAGCCGAATGCATTTCCGAACTCTGGCAACATCTCCACATTCCCACCTCTCTCCCCATAATTCCACCCTAACCCACTTTTCAAGATGATGTTCTTTGCGTTTGGGAACCTGATCTACAGTATGCTCTTCTCCCCCCCTCTCTCCTACTCCCCGCATTTCTTCCCTACGCTTCCCTACCACCGACCACAGCAGCCAACCCCTTTGCGCGAACACCGCTAACACACACAGTCTCCATCCTCCTCGTGAACGCCATAGCCATCCTCTCCGAAGACCGCTTTCTCGCGCGGGTTGGCTGGTCCAACACGATCTCCGAACCGGCGTTTGGAGCTAGCAGTAATGGGGATACGAGTATCAAGAACAAGTTGATCAATTTGACGACGAGCGTGAGGACGTTGATGAGGAGTATGTATTTGCGTTTTTGTTTGGGAAGAACAGAGTGTGGTGGGATATGGAGATGCGGGGGAAATGGGGAGAGAAATAGAGATATGTGAAAGTGGCTAATGAGTTTGCAGTACCGTTAATTATAATCAATACGGTGATAATTATTTATGAGATCGCGTTGGGTTGAGCTATAGGAGCCTGGAGAGAAGTTGGAGGTAACTTGTATGATATCAGGAGAAAGATCTGATTCATGAATGAGGGATAACATCTGAACAGCCGTGAAAGGCGCACAGCATTCTAGGAGGCCGTTCGCAAAGGCATTGTATGGCGTTTCGGGGTCAAAGACATGGTTGGTTTCTTCAATATGATGGCTACGAGAAATATCATTTGAAAACCTTTCAAAATTCAAATCAAAATCAGAATTTGGAAGAGATACTCGATCATCACGCAATTGACATTATTTCCTCCCGCTATGAATCTCGTACTATAACTTACAATCCACCTTTCAAATATCGCAAACCAGTCACCACACTCCTCACTTTCTTTAATATCCAGAAACTCCCACTCATGTGTTAATAGGTCATGCCTTCATCCATCATCATATATGATAAAGAACGGTATCTTAAAGTTTGTCCAACGATAAAACAGCTGTCCACCTACAATGCATGCCCCCTCAGTGACAAAATATACAGTTTCCAAATCCAATTCATGAGCTCATTAGATTACTCTTCTTTCGGCCCAGCCCGCTAAAGCTGAATCTTTCTTTGGCGGATTTGACATGCTTTTCTGGTGTTTGAGGTCCCGTTTCTCCTTCAACGGCTGTATTTAGATCCTCGCTTGTGCTTGAGCCAGTTCCTGGTTTTTCACCATTTCCTATTTTCCCACCCAAGAAACCAAAACTCTTTCGACTCATGCTTTTACTTCCTTTACTATGTCGGTTAAGGAAGCTTTTTTCTGCATGACCATTCTCTTTGCCATTTCCCGTATCCGGAATTGACCCTGCCAAAGCCGCATCTCTCTTTCGCCGCTCCTCCTCTTCGACCGCAGAGGCTTTACTCGCTGCTAACGCTCTCTTAACATCCTCTGCTTGGTTCTTATTGTATTCTCTCCGCTCCTTCAGGCGCCTCTCTCTCTCTTTCGCAGCTTCCTTCTCGGCTATTTTGCGCGCTTTTTCGGCCTCCTTGGACTCCTTCTTTGCAAGTGCTTTATCATCTTTGCCTTTGCCAAGCTTTGTTGAACCTAAGGTGCTAACGTTAGGAAGTGATGGCGAAAGTGGCTGAACAGGAATCGGTGGCACAGGAGGAATGGAATCAGTCCGAGGCGAAATTGGTAGTGGAGCTGTGACTGCGTGGTCAAGAGAGACAAAGTCTTTGTGCTCTTCGAGCGGCGTATTGGGGATCGAGACCGCTTTGGAAACTGCGGATGGATAAGTTCCGTTGGGTTGTGGGTGTCCCATTGCAACTCCCGCTTCTTCTGTTGCAAGTGAAACTTCAGCAAGGCCTTCCGCGTCTTGTTCTTTTCGCATTGCCTCTACAGTTGTTTCTTGATAGAAAAGTACATAGGCACAGGCCATGCCAGGTTTATCTCCGAAGAAGTTTCGAACATAGTGTTTGTCGACTGGCTCAACCATCTCGTCGTCGAAAAGCAGCCACCCTCGATCCTCTGTCTTGATGACGGAAACGTAGTGGCCATGGTATGCATTACCGCCAATATGAACGACTACCGCATAGAGCTCATACAATCGGTCAGGGTCTTCAGCGTCATCTGTGGTGTTGAACATGCGAAGATGGTATGGGTAGACAACCCGATGGAAAAGCTTCTGCAGTCGAGTCATGTCCTCGGTATATTTGAATCTCTTCAAATGCAGAGCCAAGATCTTCGGCAATCGTTTTATTTTCATACGCTTCTCTGCTTCTTGAAGACCTCCGCAATTGTCACAGTGAAACTTATTTCGCTCACAAAGCATTTCCTCGGCTGAGAATTTCCGCAAACATGAAGTGACTGAGGAATGGTCTTCTAAGTCGATTGAAAGGTCCAAGAATGTCTCGTCACGTTGAGAAGCTGTTTCGCATGTTAAGCACTTTGTTTCTGACGTTAAAACACCTTCAAAGATCTCGTGGACCCAGCCAGTCCCCGGTGATCTGGCGCCAGCCCCCAGCCCCATAGAATAGGCAGCTGAAGTCACTGCCTGCTTCATGGACTGTTCCAAAGATGGGGTGCCTTTCGGAGGCCCTAGTTCCTTCAAGCGCTGAGAGTTAGCCTCGACGTTAGAGATAACAGCATTTAAAACCAATCCGTAGAACTCATGTGCGTCTTGATGCATCGATGTCCGGAACATTTCGTTGTCCCGCTTGAATATCTCTAGGAATCTTTGCGGACTTAAGACACCTGTTCTTGAAGGATTAGCGATGAGCGCCATGAAAATATCCTTCAGGGCCGTGAAGGTCGATTCTTCCATCCCATATGAGCTAGCACTTTCATAAGTGAGTTCCAGTATAGGTCCCGCAAGCATGGCATGCTTCTTTTTGTACTCAGGTGAGTCGGGCTTATCTTCTGGTCGTTGACCAGGAGCTGCAGGAACTGGTTGACCCGCATTTATAGCAGCTCTCCTCTTCATTGCTTCCGCAGCCGTTATTCCTTTTTGTTTTGCTGGAGACACAGCTCCACCATTTGGTAGAGGCGCCCTTATTGGCGTGACTATTTTTGGATTTCCATTCGGGGTGTTGAAAGGTGAATGCGGTGGATATTTGACAACATGTTCTCGGAACGGCACCGAATAGTATAAAGCCTGTACTATTGAATTGCAATAACTGTATCAAATCAGCGCAGAAGATTACAACATATCAAGAATACTAACCATGTATTTCCGAACTGATACAAAGTTAGTGTATGTTCCAATAGAACCAAATTGAAACTTACATTTTCTAGTCCAAAGAATTTATCACTGCCATCATTACGCAGTGGACCGGCAACTTGCAACATCTTCTGGAGAGGCGTGATTTCCGGTTCTGGTTCTGCATCCTTCTTATTCTTGTGCGAAAGGGAAGCGCCTGGAGCTGTAGCTCCCTATCACGCCAGATAGTCAGTAAACTTCTTCTACAGACTTGGGTGAAGCAAAACAAAATCTCATTTCTCTGATGGGATGAAAGCTCATCAAACGCCAACAAGAATATGCAGATAGATCGTACCCCTTTGAATTTGCTGAAAAGTCCAGACATCGCGGCGTGTGTATACTCTGTTCTAGCTCCAGCTCCCTCGCAAAGCCGCGACAGCGGCAACCAAAGAACTGTAAGCTCTTATTCGAATTGAGATCATGCGCGACGCTTCTAGAAATGCTGATCGGTCCTGGTCATCGAACGATTGTTCGCAGATACCCCAACAGCGACACAGGCAAGGTAATCGAATATTGGACGCGCAGCAGTGCGGCGAGGCGCGGGGCTTCCAAGCCTGGTGTCTGAGAGTGTTGTCTTCTGTGGTGATTCTCAGTGATTTATCACAATCAAATCTGCAGTTAATAGAAGGCGAGATTGAAGGCGATTGAGGTCGTGCAGAGACGGCTGAAGGAGTCGACGAGGAGAGAAGACGGGTCAGCTCCACGGAGTGCGTGCGGTAGGACTCGAGTCTTGAAATCGATGGGTTGGTTGGGTGGGTGGGTTGCTTGTGCGTACCGTGTACAGTCCCCAAGATGGAAGTTTTTTGGTCGACAGTTTTGGGCGAGACTGGATGTTCTTCTTTGCTATGGCGAATGGCCGTTCATCTGCAGTGGTTGTGGCCACTCCCATGGGTCATCTGGGGATGACTTCCAGAAGGAACGGCCGACAGCTCTAACCGAGTTAGAACGAGATTCAGAGGAGCAGCAGTACGATCTCGGATCACACCCTGTTTTTCGAACATACGTCTACGCATCTGCTGTCAACATCTACGAAGCGTCACCACACAAAAAGAAGCTATTTCCTTCTTGTATTCCTGCCCGAACGCCTTCTTCCTCATGGTCTGACTCTTCCCGCGAGTTGACTTTTCCACACCTCCTCTACGCTTCAAGCTCCAGACCCCAAGAGGCTTGCGGCTTTTTCCCGCAACTCTTCTTCACTGGCACTCTTGCCCCAAGCTGTCAGGTAAGGTACAGTCTTGCTACCAGCAAGACATAGCTGCACAGGCCTGTCTCGGGACCGCAGTCCTTGCCAGATGACTACCACGCTCTTGCTCGTTGCCAGCACTCTGTGGGATTCTTCTGCAACATATCCTTGCGAGTCACCCTCTGCGCTTGTCTTCTATGGACTCAGCATACGATATTGCCGTCAATCTGCCAAATGAGACCAAGTGCCCGTTCAGTAAAGACGCTGCCTGAGGGAATTCCCAACTGTCGTCCCGAGCACCACAGCCGCTCCGCTTGCACTGTCTCGTTCACTTTACCCTGGGGCTGGGGATAGTGCGGATGTGGGGTAGGGGTGGGAAATCGGGGTTGGGAGGATCGCAGGCGCTCTGCCAGGGTGGTTGACACTCATCTCCTTGGGAATAAACGACGAGGCCATCGATAGCCGCCACCTGGTGATGCATCCACGCCGACTATCACGCCGTGGTTTGGTATTTGCGACCTTCTGAAGTCGATTCGCGCTGGTTCAGTGGGAATGGAACGTTTCTGCTCATCCCACAATGACGACGATGATGCATATCACCCCCAACCGGCCCCGGAAAACATTGTCCTATCGGACTTCATGTGCAGCGCAAGAAGGCTGCATTGTTCGGTCCTTCCCCGTCTCACGCCCTTGGGGTTGGTGGGAAAACGAGTGAGAAGGCGGGTATGTTCGAAAAAGCTGCTCCCCGAGAAGTTTTAACGCCGAATCCGTAGGAACCACTCCCCCAACACAGGGTGAATCATCTTCCAGGCTTGCATCGCTCGTCTTTAGCTTCTCTGAGCGCTGGCTTGCTCGGAATCTCGCAACGTTTTGACAGCTTTCCAGAAAGTGTCGCTGCATACAACTAAGCCCAAGCTGGAGATGATCGTCCACCCACTCGTTTAGCCTTTCCTTTCGCCAGCCAGCCAATCCCTCCTTTTCGCTGCAGCTCATCCATTCTATATCAATCCACGAAATCCAACAGATCCTCAGTGTTTAATAAACTCGATTGACTGCCCTGCCTATCCTCAACCAACTTGGTTACTTCGCCGACCAACATTCTGGTTAAATGCCTTCCCCTCTTGCCTCTCCTTTACCCCACCTAGCATCCCCGGACGTTAGGTCCCGAAGGCGACTGTTTCCGACTTTCTGGTCCAGAACTGTTGCCGACGCTGACCTTATCCTGCGGCGCAGAAGCTCCGCATCCACGGGGCGCATGGCCGATTTCCTGATGCACACCAGTTTCAGAGCAATATTGGAGTGATAATAAGAGGAAACAAACGTAATGCGAAAAGATAAAGCACGTGGGGATCTACATGTATTCCCAGCATCCTGGTGAGCGGATCAAGTGCAGCAAGATATTGTGGGGTAAATCGTATTGAAAAGGTTGACACTTTGTCCAGCACCCAATGGGATAAAGTCGAACAACTGACGTTATACCCTGCGTATGAAGAGTTGATTCCAACACTTTGGCATATTCTCAGAGTCTGCGGTGTCCTTTTCCGGATGATGGATCCCATACGACCGAAGCACATCATCAGGTGAACCATCATGGCCTGTTTTACAGCCGCCCAATGCCACATTCTATTCTAGCAACATCTATACAACTGATCCTGTACTAAAAGTAGAAGTCGTGCATTGTGTCTTCATTGAAGACCAATTCTCCTTGACGGATGCTGATTTAAGCAATAGAAAAAGTAGTGTCTTATTTCGCCAACTTGCATCTCTACATAATAGTAGGTCCCACAAACTGATCCTACGGTTAAGTTCAGTCTCTCATTTCTGGAGGTCGAATTCGCCGTTGAGTAAGAATGGATTTGGGCTACAAATTGCAGCTTTACTTCAGCTGTCTGGGTCTTTGAGGTTTACCATAGCTCCTGTGACAAAAACAGCTGAAAATAAAGAAATCTTCTACTTAACGTTTAAGATGGCTTGAATTAACCACTCCATATCGGATTGTTAACGACTTGGTCGGCACTCTAATCGATTTGTAATTTATGTGTATAGTGAACGCGTGAAGACAGTAACAATAAATCCTCTCTAATATTGCCAGAACGCCTGCCTATAAACCAAATCTCTGTTTGACCATAAAACAGTATAGATGCCTCGAATAGATAAAAATGTTCCATCAAACTACCACGCCATGCTTTCATTTCTAATTATGAGATCCTCAAATCTAGTCATACAATCTCTTCAACTTTCCTGTCATGATAGCCGCTCCAATCATGCTCCCAGCCCCAATCAGTAGGCATACACTAATCGCATTTGGGCCTTCGGTGCTATGATGCTCACTTGGATCCGCATCATGTGCCAATTCAGGACTCTTGCCCGGTTCCAGAATGCGAAAAACAATCATGCTTATAAAAGTACCAATGAATTGCGGGATCGTTGTGTAGATATTCAGGATACCAAAATAAAGACCTGAAAGCTCGCCGGTGGAAGTAGCAGCAGGATCATCCCTAGTCGTCCTAGGGAGAGTGGGTGACGGTGGAGCGAGCGGGGTGAACTCGACACCAGAGTTGGGAATGGAGGGACGTCGGGCGGGGGCTGAGGAGATGTGGTTTACTTCTATGCCCATGAACGTGCTTGGGGCCCAGCAGGAGATGAACCAAGAGAGACCGCACATAGCTACCAGGAATGTTGCGAATCTGAATGAGCGCGCGAAAGGTGCAAAGACCATGAGACAGGTGAAGAGAATATGAGCGTATTTCCAGGCCGTGAGAAGGTCAGGCTTGTGTTTGTTGATTTTGTCCATGATGCTTGCAATGGCGGCGGGAGGACGATGGGTGAAATCATCTTCATCTGGGGATCGGATAAATGTAGGTAGTATAAGCGCAGAGATAAAATTGACGAGGGAGAAGATGACCAGTGACAAACTCCCAATACGCCCCATGTCTCCTAAAGCATCTTTGGAAGTTTTAACATCATGAGTAGCAGGGTCGCGGAAGTAGATCTCCCCGATAAAAGTCGTGCTGTACATGTGGAAAGGAAACCAGCCAATCCAGCTCCAGAGTTGGACGTTGCAAATGGCTTGTATTTTGGGTGGAAGATTTGCGGTTGCTTTGAAAACCTTCTTGATGATCTGAAGGCCGTTAATAGGTTCATCAGCATCTTTTCCTGAGACAAGGACCCGTTCGGTGACAGCCCAGGAGGTAACACCACTGGTGATGAGCAGCACGCTGGCCGAGATTACACACAGTTTCTTGAACTGGGTGTCTCCATACGAAGGGCCGAGAAGTTTGACGAGGTCCAAGGTCCCAATGAAGTAACCAACTAAATGACCACTTGATACCATTCGGCTCCCTTCATGTTTATTAGCACAAATCCCTTTTCGAGAAAAGGGCATTCTTACCCCAAGCACTGCCCAATTGCTGTTTAGCAATAGGAAGCGTATCAACAATTAATGCCCTACAACACGCCTGCACAGCATTAACCGCGAAATCAATTCCGTAAATCGACAGCACAGCCACTATTATTCTCCAAGTCCTTCTCGATTCTCCCTCAGCTACAAAATATGCCGCTATCTCCTTTGCCCATCCAAGTGTAAGCAAACATATCGCAGTGATAACCGCGCCTAGTATCAGGAAGGGTCTCCGTCTTCCGTATTTCGACTTCGATCGGTCCGCAATGACGCCAACTATGGGCTGCATGATAAGGCCTGAGATTGGGCCTGCGATCCATACTAAGGAGGTACCAGATTTAGTGAGCCCAAGGGCAAGGAGATAGGGTGTGCAATCTAGAGTCTAAGGTCAACGTCGATGCCGAGAGTATGAGGCATTAATGTGGCCTACAAGTCATTTCAATCCCCCAAACAAACCTAAACGCACCGATAAGTTAGACTGCGACCCAGACAAGGCAATAGAATGGACCGTACTGCAATCCAACCAGCGAAAACGTCAAGAGCGCCATCCGCATTGACTCCGACGAGCCCTTCACAGAGGGTTGTCCACTCCATACCGACATGTCTGCCTCTTCCTCTGTAACTCTGTTCACTCCTACTCCACTTCTAGAAATTCTACGAGTGTCTTCGTCTCGTCCACAACCTCATGACCGCGCGGATTGAAATGAAGGAGCAGGTCTACCGTGTCATCTCCATTAGCAATGGTCATCGAGATCGCATAGAACAGGAGACAGTATGGGGAAAGGAAGAAGACATACAGATACATTCACATGTCAGATACGTAGTCAATTATTTCAGTCGAGTTGAGGAATAGAGCAAGCCTCATAGAATATGTCCCGTACTTTGGCGTTCGGGACAGCTAAGCGGAAGACAAGGCTGAACAGGGGGATGGATAATGGCTAAGAATAGGAACATCTCACGATCTAAATTGTATGACGTGGTAATATGTACTATATATACGGACAGGACAATCTTCAATTGGGTATCTTTACATCTGAAATGCGCAGCAATGCTATTCGTTTACAACTTTTCCATCCGAGTTTCAAGTTCCTTGACCCATCCTTCAACTACTTTCATATTCCCAGTCATGGTGGTCTCTCCTTGCTTCATAGCTGCTTCAACTTTCTCTAAGCCTTCTCTCCATTTCTTTATATCTTCTGCCATTTCAGCTTGTTGCTTTTCGACTCTGTCAAGACTCTCGCTAGCTGTAGCAGCATCTGCATGAATAGCTCTTAATGATCTCAGTCTGTCCAATAAAGACGGTAAAAGTGGTGCAAGATTCTCAATAGTCGGGAGAGTACCATAAAGAGCGTTGATCTTGGCCACTCGCTCTGAATCCTCACCCTCTTTCGCAACGGGATCTGCACCAGCTGCTCGCAGAGCGTCATAGGCTGCCTTGGCAGCTCTCCTAGATTCTTCGAGCTTTTCAGCTTCTTGCGTCAAAGTGCGCACCCTGCGACTGACGCTATCCAAGGATGATGGAGTGGATTGCGATATGACTGAAATCTGTCCCTGTAGAGTATCGAGTGTCGGTAAGATCGCTCTGGGCACGCCGTTTATATTCGACGAAATGATACCTGCTGGATTGATGCCTAGAGCCTTTTCAAGGAGCGCTAATCTTGAATCGAAGTCGGCGGCTTTTGCAAGAGCATGACTTTGCTGATAAACAGGTGCGTAGGTAACCGTATAGGTAGCCGGTTCACTGACTCCTTGTAATGATTGTGGAGGACCGTTGGCTCTAATGCCAGTTCCAAGATCTTTTGAAAATTTTCCAGGCATACTTCTCCTTGCAGCTATTTGACTGCTAGATATCCCTTCCAGCATCCTGCTCAAAACCGTCACGTCGGGCTCCAGGTCTGCAACATCCTCACCAGCTGCATCACCATTTGCAGATTGTCGTCTGCCAAACTCTTCTTTCACTTCTGTGAGTTCTCGCTTTAGTCTAGCCAACTTTCTTTCCAGACTCTCCCCGTCTTCCTCGTCGCTGAAATCTCCATATTCTTCTGTGCCGTCCTCTTGTTTCCTTTGCCTTCTCGAAGAAGCTTTGTACGATTTCCGCTTCGCTGTGACTCGGTCGGAGAAGTCTACATCTCGAGCATCGATTATAGCAGGATCGAACCGCAAACGGGCCTCGTCAGGATGTAGTCGTGAGCGAGAAATTCCGGGGGTCTCGTCTTCCACCTCATCAAAGTCTTTGTAGGAAGACGAGGTAGATTCCGATCGCGCCCTACCAGTCTAAACTTGTCAATCATCGCTATCGTAAAGGAGCTGGCAACGAACCGGTGTTGTGGAGGTACCATCAGTCAACTCAGGAGTTTCGTATATATCTGGTGCTGAATCCTACGATCAATTAGGGTGACTTCTAAGGGGCTCAGAGTAGACGCATACCAAGTCAGGAAGATTGGCATACTTCCTGTTGAGAGCCATTTTGGGTTGTTTGTGGCTCTTACAAAGGCTGCTTCCCGTGCTTCAGGAACCAGAGGCATTTGCAATGCAAGGGTCTGTTTTGGCGTCGAAGCTTGGACCATCAAACTTTCGTGTTGAAGCTTGAACTTCAATTTACTGTTTTCTTTCCAACATCCGCTCAAATCTTCGTTCCTATTGGAAATTGGTCAAACTTCTACACCTGCCTGCCCAATTGCCTCTCCCGTTTTGATTCTTCCCCTTCAACAGCCTCAAACGTAGGGATATGATCTTCGGAAGTAGACTTTCAATGTCCCGCAATCGCTTATCAGCTAAGTGGACTCGACTCGGAAGCGCGACGCGACAAACCCTCTTTCTTCATGCCCCCTCTACCAGTATACCATTTGGGAAACGACAAACCGAGACGTGCAGGTTTGACAAAATCAGGGTATAGAGGGCCTTCCCTTCTCACTATTAATGGTTTAAAAAGTCAATCCCAGAATACGATGCCTACGAAATTTTCCCAAAATTACCCTGTCCCAGCTTTAAAGAAGAATCTGATTGGGAAGGATGATATGTTCGGTGGGAAACCAGAAGAGGATATCAATCGAGAGCCTGACAGTGATGCTTCTTCTGAAGAAGATGGCAAGAATACTACCGACATAGAGACTTGGGATCAGATAGAGGCCAGAAAAAAGTATGGAATTGGGAAGCGATATGGAGGAAACACAGGCAATAGCGGTTCTAAAAGCAGTTCAAACACTCAAAGTTCAAGGAGGTTCAATGCATCTCCAAGCTCAAATACTTCAACAGAAAGCCAGAAGAGAAAAAGTAACGGGGACCCACCGAAACTTGGAGCAAGTATGGTAGATGCACATGGCAGGTTGAATGTCACTGGAAATAAACGAGCCAAATATGGGAGTTCTAGTCAACGTCAAAACGGGTACGGGAAGATTTCGTCCTCCCATAAACCAGGGACAAAAGCTTCTCCAGGTATACTTATTCAACATGTATGAGGTGATTCAAATTACTGATTAGTTGAAACTTTAGTTACTCCAAAGAAGGAGTTTAAAACTCCAGACATTCCGTCAAGCTCTGAAGAAGTTGATACTCCGGACAGCAATTTACCGAAAAGGTTTCAAAAGTCATCTTTAGACCTCGATAGTCCTACAGAAGACACAGAGACTAGAAAGGTGTTTGAAAAGCCAGAACTTCCAGAAAGTAGTCCTTTATCATCAGAACCATCTACTCGTTTTAAACGCCCCGAAATTTCCAGCAGCCCCACCAACGCTGAAGACGGGGTACTATCCAAACAAACCGATGCCAGATCTTCTTTTCGTAAAAAAATCCATGGTGGCGATTCTGATATGTCGTTGCATAGTTCTGATCCTATCGCAACTCGCCCCGCACAGAAATCTAGGACCGAGGAAGAATATCCAGCAACTCAATTACCAACGTTCATCAACTATATGGATGATCTCCCTGATGATGTTCTGGAAACGGCTCGAGCAATGATTAGCTCGAATGGTAACTCATTTCAGTATTTAGCCAATGCCGCTATAAACGATGATATATCGGTAGTCACAATGCAAGCAAATCTTTGCCCATTGTGCAACGAGCCCGTCGAAGCCGAGGATTTCAAAACCTACAAGGATATGAACACCCGAGAGCAGGGTAGGTTCTGTCTAATGCACAGGAAAAAGACCGCAATGACAGAGTGGAGCATCAAAGGTTATCCTGAGATCAACTGGAATAAGCTTGACTCGAGGATTTCCAAGCACCACTCATTCATCAAGAAATTGATTAACGGATCAGATTCCCACTACCGAGATCTTCTACAAGAGAAAGTGGATGCAGGAAAAGATCGCAACCTGAGACAAATGACCTCCAATCTCACTCCTGGTTATTATGGTAGTCGGGGTCTCCGTGCGATTTCAGAGAACGTCATGAGGAAATTTACTCCACTTCTAAAGAAACGAATGGTACAAGACGACTTAATGTCTGCCAGAGGAGTAAATCCTTATGTGCAACATGTTCTGGTGCCAGAAGTGGCAGTACTTTTTATCCAAGAAGATATGGGTGTTCTAATAGACGAAGCAAGACAGATACTGGCTGATAGTGCGGCGGTGGGCGATCTTCTCAATGAGGAGCTTCAAGATGTGATTAGAAAACGAATAGAGGATAGCGACGACGACGAAAACGAAGAAGCTGGGTAGGAAGTTTGATTGAACGGAATTTGCACATCTTGCATTTACAGAAGTCGGCTTGGCTAGCGCTAGAACGCTATAGAAACCATAGGTACTACTATCATTAGAACCACTATAAAAACCAGCTTTTGTTTACTCCCATCAAAGTCTATTCAATTTTAGGGACAGATGTGATTCTTGCGTCTTCCATTTCGAGCCAGTCCTAGCATCGCGAAAGTATTGACACTTTTTGTGTAATCCCATTTCCTTCGTGGCTCCTGCCTCGAGAAACGTTTCGAGTCAAATGACAACTTTTCTTTCTAACTCCGTCCAAGTGCTTTTTCTTTTTGCTTATTTAAAAAATGACCTTTAAGTTATTTTTGCAGCTACTGATCTCGAGATGGCTTAATTGGCCAAGGCAGACGAGTCTGCCTAGTCGAGTCACGACAGCCTTACCACCACATAAAGCACATCACATCCCCCCACAACCTTGAACATTTAATCTTTCACATCGCCATAAGACGACAGCCTAAAGATGTCTCGAGTCAAAGACAAGAGGCCACCATGGATTGTTCCCGGGAAGTACGACGAAAAAAAGGATAAAGAAGCCAGCCAGCCTTTGACCCTAGCCCAGAGGCAAACCCAGCGATTGCGAATCAGACTTGAAGATCTGGAAAGGTCTAGAGCAAATCTCCAACCGCATCAAAAATGGCCCACACCAGAAGCGATCAAGAAATTCAAGGAGGCCCAGAATCGAGAAGTAGAACAGAAAGCTGAAGGTCCCGAAAAGGCTCGCCCAGCTCCTATCACCTTAGACGTTTCTTTTCCATTTCCTCTCACCAGACGAGCTTTAGACCAGGGGCCGAGGAAATTCTCTCGGTTTGGTGAGCTGCCATATGAACTTCGTCATATGATCTGGGAAATGGCATTTAATGGGCCGAAATTCATCGAAGCTCAATTTTGCACTGATTTCCAGAATATTGTCCTTATAAATCACGATGAGCGTGATGACCCTCTCAAGTTGGTCTGCCATGAGAGTAGAGATATTGCTCTTTCTTTGTCTTCGAGCAATTCGGCTAAAGCATACTTGAGGCTTCATCCAAGGTAAGGTTTCTATTCTCAATTAGAAACGGGGTTGAGTAACATAGCTAGTCCGTCGAAAGACCGAGCGCCGCTGGACGAGGCTCCTATCCATCTTAGCGGAAGACTAGGCTTCGTCCCAAAGCAAGACACGGTGTTCATCCGCTCTTGGGATGGCCCGTCTTTCTCTATCTTTAGATGTTTTACCATGTTCTACAGAGATGAAACTATCCGACACCTTGCGCTTCCATTTAGCATGATGAATCCCATGATGGAATTTGAAGGCCAAATTCCGTTTCCACCACCTGTGAGAGACCTCAAGACCTTGACTTTCATGCTGGGTTGCGAAGAGAAGAGTCGGAAACCTGGCAAATATGTAGAATTAAGAGATGTAGAGGAGTGGTTTGCTGATGGTAGGTGCAGGGAGGTGAATTTTGGTGACACTCTTTGCGATATTGCCGATCTGCCGTCACGTATATCAAAAAGTTCGAGGTGGTGCGGTAGAAATGTGAAAGTAAGGTTCGTGGCGTGGAAGCGAGGGACCTGACAGGTATTCTGTGCGTCATTTGGCTGAATGAGAGGCTTTGGGTAGCTTTAAATACCAGATGTATTGACAGCGGGAAATGGTACTGGGGAATGAGGTTAAAGAATATGCTACAACAGGCGTACAAGGCACAGGCTAGGACATTATTTTCTGCTTTATACCACCTCACGATATCAAGAATGAAGAGTCGCTCCAACCTTGGAATATTATCTGCCTTTTCATTTCTAGAATCCCAACACCTCAAAGCCAGAAATTGAATGAAAGCGACCACAATAACACGACTCGCTTAATCCCCTCTAATAGCTCCCAGATAAATAGACACGACCTAGAAACTTGCAACCAAAAAATCCCTTGCACGAATCCGGAAGCGAGAAAGATCACCCACCAAAGGCACAAGAGAGAGTACGCAGGCCGATAAAGAGCCAGACATCATGATTGGAGGCATCCGGCTTCATATCCTCGACTCTTGGCTCTACGACCCCTACTCCGAGCACGCTCCGTGTTTGGTATCGCGAGTTACTATCTCTACTAAAGAGCACTATGAGGTCATTGGCGGCTCCTCTAAAGAGATGGGAGGGCGCGTGGGAAGAGGTATCAAGACACCGAGCGATTACGGCACGGTTTCCTACTCTGTTTGAGTAGGTACGTGGTTTTAGTTTACGCTTGGAGTGAGGATTAGAGAGGCGAAATCTGCGGCTGTAAACGAGATGATCTTGTGGCTCTCTATAGATACCGATAATGTATGCACACTCTAGGTAAATGAATTAAATCTGATGGCATTATTGCGATTAATTCTACAAAGATATAAACAAAGACTCGGCAATCAAAACTAAACAAGGTTCAATCCAACCTAGTGAGTTTGAGAATATCATGCCGGTGAAAGAAACTCCTATTTCGCTTGCCAAACACGTCTGTCTCATATTAGCACAATTGAATGATTTGAGGGACCGGACTTACACATAGGAACTGTGAGAAGGAAGATAAACACTTGAACACTGGAGATCCACATGAATGTTTTGAATGGGCCACCTAGAACCACCCAGTGGTACGCACTAAAGGTCAAGCCGAAAGACAGAAAATTCTAGCAAAGTGTGAGAAGAAGCTTCCAGTTGGATTGATACATGACTGACCTTGAATATGAGCATGCATGTAAATGCTTCAATTGCAATATCGCCTATTTCAGTGTCAATTTCGATAGCAAGAGTTGGATCTGGGTGAACTCACGGTGTGCATCAATGATATAAAGGCCTGCAGAAACAGCGCTAATAATCATACCTGCAACCTGCATCCCAAAAGCGAAGATTGGGACATAATGAGAGTAGTCACTAGGGTAAGTAGTGGCGACACCGAAGAGGTACAGTCCCGTGATGCCAGATACAAAAGCGGGAATGATGAGCAGAAGTCGAAATTCGGGCTCATATATCCCGTTGTTCCTTCTTGTCATGAACTTTGCACTCCAATCTGCCAGCAAACCGGCTAATGCAAACCCCAGAATAGCGCCAATGAACGCTCCCGTATATGCATAGCCGGTTTTGACCTCATTCCAGTAATTGGGTGGACCAATGAAGATAGCCGCCAGGAGAATGCCAATGAAGACGGTCCAGCCGACCATGGTCCCTTGAATAAGACAAGCCCAGAAAATTGCTGGATGGCCAAAGAGAGGGAAGGGACGGAGAAGAAGTTTGAACAGGTTTTCATCTGACACTCTGCCATTGATCGGTAACAGGGTTTGAGCGAAGCTCTTCTTAGGGTTATTTGCGCCAGTGCCTTTGCCTTCAGGAACGATTTTCTCTGGAACTTGAGTCTTTTCTCTTGCATCCTCGCTTGACTCTTCCTGCCCGTTGCGTATATCATCTCCATGAGAACTATGAAGCTCATGGCCTCTATCTTGAAATAGGCGGACATCGTCCGTTGAGGCCATATCTGTATTGAAATGCGCAGAACGTCGAAATGCTGTCTCTGGTATAAAAAAAAAGACTAGCGGTAGGCAGACGGCAGTAAAAATAGCCACGAAATAGAAGCTCCACTTCCATCCAATCGAGTGAGTAATTTTCCCGACAAGGATCGGAGTGAAAAATGCACCACCGAACAATGCAAGACTGGAAAGTGCCATTCTAATGCCTCGTTGCTATGCCGAGTTAGTGCAGTTAGATTTGTTAGCAGGGTTCCTTACATGAACAAAATACAAATCTCCAATGGTTGCATTAACCAAGGCTTCAAATGGCGCTGTACCAACACCCTGAAGGATCCTCGCCCCTAGCAAGCTCCTATAACTTTTCGATGCACCTCCCCAGGCGGAAGAAATAATGACGAGAACTGTACCAAGTAAGAAAAGATGTCGTTTTCCCCACACTCTCGCAGATGGTACAAAAAGGATTCCAGCACACCCAACACCCAGAAGGAAGTAACCCGTTAGTTCTGCAACCTGAGTGATTTTTCTATGGAGAATCAAAGAAATCGTTATAGTGTTTGCTGCGAGGATGGGTCCGAGGCATGTGGCAAACACAGAAACAACTGAGAGGACCAAGAGAAGTAGATCGCGCTTCCACAATGGCCAGTTCTATAAATTATCAGTATTGCACGTAAATCTAGAAACTCTTATTTGGCCTTCTGTGTTGTGGGATTAAACTTCAGTGAAACATGAACCAGGTGAAAGCACCGTACAAAACGTATTTTAGCTGCCCCGCAGCATCGAACTCTCGATACCAGAGGCCAAGAAGGATAGAGCAGTCTCAAATTCCCGATTGGATTGAGAGAATGAAAGCTGCTCGATATGCCAAGGACCTGTACAGCATCTGCGACGCGGACTGCCAGTTTCACTTGATGGCGTGTACCCCCTCTGGGTGTTCAAAATTGCAGCACCGTTCTGTACGCAACACCAATATCGCCACTACAGGTCTCAATCTTCGGTGTCTTGAGATTCCACCCATCATGTATTGTTCGTGCGACGAAATAGCAAAGGATCGAAGAACGTACTAGGGGATCATTTGGGTCATCGCTTGGCTGTGGGACCAAGATAATCGGGACTGGACCTGATCTGTCGCATTTCAGGCCTTGGGCATCCTCAGAAGTAGCGGCTTGGGGTCTATCTGGGTCGTCAAAATATCTTGTCGTCCCTATAGGTGTCAGCAAAGGTCGAGCAGTCGCTATCACAACGTCGCATACCTGGAACATGTTCCATTGACTTGGACTCTAATATTCCCAATCCCATCTTGACGACGGTCTGCGAGACCACACGCACAAAGATACCAGCGGTCGAGAATGCGAAGAACGCAGAGATGGAGATTCGACGTTCTTAAGGAGACCCAGCATCGAGAGGCCGAGCCGAATTGATGTCTCAGCGGGTGCTGCACCAGTCGTGAGGCTGAACACCACTCACTCTGACCCTCTCGAGTGTGGCGCGTACAAGACGAGCGAATGAAGATGAAAGGAGCATGCAGGCTTCAGACAAGGCTATGACGGTTCGTTTGCTGTGGCTCTATGTGTGTGGTAAAGCGACCAGTCTTCTGCCCTGTCTTCTTGTGGTTATTCCTACTGGATCTACGGTCTGCGATGCTGCGCCGAGCAAGATTACATGGCCAGGGCCGTACTGTACTGTGTAGCTCGCTGTACAGCGTTCCAGTCAGATTCTCCAAAATGTTTTCGCACCCAGTTACCGGGAAAGCAGTAACTCGTAGTCGTTTTCGTTCCGAACAGGCCGTGATGCCCATGCCCATGCCCTGCTATTACTTGGCAACTCCTCCCAGCGCAGCGTTTTGATGGAAGCCGCGCAGGTTGACGCCTCGGTTGCAATATATCTTCTCTTGCGTGGGTTGGGTTATTGGCTTGGACTTAACCTTGACAATGGTCCTCCTCCGCGCTGGTGGGTGAATTCGCAGGCGCACCGCAGGCAATTTAAAATCATACCAGTTCGGTTTTGGTGCAGATCAGAACGCTCGGCTTCTAGGCCTGATTGGGTTGGAGCATTAAGGTTGTGGATGGCTGAATCCCAGCATCAGCAATGAGGGGGGCGAGTCCCAGCCAATCCAGAATCGACTTCCCGTTCCTGATGGTCGAAGAATTCCACCGGAGAATTGGCAGCTCAGGGAGACGACGACCGTGTGGCCATCAGATTCACCTCCGCTCCATCATCGACAACACAAGTCGTATTCCATCGTCCTACTTAACAATCCCTTCGCCCACCAATTTATCCGCCATCTTTGTACCCTTTTAATTGAGACACTCAAATTACTTTCGAATCAGCAGCCATGAGAACCACCGCGACTCTTCTCGCTGGAATTGCAGGCCTTGCAAGTGTTGCTTATGCTCAGAATGGCGTCCCAGTCTGCGGTGTCAGTTCCCCTTCGTCCTATCTACTTCTCCGCGCGCTTTCTTAACCCTAACTTCTCTGCTTCTAGCAACCATGCATCACCCCCTATGTTAGCGGAGCGTCTATCGCAGGTTGTGCGCAACTGGACGTGGCATGGTATATACGTCGTATCTGAACATCGACCCTCGTTAACCACTCTCTAGCATTTGTCGCAACTCCCTATTCCTCAGCGGTATCTCGTGCTGTCTCGAAGCAAGCTGTGACGCAGCCGATCAGCAATCAGCCGTCGATTTCGCTCTCAACCTTTGCTCAGTAAACGGTGTGACGGGTCTTCCCACCGCGGTGTCCTCCCTCTGCACATCATCCGTTACATTCACAGGTAGCGCTGGTACTGCAACAACTACTTCTGCCGGTTCCGCTTCTACAACCGCATCTAGCTCAGTAGCTTCCACGAGTGGCTCCGCCAGTCATACGAGTGCTGCCTCCACAGGCAGTTCCTCGGCCGCTTCCTCGACTGCTTCACCCACTGCTTCACCCAGTGCGAAAACGAATGCTGCTGGACAAAATGTTGCGGGTATGGGAGTTGGTATCTTAGGCGGTCTCGCGGGCTTTGCAGCTCTGTTGTAAAGGCCGGGTTAAGATGCCTTTAGTGAACTATCATTAAATGGGAGAAATCAGTTTCGCAAGGCTCGAGGAGATGTGTACATTTGGCTAACTTATGAATCATATAATCAACCTGCTAGGGAGATGTTGTAATACCATATTTATATTTACAGTATGCTTTAACCGAGGATTTAACTCGAACAACCAGATCAACCTACAAAGTTTGTTAAGTACCTATTTTTACGCACTTCTATTTGTTTGACATTGAGTTGTTGAATTTCTGCACCTCTTCAAACATTTAAAACCTGTGGAGCGGAAAGCATTACGGATTGTAACCCGATCTGTAACCTGAGCTTCCTTGCTAAACCCTCGTGTTTGTTTCTGACGTATCGTGTCCTGGGGACACAGCATCAAGTGAAACAAACCCTGGCCAGCCAAGTGGTCAATCTAAACCGCATCAACAGGGAAACAAAGTAAGAGCTAAGAGCCGACGAAGTTCTCCGGCTGTTCAGCTCGTATGAGATGTCCTCAAACAGTATCTCGTCGGGAGACTATTCAAGAATGAGACTAGTGCACGTTTTTGGACCGGAGCATCTCCAGGCGGTGGGTATCATGGGTGGTTGATTACACCCAGAAAGAATAGCGAGGTCTTGAAATGGTGCGGCCCGTTATGTTGGGCTGGGAGCTTTCCTTGATGCCAATTCATACACTCTTCTCAACTTTCCATCACCAGGCCATTCTTCCTATTGTGAGGGTTACACGCGAGTATTCATCTTCCAGTCATTGCTTCTTATACAGTGTCTCTTTATGTGTCTTGCCATCACCAGGGTCTTCATCATACCGAACCTTGCGGAATCCCAGAATATGGAGCAGAAATGTCCTGCTGATACTGAAAGACGATCTCAAAGACTTATCTATGCTGCCGGTATCCTTTCTTCTAGGACTTTTATTTGATGCCATCCTGTAAGTTACCGTAGTCAATTTGTGGAACGCAGGAACTTCGCCAGGTCCGAGGGATATCTTTTCATCTGGCGTCAACGACTCATATTTAAGAGCTTGGTGTGCGTCATTAATATGTACAACTACCACTCCTCGATTTCGGGGAATTTCTGCCTTGGTTGTATGGAATCTAAAGTCTTGTTCCTGACTAGTGTTGCTAGCCGGCAAGGAAGATGGACAAGCGCTAAATTCTCAGGGCAGATACTCACGAGAGATAGTGATGAGTTATTGTTCCTATATCAAATATCATAAAACAATGTTTTAGTGAGTGGATAACTAGCAGAAGCTTTACTTTGCCTGGGTTTAGTCCTTAGTCATTCCCACGCTTGGTTTGGCTTAAGGATTGCCCGCCACGTATCGAACCATTAACTTTCGAACAAATACAGTAAGAAATTCCAATCCATCTAGTTGGAAATTTATGAGCATTCAGCTTGTTTCTAGCTTTTTCAAGTGGCAGACATCATAAATAATTTATCCGTAGGAATGATCTCACCAGAAATGGATGTTCATTACACTGATCTGCACGTGATGTGATCTGCACGGACGTGTTACCTTAGGCTGTCAGTTTACCTTCACCTTGCTTGACCTTCACCTTCTAGCCTCATACCAGTCTCGGGAAACAATCGAAGCAACTAACATTTGGCGCAATTCGACTCAACCCCTCTCTTTTCTACAATTCTTGAATATGGATCGCGCACTTGATGAGATTGTCGCGGAACGTCATGTAAGATGCTGCAAAACATCCTGTCAGCAAGGGGTTTTGGACTGATTTGTTCACAGCGCGGTGGTGGTGGTGGCGGACGCTCTCGAGGAGGACGTCGTGGTGGCCGGAGAAATGACCGTACAGAGTATCCTCGTGACGGCGTAAGAAAGGTCAGTTGTCCAAGAGCGTTGCTGTATTGGGGCATGGCTAATGCAGCTGCGCAGGTTTATACACCTCCTCCTCCTCCTCATTACTCTGCACCTGACTCTTCGACATTTCCTTCTTGAGCCTCCTCGAAGCCGAAGACACCGTACGCAGGTGGTGTAGAGAAGTACATAAATTGAATATATCAGCTAACCCAGCCCTCCGTTCCTCAGCCGGTTCGAGATGAGAATAGAAATATAGACTCGTATGTCGTATTGCCTTTAAATTGAAACATACCACTAATTCATTGTAGGGAATGGGTACATGACAAGTTCGACGACAATAGTATGGATGCGACTTTTTGGTTATTGGATATGTTACTAATGCAATCCTAGCTGGACGACGAGCTGCTCGTGTTGAACGACGTTACTCCCCCGAGCCTGTTTAGTAAGTCATACTGTGCTGGTATTCCCTTCTGATCCTAATTGTGCGCAGCGAGGCCTCAAGCTCGAAGCTTCGAGTTGAAAATCTACATTACGACCTAACGGAGGATGATTTGGATGTATGTTCAAGCACAAAACTATCGGAACTTGAGGCTTACACAAGCACAGGATCTCTTCAATCGCATCGGACCAGTCCTCAAACTATCTTTGACCTACGATCGTGCCGGTCGCTCGGAAGGCATCGCATACGTAACATATGAATCTTCACACGATGCGAAGAAAGCAATCCGCGAATTTGATGGTGCCAACGCAAAGGGTCAGCCAATCCGTCTGATCTCCATTCCATCAGGTCCTTCTGGTGGTCGTCGAAACGCACCTCCACCCCGTTCCCTCTTTGACCGTGTTACGGGTGGTCCAGCACCGAGTCGTTCCCGTTCGGGGTCACCTATTCGACATTCAGACGTGAGGGGTCCAGCGCCGAGCAACGTTGATCGTTATGTCCCTGGTAGAGGTGGTCGCGACCGTGATCGTTCTCGCAGTCCTCGACCACGTGGAGGACGAGGCAGAGATGGCAGAAGACCCGGCGTCAGGAGAGAGCGTGGCGAGAGAAACGGTAGCGTACGGGGTGAGAGAATGGCTAAAGATGGGAGACCCCGGAAGACACAAGAGGAATTGGATGCAGAGATGGAGGATTATTTTGGTGGCAAGGACAAGAGCGAGGGAGCTGCACCTGCAGCACCTCAAACTACCGCTATCGAGGATGAAGACATGATCTTGTGAGCTGACATGTTCCATCAGAAGAATGAACCTCGTAAGAACACGAGGCCGAGAGACTGAAGTACAGACATGTCAAGGACTCGGCCTAGTCCAGGATTGAAAATACATTCTCCGCTGTGTACAAAGTAATTGTGCTCTTCTCAATTGACAGGATCCCATGCTTGAAATTGTAGCATAATCGTAGCCATTGCCATGTCACATGTTCACGCCTCTCTTCTTGGGATTGGATTTTAATCGTTTCATAGTGGTCGCAGCCTGGGGGATTAGTAGGCCAGGCCACGGGTCTCTGGAGAAGCGCGCGTCTCGGTGTCAGGCTGTGTCAGTGTTCCCGGAGGGATGGTCGGGAGGCGCAAGTAGTCTCTTGGCGGCGTCAGGTCTCGTTTTCAGGCTGCAGCAGACGGTAGGAGAGAGCAAAAGCTTGCGAGCCTGCGCAGACCGGGGAAGAATGGACGAAGGATAAAGTCCTGGAGATCTTCCAAGATGACTTGTTCTCTCTTCAACTCATGCGCCGGTCAGTATTATGTTAGCATGTAGAGCCTCAGGTCAGTGCCCTGTCCTTGGAGGGTCGGTGCTGAATCCTGTCGGCACTCAGGGTGGTCGAAAGTCAGAATTATTCGTTCGCCGTGTCGTGGCGCCTGACGGTCAGCGTGCTCGTCCCAAGTTGCGGCAGAGGGTAGTTGGGAGGGTAAGCTGAAGCTAGTGAGATGAACTGCTCGAGTGTGCTGAGGTCTGGTCCAATTAGTGATTCTTGAGGCCCGCCAGTGAGCTGGATGGCTTCCACTCACGATGTCTTGGGGGTGAAGTTGTTGGGTGCTTCTACCGCTCCGGGCCGCTGGGCGACATTAGGTACAGCAGCTCCCTGCTGCTTTTGGCTCTGCGCCTCCAAGGCTCCCACCCGCCGCTCTTGCGATTGGCCCTTCACATCGTCGCCTCCCACGGTCTTCCAGGCTGTGCATCTCCCCCGCATTGCTCGACCACCACCACCACCCCAAGCTTAGCAAAGCTCCGAATCCTTCCATCATCACCACCACCACCACCACCACCACTACCACCACCACCACCACCCACCACCACCAACCTATTTTTGGCCTCCCCAAAATGCCTCTCGATGCTCCGAATTCTGCCTCCTGTCGACGATGCAACGCCGCAGGAAAACAGCACTGCCTGCCTCAGCATGGAAAGTGGAAACGCTTCCGTTTCTCCCATTCATCGTCTGAGTGTGGGAAACATATGTAAGTGTGAAAGGACTCAAGTGAGTTCCCTTTAATTCTTCTACTGCCAACTCGCATCTCGTAGGATTGGGGAGAATTGTCTCCATCCTGCTGAATATCTCACCGAGACCGCATCCCAGCCTGGCCCCCAAGCCAATATTGGACATCATCTCAGCATGTCATATTATCCTCTATAAACTTTTCGTCTCTTCTTTTATTCGTTCTTCTTGCCTCTGTTCGTTGGAATGAGCTGCATGTACCATCATGTATGCTCTTGCGCGTCTGGCCATGAGCGTGATGGCTCTGCTCCATGCAGTTGATGCAAGCAATGCCATGGATCGTCGAGGTAAGCGATCCCGCATATATCGACGTGTTTTAAAACTAACTGGGATGTCAAAGTGCATCTGATGAGAAGGTATTATGCCAATACCACTACCACAGTACTCTCTCCGCCAGTAACGAGTACTTCCATCTGGGAATCTTGCACGACAACAATCACTTCGATCATCGGCCAGAGCTTCGTTCAGAGTGGTGGTTCCTGTATCCAGACCTCGACTATCATTTCTACTCCTTCAAGTTTGGTGACTGCGACGAAATCCTCTAGCCAGTCCCTCTCCACGTTACCAGATTCTACCACGGTACCACAGACTTCAGACCATCCTTTCGTAACAAGCCCACCGTTGCATTCGGAAAGTCAAAATCCAATTATTTCCTTGACTTCTTCCACATCTACCTTGTCACAAAGCCAATGGTCGCAATCCAGCTCACAAACGTCCCAAGTTTTCCAATCTTTAACCGTACTCAGCTCAATTTCAACCTCAATATCTCAAATTCAGACTCCTCCTCCTACCCAATCAACTGTTGAGCCCAGCTCTCAATCATCCACTTCGTTAAATCAACAAAGCTCGGCTAGCGCCATTTCATTTGTTCAGTCCGTGACCAACTCAGGCTCCCAAGCTGTGTTTCCCGTTTCCGCTTCAACAAGTTCTACTGCCCAAACACCTTCAGCGACTCCTCCAACGAGTACATTTTCAAATATAAATACCTCTACTTCACAACTTTCATCAAGCTTGAGAACCTCGCACCTTGTATCAGTACCATCCTTCTCCACAACCGCTCATCCTACAACTCAAACCTCGTCTTCTCAGCCGCCTCCTTCTCCAAGTTCGAGTTTAGACCACTCTCAAGCTCCAACTGCCGCTCAAAACCCAACCTCAACACCACCTCTGACCTCTACCACAACATCACTACGCCCAATCCTCATCGGCTCACAAACAGCGAGTCAAGACTCGGCATCAAACCTCGTAATTGGCTCCCAAACCCTCACCCCAGGCACCGATACTACCATTAGTGGCCAACACGTATCCATCGCCTCAGGCGGAGGGGTTATTATCAATCCGGCGCCAACCCCGACTCCAACCAATTCTCCCACCTCCCCAGCAGTCATCATCGTAGACGGCAGCGCCATAACCGCCAACTCTGCATCTGGGTTCGTCATCGGAACTCAGACACTCTACCCTGGGAGCGCCATCACAGCCAGCGGAGAAGTCATAACACTGCCTCTCTCCCTCGCCACCCCAACACAAACACCCACCCCCACCGCCGCACCACCGATCATAATCGGCACCCTCGCACTCACCCTCAATCCCTCCTCCGTCTACCAGCTCGGAAGCCTCACCCTCCTTCCCGGCTCCGCACTCACCATCTCAGGAGAGATCATCTCCTTGTCACCAACCGGCAACGAGGTCATTATCAATCCCGCTCCACCAGCTACGCTCATCACTTCGACTTCGTCGCAGAGCGTGATTGAGATTGCGGGACAGACCCTTGCGCCCGGTGGGAGGCTGACGGTGGGTGGAGAGGTACTGAGCTTAGCGAGTAGCGGCACCAGCACCGGTATTGTCGTCGTTGGTACCGCTGCTGTGACTGCCACAGGTTCAGGGAAGGCCGCTCCGACGGGAAAGAGCGGCGCTGCTTCTGCAGTGGGCGGGAAAGGCATGGCAAGCTTGGTAGGAGTTGTTTCTATTTTCGTTTCTGTCGTTACCCCAAGTTTATTTTAATGTGTACGGTTGACGAGCGGGTTCTATTGCATAGCACAGGAGGGCATGGTTGGCGTTTGTAATTGTGTACCTGCATGATTGAGCGATGAGGGAGTTTGCATGGCAGAGGAGTTTGGGATACATGTAATGGCATAGGTAGAAGGACGATACCCAACGGTCGATCAACTTGCACATATAGATTCATGTATATACTATCAACCCAAGACCATCTACTGTAAACAGAGATCTTCAGACGCCGTGTATCTTGAGCTTCTGTTGCGAATAAGGCTTAGTCTTCGGATCTTGGGAGCTACATCTATGCCTCTAGTGTTCCTCTAACATACTCTACCACCTCACGCTCCCTCGCTCCTCACTCGTTCTTCCGCCTCTTCGCCCGCAACCCTTCCCCCATCAACCCGGCCACATCCTCGACCGTCGTGCCCCTCACCCTCTTCCCGATCTTCTCCTGGCCGAGCACCTCGTTCTCAGCAACCTCCTTGTAGACCTCGGCCACGCCATCAAAGATGCCGTTGCCGTCGCCCGCAAAGCCTCCGTCCTCGCTGTGGCAGGTGGCGATCTCGTGCATCTCGCGCACCCAGCGGTAGGCCTTGGGGGGCATGTTCACGATGCCGCCCGCGGCTTTGAAGAGGCCCGGCATCCGGTGACTCACCTCTTGCTGCAGGATGGGAAGCACGCCGAGCGAGGAGGCCGTGGTGAAGGATTGGATGGCGAGCGCGGTGAAGCCTTTGGATAGGCTGGCGAAGCAGCATTTGAGTCCCGATGCGGATCCAATCTCGGGCGTGATGTGCTTAGCGTTGAGAGTCTCTTGGAGGTGGGTGGTGGGTAGCTGGATCGGGCCTGAGAGGGGGATGGTGGGTTTGTTCCAGGTTTGGAGCTCCTGTGTAGCTTGGCTGCTGGAGCGGCTGAGCTCGGGGAGGGTCTTGAGAGAGGGAGGGCCGCCGATAATTCCTCCGTCAATGAACTTTATGGAGGTGGGGATGAAGAGCGAGGCGATTCTGCGGGCAGAGCGCGGGGAGATGGCGTTGAGGTCCAGGTAATAGAGAGGTGTGGATTTGGTTTCTGTCAGAGAGGAAGCGGTGACGATTCTTTGGGCGGTAGAGAGAGCATCGCGAGGTGGCACGATGGACAGGATGTAGTCTGACTCTTTAACGAGGTCGGTGTCCGAGGGAAGAGTTTCAATGCCTGCGAGTCGAACGCGAGCGTGGGTGTCAGCGCTGAGATGAGTTAGCAGCTGGATGAAAATTACAACTTGAGATCGGAATATAGAGACTGTTGAAAGAGTTCAAATATTCGTTCTGTGACATGAGACGACATCTCTAGATATAACGAAAACTTGTCAAGTCTCTTCTACAGCAATATTTCATGCCAGAGATAAAAGTAGATTTCCATATCAAGCGCTCTCCATCAACCTAAACATCAACTTCAAAGCCCACTTGAGACTCTGATAATTCGCTGCAAAAGAACAGCCATGGACAGAAAGAAAACACAACCCCACCTTCGAGCCTCCAGGTTAGTTATGACACGATAATTATGATCAATGAGGAGTTTCGCGATGCCGGATCCCCTACCACCGAATTAGCACCGTAAACAGTTAAGAGTATCCAAGGTGCTCTAGAGCGTAGGGGTTATTTCAAGAACAGAGACGGAAGAGAATATGTGGCTATGCGACCTCCCATGCCCTAGAGCTCTCGCAGAAATAGTAGAGCTCGGTAGTAGATTAACACCTTACATGTCTCCAATACTCAGGATAGCCACAGTGGCAAGAGGCGGCATTTTGACAGTCTCGGGATGGGATTGTCGACTCGAAAGGGATCTAGAGATGCGTGACAAAGTTGTCGGAGTTCTGAGTTGGTTAGATGCTACTCACGACTTACGACATCTGACGTTATGTGATAGATCCAGAGCCACGTGATGTGCCGGTGCCGATGCCGCAATCTCGAGAGGGAGACTCCTGACCAGAGTGGTTGTGGAGGAAGTATATCTCCTTTTGCTTCATGGTTCTTCAATAGGAGCGGTTAGGAGCAGAGGTGTTTCTGGTTTTTGTGATTATAGAGTGAGGTTTACTCGTAACCTTATAAGCGCTAGGCTCTCAGACTTGGTCAGATGCCATTAAGCTCGCTCCACGCCTCTGTTTCGGCATAGTATAATTGCAGTAGAGTAAATATGTCTCGAGACTTTGCTCCTACTGTAGTTCAGAGGCTTTGCTGACATCATCAATGCCTAGTATTTGTAGTTCAAGGTATTTGAATCTGTCTTCATAGCCTAGCTCACAGCTGCTCCAGTGCTTTGTGCACTGGATGTCCCCAATTCCTCCACCTCCGACAGCACCAGCATGGCTCGGGAGATCTTCCAGCCGTTTCACTGCACGCAGGCCAATGGCAGGGCGCGCCTATTCGTATCCGAAGGAGCAGCGATCTCCGTCGTCGTCGTTGTCGTCGTCGCCACGCATGACGGGAGCAAATCGCATGGCGTACACATCCACCTGCTTTGCTAGCGACAAGCCACTCGCCTCGATGCGAGCCCCGTCGTCGCGCAATATGTTCAACTCCCCATCGCTCCCATCTTCTCATCAGCTCTTATAATCCTCTCTGGGAACGCCGTCAGCAGTTCATCCGGTTGCTTCTCCAATACTGCCTGAATCACCTCGTGCCCCTCGTCGCCTGAAAAAGCCAGCACGCCGTCTGAAACTCGGACGAGGCAGTCTGTTCTGCTGGGAGCCGGGAGATCCCCCGCAAAAGCAGCCCGTCGCAGAGAGCGGATCTCAGAGCGGCTTATTGTCGTCCTCTATAGAAAGGCTGGGGTTCCCTCGTCGTGTCGTACCATTTACTTGTCGTTCTTCGTCCATCGTCCAGCCTCGCCAGATGGCCAATAAGATCACCGATGCGCCCTTCAAGGCTATGACGGCTTTTTCTGCCCTCGCCTCGTATGCCATTGTTGCCCACAAGCCAGATGTGCTCTTCTATTCCCGCCCGAGTTATCTGGGGACCTTTGTCCTCTTCTTGACGTTGCATCTGATCGCCTGGGCCTGCTGGAAAGTTATATTGTACCCCAATTTCTTCTCTCCCAACCGGTAGGTTTTCATGAAACGGCTCTCAGGCGCCAGAGCTCCCTTCCAACGGTCCAAAGTGCTAACTTGATCATCACAGAAATTTCCCAAGTCCAGAAGGAGGATCATGGTGGAATGGCCATTTCCCAGAAATTACTGCATCAGTATCGGGTGCGCCAATGAGAAAATGGTATGTTTTTTTGACTTCAGTTGTATCCATCTTCGCTAATCTACCTAGGGTCAACACAATTCCCAATGAAGGAATAATCCGGTACCTCGCAATCTTCAACTCGGAGCGTCTGATAGTCACCTCTCCCAAAGCCCTGAGTGAAGTTCTCACCACTCGGAATTATGACTTTGCCAAACCTTCGCATGTGGCGGCCGGCATAGGCCGTCTCCTCGGCATTGGTGTCCTGCTCGCAGAAGGTGACGAGCACAAAGTCCAACGGCGTAACCTGATGCCCGCCTTCGCTTTCAGGCATATCAAAGATCTATGTCCCATCTTCTGGAGCAAATCTGTAGAAGCGGTAGAAGCCATGACCGTTGAAATTGGAGCGGGTGGAATCAAGAATGAAGACCTTCCAGAAGTCCACAGACGTTCTGATAGTGACAGCCATGTTGCCATCACAGAGATCGGGGAGTGGGCGAGTCGAGCTACACTGGATATCATCGGCGTAGCAGGTATGGGTCAAGATTTTGGTGCTATCAAAGACCCAGATACGCCTCTCAACCGCACATATCGCAAAGTGTTCAAGCCTTCCCGTCAGGCGCAAATTCTCGGCTTCTTAAATCTCCTCTTCCCAGGCTGGCTTGTTTCCCGACTGCCGATGGAGCGAAACGGCGAAATCGAAGCAGCCACGGCCATAATCCGGCAAACGTGCCGCTCATTAATCCGTTCCAAGAAAGAAAAACTTGAAAAGAATGCCCTAACAGACGTTGACATCCTCTCGGTTGCTCTCGAATCCGGCGGTTTCACCGAGGAAAACCTCATCGATCAAATGATGACCTTCCTCGCCGCCGGACACGAGACGACAGCTACCGCTATGGTTTGGACAGTGTACATGCTGTGCTTAAACCCGGACGTGCAAACTCGCTTGCGTGAGGAGATAAGAAAGCACCTCCCAAGCATCAACAGTGGAGAAACAGTAACCAGCACCCAAATCGATGCCCTCCCCTACCTCGCCGCTGTGGTGAATGAGATCCTCCGCTATTATCCCCCGGTCCCATTAACTCTCCGCGATGCCATCGTTGACACCACCTTACTCGGCCACCACATCCCGAAAGGAACCCGCATCATGCTCGTCCCCTGGGCGATCAACCACAGCGAATCACTCTGGGGCTCCGACGCAGGGAAATTCAACCCCGAACGCTGGCTCTCTCCCAATCCATTAGCAGCCAACGGCGGCGCGAATAGTAATTATAGCAACATGACTTTTCTCCACGGACCCAGGAGTTGCATTGGTCAGGCGTTCGCGAAAGAAGAATTCAAGTGTCTGCTTGCCGCTTGGATAGGCAGGTTTGAGTTTGAGATTAATGATAAGAACGAGTTGGACGAGGCCAATGTTTTGATCAAGGGAGGTATCACGGCGAAGCCGGCAAAGGGCATGTATTGTAGAGCGAGGGTGGTAGAGGGGTGGTAAATGTAGAGTGCGGAACGAGAGATTTATCTAATGACCCGGGACTTGGAAATCTGAGAGGATGTGATGATTAGGGATTTGGGTATAAGCTAACGGGAGCTACGATTGCATGTACAACTTGAGCATTTTGTGAGCCTGGAAAGTATGGGAATTGGATACTGGATGATTCTTGGTCGGGATATGGGTATCTGTGGATTTGTACACATAGTCGATATATACACATAACGTTCAATTCTGATATAGTCTTAAAGAATCGATTTCAACCATCCATGTTAAATAAGTTGTCAAAGAGAGTGTGTCAACACAGGAACAGACAACAGACTGGGACTAAATCATAATATCATTTCATCGATCAGCATTATCTATACAAGAAAATTACACTCTAATCAAAAGGAATCCTTCTGAACCCCTCTCCGCCACCACCCATCCTCTTCTTCATCTCCTGCGCGGCAGCAACACTACTCGGGACCTTGATACCACAACAATCACCCCAACTATTCATCTGATGCACATGTCTCATCCCATCAACCATGACCACAATTTCTCCCCCCTCGGGATCCTCCTCTTCACTCGGAACACCGAATTCCTCTTCTCTACTCATCTCTTCTTCCGCTGGCACCAGAGATCCGAAAAGAAAATGCTGCATCACCGGTAATTTCTTGAGCACTTCGGCTACGAACATGCGTCGCATTCCATCTTCTACCTTTTGCCAGTTCTTGGCTGACGAGATGTCGTCTAGCATCGGACTGTGCCAGCGAAGACCCTCGACGTTTTTAACGCTGTTCACAAAGTTTACTTGCCCTAGGTATAGGTACTCGTTGCCGTATTGTTCAAGAATCAAGCTTTGGTGGATGGAGAGAGGGCGGATATATGGGTGGTGCAGGAGTTGAGACGCTCCGAAGAGGAAGGGAAGGAATTGGTAATCATCGAGTCCCCACACACCATGCGAGCCGGCTGGTTCGAGGTAGTAGGTGGACTGGATTATACGCATGAGACTAAGGTAGCGGGTGAAGATTTTAAGGACGAGAGGGCGGAAATCAGCAGGTGTGATGACCTTGAGCTGGTAGAGACACAAAAGCCATATCACAAAATTTAGTTCATGGCCAGAGCCGTAGTCTATTCTTGTCCGATTACCGAAGGATTGCAAAAAGTACGTTGATATTTCGGTGATTGCTTCATCAGAGGGGACGCCTAACGCTTTATGCCAGTTCGTGTGCTCTCTTGCAGCGAGGTCGAGAAAGTCCCGAAAGCCCTTGTTACCAAATCGAGAGTCGCCTTGCTCTTCTGGCGGACTGCGGTTGACAACATCTTGGACATTGTCGAGAATGAGAAGGATGTTCTTGAGGGTGGGACTCAGGTCGCTCTCCTTGACCGCCGATATTGGGGTATCGATGACGGAGTCTGTGAGGCCGAAGACGAAGGATAGTAGAAGCTTGTATGTAGGAGAAGCTAGGAAGAGGTCATGATCTTTTGGGGAGAGGATTCTTCGCGTTGGTCTCTTGAATGTGATCGTCGAGAGCTCTGGTGGGGCTGGCAGAGTAGGGGTTTCAGGAACTGGCAGCGGATTAGGTGCAGGAGCTTGCCTTTTCCGAGGCTCTAGTTTGGGCAAACGATTTCGTAGATTGGGTATGCTGCTCGCAGACTTTTCAGTTGAACTTGAAGGCATTTTGATGGTGTCTTGATGTTTGCCTCCTTTGTGGTGGGATGTTGAAGAGGTGAGCCGAGCTCCCGCATCCTGGTGGGGCTGCGTCTACGAAAATTATTGACAGCTTCAAGTCGCAATCACACATTCACAGCTACGGATTTCAGGAGAGGACTCTAACACTCTCACACTAATCAATTAGATGGCTCTTTCCACAGATCTTTCAATACTGCTGTCCCCTTTACCTCGCGCAGACGGATCCGCGACCTTTTCGCAGAATGGCAACACAGTGATCGGGGCTGTAAATGGACCCCTAGAAATTGGACGAAATGATGAGCTCCCTGAAGAAGCAGCGATAGATGTTATTGTACGACCCGCAGCAGGCGCTGGCGGTCCGTATGTCCGAATGAATATTCAATGTGGTACAAGATCTGACTCGGAACGTTTTAGGTACACGGGAGAGACATCTTGAGTCCATCATTCAATCTACTCTTCGCCAAGTTGTGCTCATTCACAATTTTCCGCGAACTTTGATCCAGATAACTCTACAGATTACCAGCACTGCCGAAGATGATAATGCTGGTTCAAAACTGGTTCAAGCAAGTTCGGTATGTGGAATGTCCATATACTCAACAGCGTACATATTGATGTTTGATCTTCAGAATCTACGTATCCTCCCCACACTACTTCAAACGTCAATCCTCGCCCTTCTATCAGCCTCAATGCCTCTATCCATGACCCTAACGTCCACTCTCATTGCCCTCACGTCTAACGGTTCCTCGAGGACTATCATTCACAACCCGACCATTTCCCAGACACAAAGTGCCGACTCTGTTCACGTTCTAGCCTTCACATCTCATGGGGACCTACTGGTTGCAGAAAGTGAGGGAAGTTTTACTATGGATGATTGGGATGAAATTTATGAAGCAGGAAAAACGGAATGCTGTAACGATAGCGATGACGATGAAATCATGCAACACGAAGGATTGGATCAAGCCCCCCAACGCCTATCAACGTTTGTTAAGTCTGCTCTCCAGGAAAAGATATCCGCAGATCTTCATTGGAAGCAATGAGATGGATGGAGATTCAAGCAGCGCCTTTACAACTATACGCCGTTTCACGCCGATCCACCAACATGCTCTGGGCGGCTGCAGCAGTAAGAGGCTGGTGTTTACAGAAGATAACGAGTAGGATCGAGAAGGAATTCCAAGGCATGAATGCCAAGAAGTCAAAATGCTCCATGAAGGCAAGAGATACCTAGCGAGGGGCTCGCTAGGTTCGGTCCGCAATCTCCATTCGCAAAAAGCGCGGCTCGTGGAGGATACTGAAGTAAAAATAGAGCATGGAAACCGATACATCTAGCATTCTGATTCTCGGCCAGAGCTGGAAGCGGCATGCTGGACCGCATTTGTCGTTTCGAAATAGCCGAGCCCCTGATGGCCGAGGTTTCACCAACACTTAGTCCCAATGAAGTGAAGAATTGCTCAAGATGTGTGACAAGCTCGGGAGAATGTTGACACTGGCCCCTATATTCAGGATGTGATTGCCCCCTTTTTTTTAGTCCTCGCGGGACGCTGACAGGGCGCCGTGTTGTGAAGCCTTTCTAGCCTCAGAGATTCCCAGATATCAGACGAAGCGATCGCTTGGCAGTTTCTGATCCTCCGGTGCTACTTCCTCCCCGCGGCCTAGCCAACAAACGTCTCTCCTGTTGGCTGTAGACTCCAAACATTATGCAGTCTGTGATTGTCCAGTTCAGGTTAGACCCTGATGGTTGTCGCCGGCCGGGACTGAAAACGCTAGCTTGTCACGCCCGTGACTTTTGAGACGACGGTATCTCGAAACTCGCCTCCAAAAGGGAGGATCAGAGGGACCGAGGCAGTGTATAAGACCTCTCTCCGAATCTGCAGTGAAGAAGGCGTTCTGCAGTCTTCCTCACCAGACCCAAAGCGCCAGCTATCGCTTCTTCCGCAGAGCTCCGGTAGCTTGTGCAATACTTCGCCCTTTCTTTTCCCTTCCCAATCCTTTACTCGGCATGCTCTTTTCTTGCACATAGATTCTTTCCTGCAGCATTTTCGGGCGTCGACTTTCAATAGATCATAGACCGGGCGTCAATTCCTTCTCCTTCCTCGTTCAAGATACCCACTCATCGATCGCTGTCATAATCTTCTGAATACAGAGACACTTCTGTCATTTCGCTCTGCGAGACATATCACTATCACTGCAACCTTGTAGGCGCCGAGAGATTGATCGAAAGCTTATTCTCTCGCATCGGAACGAGTAATAGAGGGCATCACACTGTGACGCAGGGACAACCTCTTCGCTTAAGGACCCCTCCTATCGAGTAAGTGGAATGGTGAAGCTTCATGTTCACAACAACAAAGCCCTTCTGTTGCTTATTTCCCGAATCCATCATCTGGAAGATCTACCAAGTGGTTGGTGGCTTTCTGGATGGTTGCGGGGACGGCGAGAGACATGCTTTGTCTTGCCGCACAATGTCACAATGTCACAATGTCAACTGTCACACTCCCCCTCACCTGTTCACAAATCTTTTTCGATACTATTTCCCCTGTTCTTTTGCTCGACACAACGGCACAGAGATGGCTGGAAAAGGTGTCATACCGACGACTGACAGACATATATTCAGGTCCCGCCCGCTCGCTATTCACATACGGTTAAAGTCTTAGTTTGAATCCCACACACAGTTTCTCCATCACCGGCCCCGCCGCCTAGAACATCAACAGTAGACCGCTATTTCTGGTCACTCGGCTTGACAGTTCTATTTCAGGTGCAGCTCGGGGTTTTGCACCGGTTTAAATTCCTTCTGCCAGCAGAAACTTCGGTGGTCCTTGTCCCTCTCTGCCCCGCCAGTGCCGCTAAATCCGGGGTCTCACACAATGGCCAACTTCCACCAGCAGCTCGCTCCCACTTCATTCCACCCTGCGCTGACCAACCCCAATGATCTTACACTGCCTTCAATTGATGAGGTATCCGCACCTCACAAATCGGCGGACGCGCAGCCTTACTCTCCCCTTAAACCAAATGGATTGAACAATTCAAGCGTTGGAGATTCGCTCCTGCGTGAACGCGTACACCAACTCGAGTCGATCAACACGGAAAATTCTTACGACCTCGAACATGATCCTACCGAATCCTCTTTCTCCGCTGCTACAACAGTAGGGCAAAACTCCCCGAGCGACTCGGCTTCTCTCCCTTCCTCTCCGGTTCTCCCTTCTCCAAAATCTAAGATTACACACTCCCACCGAAAGAACGCCTACTCCGTCGAATCCATACCAAGACAAACTATAATCAAGGCATTGGCAACGGTAGGAAGGAATCAAAACCACAACAACTTGTCTCTGCCCGGCTTGGTCGCTGGGCACGTATCTATGGAGAACAGGCCAGGGACTGCTCAGTCCCAGAAGCTGTCTGCGGCTCTGTCGGACCTCGCTGGCCTAAGTGGAACTCCTACCACACCTCGCTTGACCGCGTTACAGTCGCCATGCTTTTACCATCAGAGATTCGACGACGTCCTCAATGTCGACAAAGTGCTTGAAGAGATCAGAGGAAACGAATGGATGTCACACTCTCGACTTTTGGCAACAGCAACCGGTGTACGAGAAATTTCAAAGCAGCTCCAACGCCGCCCAATTAAAAGAGCAGTACGCAATATTATGATTGTCACCAAGGCAAGAGATAATCAACTCGTCCACCTTACTCGCGAGCTAGCCCAGTGGATCATGAGCACCCCAAGATATGGCTCGGAACTTGGTGTCAATGTTTACGTTGATGCTAAGCTGGAGCACTCGAAGCGATTTGGCGCTGCTGAGATGCTTGAGGCTCATCCTAGTTTCACCCACCTCCTCCGATACTGGAAACCAGATATGTGCCGAAATCAGCCCGAGAAATTCGATCTAGTTCTCACGCTCGGTGGTGACGGAACTGTCTTGTTTACATCTTGGCTATTTCAAGGCATCGTTCCTCCAATTTTATCATTCGCCTTAGGCAGCTTAGGATTCTTGACAAACTTTGAATACGATAAATTCAAAGAGCAATTGAACAGGGTCATGGGTGAGGATGGCATGAGAGTCTCCATGCGAATGCGCTTCACTTGTACTGTCTATAAGAGCAATGCTACTGGAGGTGCCGACGAGGCTGAGCAATTCGAAGTTCTCAATGAACTTGTCATTGATCGTGGACCATCGCCGTATGTGTCGAACCTCGAGCTATACGGCGATAATGAACTTCTCACAGTTGTTCAAGCTGATGGTTGCATTTTCGCAACCCCTACCGGATCCACAGCTTATTCTCTTTCCGCAGGAGGTTCATTAGTTCATCCTGATATTCCGGCCATTCTCCTCACCCCAATTTGCCCTCACACATTATCCTTCCGCCCTATGGTTCTTTCTGATACTATGCTTCTCCGTGTTTCTATTCCAAGGAACTCTCGTGCTACAGCATATTGTTCTTTTGACGGGAAGAACAGAGTTGAGTTGAAGCAAGGCGATCATATTACCATCGCTGCATCTCAATATCCCTTTCCAACGGTCATGAAGTCTGGCGCAGAATGGTTCGATAGTGTGTCTACTTCTCTTAAGTGGAACACCCGAGGTGCAGCACAAAAGGGATGGGATGGCCTTGAGGATAACAAAGAGCAGGACACGGAGTGGGATATCGATTTTGATGACTCGGCGTATGGTACCAGTGAAGAGGGCAGCACTGTTGGAAGTCCGACCAGGAAGGATAGCACCTTCTGCTAGATTCAAGGTCTAACTCTTACCACCATGCTGGTCATTAGGTTTAGATGGTTCATGCAAATAACGGGCTCTGTGGGGCGTCTTTCTTGTGAATTCTTTCGGATTAGATGATTAGACGAGACAATTACATGACGGCAGTCTTGACTCATGTCAAGCTCCAAGCTATTTACCTTCAAATGTACAATCATTCTATCCCTATTCTCATTTCCGCAATTTCCGAACTCGAATAAATAATGGGATTGCGATCCGACGTATTCTTGCCTCGCAAGACTTTGACATGAGTCGGGACTTATGCGTTAAGAGCTTAGTGAGAATTAAATTCAGGAAGGCTTAAGTGAGGTCTTCATATCTCATTCTCCTCAAGGACTGCGTTTTTCAAATCATAGATCGTAAATTCCTTTCTTGTGTTGTATTCTTAACTACCTAAGTAGTGCTGTTTTTCGCTTAAGTATACTTTCCTCTGCACAGCCGAGATCTTACGTGCAATGCCTTACTACTCAGAAGATGACAGTGGTTTTACAATATATCGTCCTTTTCCTACTAGGTTTTCTCGGTCGTTTGGTTACCACCGAAAGTATTTATTCTTGAAGTAGCCTGTCGTTTCCGTTCTGAATTTCGTGCGCATTTGCTGTAGTACTGAGAGATCATGGTCTGCATTCACTTGTCTTGCTACTTCCAAATTTTCTTGCGTGTTTGAGTTACTATTAAAAGATGTTGCTCTTCAATTCACTTGTATGAATTTTCTCCTATTGTTGTCTCTGCTTCTGCCATCGCTTCCTATTGTGATCTTCTCTCGTCTCATCTCTCCCTGTTCAGTCTCTTATTATTGTTATTTCCTACTCACTTCTTCTCGTGGTATAACTTCCTATTGTCATGTTAACTCGCTCAAGGAGCTGTTATCTATATTCCTTGATGTCTCTTTCTCTTCTTCTTTCTTCCGTTCTACAAGCTCATCTCCAAGTCTACGAGTAATCGTCATTTTGACTACAACGATTAAACACCACTTCTTCATCTACACACTCTCAATTCTCACCTCACAAGATGTTTGGAACTCAAGCAGATAAGACGGCTGTCATGCGTGCTAAGCTACGTCATAGAAAGGTTCCTGGTTTTGATGCCTACAATGTAAGTATCCTCATTGGCTTCATTAGTTACTTAAGGTATTAACCCTTTAGTCCCATTCAGCAGTTGTTGAACCGCTCAAAGCTCTGCAGAAGAGTAGAAAGAAGAGTACAAAGAAGGCCTATGCCCTCTGTGAGGAGATCATCGAGCCTGAGACAGGTATCCATGTAAGACTCGAGCGGGATATCACAGTAGTATTTGAATCTCTACTAATAGGCCACGATAGTCTCATGAATGGGCCAGCAAGATAGTCGAGCAGAGAGCCGGCTTCTGTAAGCTTCCTTACGAAGTCAGACTCAAGATATACAAACTGGTCATTGCCGATATGAGCATCAGTCACAGTTGGGATGGTGATGGATCGATTGAAGAAGATCAGACCAATGAATTCTGGTCGCGTTTCTCTGTTACTGGGAATCGCATTGCACCATACAAAGATGGAAAGAAGTTCTGCAGTCCTGGATGGTCTTCGAGCGACGCTGGTTAGTACCTGAAACTCGTTCTGTGAGTTGTCGAAGCAGAATTCAAGCTAATTCCTGGACAGACACTCATCGACTTCTCCTGATATGCCGCCAATCTTACGTCGATATCGCCGGAGGTGGACTATTCTACCAACTCAATTCTTTCGGTTTTCTCTCAACCAATCTCATGCTGAACTACCTCCTCGTCATCAAACCCTTCCACAGGCATTCCATCAACACTATCGCGCTCAACTGGAAGTTTACCACCCTCAAGCAAAAGATCGACCCCAAAGCCATCAGGGCGCTTGCCGAGTGCCAAGGACTTCAACATCTCTCCATCCAGGTCGAGATGCCAGCCATTGATTTGCGACTGATCGATCGTGCTTACAACGCCTTCGTGCCCCGGGCTCAATGGGGTTACTATTACCAGATGCCCGACAAATGCCTGACCAAAGTTCGGGATTCAAAGGCACTGAGGGAGTTGGCAGGATTGACCTCTTTCAATCTTCGGTTTGCTTGTGACCCCCCAAGCTACGGTACCAATAAGTTTACGCTCGCGCTAGATGCCAAGCAGAAGTATCGGTCTGTGGAGGAAGAACTCCGCTTGGCTCTTGTCAAGGATTACGAGAGAAACTCGGCTGTCGAGATTGTCAATTTCTAGAGGGGGTAACGCAGAGCAGATGGCACTCCGAGAAGGCATCGTCTGCAGAGAAGTCGGACTTGTGGTGTTGTATAGCGGGCATGAGTTTTAAACCAAGCTTTAATTTCATTGCATGAAAGTCAGATGTACGCACTAGATTAGCAGGTCAAGTCCATGAGCTTAGTACCTAGGTAGTTAAAATCAAGTCCATTCATGATCTCAACATTTGCCTTTTTTCTTTGTGGTTCAAAAGGGTTTCAGAATCCAATCTTTTATGAAAAAGTCAGCGCTATGCAAGTTTTCGTGCTTAATGGCCACGTCTCAATCCAAGTTACCTTCCATAACCTGAATGGAGTCCTGTTTTTTCCTGATTCGAAGTGGCTTTAGCATCAACCCTCTGTGCCTAAGAGTCAACCATATGCAAGTTCTTCGTGCTCTTGTGATATCTTAAATCCAGATGTTCCTACCCGAACCTCTGTACTTCTCCCAATCACACTTCAACGGATCTTTATGGTTCATGACCCAGTGAAACGCATCCCACATCCTATTCATTCTTATCGTTCCATCCGTCCATCTCCCCTTGTTCACCTCCTGAGACCTTCTCTTCGCCCTCCATTCCTCACTCCAAACTTTCCCCGAATTGGAACGCTCTAACATAGCTCTCTTCTTTCTCCCCGGTGCCCCAACGTCCCTCCAACCTTCAAAACAACCTCTTTTTCTCTTAGACCACCCTATCTTCTCAACTCTCACTCCCTCCCAAACGCTCACGCGATTCACGATTCCCTCGACCCATTTTTCATTACACTCCTCAAAACAAACACCCTTACAACAAGCCGCGACGCCAAAACCTTTCTTCCCTCTCCTCTCTTTGCCCGCAATTCTTCCAACCCATCCACATCCCCTCTCAGCTCCCTTAAACACCATCACAAACCCTATTCCCAACAGCTCCTCCTCATCAAGCGCAAACCCTTCATTCTGTTCCCTCAAATTGAACCCTGCTAAACCCTCTCTAATCTGCATCAATTCCTCAGCCCCACCTTTCAGTACAGGACAGAAAGTATGTAGCTCATGAAAATGGATCAGCAATTCGGTTTTTGCTCTATTCCAGCCGTTGTTCATATTGATGCCGGGAAACGCGTTGTTTTTTTCCCTCGTCATGGCATCTTCCATGAAGCACAAGTTGGAAGACCAGCCTTCTAAAGCGTTTGAGAGGACCTTGGCGGTGAAGCGTCGAGGGGGGATCCATTCTAAGTTTTTGCGGCTGAGGGTCGTTTGAGCGAACGCGCTGCTAAGATTTTCGATATCTTGATCTTTGTTGGGAGGGCGGCGGTGAGTGCGGAAGAGAAGAGATGGGGCGGGTCCTTTAGATTTTTGAGGCTGGATAACAATCTCTAGTGTTGAATTAGACTTGGGCTGGTGGTCATTGTTGTGGGGCCAGAGGTGAGTGTGTAGGAGAGAAGCTAGAACTGGTTCTGAGTGTTTTTGAGGCTCGGAGATCTCTGGTGCTGGGTTGGCCTTGGAATGATGATCATGGTGACAGAGATGGTCTTTGCGATGGTATTGGAGGGGTCCAGAAGCGTTGGTTGAAACAGATGGTGTTGGTAGCAGAGTTGCTAATGAGGCTTTGTTTGATTTTGGTGAGATCATTACCTCTTCTCTTGCATCTTGTCTATGACGATGTTGTCTTTTTATAGAGGTATGAAGATCATGCCCGCCGAACGAGAAGTCCATCTTTAGGTAGAGCCGCAATCTCAATGGTGGCTTGTTGGTGTCGCGGGAAAGAATAATTGGAAAAGTTCGATCGGTTGAAGATGGATTGTGAAGTCGTTTGATTCTGGTGATAAAGGCGGCTGTTCGATTTCCCCTGATCATGAACCAGCAATGCTCGGAAATTGTAAGTCCATAATTTTGATTTGTGCTTTCTGTCGGGGTTGCAAGATTAGAATAGATATGCCAGCTTCCTCATTCACTTGAATTATATTTTGGTTCAACGATGACGTATTTTCGATATTAGTTATAGACTTCCAGGCAATTCTGATGATACCAAGTGATAGAGTATTTCGAAGGCGCGGAATTAAGAGCTCTGAAGATCAAGACTTATTGGAAGATGAGCCGTAGCTACCAATAGTGTAGAGTGATACATATTAAACTTATTACGTCAGGCTAGAATCCCAAAGCAGGACCAAAGCTGGTCTTTGCTGTGATCACATGCCGCTAGATTCAAACTAGGGTGTGGTGCTCTAACAACCTAAAGGCTGCGAAGAATTGGAAAGCTAGAAGATTGCTTTAAGATGCGGGATGATGTGGGCATTCAAGTTGTGCGTATTATTGAGTTTGGTTTTCTAAAGTCAGGCTAGGAGCAGACGTTCAACTCTTTCATTTAATCAATTGAAAGAATTGCACGGTGCTATCACTCAATAGTTTGAATCAGTGGCTTAGAAATCTGAGAAGTGTGATATCATGCAACAACGATCTAGAATGAATATCGAGGACCATTTTTCTCAATTAAAAAAATACCGCAAGAAAAACAGCTACTACAACTCAGCCAAAGACCTATACAAGTACTTTCTCACTTGTACATTTTGTTGTCGAAGCCAGATACACAAGACATTATGTCTAAAAAGAGCATTAGTCCTCCAGCTCTTTATTGCAGTCAATATCGAGACATCAATCACAAAATATGTCGGAATATAGCGTAGGAATAAATCTTCTGCTGCTTCTGAGCAATTATTTTAGTTTTGTTGCTTCTTCTTTAAGCGCGTTCGTTGTTTATTTTGATGTGTTCCTCGCTTAGCGATATATAAATACCCGAGGTAAACAATTCAACAGGTTGAGGTCGATGTAAACTAGCGCCACGGTTGCTGGCTTCCCAGGAAGGGGAAATAAAGACAAATTAATAAACTTAATAAACGGTGCCACGCCAAAAGGTTCAAGTGCAAATACGATCAATAGATTTCGATTTAGATTGATGAATTCGAAACCTAACATTATTTGATAATACCTTTGGTAGGCTGTGAAGACAGACACAATCACAGAAACAATAAATCAAAACATAGTAGTCAGGCTTTTAGCATATGAGCTTAGCAAAACCTTGGTATCAAAGTTATAGACACGAAACCAGCTTCAAAACAATAAACATCCAGAACTCCAATCCTCCAGTGTTCTCCAACAATGCAATTCACGTCCGTAATTCATTTACAAACAAAAAGCCTATCCAGCACCACCATGCTGCACTTAAAATCCGACAAGTTAATCCAATAATACTACCGCCAATTCCCCTGACTCAGTGATAATAGTCCCTTGATACAATCCAGATCCCCCTTCTTGCTAGGAGAAACTTCACCACGCATAAACTTCTCTACTTCATCACCCACAGGCGCATTCTCTTGATCTTCAAAGATCTCAGGCACAACGTTGCCAGTCTTTCGTTTCCGATTTTTGGCTCCGGGAAAGTTGATTGCATGAGTAGCAATATTTCGGTTATCACCAAGGATCGGTCTCGAACTGTGACTCTCAGAACGGCTGGACGGTAGTGGTCGACGACGAGGATTGCTTCCACCTTCATCTGGGAGCCAATTTTCTTTATCGGAGTCTCCAGAAGGCGAGCGCATCAAGCCATCTTTGCTATAATCTGCCGGTTGTTTATGTGACTTCGAAAACACTTCGGAAGGGCTTTGCAATCTTGCTAAACTTGACATTGCTCTCTCTAACTTTGGTCTCTTGCCATGCTTGCCAGAATCTTGCTTGAGAGACTGGGCGTTACGTTTATTTGAGTTCGGTTTCAGAGCTAAATTACTGCTCGAACGGAGGAGACTAATTGCGGCAATGGCTGAACCATGGGATTCATTCTCCGCTTGAAGAGTGAGTTCATCACGAGCCTCGCCATCAGCACACGCTTCCCATGTTCGAGCATCTCTTGATCTACCAGTAGGTAGACGAGGAAGAAATGGGACACTTTGAAATGGCATAGCACTAAGACTTCTCTGGAGGGTTCGACGCCTATCCTGTGGGATGGGTCCAGAAGACGAAGTTGGTCGTGGAGCTCGTGGTCGAGGAGGCGAAGGCTCAGCAGAGACGAGCTCTGCTTTACCATCCAAGGATAGAGATAAGCGCACCTTGGAGGAAGAGGGTGTGGAAAAGGAAGTGCTGATACGCTCAGGGCATGAAGCAGGTTGAGCTTTACTGAATCTGAACAAGCGATTAGTTTGCGGTTTCGTGAGAATGGAAGAATACCAACAGCGGTGGAGTAGAAAGTGGGAAGGCTTGAGATGAATTTGGCGTCGAAAAAGTATTCGAGATGGCGTTCCAACGATTTGAGAGATAGCCTGGGGTGGAAGAGAAGGACTTGATCACATTGTCCTGTATCGAAAAAGAGCTGCTGCCAGGCTCAACTGGTGATTTACTTGATGAGAGCTCCCTGTTCAGCGTAAGGAGGGTGTTGTTTTCATTAATAGCTCCAGTAAAAACGTCGGCGGCAGGCCCAGGAACTTCCATGGGATCATTTGGGACGTTTGGCACTGCAGTGCCAGCTAAGTTCTGGCTATGTTGAGGTTCATCTTCACTGCTTGCACCCTCCGGTTGTGAACTCGATCTGCGGTCTTCTTCACTGCTGCCAAATGATAGCATAGATGCAGGATCCGACGATAACGCTGCGATTCCGCCGAGTCCAAATGCAGCAATTTCATGGGGTAAGAGCGGGCGCGACTTTCTCCGATTTATTTGACGTCTGTTTTGAAACCATATCTGCAGAGGAATTGGTTAGCCTTGAACTTAATTCCAGGAACGCGCCTGAAGGGGGCAGAAATGCTTGGGTATCGATTCATATACCTGGACTTCCTTCTCATTTAGACCAACCTTCTCTACTATCTCAGCACGCGCTGCTTTGTTTGGCTTGGGGTTTTGTTTATATTCGGCCTCGAGAACAGCTTGATCTTTTGGACTATATTGACAGCAATTAGTATACGAAATTGGCGGTAATTAAATTGCTAGAGATGATATTCTTTGAAGTAGAGGCAAGGGACAGGACAGACAGAAAGCCAGCGTCAACGTACCTAGTTCTCTTCCGTTTCTGTTTATTCTCTCTTGAATTTGGGTCCGACGCGACGTCGTCTTTCCCAGCGTGTCTGCTATGCTGGCTCACAGAGTTACGGGCTTCTGCTTCTTCAGAGTTGGAGTCCAGATGATTAATGCTTTCAGTCCCAGGAGCTTCAGAGGAGGAGCGGGGCGGTGGTAGAGTCGCGTCACTCATGGTAGTGTATATTCATAGAATACCAATTGATATTGTGCTTTAATTTGGTTGAGAGGCTGTTCCTAATTTTATGAAGTAAGGTTGTAAGGTCTTTAGAGCAATACTGTCGTGAATATGAGGAAGTACGAAAGTCGAGAAATTGAAAAGTCGCGGTGCTGAAAGCGCGTCTTGAGTCGGCAGTCGGTGATTGAGACCGCGAAGCCGAAATCAAAGCTTCAAGCCCAAATTGGAATTTACTCCACAACTCAGACCCTTTGTGAAACCCTAAAGGGCCTAAATTTTGCATAATTCCATAGATCAGGTGTATATTATTGATGTCATTTCTTATGCGTCTACAGTCGGATACAGTTCTCTAAACCTTTTGGAGCAACTATAGTCTCCCAAAATCTAGCTTGTTAATGTCCATAACTTTCATTAAAATTATGTTCGTTCATAAAAACGGCGACTTCTTTCTGAGCTTCATCTACATCTGATTACTTTTGAAAAACCGTGCAAGCTAAGAATTGAGTACTACATTGAAGACGTAATTTTGAGAGTCGACGTCGACAGCCTGTAAGGAAATCTTCACAAATTAAACCCTGCCAGCGTATAAACTGTTGGTACTACAACGACAACATCATAGAGAAGCCTCAAAACGGTCAGATGTAAATGAGAATACTAATAATTGCAGGCTGTATCATGCATCGGATTCTTTTCGAGGCTTTGGAGTTTCAGGTAGCACTACCCAGACGAGATAGAGGGGTAATAAGCTTGAAGACAAGCTACCCCGCCAAGCATGGGTTCCCAGGGAAGTGCCAAAGTTGAGGTACAACACATGCATTTATTACATCAGGCGGCATGAGATATACTATCACAAGAGTTAAGGATCCAGATATTGTCAAAGAAACTGCTAGTTTTTATCTACCTAAGGCTGCTATGCTACTAACAGCATGATCTCAAGAAGGCATCGCTGTCTGGAAAAGTGTTCTCATCACTCGTAATAACCCATTCCTCCCACATGCTTCACTGTCGCAAGAGATTCAGTCCTTTCCGAATCAAAGAAGCAACCCACTGCCATCTGCCTCTATTCGCGTGACCGGCAGACTAAAATGCAAATATCGCCGAAAAGAAACTTTCTAAGGTGCTGATGATCGCGGTTTGATTCGCTGTTGTCTATAGATCGGCATCATCCTCATCGGGAAGAGGCATCTGGGCAGCGTCGTGCATCTCCTTCTGGTATTGCTCGAGAAGGGCGTTATCAACAGTTGCAGTTGGTGGGGCAAGGGCGGGAGCAGCGACGAATTCCTAATATTTGTTAGCGATGAGAAGGAGAATATCCAAGAGTGTCTGACCAGAGTTGGGTTGCCGACAAGCTTTCTTGCCAACCAGAGGAAGGGCTTCTCGAAGTTATAGTTGGACTTGGCAGAGATATCGTAATACTGGAGGTTCTTCTTGCGATGGAATGTGATGGTCTTGGCCTTGACCTTTCTCTCCTTGACATCAACTTTGTTTCCGGTGAGGACGATGGGAATGTTCTCGCAGACACGGACCAAGTCACCTTAATGAGAGTATCAGCATACATTCTAGATCCTGAAAGGATTGATACTTACGATGCCAGTTGGGAACGTTCTTGTAGGTAATACGGGAAGTGACGTCAAACATGATGATACCGCACTGGCCGTTGATATAGTATCCGTCACGAAGACCGCCAAACTTTTCTTGTCCTGCGGTATCCCAGACGTCGAATTGGATGTTACCCAAGTTCTACAGACGTTAGTAACTACCTCCCAGCCACCTCAGGTGATAGACCTACTGTGCTGAAACCAAGAGGGTGGACCTCAACACCAAGAGTGGCGATATACTTCTTTTCGAACTCTCCAGTCAAATGGCGCTTGACGAAGGTGGTCTGGCTGATAGTCAGTAATAACCCAATGTTGACGGTGCGCCGTTGCTGCGATGCCAGCCGACAGGTCCCAACAGATCATAGCAGCAGCACCACAGATCAAAACGCAACCTAACATACCTTTCCAGTTCCTCCATCACCGACAAGAACGAGCTTGAAAGTAGGGGTAGCGGATTCAGCCATGATGGTTGATGTGGTTGCGTAGCTGAAGGGAAGGTAAACAGACTTGAAGAGGATCTCTTAAGGCTGCGATAAAGCGATTAGTAAAGAGTAGGTGTAACGATTGCGAGTTTGTAAAGAAGCGGAAGAAATAGTGCAGGAGGAGGGGCAAACCTTTTATTGGGTTGTTTCGTTTTGGGATGCGGTAGATGAGTTGTACGAGAACCTGCGAGTGTTTTGATGGGCGAGGCGGTCGATCGGTCGTAAAATCTTTAGGCGAATCACGCCCACGTGATGAGGGGGAGTCCAGTCACTGTGGCGTTCGATGCAATTCTGACGTCTTCTGAACAGAAGTTCTACATATGACTTGTTGATTTACTTCATTCTCCTGGTATCGGTTTCATCCTTATGGGTATTACTCGGAGGTCTACGCTGTGTCAAAATGTGTACGAAATATGCAGAAGCGCAAAGCTATAAGAATTTCTAAAAAGAATTCATTCAGAACGTTCTACGCTCGTTTCCTTCTTCCTTACAAAACGCCTTCCATGCAACACCAGTGCTAGATTACCCGAAAGCGAAATCTGTTTCGTTTACGATTTTTCCGTCTCAGAGAGGTAAAATATGGCAACCGAGAAGTCCTCTTCCTCCCCAGTTTGGGCGCGGTGTAAGGTTTAGTGTCAATTCCTGTCCGCGCTGACCGCTAGGCAACGCTCTTGATACCTTGACTAGTATATTACGCTGTACACTGTTAGTACCTTTTACTAAATCCTATAATACACGGCTTCAGCACTTACTCCTTCGTTACCCTGTACACACTCTCCAAGTCGCTTCAAACCATCATGATTTGAGATGTTAACATAGCCAAAATTTCTGATCTGATCTCCGGCCTTCAAACCTGCAGTTTCTGCCGGGCTTCCGGCTGCAACACTATTTACTCTTGCAAATGGGGGTTGAAGAGGTGCCTGAGGGAGTGAATAGAGCGGTGCTGTTGCTGCAGATGAAGAAGTTCCATTGGGAGTGGCCTCTTCAGCGGCTCCGCTCTGTGCTAATTTCGCAAAGTGCTCGTGGATATGCTTTTCGATGACACTCATCAAGGCTTTATGATCGTTTCGGAGATGTATTATGCGTGATCTAGTTGTGCGAACTGCACCGTATCAGCAGAGGTGCCAGCTTTAAGCTTGGAGGTTGCACATACTTTGGGCAACATCCAGATCTGCTCGAGGAAAGCCATCGGGAGTAAGAAGCCTCGTATTCATATCAACCCCATGCTCCACAATATCAGTGATAGCTCAAACCAAGAGGGATGACTCACCGAGTCTAAAACACTTCCCAGTGCCCTGAGCTCTGCTTCCATATTATCTTTCTTTGCTTGGAGCTGGACAAGGGTCAAACCATCAGTTTGAATTCCATTTGTATGTCCAAGTCCAGAAGTTGGTCCCGATGGGACGCTGACTGAATGTATGTTGTCCATAGCGCTGAAGAGCGGCAATCCCATTTCTTGCGTGTAGGGAGAAGCAAGCTCTTCGACTTGTTCGTTGTTCAGCCTTCTTTGACCAGGCTGCGAGAGACGCGTTTGGCGGGGTAGATCTGATCCCACTGGTGGCGATGCGCTTCGTGCTGACAAAAGTCCTAGTTATGTTGTGCAAGCCCAGCGCGACTGCTTGAACCACACCACTTTCTTGCTTCTCAAATCGTGGAAACACAAGGCGATACTCGAGCACTATGAAGCGGATAAGGTGGATAGAGATGGGTTTGTGTATGACCAAGCTCAAAATCACAGCAGGAATAAATGGACAACATCTTAAAGTAGAACCAGCAATCTTTGTTTAGTACGATCTTTTTATTAGGTAGATTAGGACACCAGGCCTCTTACTTCTTCACTTTAAGCACGTTAAGATTTTAACCGCCGTTATACTTCTCTGCTACAGGAATTTATTGATGGAGTCTAGAATCAGAAACAGCTATGAGAAGTTTTTTCAAGTGGAACTATTTACACCGGGTCCTTTTGAACTGTTATGATTCGGTGCTCTCTGCAATACAAGACAATGCTTGGCTATCAAGTTTGGTTTCCTCAGATTAGAATGATGTCGTCACGGCGATGTCGTTCCTTCCGCGGAAGACGACAGAAACGTTACCGTAAATTGAATCTTCCGCTGTTGTCATCCTCCTCATTACCACTTCTCTACTCCTCAATTTTGGTCTTTCTCAAACCATCCTTCATGCATAGCGTACCTTACTTGGCACATTAATCAGATCTTGCTCTTTTGAGGAGCAGATCTTTCTTGGAAGTTTGGAGTAGCTTTGTATTTACTTTTTCGTTCATAACCGGCATTATCATGGATATGTCGGACATGGCACCTATTGACACATCCTCCTTTGAGATTTCAACTCCCACATGTTCACGTCAAAGTTCTTTACATATTCCTCGAAAAACAAGCTGGGGTACCCCGATCCCTCCTCCCTCAGACCAGAAGGCTGCGACAAACGATTCCAAGGAGAACATTTTCGATGAGGTTGAACTCAATTCAAAGGGAGGAGATTCCATGAACAGCGCGAATAGCGTTTCACGAAATACTTTGGAAAACATAGCAGCGTTGGGCTTGTCATTTAATGGAGACAGCATCCATGCCGAGGAAGCTTTACAGAGAGAGAGATTCTCACTAGACAATACGGAAGACTTTGCTAATTGTTCCTTGCCTATTCCGCTAGAATCAAAACGACCCTTCAACAAGTGGCTGAAGAACCTTGAAAGACGAGCAACAGATAGGCGCAAGACTATTAGCGGTGATATAGGTGATGCCTCTGACAATCATTACCTTGAGTCATTAGGGACACAACGAAGGGTTGAGCACAAAAAGTCTTCTTCTGGGTCTTCGCAAGGGTTTGTAACAGCTATGAAAAGTGCTAGTATCAGCCTTGCAAGCTTCAGCGTTGCCCCAAAGTCCAAGAGAACCGGAGTTTCTTCTCGCCAGCAACGCACTGATAGAAGCATGACAGCATCAAACATTGGACGAGCTTCCGAAGACAGCTCCTATATTGCAAGAGGCATAGTCAATGATCAAGCTGTTACAAACCGTCTCCTGCAACGTCGAAGAGTGCTCGAGGAACTTATTAGCACTGAAGAAGGATACATAGCTGATGTTAAATTTCTTAAGAATGTAAGCAGCTGATGATACTCTTGATTTCTCACCTTTTAGTTGACTTCATTTTCAGGTCTATGTAACCCTTTTAGCTTCCATTCCAAGCCTTTCTATCAATCTTCGTTCCTCAATCAATAGGAATCTCAATGAAATCCTTGAATTACATGAAGAATTACTCGGCGATCTTCATCGAGTGGTACCTCACTCTGAGTATACACAGGCAACCTGTATCGAATCATCCTTGAAACCGCAACCCCGTGGTCATCAAAGATGGCGTAGCCTTGACGCTGTTGCAGAAAAGACTGGTGGATCAGCCTTGCTACAAAAGATTGGGATGACCGCAGAACCTCAAGTCGCAGCCGAAGTTGCTCGAGTCTTTGCCAAGAAGGTAAGTGTGATCTCTTCACAGTCTGGAAAGGTCAACAGCACTGACATTTATCCGGAATCTAGATGAATCGGTTTTTTGTATACGAGGAATATGGCGCAAAATATGAGCTAATGATTAAGGACGTCGCTTCAACTTATAGAACGATGCCCCAATGGGAAGCCTATCAAAAAGGCCTGGAGGCACTTGCGTCATCACTATCGTCAATAAATAATCAGAAGGGCAATTCGAAGAAGTCGATGACTATTGCTGATCTTTTGGTCAAGGTAAAACTCTTTTTCACATGATTTCTTTACTTACCATGTTAGCCAATCCAGCGAGTCTGTCGATACCCTCTGCTGTTCTCGGAATTGTTGAAACAAACTCCCGTCTGCGATTGTCCTGTTTCTCATATGGAGATCGAAGACGTCCTCGTTAGATTACGAGAAGCAACAACTGAGATAAACAGAGCTACTGATGATCCAAGAATGAAGATCTTGATGGAGAAAACATGGCTCCTCCAAGACCGGCTTGTGCTTCCAGATACAGTATAAACCTGATCCAAGCTCCGCGAAAGTATACTGACCAATAAAAGCCTGATTCTCGTTCTAAGAATATTATTCGCTGCCTTGGCCATATTCATCTTTGTGGAGTCTTACATGTCTCTTGGCAAACGGAGGATGGCGTTGACGGCCAGTATCTGATTTGTCTTCTGTATCGAGATTTTTTACTCTTGGCATCGGCACCTAAAGCTGACCAGGTTTATCATGTTCAAGCCTGTATTGGGCTTTCTGATTTGGGCATTGAAGAAGTCGATAACGGCAAGGGTAAGTTGGTGTAGCTGTATATTCGAATTAATTTTCAATTCTCAACCATTATGATAGACTTTGTCCTTGTAAGTAGCCTGGCTGACTTAGATATAGGATTGCAGTGTCATACGGCTCCATTTTCTTGGAAGTTGGTATTCGAGTGCGATCACCAACTTATCGAGGTTACAATGAGTGCTTGTTCTCCGAAGGAGGAACTGGAGTGGCGGGCTCGGCTCAAAGATAAGTCTGCAAAGAACGTAATCAATTCTGGAGACCAGAATATATTCACATCTTTGTCATTGGCAATCAAGCCCTTGGGGACAGTATTTGGAAAGCCTGGTCAGTTTGTTTTCGCCATCAATTGATATTAATCTTAATGATTTTGCTGAGTCTCTACAGGCACCATTGCGAGGAGAATTTCCGTCCATAGAGCAACGACGGTAGAAGGAATGTCTGGCCTTTGTCAAGTCATCATCAAGAACACGAATGCGTTTAAAGAGGCACCTTCCTTTGCTGCAATCAACCGGTCCCAATCGCTTCTCACAACCAAACGAGTTCCAGTTCTTGCTCCATCTCGTACAGAGCGTATCCGGCTTGAATCTCTTCTAGCTGACGTGTGGACTAAAGAGATCCTACCATACCCAGGTATGACAGGTAGAGCTCGGAGTGAACATCTGGTACGCGCATCTGCGAGTTCAATGATGCGAAAACTCAGTGTTGCAAGTATAGCCAGCAACTTCACTAAGCGATCAGGAAGTCTGGCCTCTCTACCAAAAAATCTTGAAGACGATGGTTCTGGAGACTACGAGTTCCATGGTACTCCTACGAGAGCTGAACAAACCCCTACCGATATGAGCAAATCAACGGATGTGGAAGATTCGTCACGTTCACGGCTGTCAGTTATTCAAGACGAAAAGGAGAACATTCCACATAATGATTCATTCGAGAACCTTACAGCGCAATCCTTAGCTCTCGCAAGTAGTCCGGCCAGCACAACGCGTACACTGGCCGTTCTACGAGGAAAGAAGAGTCTAGGGGTTGAGGCACAGAGAATGATCACTCCTCCGTTGCGGACTTCGAGCGCTAATAGTGTAAGCCAATCGAGAATTGCTGCACTCTCAACAGTGGTGGATATGGTGGCTGAAGGGAGGGAACATGTACCACCAGTTCATGCCACGCAACTGCGTAAGGAAAGGGAAAAGGAGAGGGAGGGCAGGAAGGTGAAAGCGATTGGGAAGGGGAGAAGTGTCGTTGCAGAGGGAATTCGGAACTTCTTCCGTTGAGCGTGCTCGAGGTTTCATCCTAGTTGGTATAGTTACTTTGCATATTCTTGTTGGTTATTACTACTGTGGGCGTTCATTCATGTTCTTAGAGTATTGTGAATGGTGTGATAAAGAATCAAATATTTGTCTTCATGTTGACGCGTTCTTGGTGTGATAAGTACAAGATAGTGATGAAAAGGGGAGGGTAGGTTAAGGCTGATGTGCTTGATACTACTCTGTCTAGAAGTGAATTCATCTTAAAGGAGCTTTCTCCCGCCCCATCGAGGGTATAAGTGTGTGTTCTAAGACGCAAGATGCAGATGCATGTTCTAGACAAAGCCCGACTTGCATGACCGCTGGGTCGCCGCGGCTATGGTCTTGGGCCGACTGGATCGTGCTCTGTGATGTGATTCAGAGAGAGCTGAGCAGTGACGTTTCCGTGGAGAGCGGGATGCGCAGGTGAAGAAGGGTGAATGGACATGGGACCCGTCAACTCTGGATGGGGAAAGGTGAGAGAATCTGTGGGGATGTGGATGTGGATGTGTGGCTCCTGTAAAGGACCTGTGCAGGCAGGTCCCTGTACCTGTGCGTGATGATGGTGGTGGTGTGGTGGAGGTGGTGGCTCACTGCACGCGCTTATTCGGGACTCTTGTGTGGAGGTGTGCGTTGTGCAAAAGGTGTGGGATGTGCTTTGGTGATGGGAGGGAGGCTCGGAGCGAAGTCCGGAGTGGAATGGAGGAGCGGGAAGGGCTTAATCCTTTTTGCTTATTTTCTTCTCTTCCTGGAGGTTTGGATGCTTGGGCTGGGATTGGGAATTGGACTGGGATTGGTGGAAGCGTGGATTAGAATGTGCTTCGAGAGATGGTAGGACAATTAGGGCTGTAGCCGCGAGAAGCTGCTGCTGCAGTGCGTTGGACCGTGGTTTGGAACTGGATGTGATTCTGGATGCTTCCGAGACTAGGGTTTTGTGATGGATAAGGCTGGGGACAGGTAGGTGAGGTGTGGAAAGGAGAACTCCTGTCTAGGACGACGATATTTGAGTAAGAAATGTTAAGACGCAGATTGGATGGTTTGGGCATATGCACAGAGAAGAAAGAGGAAAGATGGATTCCGTGTTAGCTAATAATAGAGGTTGGCAGATTCATCCCGTTGAATGGATATCAATTCTGCATATGAAGATTCCGATTGGAAGAGACTTGTTGAAGGCTGTGAGATGAGCTATGTTTGTTCTCCATTTAACTTGCAAAGAAGCATTCTATTCGAGGAATCTGAAGTGTAGAAAAGAGGAATGGTTTGTCAGGACATAGCTTACTATCTCGGTATATGGAAGATAATTCTGCATCGCTCGTCGGCATGTCAATGTTAAGAGTTAAATCACTTACCTCAATTAAGTAGATTTGAGAGTAAGGCTTACGGCTGTCTTAGGCCCTCGAATCTCATCTCATCTCATCTCAAACAAAATGTCTCTGGCCAAGGAACCGTTGAAAGTCCGCCAGAAGCGCGGCGCTTTGAACACGAGAAAGCCATCGTGATCAATGATATTTGAACTCCTATTCGACACTGTATTTGAGCTGTGGTTTAAAAGACACCCGAACGTCCGGAAATCCATGCAATACCGCGTCTTCCACTCGGTATAAATCTAACAAGTCGGTAATATCGGCTTTAGTTGGAGGAGTCGTAGAAGCCAATCTTCAGATCTAGTGCTTTGGGACCGAAAGTTTGCGCGGCAAATCGAGAAGAAGCTCAAACAGAAATTTCCCCAGAACTCAGGATCTGGTTATTTGATATGTTCTAGATGGCACACCTCTTGTGCAGCACTCTGCATGAGCAAGCGCGAAACAGTTGGATAGATGGCCCGATTTGTGACCTGATGAAATCTCTTGACCATGTAGCACGAAGCGCCGTTCGAATTTGCATAAAGCGCTTGTTGAAGGAGGGCCGTTGTGCTGCACGGCGGGCCACGGACGAAACAGTTGGTTAAATGATTTTGGATTCACGCTAGATAGATCTCATGTCAGAATTCCGCAGCAGGATTTCCGGGCGGTAGTTGAGGAGCAGATGCTGTTGGTTTCTTTGAAGAGGGCGCTGGCCATGTGGTGAAGCTGGGATACGAGAAGTGGTCTCTGGGCCATGGATCTACACTCCCGTCTTGACATATCCAACTCGAAGCTACAGTAAGAGCTAGTTAATTTTAGTGGAATTTCCTGGTGACTCGGTTGAATGAGATGAAGTGGTGGTTGAATGGATAGCGATGCAGCAGAGAAGAGGACAGCGACGTCCAGGCCCGGGGGCTCAAAATATCTCCGTCGCCGCGACACCAGCCTAGGCCAGTGAGAAGCGTCGCAGAACCGCCGCGGCTGACATAATGCCCTCGAAATAGCACGGGACGGCGTTTTCCCTTTGCCTGTTCATTCTGGTAAAAGCCTCATGTGATGGCACGATGCACAAGCGATCACTATCACGTCTTGATCAAGCGACAGCCGTGCCGGGTAGATCTATTGAATTTGTATGTATGATGGTGACAACGAGCTGGCGGTGAATGCGCGATCACAGAACATTATTGAAGCCATCGGAGGCGGGAAAGGGATGGGAGACCAGCTGCTCGCTTTTTCGCTTTTCGCCTTTCCATCACAAATGTGTCCCGCTGCCAGCGGCTTGTCGTCCACCTGCGTAAAATGGCATTCAATGCGCATTTGGAGGTGGCCGTGGTTATCTAATCTTCTCTGACAGTCCGGGTTTGAGAGAGTCGGATATCAAACCGAAGCGTGTCTGAAGCTCGTCTCAAGCCCCCTGCGCAGCTCTTCAGATGGCAGCTCCCAGCCGGCACCTCATTTGCAGCGTGCAATGCGATAGAAAGGGATGAGACGGCGGCGGATGAAGACTTGCAAGTGCTGCTGTTGAGGTTGTGTGCCTCCCCAGTGACGATGGTGATGGTGATGGCGATGGTGATGGTGATGGTGATGGTGATGGTGATAGTGATGAATGATGGGTGTGGCTCAACCTCCCCCGCCACCAGTCGAGCGTGCGGATGCCCTGAAGCGGCTTAGGCTGGCGAGAGCTGTGTTCTGCAGGTCTGCTGGGTGATGTGTCGTGGAGCCGAGCCGATTTCTTCCCATCCCTGGCCTGCCACTCACTCCATCATCCACCACATCTACGCGCCCAGCAACCCTCGTCGCCGCCAATCACACCCGGCCGTGGCACAAGAGGCTGTCCTTACCGCTCATCCAGACCCTGCGCTGGCCTCGACGCCCTCTCAAACCTCGCATCGTGCAGGGCATCTGATTGGCGTGCCCCTCGTTCCGCGCCGGCTCGATTGGATCTGTTGTGGAATTGCCCTGGTTTGCTCACTTGCCTGTTTCTTCTCCCCAATTCCCTCTGGAGGGCCTCTCGCGGTGCATGCAGACAATGGAAACCTCTGAGACAAGCATTAGTGGCGGAGGGTGGTCACAAACGGGTCGGGACCCTCGTTCATGTCAGAGGGCCTGTCGTCTTTAAACTTGGGATCCCTCATCTTCTGCCAGATCCGTAAAGTCTGCAACAACCTCCTCAGCTGTCCAAACTCTTCAAACCTCACCGACGTCTCAACTCGAAGATCTCACACTCAGCCACGCTCCACTTCCGCAGACATCCCATTCCAGATCAGACCGGACAACACGAGACCGTCCTAACCTTCAACCACACCCGTCCCACCAATGTCCCATTGCACGCCCTAATCCGCGGCAAAGCAAATCCCATCCTCCTCCATAAACTCTTCACCCTGTCGCTCGGATGTACGCTGTCAGAGAAGATCAGATAATCAGTCTACGGTCTGTTCCAGAAACATACCGTCCCAAACCGGATCCAAGTAGGAGGAACAGATCTGATACATCGATCGTCCAGGCCGAGCAACCGTTTCCGCTACTGCCCAGTGACATCGCTCCTGGTGCAAGGAGATATAGACTATCTCCCTGCCACTCGCCGAGTCGGTCGTCTTCTCTTGCTTCTTTACCAGCAACGCTGTGCGATACTCGTCGTCGACGTCGATAGCATTCCTTTCTCCCTCCTCGACTTACCCACACTCTTTGTTCCTTTCTTGTCCGCAGGCTCGGATATTTGGCCCTCGTACCAGCTCCGTTCTTTGTCCAGTATACTATTTAATCGGGGTTCTTGGGTTCAACCAGCTAAGAGTTTGGAAAGACTTGGAGAAGAAAAGCAAGGGATATATCTGGAAGTTCGAAGCAACTAAGCAAAATGGGAAAACTCATCAAGAACCATTGGGCTCGGCTCATCCTCCTCACGGCAGCAGCTTGTAGGTCTCGCCTACCCATCTACTCTCATCTCTGTACTAACAGCTTTTCAGACCAAATTGCAGCCGCACTTGAAGGTTTCTTCTGGCCCAAGATCTTCTGGGACTTCCTCACCAAGAACCTCGATGCAGCCGTTAAACCGTTCCCCATCTTACAAATCATCAACCTCGTCTTTGGTTTCATCTTTCTCGCATGGGAATGGCCTCTGGGGTTCATTGCTGGCACAGCAATGCACAGGAGTATCGAGGCAAGATTGGTAGCACTCCCATTGACGGCTCTGGCATGTGCCTTGCAATATCAAGCCACAAATCCGGCAATCTATTACACCATTGGATTGGGAGTGTACTTCTGGGCTTATAGCGAAGGAGAGGTTGGTTCATCTTTTCAAGTACAGGAAAGCAAATGCTAACAGGAATCATCAGGTCGTGGTCGCTAAACCATGGGCACTTCCTCAACGCGGCCGTTCAGAAAAGGTCTAACTCCACTCACCTCAGTGTACCAATGCTGCATTTCGTTCTACACCGTTCTTATACTCTCGACAAAAATTTAGACCACGTCTCTCTCTTGAGACATGCGCATGCATTCATATACACGTACATATTTGATCAAAGACGGCGGCGGAGGTGGTGGCGGTGGTGGCGGTTGGGTAGCATTTTAGCCCCGGAGTCTTGTCAATCTCGCAGTTGTAATATATCATGAGGGAAGATGATTTCATGGACATGATGGGTTCGGAAGAGACTCCTCTCGATAGTCTCGGTAAGGATGGGTGGAAGTGGTATGTGATTCTGGTTGGCTCTAAGTACCTTGTTAAATCCTGCTGGCTAGCTGAGATCAATCACAAGGCTTACAAATCTACCTTTCTCTCGGCCGTGATACTGTGACTGCTGGTTCCTGCCTTGGTGTGTGATGAGTATCCAATTGAAGAATGGTTGAAGTGAGCTTAGAGGGTGAGATTCACCCTTGCTAGTCGCGGGTATGCGGTTGTAAATCTCATGTAGAACATGGATAGATCATCTCACTAAGTAATTATCCATACACACATCACGCTGGTGATGCGAGCTGCGAGCGTGCGGCACAGCTCCCTCTCCTCCCTCACCTCTCTAGCAGGGAAGCAAGCATTGATGCCGACGCGCAGTAATAGCCACGGTATCTAATATCTGAGGTCACGACACCTTTCTGGTGGCGCTTTGATATGGTATGGTGTGCTGTGCTGTGCTGTGCTCTGCTGTGGTGTGGTGTGGTGTGATGAGCGTCCGAGCCATGCGCAGGCGTGCGAGCTGGGGATCGCATAGATAGATAGATACATGGTAGGAGTCGTAGGATGGGGAGGGGTGAGAGATGGGTAGTTCCAATTGGGCTCGACCTGGGGCGGGTTGAGGTTTGTTGAGTGTGGAAATGAGGTGAGTTGAGGTGAGGAGGTGAGGTGAGGTGATGTGGTGAAGCTTCATCTTCGTCTGGTCTGATGTTGAAGTCAACGTAGTAATGTGATATTCGCTACTTTTGACGTTTCACAAGACCAAAGATGAGATCAACTCACACGTTTACTTTCAGAACACAAAGTCACGAGAGCAATTCAACCAAGTCAAGAATTCAGGGTTCACTGTTTTACTTTTTATTTTGCTCGCGACGATGGATTCGAAAACTAGCTAGTATCGATGTCGCAAACTATCAAAGGTCGTGATTCATAACTTTCCTTTCCTGCCAACCAGAGTGTTGTTGCAAATGCAATGCATATCCCCCTTCCCTATTCTTTCCCATTTTCTCAAACCAACGCATTCACGCTTGTTTGCCAATAAAAAAAATATATTACATGATCGGTGAAGTATCGATCTAGTGGGCAGCGCGACCGCCAATGCTGTCGTTGGTGCTGCCTTGTCTCTCGCCAGACTGTAGTAAATGGGTTAGTATGGTTTGACTGGAGAAACAACTTGGCAGCAGAAGCACGAATGGGAAGGGAAATATAAAGAAACGAACCTTGGACTCTTGGACAGTGCCTTCTTCGAGAATCTTCTTGATGGCATCCTCTTCCTTGGAACTACCAAACTCGTTCTCCAGAGTGCTTTTAGAGGCTGTGTCAAATTGACCTTGATTTCCGTGCCTTTTGTAGAGACTTTGTTAGTGTTTGATTCAAGAAGCTTGCCGTTTTAACGATGGCCTGACGTAGCTGTGGTTGGTAGGCGGAAGGGGTGGTGACCAACTCACTTGTGGGTCACAAAGACCTTGAAGCTGCTGACAACCTCTACTAGAGGAATAGACTTGTCTGTCTTCCACTTCTGGGCGATCTCAATATCATCAACAAAGATGACGAAGTCATCTTCCTTGCCCTTGTAGTGGACCTTGGTCTGTTGTACTTCTCCACGAGCCATGACTGTTTGTTTGTTGTAGAGGGATGGTCGAGGGGTGGTGATATGTAGATTTTGCTTTGGAGATGTTATTGTTCTTTGTGTTTGTGTTTTGGGGATGAAAGAAGAAGAGGGCTGAGGGGTGGTTTTGTAGCTCGAGGGAGTTGGTCGTATGAGTTGCCCCGCGGTTCCTGACTTGACGTCATTTCTCGCCAGGGGTCCGGCTCACGCGACATTCCCGCAACCTGTCTTGTCATTTCACCAGCAGCATCAGCGGTGGAGTCGATCTTGCCCTTTCATCTTGGAACATTATTGCCTGAATAGTATGTTCTTACGAGATGGGCTGGGAACATCCCGTCGTGCCTGAATCACAAGTTTTTTGGGCATGAAAGTGAGGCTGAATGTACGTCATATCTTGCATTCCTCTCTTAGAAGGTCAGATATTCTTGAAATATCGAGGACCTCTTTATGCTCTAATTATGAATTTATGAATTTACTTGTGCAAACTTCTAGACCCCTTCTTACATCTCGTCGTCCACCCCGTAGTCTTTAATCCACAATATACTCCTGTTGCCAGAATCCTACAATGTCCACGATCACGTCAGGGGAATCAGAAAGCCATTGCTTAAGCCCTTCTTGACCCGATTCCGTTGTAGCTGTATTTGAAAGCACCGGAAGGCTGTTGCATATATCACTCAGAACATTCCTGGCGTGTTCGGGGACTGGAGGATTGTTGGAGCAATATGGAAGGAGAGCTGTGGCAGCATTGATTCGAGGAACTGTAGATCTCGGCTTCTTGAGTTGACGTTGGAATGTGAACAAAGTGTTTACGAGAGAAGAGACTTGGAATAACGGAATAGTGGGTATATCGAATTTAGAAATCAAGCTAATCATGGTCAGATGGAAGACGCTAGACTCCTAAACTACCTTACATACTTGATCTGAAGATCCATGAAGGCATTTATTCCATTCTCATTCGGAGATGCCTCCTGCAACAGAAAAATTAGACCGACGTTCTGGCCACCTTGACGATGATAGAGTCGTTCAATGCGGGCCATTATAGCATCAGGAGAGTGTAGATCACAAGTTGACAACAAAATGATCCGGAAAAACTCTTGTTGATCCTGGCCATGAGCTTGTGCAATAGGGAGTGCTAAATCATGACTCTCGAGAGTAGTTTCTAGTTCCAGTCAGTTGTGACGAAGTCGTTCGTTCTCGTACATTCCAGACGAACCTTTGAATCTTGGAGGTTGATGAGCAAGAAGCGTAGCTGGAACCATTGACCACTCTTGTCGTCTCCTTAGAGACGAGCAAAACATCTTGACAAAGTCTCTCGTGTGTTTTGGCGTTTGGTGTTCTAGAGATCAGGAAAATTTGGAGGGAAGGCTGCCTGAAAGTATGAAAGTCCGAAAATAAGGAGGTATCTATTTGGGCAGGATCTCTCTCACCCTGCTACAACCAAAATATTCAGTCAAACACAATTTACTCCACTGCCTGCACTTAGTAGACCAGAGCCTATACAATGCACAAAAGTTTAGAGCAGTGTGGTATCAGGCTTAATGTTACTGTCACAAAAGTCAAAATTCCTAATTGCTTAACTTTACCAAAAAATTTACTGGTTTAAAAGGAACAAGACGAAAATTTGATCTTGTACGGCATATTGTATAACAATATTGAAAGAAAAATAGGCAGGTAAGCAGATTGGCTAAAGCGAGATAATGAGGCGCAGTACGACATTATGAGTTGAAAAATGGGTACGGTTATCAGAAACGCAAATCAATAAATTTAATAGTGACATTGCTTTAAGACTCTTTGTACCTTATCTAAAATTCACAATTAGATTGTGGAAGTCCTAATATTGGAATTTTTTGGTGTATAGCCATCGCATTTTGATGTTGGATCTTTTGAAGTATATTATATTTAGAGTAGAATATACATCGTAGAGCAGAGTTCTAGTGCCATTAGGACACGAGTTTAGCACCTTCAGAAGTAGGGACTCTTTCTGCTCAGATAGTCCACATAGGAGATATGATAGAGCCGCAATTTTAACCTCATATTGTACAACCGGCCTCCTTTCTTCTATAATGAGCTTTTTACTTTCCAAATTCCTCATCAGGGACATCAGGATCATGACTTCTTCTTTAGAGTCTGTTTTCTCATCTCTTCCAGAGCTTGCTCCAATGTTAGAACTCGATCTTGGCTCTGCTTTTCCTTTTCCTCAAGCTCGTTCTCCCGCTGATCTAGCTCCTCTAGTCGCTTATTCAGCTCTGCAATTTTCTCTGCATTCGCATCCGGCTTTCCTTTCGACTTCACATATTCGTACAAGATCAGACCGACAGCCACGAGCAGGATGAAGGAGTCCCCAATGACATCCGCAAACAGATCAACAGCTTTGCCCTCCGGTAGTGGCCTAAATCGGCGCTTCCAAATGCTCTGTGAAGCTTCCTTCGCCGCCGCCTTTTCTTTCACCGCATTCTTTTCTTTTTGGGCTTCTTCGTGTTTGGTTTGCTCCTCTGTTTTCACGGTTGGAGCTTCTGCCTTCTCTTTGGCGCGCTTTTCCGCTGCGGAGTCTCGAAGGAGTGTGACTGCCATCCGCATGTTGATTTGATGCATAGTTTGGCCATATCTAGCTGCGTAGACACGGAATTTAGGATGATCATGGGCTTGGGCTTTTATCCAATTCTATAGATATCAATTTCAAGTTCCACAAACCCTAGCCAAAAACTTACCGCACCATACTTTGATATGTGCCTCACAAAGAGAGAGGCAAATTTGAAGAGCGGAAGAGGAACCATGCTGATTGTTGAGGGTGGATTCGATCCGGCTTGGACTACATAGATGCGCCTCGCGTCTTTTACAGACTAAGGAAAATCCAATGTGATCTGCCCTTCACCACCTAACAAGCCCATGATCTATTTAATCATGTCAATTGTAGCTGAATTGGTGGAAGACTTGTATTCGTAGGCAGCATCTGCACCTTCGGGCCTCTCCATCCAAGTGTGGTGGTTGCTGGGCCAATGGAGGCATCCTTGTCCGATATTTACAATACCACCGCCCAAGAAATGTCTTGCAAGTATCAATGAGTCGCCGCAACAATTTCGACAACACAACTCCATCGGCCGAATAGTGTACGAATTCACCTCGGAATAAGTCCGCAATTCATCGGGGTCCTAAATATTTTGATCGTCGCGACTTTGTAAGTTAAAACATAATTGTTCTCCAATTCAAACCCCACACCACCACTTACAATGGCTGCTCGCCGATTCGAGACACCAGTCAACTGGCTTGGCGTGGACAAGTGTACAACACCTCGAGTGCTCAAGGAGTTGAAGAGGAGGTGCACTCTTGAAGAGCTTGAAGTTTACGTGACGGAGCTTCGAGAAGTCCAGACATACCTTGGGTCACCCGGCCATTGGTATGACGAGATATTCTACGTCAGAATCCTTCGATGGTGCCTCCATCGAGATGAAGAATCATTTGATATCCTAGGACGCATCCTTTGTCAGGCCATGGAAGTTCCATGCGATTGTGCTCGAAATTTAAAATATGGCCAACAACATAACTTAACATTCTTTACTAACTATCGTGCCATTCAGGTTTACTGTTGTCACGACGATTCTGAGGCTACCGAAGTGCGCAATTTGGTGAGGAGGAGTATCTATTTCTATCTAAAACAGTACAACAACAAACTAGAAGGGCAAACATACCACGAGTATACACAACTTCTCTTCCACAAGGCGCGGCTTTTTATTGCTTGGGAGTGCATCTTCCCGGACGGCGTAGACATGGAGGCTCTATCCCCGAGGGATACTAACGCTCATATTCGAGCCAAGCAACAAGCAGTAATGAAGTCGAAGGCTGCTCCAGCCAAGCTGGGAAAAGAGAAAGACCACCCTCCACCTCCGCCATCTGAAGTTCGCGAACCACCAAGCTCTGATAGAAAAGATGGCGCCATCTACAGAACAGGTAGGTTACTGGGAAAAGGCGGCTTTGCCATATGTTATGAAGGGATGCTAGCTCAACCAAGAACTAAGCAGATGTACGCTCTAAAGATTGTAAAGAGCCACATGCCACAAAAGAAGATGGAACAGAAGGTTATCGTACCCGGATATAACAATAGAACTTTGGCTTATCTGACTATAGTTTCAAACAGAGCTTCAGATTCATTCGAAAATGAAGCATACCAATATCGTTCAATTTCATCGAGCGTTTTCATATGAGAAATGCACGTACATTGTCCTCGAATTATGCCCGAATGGCTCATTAATGGATATGGTCAAGAAGAGACGATACATTACAGAGCCCGAAGTACGTTTCTGGACCGTGCAAATGGCTGGAGCAATCAAATATATGCATGCAAAGGGTATCATTCACCGGGATTTGAAAATGGGAAATATATTCTTGGATAAGGATATGAATGTCAAGATTGGAGACTTTGGTCTCGCCGCTCTTCTGATGTCGGGAAAAGACTTGCAAGCTTGTCGACGCACAACCCTTTGTGGTACTCCTAATTATATTGCCCCTGAAATTTTGTCGAAGGATAAAGGAGGCCATGATCATGCAGTAGATATTTGGAGTTTGGGTATCATCATGTAAGCGCTTTTAAGCATGCCTTTGATAATCTCACTAACGAGGATAGTTTTGCCATGCTTACAGGAAAACCGCCATTTCAGTCAACAACGGCAGATGAGATATATCGCCGAGCCCGAGAGAGAGATTATGACTGGCCAAAATTGGACACATCGGAAAACTTCATATCTGAAGAAACTAAAGACTTAGTCGCTGAAATGCTTCAAGCACCCGAGATGAGACCAGGTCCGGACGACATTGTACAGCACGCTTTCTTTACTTGTGGCTACATACCACAGACGGAGGAGATGACACCGTCTCTACGAGACAGACATCCTGATCCAAATGAGTTCTTATCAGTCGGAGTTCGAGGAAGTAAGTCCGGCGCCATCGCAAGGAATCTCAAGAAGCTCTGCATCAGTTGTGGTGTTGGTCCTTGGAGCGAAATAAAACGACATACCAGCACTTATCGAGAAGTAGCCGACGAAGAGAAGGCGGGTCTTACGCCAAAGGTCCCTCTCGCTGAAGATGTTGTTTATCGTCCCTTTCATGAGTGGCTACATGAACAGGCAGATGAAGTCATGGGTGGCGGTGAGAGTGCAATTAAAGCAGCCAAAACACTAAGCAAATATCTCTCTCTTGGCCCCAAAACTAAGACCAACGAGCAACCCGGAGGAAGCAGACCTCCCATGCAGAGCTTTGCTGCTCAGCAGCGTGCCAGGCCTGAAGCATCCACGACGAAGCCTTCTAAATTTTCGAAGGAAAGATTACTTTCAAGGGTGGGATCTTTTAGCCTCCCAAGTACGTCTCAAAAAGCCGAGTTCAAGGCAACAAAGAATACTACCGAGGTGGAGGATCGGCTTGCGGCAGACATGGTCAATCAGCTGACTACGATTGAGGAGCAAAGAAAGATACAAGTCACTGAAGAGCCTACGATATCTCTCAAATCACCCTCGACGATTTTCAAGTCTAAAGAGGTTCTTGAAGAAATTCCGAATTCAAAGCCAGATATTGTTTTTGATCGAATAAGACGACTGCAGGTTGAATTAGATCGTGCTCTTAATAGCAGGACAATTGCTATTGAAACTAAGGCACCACCACCTGCTCCGACCATCGTTGTTAAATGGGTTGATTACACCAATAAGTTTGGCTTAGGCTATATCTTGAGCAACGGCAGTGTAGGATGTATCTTCAGAGCCATTCCCTCATTTCCTGATGAGCCAGCAAAAGGACTCAATCATCCAACCTGTGTCGTTGTAAGAAATGGAGAGAACCATCTTAATAATGTGAACAACGAGTCTTATATAGACTATCGTCAATTGCTCCCCATCTCTGGAGCCAACATTGAGTTCTATGAGAATAAAGGAGACAGTGGGATTTTCCGTGGCACAGTCAATCCCCAGAATTTCAAGTCTCAGAACGGGCCGAATGGAGAGATTCTTAAGTTGCCGTATGCAAGCAACGAATGGGATGAACGTAAGAGACAACGGATCATTCTCTGGAAGAAGTTCTCCCAATACATGATCGAAAATGGTAGAGACTCTGACTTTCCTTACGATGATGCCCTGAATCGGAATTATGAGAACCAGTCGCCATTAGTCGCTGCTGGGAATGTGGTAACTTACTATCAACGATTTGGAGATGTTGGCTGCTGGGGTTTTTGTGATGGGCACTTTCAAGTAAGTTTATTATGCTGTACTTTTTCTGGGTTTCAATTGACCATTTATAGTTCAACTTTCCTGACCATACCAAAATCGTCATCTCTGCTGATGGCACTTGGTGTGATTTTTATCACCTACCCCTAGAGGCAGCCCGTGACCTTGCATCTACCGGTACTATCCCTCCAGCAGCACTAGATGATCGTCAACATCTCTCCTACCCCCTTCAAACTCTTCTTAACTTCATGGCCAAGCCTACCAAGACAAACAAGTCGACTACTCGCAAGCGTCCTGAAATCAACCCAATGATTCAAGGCATTCCTCAAGCCAACGATTTCCGTAGGAAAATCGAGTTTATCAGATCTATAGTCAAGGAATGGATTAGTAACGGCGGTATCGGAATGAGCGATATGTCTAGTGAAGGACGACTGAGATGGAAGGGACATCGTGAGCAGATCAACGTGAGAGTTCCTTACAAGCACGTTTGGGCTGCTGTTGGTGGACGCGGTGGAGATGAGAGAAAGGTTGCCTGGTTCGATCCGCGAAACCCTGACGAGATCGTACCGGACATGAAATCATGACATAAAGTGACTTTCTCTAAGCACGACTTCTAAAGTTCTACTTGAATTAGGGTTTTCTAATACATCACTTCGGAGTTCGGTGCAACTTTACCACGGATCAGTGCATATTATCGTCAGTATTATGTTTTTGCTACCATCTTCAAGGCGTTCATGGGCATTTCCAGCCGGTTCACTTTTAGCTGCATTGCAGATAGCGTTATGCGTTTAGGCGCAACGGGCTCGTCGTTTATTTGCTTCTTGCAGAATCTTATGACCCATCATGACGAGAGGGCATTTATTGAGGCCCCCATGGACTGGGAGTTTGTCAACGGGAGTTAGCATAGGTGCTTTAGTAATTCATAACTTCCTCCTTTAATCGTTGATACTTTTGATGATACACTTTGTATTTACTTAACCGAGCTACGTTCAATCGAATTAGAACAATAGTTCCCCTTACTGAATTAAATACTAAGCGTATTGAACCTCGCTTGACTCGAATCACACATAGCTTAGTTTTGAGTCGCCTTGAGTTCTGTTGAGATTTTGTTCAAGAATCTCAAATATAGCCGAAGGTAAAATAATCCAACAGGAGTTAGATACACGTTTTAATCCTCCGAGTTCCCGTCACCGTACACGACTAAGTGATGACTCGAGATGAACCTGTACAGTACTCTGAGAGCTGTCGGATTTATGGAAAGGTAATTCTAGAGTAGTCCTCAGGATATTGAAGGGGTTGTTTTCATAGCAACATGATCTCGATTTTAGAGTGATGGTATATGATTATGGACTGGATTCACGGCTGGAAATAGAAACGATTGTCTGCATTCTCGAATTATACTTCATTCATCTGTCTCTCTTTTGGTAGTGATCAATACTCTTCTCAACACGCCGTTGCAGCAGTCTGGCTCAGCCAATCTTCCACCAAAAAAGAACGACCACCAGGCGTGCTGCTATCACTCCGTTCAAATCCACACATTAAAACTCATCTATATGCAAATGCAAATGCACCCAATCCTTCCGCTCTGTTCAATTCCAAACCCGTTCGTCAACTAACCCGCAATCTTTATGCAGAGAACAAATCCATTCAACAGTCGGTCAATCGCGACTGAAACGCCTAGCATGCAATGCCGCGCGGTGTCCACGAAGAAGTAGAACCGCCTCTCTTCTTCCCTTTCTTGCTTCGCCATTCTTCCAATTTGAGAACTAATACAGTATATACACTGGCATGATCACATGATCATGCACTCTTTCTCCTCCTTTTGGGCGGTTTTTTCGTTTCCACTACTGCTTTTCTTGATTTTCGGTGCGTTCCGTGGAGGAGCTACTTCCATTGGTACCCCTCCTGCTGCTGCGGCTCGAATGGCTGCGAGACGATGTTCGGCTCTCTCGTCCCCGGCTTCGGCAGCTTTAACATACCACACGTTAGCTTCTAATGGGTCTCGGCGGGTACCAATCCCCATCTCTGTAAAGTAGCCAACAGCATATTCGGCTTTGGTAAGTCCTACATATCAAATCAGTGCGAGCAAAAAGAATAAGTAAAGAGGAGAATACGAACCGCATTCAGCGGCTTGGCGTGCCCATTCGTAAGCCTCATTCTCATCCTTCTCGAGGACAGGTTCCGCCCCAACCATATACCAAGCACATAACGCCATCATCGCCGCTGGATGACCTCGTTGCGCAGCGCCAGTGTAAAAATGCACGCTCAGTGCAGGATCTCGAGGGCAAGATAGCTTGCCATGTTCATATGCATCTCCTAATCTATAACAAGCTTCTGCATGACCTAAATCAGCAGCTTGAGTGAACAGCTGAGCGGCGTAGACCTCATCTTGGAACACGTCATCCCCGTATCCAGTTTCGTAAAGAAGAGCTAGATGATACGGGGCAGCGTTGTATTGGAGATCCGCTGACTCTGTCGCTCGTTTAAGCCACTTGAGTCCCTCCCGATACTTGTTCAGGCCTAAATCACCCGAGAGACACGCACGACCTAGACGAGTCATAGCTCCTGGGTGGTTCTTGGAAGCGGATTGTCGGTAAAACTGGACAGCTTTGGCTGGATCCTTTCTACAGCCCCAACCAAATTCATAACAGAGAGCAGCGCGATAACCGGATTCGGCGTGCCCGTGTTTACTGGCTGCTACGAAGAGGGGGAAAGCAGATCCGTAATCCTCTTTACCTTTATTGAAAAGACCAGAGGCATACCCGTCAGCAAGATAATATTGCGCGAATGGATAACTTTTGTCGGCAAGTTTCTGTAAAATATGTTTCGCCTCTGTCACAAGCTCTTGAGGCGACGATTGTGTCTTGTCGACATAGGGACCGTCGGCCCCAGGTTTTGGGCTCAACTTCTTTGGCGTATGATCTTCCTCCCAATTTAACCCAGCATCTTGAGCGGCTTGAATGAGATACATGGCAAAAGCATACTGTGTTTCTGCATCGTTGAGTTTCTTCACATTTTGACGATACATCTCAATAGTCTTAGCTACACTAAGCAAAGATGCATTCGTGCCAACCGCTGAGCGTAGCTGAGAGTTATCCAGTGATATTGGAGCAGGAGGTGCCTGGGGATACGAGGTGTTCGTTAGGTCAACATAGGAAATGGGCCTTGCATCATAAGAGCGTCCGGAATTTGCTGAAGGCGCTCGCTGTCCACCCCAACTCGGTGAATTCGCCATATGACCTGGAGAACGACCTCTAGGACCCATGTCTGAATATGCAGAAGAAGGTCTTTGTATTGGGGTTCGTCTGTTTATTTGTAGCGTTGGTGTTAGGTGGCGATTGATAGACTGTCCCATCTCGCCCTGTTCCATTGCATTGGGGCTGCGAGCGCCTGGTCCACGGTTGAAGGTGGTGGGACTTTCTGCAGATTGCAGCTGATGGTGATATTGCAGCTGGGGCACGGATTGAATGCCATCCTCATCTATTCGTTCAGGATGTACCCGTCTTGTGCCTGGCTTTCCGGCCGAAGAACCATCAGAAGGTGATCTCGAGCTTGAACTCTCTGCAGAAGATGTGATGGCGACCTGTGGCTGTATCTGATCTGGCACGAACGATGTCAAGTTGGGTCGGTAGGGAATATTGACTGATATAGGCGCTTTAGGATATGCACGTTCGAATTCGCCTGACTGGAACTGCTCCGATTCTTGAATCTGCCGTACCTGCCCATTGCCATTGTCCATGATCCCGCTTGAGGCTCTCGGGGGCCAGTTCTCTTGCTGGATCTTCACTTTGACTGGTGACCTAGGTGCTTCGTTCAAACGAGTTGACGATGATGTAGGAATCGAAGGTAGAGGTTTGCGGGTGTTGTTTGCAAATTTCTCTCTGAAGTCTCCGTCGGCGTAGTTCGGCGATGTAGCGTGCAGAGGCTTTCTCAAGATCGAGTTTGGAGCAGCTGGTGAGGCCATGGTGTTACTCTGCCAATCGAACCCTGAGAATGGTGTCTACGGCCTAAATCCGGATGCCCGGTCTCACGCTCTCCTATGCTCCACTTTGCTCCCTAGAGGGAGAGGCTGCACTGCCCAGACCAAGCGATGGCGTCGGCTGCTTGGTGGTGGGGGACTTCGTATTTGTGGTGCTGGGTAGGAGGTGCTTGGTAAAGGCCGGTGAACAAGGCTCCGCGAACGAGCGACTTGGCGAGATGTTCCTGGTGAATTTCCGTGTCTGAGTAGCGAGAAACCACAAAGTTAGTCAGGGCCCAAAATCTCCGTGACACCGCACAGAATTACTTCTTCTGACAGAGGCCGCAGCCTGCCAATGACTACTTTTCCTGAAGCACGTGTGGGATGTCCTCTTACTGTAGTTGCGGCTTCCCGAGGTTTCGAGCAAGAAGTCCGTCCCGAGATCAAACGCGCGCCGTCAACACACAATGGGTCGTTTCCTCTCCTTCTGCGGCAGACTTCTCACCTTCAAGTACGGAGTTAGTTAGTTACGTAGGCCGGTTTGGTTTAGCGGTCAGCCCCTGTCCAGATGTTGTGCCGCCTGTACCTGCAGGTAGATGGGAAGGGCTACTGTACTTTAAAAAGGTGCTGACTGCTGCAGAGAGCTCGAAAAAGGGAGGAGAAAGAGGCGAATACGGACTTTCAATATCGAGTGGCGGCAAAAGGTTCACAGCATGGCCACCAGAATAACGTCGACGCGGGCTGACCATCCTCCTCCTGAGAAGGCTCGGGTTTCGTTGGGTATGTGGTGACCGAGGAATGCTGGCACAAGAATGCCGCACACAGGCACAACGTGATACTCGATGGTTCTTTTTCTTGCCGATTATCGATAGAGGTGAGACCTGATCTGAGCCTACTGCTGCAGCGATGTTTGGGCCCGCCGATTGCACCGTTGGAAGTTTAGATGGGCTTCCGGCCGTCCAAACGCCACTGGATAGGTAGAGCCGTTGCTACAGTCGATCGGGTCACCCGTGCTGCAGGGTCTTTTCCCAAATGAGGAGGGATGAAAGCTGCGGGGAACAAGCGCTCTATCACTTTCGAGAAGACGAGCGAGCGGTCGAGGAGAAACAACAATGAACATGCCACGCTGAGTTTTTCACATACTTCGCGTCAGCCAGCCTGGCCATCACCATTTAAATGGGGAAAGAATAGGCTCAAGGACGAGGAGGGTGTATGAGTCCAGCCCGCCCTATTCAGCCAACTCATCAAGATGCGGATGCGTACGGAGTAGTTCAAGAAATTGTTTCTAGCTAATTCTTGCGGCTGTTTGATGTCACGAGGACGTCAGGGTTGAGGTGAGTGGTACAAGCTTCACGTTCCATCCATATCCGCGACACGGAGTAAGCAACGTCGCCTTATCGAGACTTTTACTTGGGATCCCAGGGTTGGTGCGGCTCAATCTTCTTTTCCACGCATTCAAGCCGCGGGTTGCCTACAGTGCCTGGTACCTATGATCAGGAGGAGAAAAGAGAAAGAAAGGCGCCGCCCTTTCTTGGACACAGAAGGAGAGCAGGTTTCAGGGCGAACGATAGGTTACTCCGTATCGCGCGCACTTTCGAAGTCGTACAAGATCTTGTACCTGTCAGACTGGCTTTGTAATATGTCCCAGTCGAAAGAAGGAAGTGCTGCAGATAATCAAGGACACATGCTGGATCCTTTTGGCATACAATATCGGATCAATGCATCGTGAGGGCTGTTTGACAAACTCACGGGACTTTACACCATCTCCAAGGTCAATCTGCCGCATCTCTGAGGCTTCCCAAGTGCGAAGTATCATCATGGTGAGGTTGATCCAATGAGATTCTCACCAAAAATATTGGCTATTCTTCAACATGTCACATCTGCTGGGATGGCTTCTCATCTAGAAGGAATCTGAAACTGGGTATGCCTATGATCTCCCCGAATAGCTGTGAATCTACCTTGTGCCATGTAAAGCCGCCTTATCATCAGATAAATGAGCCGCCCAAGAGAGACCTCGTCATGATGTGCTTGGAAAAAGTCCCCAAAATCCGAGGTTGATGACGGGCCATGCTGCCTTCCCAACGGACTTCACCACCCCAGAGTCCCCGACATTCCATCAACGCCACGATGAGACAATGCACGCCTCAATGCTAATCCTCGTATCTGCTGAGCCAACTGGCTGGCTGGCTGGCTGGTTGGAGAGAGGGAGAGAGAGAGAGAGAGTTGATTCATCAGGCCCAAAAGACAGCCGACCGTGTTGGATTCGTATTCAGCACGCCCACAACAAGTCGCGCCGCCAGTTCGTGAAGTCGTCGAGAGCTTTTCTGTTCTTGTGCTGTCGTCACGCTTCCAATTTAGCAGATCGCCGGGCCAACGTATTTTTAGGAGGTTATTTTTCCAACGCCTCCTTCGGGGAGATCCTGGCGCATGGCGCATGAGGATTAGCGGAGCGGCGGGAGAACAATTGGCCCCGTCCAGTGCCTTTGGTCTGGGGGTGGCCGAAAGAATGGTCCCACGAAGAATACGAAGCGACAAACAGCAAGGGGTGTGTGCCTCCGTTTTTTGATGTTGGCTCATTCTTGAACACATCTTTTTCTACCAGCTTTGCCATCGTGACGAGAGAGAAAGATTATACCCGTTCTCTTCTCTCTTTTCGTGTTTTTCTTCTTCTTTCGTTTTGGCTTCATTACCATCACCACACTCGCTCCAGGCATTCGATTGCCTGTCCTGTCGCTCATCTCCTATTTGAAACATTCAGCTCCGTTGCTTGCCCCTTCGTTGAACCAACAAGAGAGCGCAGCAGCTTCAACTGACCTTTGAACACGCATCAATCCGGCTTATCATCGCATTGCGACATTGTCCATTGATATTGAGCGTCAAACAAGGATAATCACTGCGAGGGAGGGGGACGTTTTCCTGCAAAGAACAACCACTGCCTTGATTCTCGTCGCCCAAGGAACCGCATCCCCGCTTAGCATTGGCCAGCTTCAACATCGACAATAACATTTATTTTCTTGGAAGCACATCTTTCGTTATAAACTCATGTACGTATAAACGCTGGCATTTCTATCATCTCCCATATATGTGTTCTCTCTGCCATTCACCTGTCAATTTTTCATGCCAGACAGATAGAGGAGCATTCTTCGCTCCTGAGAACGTAAAGCAATGGTGAAGCTCAAGTAAAGATGCTTGCCGAGAACTCCTTTCTGATTATCTACTAACCAGCAATTGAACAGAAACATGCCGCCTTCTCAAAGGCCCCCTACTGGTGAATCTATCAACGACGAACGAAACGCGTACCGCAATTCTCCCTCACGTCGTCGCCAACCTCAGGATGAAGAATCAGGATACTATGGTGCAGCTACAGCATCTCCTTCTAGACACCGTCGCGGGCCTTCCAAATCTTCCTTCGCAGACACACTGCCTTCCCCAATCACCCCAACACCCACGACAGAGCCTTTGACACCAGGATCAAGACCAGAATCGCCGGTAATCACGCGCAAGAGGAGTCTTATAAAGCCAGAGAGACGTCGTATGGATAGGGATCATCCCAACTATCATTACAGGCAACATGCTGCAAACATGAGCGTTCAGCCTTCCTCAACTGGTAATGATCCAATTCTCGAAGACCTGGAGACGGACGCTGCAGCTACCGAGACATCGGGTCTAAGGAGTTCACAAGAGGCAGACTCTGAAATCTCACCGAAACCAAAAAGAGGGCGTGAGAAGAGGACGGCGCCAAAAGACGAAGGAATTCAGAAAGTAGCACCCGAGGGCCGTACAAGAATTCGCAAGCACAAGATGACGAAGGAAGAGAAGGAGATGCAGAAGCGACTTGACACCGTGAGACCACCAAGCTTATGGAACGTCTACTGTGCCATTGTTACATTTTGGTGCCCGGATTTCATGCTAAAAATATTTGGCAAACCAGCGAAAGCTCAGCAGCGAGCGTGGAGAGAAAAGATGGGTTTGATCAGCATTATCTTGTTCATAATGACATGTGTTGGATTCCTTACCTTTGGATTCACCCAAGTAGTTTGTGGTAACGGGGGAGGATTACGCCTGCATGTCAATCATGTTGATAGTGGTTACATGATCTTCCACGGCAGTGCATATGATCTCTCAGAATCGAAGCATCCAGCGGCCGAGGGTATATCAAGCGGTTCAAATGTTCTTTACGATTTACAAGAGAAGCATGGAGGACAAGATGGAAGCTTCTTGTTTCAAAATGTCAACGGGAAATGCAAGGGCTTGATCACCGTGAGCAGCGGATCAGATGTACCAACCAACTCCGCCAACGATCTTGCTTGGTATTTCCCCTGTACAACTTTCAATCAGGATGGCTCAAGCCCTGTCAACAAAAGCATCCCGTATTATCTGGGCTACTCTTGTCACACAATTGGTAGCGCTAGAGATGCTTTCTACAGCCTGAAAAGCGCTGGGGACGTTTATTTCACGTGGGACGACATCAAGAATAGTTCGAGAAACTTGATGGTGTACTCTGGGAACGTACTTGACCTGGACCTGTTGAATTGGTTTAATGGGACCGAAGTGACTGTTCCTCAACAATTTGTGGAGCTCAGCGATCGCACGAGTCTGGTCAACGCTGCGGTTCATGGCAAGGATGTTACGCACGCTTGGCAGTCAAAAGAAGATAAAGCGATGGCTCAGTGCTTTGAGCAGATTATCAAGGTCGGATCGGTTGATACTGATACTGTTGGTTGTATCGCCTCGAAAGTTGTACTTTACGTTTCCCTGGTTTTCATTCTATCGATCGTTGTCTCAAAATTTATCCTTGCTTTGCTATTCCAATGGTTCTTCAGCAGGAAATTTGCCGCATCCAAGACTTCGCAATCTTCAAATCCGAAGAAGAGAAACAGACAAATAGAGGAATGGTCGGACGATATTTATCGTGGTCCTCAACGTCTCCCAGGTGAAGGAAGCACTGTCCTGGGCTCTGACAGGATGAGTAAAAGGGGCAGTACTTTCCTGCCAACTACCTCTCGGTTTACCAGTCCGTATGCAGGCGACAGATTGTCACGAGTTGGAAGACCTCAACCTACTACGATGGGAAGCCAGAACTCGGCTGCCGCTCTTCTGCCTCCCAATCCAATGTTCCGGAACCATAATAGTAGCCGAAGCAGTGTTTCACGAGACTCGCAAATGTACAATGCACCTACCGACTTTGAAGGCCCAGGCCCAGCTGGCTTCATTCACGAAGCTGTTGTTCCGCAACCACCTGCTGATTGGCAACCGTTCGGCTACCCTCTTGCTCACGCCATCTGCCTTGTTACTGCCTATTCGGAAGGAGCTGAGGGTATTCGAACAACACTCGATTCGGTTGCTATGACCGACTATCCTAACAGCCATAAGACAATCTTGGTAGTTTGCGATGGTATGATTAAGGGTAAAGGAGAGAAATACTCAACCCCAGAAATTGTGCTCAACATGATGAAAGATCATGCTATACTACCCGAAGAGGTTCCGGCTTTCTCTTACGTTGCTGTCTCTAGTGGCTCTAAGAGACATAATATGGCAAAGGTCTTTTCGGGTTTCTACGATTATGGTCATGATTCTTCAATTCCAATCGAGAGGCAACAGCGTGTTCCCATGATGGTTATTGTCAAATGTGGTACCCCGGATGAAGCCACCAAGAGCAAGCCAGGAAACAGAGGCAAACGTGACAGTCAAATCATTTTGATGTCCTTCTTACAGAAGGTCATGTTTGACGAACGTATGACTGAGCTGGAGTTCGAAATGTTCAATGGCCTATGGAAAATTACCGGTATATCCCCGGACTTCTACGAAGTTGTTCTCATGGTCGACGCCGATACCAAGGTTTTCCCTGATAGTTTGACTCACATGGTTTCTGCCATGGTCAAGGATCCTGAAATCATGGGTCTTTGTGGTGAGACGAAGATTGCCAACAAGAGAGCTACGTGGGTTTCTGCCATCCAAGTATTCGAATACTTCATCTCCCATCATCTTTCCAAGTCATTCGAATCTGTCTTCGGTGGTGTTACTTGTCTTCCGGGATGTTTCTGTATGTACAGGATCAAAGCTCCAAAAGGCGGTCAAAACTACTGGGTTCCTATCCTTGCCAACCCGGATGTCGTCGAGCATTACTCCGAGAATGTTGTCGATACCTTGCACAAGAAGAACTTGCTGCTCTTGGGCGAGGATCGTTATCTCTCTACTCTCATGTTGAGAACATTTCCTAAGCGGAAGCAAGTTTTCGTTCCTCAAGCTGTCTGCAAAACCACGGTACCAGAAACCTTCAGCGTGCTTTTGTCCCAAAGACGGAGATGGATTAATAGTACTGTCCACAATCTCATGGAACTCGTCCTCGTGAGGGATCTATGCGGCACTTTCTGCTTCAGTATGCAGTTCGTCGTTGGTATTGAGCTTATTGGAACTCTGGTCTTACCTGCTGCCATTGCTTTCACCTTCTACGTCGGTGAGTCGTGTCTAACTCATGCGCTTCGGAATACTTGGCTAACATTTACCAGTTATCATCTCTATTGTTCGGTCGCCGCCTCAGATTATCCCTTTGGTTCTGCTCGCTCTGATCCTTGGTCTCCCTGCCGTACTCATTGTTCTTACGGCTCATCGCTGGTCCTACGTTATCTGGATGTTTATATATCTCCTCTCCCTTCCCATCTGGAACTTCATTCTCCCTACCTACGCGTTCTGGAAGTTTGACGACTTTTCTTGGGGTGATACTCGCAAGACAGCAGGTGAAAAGACAAAGAAAGCAGGAATCGAATATGAGGGTGAGTTCGACAGTAGTAAGATTACGATGAAGAGATGGGGCGAGTTTGAGAAGGAGAGAAGATTGAGGAGTCAAACTGGTTGGACTTCAGGTTACACGAGTAAAGAGGAGAGTCATCAGGGGGGGCCTGGAAGTTGGCCGCAACAGCATTCAGGATATGAGGATGGATATTCTGATGCTTTGAGTTAGAGATAGGAGAGAGACGGCATTTGCATTGCGTGGTTGGGTAAAATTGGACAGCATGTGCATTGTTTCCGAGGAGAAGAAAGGCGTTCTTGTTAAAGTTTGGGAATGGATTCTCCTGGTAAACCAGCGCATAGGATAGGTGTTGGTCAGATTAAAGACCTCGAATAATGCATAGTATCATACTCTGAGACTGATTTATCTTTCTCATGATCTAGAGTGACCTTTGCTATTGAAAGCCTTTGACAGCGCCTACTCTTACCTCCTACCATGGGCCACGCAAGACCTGATTGGTCCAGAGATCAGCGCCAGACCTGCCCAGTTGGATCGATGAGCTGTCAAGCTTCACGTGACTCAAGCTTCTCTTCAACCTTGCGCAAATCTTCCGACCCACAGCTTCCAGTTATCTTGGTTAAACACACCGAGTATTCACAGCTATCCCATCGTCATCAGATTGACCCTTCGTGTTGCTTTATCGCACAATAATATCACCTTTCAAAATCCATCCAAGCTGAAAGTAGTGGCAAAACGCTTGGCGAAACCAGCCCCCCCAGTTTCCGCGCACACCAGTGTGATGGCCTCGGGTGGATCCGAATTTGAACTAGAATCTCAAGATCAAATGTAAACAACGATCTCCACCTCATCACAACAGCACCACCACCACAATGGCTGACCGCCGATCGTCTCCACGGCGCAGGGACTCTCGACGCTCTGAATATGCTGAACCTAGACCGAGCACCTACACCGAACCCAGGGCTGGCAACTACCAGAACCCAGAAATGCGCCCATCATCTTACAACCCAGAGCCAGCACAAACAATGCGCGGCCCCGAGAACGAAGTCTATGCCTCCTCCTCCAGTTCCTCCTCCTACCTCGATATCTCCCGCACATACCCATCGCGAGGGAGCCGCATCCGCGCATTCTTCTTCGCGCCCTCGGAGCGGAGGAAGGTGCGCAAACGGAGGAGTCGTCGCGGCCTCTTCAAGTTCGGGAACAATTCGAGTAGCAGCTTCGTGAACGAGGATCTCGCGTACGGGACCGGCTTTATCAAAGTTTCCCGGCGGAGAAGTGTGAGAAATCGGGATGGGAGAGAGAGAGTGGATGGCGGACGATACTCTGACCGCGAAGGAAAGACGGGTAGGAGGAGGAGCGGGACTAACCTCTCCAGGACCAATTTGAGCGATGGAGGTAAGTATAGTGATCGAGAGGGTGGTAGAGGGAGCCGCTCCAAGATTAACCTAAACGACGGAGAGAGATACAGTGACCGTGAAGGAGGAAGAGCGAGCCGAACTAATTTAAGCGATGGAGGGAGACGAAGTGATCGTGAGAATGGCAGAGTAAGTCGTACTAATACGATTGCGAACGAAGGGGGCAGATACAGTGATCGAGAGGGTGGTAGAGTGAGCCGCTCTAGGACGAATCTCAGTAGCGCTGCGACAGATGCAGAAATTCTGGCTGTCGGCGCTGGGTTAGCCAAGCTTGCTCGCGACCAGAACAGGGCCGACTTAAGAACCTCAAGGTCCGGGAGTGGAAGAGCTCCAGAAGTAGTCGCTATTCGTGAGAACGGAAGAACCCAGGAAACGACCAGTCGAGGCTTGGGCCCATCGAAGATATCTCATGGTTTTGATACCATCGATGATGATGGATGGGAATCCGCGACAGATGGCGAATCAGATGCTAGTGTTGATTCGAGACTAGCTTATGGCAATGATGGCAAGAGTTCCTGGAATTTGTTTGGGAGAAAGAAATATAAACCGTTGAGCCGAAAGGACAGCGTTGTCGATCCCAAACTTTTCGGGCCTCAGAATTCCCTGAATGGACTTATTGTCAAACCTGTTGGATTTGGTGAAGTGTCCCCTTGGACCTCAACAAGCAATTTTGGTCAGAGGACTGGATTCGACCCGCCTGTTGCGTCGACACCAGTTCCACCAACACCAGTTCCAGCATCGAGCTTCACTGGCTCGCAAGCCTCTTTGAAGCAGGTTTTCCCAATGCCGACAAGCGACCCTACAAAATTTGATGCTGGGAGAGGCTCAATAGTGTCTGAACCAAGATATGATCCATCGCGAAATTCCATGCCACCAGGGCCGGATTATGGGAGAGGTTCAACGTTCTCCGAACCCAGATACGACCCATCGCGGAACTCTATACCATCAGGGCCGGAGCCTCTCATTTCTAGTAGGCCCGGCATTATTCCGTTACAACAACCTCAGCCTTTCACCCCCGTTTCTCAAAGAGTGTACGAACCTTTATACAAGCCCGAACGCTCTACTGCTACCGATAGTCCCTCGAGACAGACACCCTCCTCTTCTGGACGGAGTAAATCTATTGCTGGAGCAGCACTAGTTGGCGTTGCTGGCGCAGCAGTAGGCACCGCAATTGCTTCAAGTAGAGACGATCGGAAAGACAGAAAACGACAAGAGGCACGGGAAGAAGAGGATCGAGTGACGCGTCGGGATGCTGAGAAGAGGGCTCGTGATGAGGAGGACCGCCTCAGACGTCGAGAAGCGGAGAGAAAAGAGCGAGAGGAGGAAGACCGTCGCAGGCGCCGAGAAGCCGAGAGAAAGGGACGGGAGGAAGAGGATCGTCGACGTCGAGAAGCTGAGAATAAGGAGCGAGAGGATCGTCGTCGAGCTGAAGAGCTAGCCGAGCTTGAGAAGGAGCGTCTACGGCGCGAGAAGAAAGACAAAGATGATCGCGAACGAGAACGGGATGACCGTAAGGAGAAAAGCCGCGATAAGGACCGCACAAAGGACGACGGTGATTCTTCTCGCAGGGAAAAGAAGCGTGAGAAGCGGCGGGACGAGACTCGCGAGGAAAAAGAAGCGAGGCGTGAGAAACGTCGCGCTGAGCGTAGTGATCGCTCAGATATCTCCAGATCTGATACCAGAACTGAAGTATCCCAGTCAGACAGGCCTGATCCAAGGCGAACGATGAGTGAAGCTGCTGTCTCAGAGGTTGCTATCGATCCCTTTCCATATCAAGTCAACGGTGATGAATTCTCTACGCCCACAGCTGAAGATCCTCTTGGTGATCCGAGACAGCAATCGGTGCCGACAGTGGTCACTGTGAAGCGTGTTCCAGGTTGGATGAAAAATGATACGTCGACTAGAGATGAGCCTTCGAGTTGGAATAGTAGAGATACACATGGAGATCGTTCAGTACAAGACGGCGAAGCACTTTACCAAGAGATAAAACGCTCTACGATACCCTTTGATGCTGCTGTAATTGGTGCCGCTGATGCAACTATTTTGGCCGAGGAGTATAGAGAGCGATCCGAGAGACGAAGAGACGAGAGAAGGAGGGGTGATCGTGATTATGATGGGTATGAAGCCCATGACAAGGAACCCCAGAAAGAGCGAGATCTGGTTCAAGAAGAAGCTGATCGTGCTTACCGAGAGATTGTGATGGCAAGAAAAATTGCCTCGCAAGTCATCCGCTCACGCAGTGCTTCCCCCGATCGTTCAATCATGGAAAAGTACGATGGTAAAGACCAAGAAGTGGAAGACCCAGTTCGTATTGTTACTCCACCTGCCATGGAACATCAAAAGCGAAAAAGTCAATACGATGCGCCGAATGCTGATTTCAGCCTGGACTATATTCTGGAACATCCAAGAGAGCTACGAACCTTCAGCATTCCGGCTATCGACATGGATAATTCATCCCCAGACACCCCGACAAAGAAAGACCCCGATGCTGAACGGCCTCGACCGTTCTTGAATCTTGTCCGACCCACCCCCGTTCCTTCCCCCGTGCCAGAGAAGCAAGAATCTCGCTCGAGGTCATCTAGGTCTAGAGATCGTGGTGAGCCACAAAGACGCCAATCGACAGACGACGTTGTGATTGGACCTAAGGGTGATATTGTCGCCTCCCCAACAACCTCGCGTCCAGCCTCTCCGACCACATCTACTGTTTCGAAGGGCGTCAGTTGGGGTGAGAATGAGACAAAGCACTACGAAGTCGAGACCCCATTCGATCAAAGGGAAGAGTTTGTGACTAAGTCGAATGTCACACCTCGTGATGCTCCTTCAGAGACAGAAACTAAGCCAGCTGGGTTATCCAAGAAGGCTCGTGGATGGGGCGCCATCGCTGGACTCATAGGCGGAGGTGTTGCAGCAGCAGCGGCAAATTCAAGCGAAACTTCCCAGTCCTCTAAATCTCGGGAAAATGAGAAATCAACTGAAGGGCCTTACGAATATCGTGGTGTCGTTGTTGAGCCAGAAGAAGAGCCACCAAAACCACAACGGAGGAGAAGTCCACCTTCCACTCGACCAGTTGATGAGCCTGCAAGCCCCCCTTTGAAACCACGAAGGGGAAGCCCTCCATTAACTGGACCCAAACCCACCACCAGCCAATCCACTCATATGCAAGGGGCGTTTGATGATGATTTAGACTTCACTGCGCATGTTGCTGCTGGACTCTATGGTACAGGCTTCGACCCCAATATCGTCATTGACGATCCTTCCTTCCGCAGAAGAGATTCGCCTCCTGGCTCAAACGGTCCAATGCCTTACCATACCCCTTACGCCGAGACGGTCACTGACTTGGGCTCTATTCGAGGAGAGATTCCTGAAAATCAATCTCATGGCTTTATTATGGGCGAAATAGCAGATACTCCACGTGATTTTCAATCGGTCTCACCTGTACGTGAACCTGAAGCAACACCTACGAAGCTCAGCAAGAAAGAGCAGAAAAAGCGTGAGAGAGAGAGAAAACGAACTGGAGACATCGCATCAAATGAAGCTTCAACTACTTCAAGGGATATAGTTGAAGAGCCAGAGAGCTACATCGAGCCAAAGCTCTCGAAAAAAGAACAGAAAGAGCGTGAAAGGGCTGCCAAGTCAACAAACACTATAGAGGATGTGACTGAAGCACCAGAGCCAGCTATCGCGAAAGACATTGTTGAGGAACCGGAAAGTTACATTTTTGAGACACCGAGGAAATCGAAATCGAAATCTAAGAAGAGTTCTGTGGTAGACGATGAAGTTGAAGAATCATCCCACGAATCTCATGCTGTCTTGGTTCCTGTTGATGCCTATGATGACATACGGAATGGCGAAGATGAATGGATAGATACTGTAAAACCAAAGAAAAAGTCAAAACGAGACAACGAGCACTATGACCCTCCTTCGAGGTCAGCACCTGCCTCTGAAGTTGGTACTGAGTTATCGAGATCGTCGAGCAAGAAATCAAGACGGGATAGTGAGCGGTCTGATTCTCCTTTGAGATCGTGGCCTGCCTCTGAGGTTGGCACTGAACTGTCGAGATCGTCGAGCAAGAAATCTAGACGCGACAGTGAGCGACATGATTCTCCTCCAAGATCGGTGGCTGCTTCTGCAGTTGAGCCGGAATCGGAGAGATCTTCGAGGAAGAAATCAAATCGTGACAGTGAACGTTACGATTCTCCTTCCAGATCGGTGGTTGCTTCTGAAGTGGGAGCAGAGTCAGAGAGGTCATCCAGCAAGAAATCGAAGGACAAGTCGAGGAGAAGAAGTGAACAGTATGAAACAGATCCTACCGAGATCTCGCTTCCTCCCAGCATTCCCTCGGAACTAACTCGTGAGGGAGATTATGAAGATGTACGAAAGTCAAGGAAGTCCTCGACAAGAGATAGTGAAGTTTTTAGCAATGCGGATCGTGACGATTTACAGTCCGTGGTCTCTGCTGGCACTTCGCGATATGATGATGATACGCCGAAGAGAAAGAAAAAGTCTCGAAGCAGTGGAAGAGATGATTATGATGATACACGGTCTGTTGCTTCAGCTCCCGCGGGAGACGACTATGATGATAAGAAATCCAAGAAAAAAGACAAAGAGAAAAAGAGCAGTGGCCTCTGGAGTCTTTTTGGTTCCAAACCCGACCCTAAGTCTGATGTCGGTACCAGAGATGAAAGTCCTAAGAGATCTAAGGACGATACTGGAGACAAAAAGAGGAGTAAAAAGTCAAAACGAAGCTCTGTTCCTGATAGTTCGAGCATCTACGGAGACATTGGAGCCACCTCTGTCAGTGATCTTTCTCGATCCGTTTCCAACGGTCATGGTACGAAGCATCATTATGAGGATTATGAAGATGGAACACGAAGCGATGGTGAGCCGAGCGAGAAGAAGCGGAAAAGTAAATCCAGGTCTCAGAGTGTATCTTCGAAAAAGGATTCTTTTTTAGATAATGCCGGCACCCTTGGCGCGGGTGTCGGCATTGCGAGTGTTGCTGCTGCTGCTGCAATTGGTGCTCAGGAATATTCGCAATCAAGAGCCGGTGATGCTGATAGCAGCAGAACGCTGCAAGAATCTTCGGAAAGGGAACTGTCAAGATCAAATCCCTTCGATTACGAGGTCACTGAGAGGCAGTTCAGACCATCCATTGACCCACAATATGGAGACCTGCTCCCCCTTCCGCCAAGTGAGCCCTCCACGCCCGAAAGTGACTCTCTAGATGAATTTCCAGAGTTGCCTGATAGCCGACCAGACACTCCGGAAATGGACCGCTTGTTTAGAGAGAGATCGCTGAGCACAGCCCGTAAGAGCCTACAAGAGATTCCCATGAAATCGCCTAGTCAAAGTACAGTACCATTGGCACTGCGATTTGCCTCAGCGAACAGGTCGAACCCTTCCTCTCCAGCACCGTTTCGATCATCGCCCTTACAATCACCTGCAACTCCAACTATCGACTCTCTTTCGTTGGCGGCAAGATCTCGATCGCGACCAACATCCTGGGATGGGAAAGAGTTTAGACCTCTGTTCCTTGTTGAATCGAATAGACGAAATTCGACGCACCTAGATGAAAAGCATGAGGATCTTCCCGCTCTACCCGAGAGCCAGAGGACTTCAAGAAGTTCTTCCCAGATCGATTTTGACAGAGCGGAAGACTGGGAAAGAGACATAAAGTCTTCTGGTCCGGATCCTTTGTCAATTGATACCGCACTCGCATCTGCTGCACCCCCTGACTTACTTGATTCTCAGCAATCTACACCAAAGGCTGGAGAGATGTCTCACAACATTGGTGGTGCCATCGAACCTCGAGATATTGCGAAGGCAGAGAGCCCCATCGAGGAATCAAGATCTCACGCATTACAAGATGCCGCATTGGCAGCTACGGTTGGCGCAGTTGGTGCAACTGTCTTTCACTACATGGACTCTGACCACAGTGTACCAAAACCTAGAGAAGACATTTCAGATGAACTACCTTCTATCCCACGTCAACCATCTCCTGTGGATCCGGTGACCAAAGACCGAAGCTCGTATCTTCTTAAATCATCTCCTATGTCAAAGAATTCTGACGATGGTGAAGATAGAGATCGTGATCTTGAGTCCCCAACCAAGAAAGGCAAATATAATTTGCAAAGCATCGAGGAAGGTGAAGGTTCCGACGCTTTTGCCGTTCCTGATGATATTAAAGCCGAGCGAGAAAAGGCTCTTGAAACTCTTTCTGGGTTCTCTTCTCCCGAGGCATCTTACCCTCGCGAGATTCCCGAGAACAATGAATCTCCTGAGTTTGTCATGAAAAAGTCTAAAAAGGATAAGAAGAAGGCCAAGAAAGGCAAAGCACCGCCAGTATGGGAAATCGAGACCGAAGATAGTGACGACAAAGTGCAAACTGAGGTGGAGACTTTGCCCGACGTCCCCGCCTGGGTTGCGATCCAGCAAGCTGAAGAGTCAATTCCTAAGAGCAGTCAAGATCCTATCGAGAGTTCATCTCCCTTTGACAGTGAACTAGCTGATGAGTCGTCAACATCATTTTCTAAAAAGGATAAGAAGAAGAAGAGCAAAAAGAAAACTCTGTCAGTATCCTCATGGCAAGATGAAGCAGAACAAGTCGATCCCCCTGTCGTGACAGAAGAACCTCTCAAAGATGCCACCCGCGATTTCTCTGATGATGTAATTGTTGAGAAAGATGCTCAGCAAGATGACGCGTTCTCACTTCCCATGTCTAAGAAAGACAAGAAGAAGAGCAAAAAGAAGGGCAAGTCTATGGGTTCATGGGAAGATGAAGGAGACGCCACTTCATCGTCAGTCCCAAATGAAGAACCAACAAATGATGCAAACAAAGATTTTATTGAACAGCTTGAAACTACCCCAGCAGGTGCAGATGACGAATTTGCCCTTCCCAAGTCCAAGAAGGACAAGAAAAAGGACAAGAAATTAAGATCTTCTTCGTACTACGAGCCAGAAGAAACCACGGATCCGACACGATTATTTGCGCGAGACCTTGCAGATGAACAACCAACCCCCAGCGAAGCAACATCCGAAGATTACTTATTCACAAAGTCCAAGAAAGACAAGAAGAAGAAACGCAAGTCGGTGACCTTCTCGGAGCCAGGAGATGATGATCAGTTTTCAGATGTGCCAAAAGAACCCTGGTTTGAAACTGGGGAACTTCCCGAACCTGTCTCAATTCTCAAGGGATCTTCTTGGAGCGATAGAGATCTTGAAATTTCACCTACTGAGGAGTATCACGATCCCATGGAGTTGTCTCCAAAGCAAGCGCCTGCTGAAGCTAGCCGGGATGTCGAGGATGAGCCAATTTTAGAACATACAGACATTACAATGGAGCCAATGGTGAACAAAGAGGTAACTGAGCCTACATCTACCCTGGAAGTCGACAAGGTTGGGTTTGAATCGGATATCAAGACCCACGAGACGGAACCCATTAGTGTAGCACGTGTTGATACTTTCCCCGAGGATCTCAAGCTGGTTGAGTCTGACAAGTCCATCATCGCTGAAACCAAGGAACTAGAAAGCAAGGGACCAGAAAGCAGAGAACCAGAAAGCAAGGTGGATTCGGCGGCTTCATTAGCTCCAGAGGATCAGTTAACGACTAGAGAAACGTACCAAGAGCGAGAAGAAACGCCTGAACCAACGGTTGAAACCCATGAGAAGGATGACTTGCCAAATCCACCTTTCCATAACTCAACTGAGGAGGCGATTGTTAGCACTCTTGAGGAACCTCAAACCGAAGTACCACTAGACACTACTCGTGCCATTGAATCAATCGATAATCAAACACCCATCGGAGAGCAATCCACAGCTGACGAATTCATCGTGACCCCTGGCAAGAAAGGGAAAAAGAAGAAGGGCAAATTTGCATCGACCTCTGAACCTGAATCCGAACCCTCCTCATCCGCGGCAGAGCCTATCACTAAGGACGCTGTACAGGACTCTCAGGCTGAGTCTTCTCAGGCCGCTTCAAATGACGAATTTGTAGTCAGCCAATCTAAGAAAGGCAAGAAGAAGAAGAAGAAAGGCAAATCATTCTCAGCCTGGGAGCCAGAGGAAGAAAAATCGGTTGCAACACAAGAGCCACAAGTTTCGGAAGAACCCACCGTTATTACTGCTGACAAATTCGATGATGTGAGAAATAAGTCTCAGCCTTCAGCCTTCTATGATCTTACTCTGGAAACTCAAGATATGTCTACGGATAGTTCCGTTAGCCGAGACTTGTCCACACCATCATCTGCTGCGGATATTCATGAGAAGCTTGCGACTGAACCTAGCGAAGAAACTACCATTCGCAAATCAAAGGAGGACGAGAAGTCAGAACACTTTGAAGACGTAGCCGTGCCTATTGAGGAGTCTAAAGTAGTTGAGCCAGACACTACAGTTCTTGAACAAACCGAACCATCAGAAAAATCAGAACCTCTTGAGAAATCTGAGCAAGTACCTGCCACTGCCACCGAAGAAGATGTTTCCTCGGGCACCGAAAACAGAGGCTTCCTCGCACGCACCCTACTTCCCGCTGCCGCAGCCGGTGTAGCGTTCTTCGGCTTTAGATCTTCGAAGAAGGATGAACCCGAAGAAGCCAAATCAGTCAAGGATGAGCAAAGTAACCCAACTGAGGCGAAAGAAGCCAAACCAGTCGAACTTGAATCGAAGTCAGTCGAAGCCGAAAAATCGAAGCTGGTTGATCCGGAAGAATCCAAGTCTATCGAAGCCGAAGAATTGAAGTCAGTTGATGCAGAAGAATCCAAGCCTATCGCAGAATATCAATTTGCGCAACTTCCAATCGAGTCCGAGTCCACAGGTCCCGGTAATGAGTTCACGACTGAAGAAGACAAGAGGGATATTGAGCCAACTATTCCTCAGATTGAAGAGCTAGCCCCAACTTCAGAAGAGCTTCCATTAAGCCTACTCGATGGTCTCACTGCTGGTTACAGAGACGATCAACTTAGTCTGGCTAAGCAATTACAGGAAGAGTTTGGCCGGAAGTCCTCAAAAAGAGACAAGAAAAAGCGTCAGAGTTTGCCGACAACCCCAGAGCCAGAACCTTCTCGATCAAGAACAGTCGATGACCCTGCAGAAGAGCAGCCTCGTGCTCGCAGTCTTTCCATTGGGCCTTCCGCAGCCAGATCTGGTGTCAGTCCCGGAAGTGGCGATCACAAGAGTGTCTACAGTGAAGAACAGCTTGAACTTGCTCGGCAGTTGAAGGAGGAGTTTGGATCCGGAAGCAAGAAGTCATCGAAGAAGGATAAGAAAAATCGCTCTTCAAGGAGTGCTACTCGAGACGTATCTCCTTTCGGCGAGAGTGTGGAATCTAAAGAAGTCGTACTTCCTGATCAAACAGAGGGCCCACCAAGGGACTCACCTCAAGTAGTGCCTGCGCGTGATGGATTGGAGGCTGGTTACCAAGAAGATCAGCTTTCTCTTGCCCGCCAACTCCAGGCTGAATTTGGAAAGAAGTCTAGCAAGAAGGATAAGAAACGACGAAGTGCTTCTCAGACCCCGCAAGAGCAAGAAACTCGCAGCGACTTCTTTGGCGAACCGCCTCAAACAATCACCTCAGAGCCTCTGTCAATTGAAGAACCGTCAGCTATACCTGAACCACTGCCTGAACCAGTAACACCTCGCGATGGTTTAGCCGTTGGATATAACGAGGATCAATTGGAACTAGCACGTCAACTAAAAGAAGAATTCAGCTCTGGATCCAAGAAAGGAAAGAAGGACAAGAAAGACAAGAAACGACAATCTTTATTCCGATCCGCCACTGATGATGATTTCTCATCTGATCCTTATAGTAGAGATGCGGACGAATCCAATCTTCAGACGCCACAAACTGAAGCTGCCGAAAGTACCTGGGAGGTGACGCCGGCTATTGGGCCCGAAGATAATCTTGCAACGGTGACCAAAAAGTCTAAGAAAGACAAAAAGGGCAAGAAGCGGGAAAGTATCTTGCAATCAAACAACGAAGACGATTTCTCTTCTGACCCATCGCCAAAAGACGACTTAAATATTACTGAGGGTGTGACAGTCAATGAACCAACAGCTGATCCTGAAGCTGGGTTTGAATCCGCAACAAAGAAGTCTAAAAAAGATAAGAAAGGCAAGAAACGAGAGAGTGTTCTGAAAGAGTCCGCTGATGATGATGTCTCATCCGATGTTGGGGCTAGAGAGCTGGTACCTACAAGTAGTATTCTTGTTCAAACTCCCGCTGAGACTGAAACCGAACTTGTTGAGAAATCAGCTCCGCCCGAAGAAGACTTCACTTTACCTGGCAAGAAAAATAAAAAGGACAAGAAAAAGCGTCAAAGTCTCACTCAGGAGGAGACTCTTGTTCCATTAGAAGCTGACGAGTCAATTGCGCTTGATGATGCTGCTATTGTGAGCGCTGCGCCTGGAATGTTCGACCAAGAGGTTAATGAATCTGAATTCTCAATCAAAAAATCCAAGAAGGACAAGAAAAAGCGCAAGAGTCAATCTCAAACTTCAGCTGCTGAGGAAATAAGCGAACCTCCAACAGAGCCAAAGGACGTGGTCGCAAAATCAATCCCTCAAGATATTGGATCCGAGGCGGAAAATATTTTCGAAGCTCCCAAAGCAGAAGAACGACATGATGAATCCGGAACTTTAGATGAGAAATTGACTTCCACGGCTAATGTACTACCATCTTTCTCAACAGAGCCCACTTTGGTTCAAGATTCAATGACTGAACCACAGCTGCCGACCACCGAGACAGAAACAGCTGTACCGGTGCCCGAAAGTACAACTCGTGAGCTTGAAAACGAGCCAGGTACTCCAGCCATTGAGCCAGCGGTTGAGGCGGTTACAGATAACCCAGAAGAGCAGTTCAGCGAGTTTGCATTCATCAAAAAATCCAAAAAGGATAAAAAGAAGCGAAAAGGCTCCATGAAAGATGAGTCTGAAGATGCATCAGGATACTCGACGCCAAAGGACCTCGTTTCTGAATATAAAGACATTGTTGAAGAACACCAAGCCGTACCATCACCATCTTCTGAAATACCAGTAGAAAATGTGCCGGAGCAAACCGAACAGCAAACCGAACCGCAAGTTGATGTCGAGAAAGACGATGAATGGGCGGCGCTAGGAAAGAAGTCGAAAAAGGACAAGAAAAAGAAGCGTGATTCGCTCAGGACGAGATCGGCTGGACCATCTGGAACCTCAACACCATTAGAAACTGTCTCTGAGCCGAAGAATATATCTTCGTCTGTCGTACTACCCGAAGAAGTTGTGTCTGAACAATCCCGAGAAGCGCCGCTCGAGCTAGACCCGAATATTCTTACAACCTCAATCTCGGATGAGGTCGCTGAAACTACGGTAAATGATTGGGATCCTGTCTCGAGCAAGAAGTCAAAAAAGGACAAGAAAAAGAAGCGCGATTCTCTCAAGACTGGCTCGGCAGGGCCATCTGGAACCTCCACTCCCCTAGAGCCAATTGAAAAACCCGAGAAGATACCAACAGAAATCTCTTTGCCATCAGAAACAGCTGAAGAGGTCAAGGAATTGGCAGAGCCCGCCCAAGAAGCTCCCAAAGACGCTCTAGAAAAAGCTGGTGACTTGGCTTCTGAGCAACCCGTAGAAGTCAGCCACGAGTTTCCGGAAGGAATAATCCCAGAATCCAACATCTCGACTCCTGCAGAACATATTTGGCCTCTAGAAGAAGCCAATGTAGAACCAATTCAAGAATCTCACGATTTGACTCCCAGGGAACTGGTGGAATCTGTGCAACCGTCAGTGGAAAGACCCTTACAGTCGACCCATCCGTTAGCTACCGAAGAATCTGCGAAATCTGTTCAGGAGCCTCTTGATGAATCTGCTCAAGGCCTGTACAGCTCAACTGTCGAAGAACCCGTCAATCCTATCCAAGAAGCGGTTGAAGAACCCATCCATGCCATTCGCGGTTTCGATGCCGATGAGCTTGCGGCATCTGCTCCCGAGCCCACTGGAGCCTTCACTCGGGAACCTCACATCTTAGCTACCGAAGGGTCTATGAATCTCGTTCCAGAGGTGCTTGAAGAAGCCACCCAACACTCTCATAGGTTAACCTCCGAAGAATCCGCGATGCCTATACATGAGCCACTTCAAGAATCTGAGTATCACTCTCGCAACTTAGCTTCCGAGGAATCTGTCCTTCCTGCTCATGAGCCAGTCGATGAACCCGATCAGCCATACCAAACTTTAGTTTCTGAAAATCCTGTGCTGGCTGTCTCAGAGCCATTAGAAGAACCTGCCAGGCAACCGCACGATTTAGCTTCCAAGGAACCTGAATTTTCTGACCAAGAACCGATTACGCAGCTTTCTCAAAAACCACAGAGCTCAGAGCCCGAAGAGCCTACCATTCCTGGTCAAGAACATATTGAAGAACCTATCAAAGAACCTCAGCAAAGCGCTCCTCTTGTCGCTGTAGGGGCTGGTGTAGCTGCAATGATCGCTGCGATAGAAAGTTCCAACAAATCATCTCAGGAAACAAGCAATACGGAACCAGAGAGTGATTGGTCTGCCCCTACCAAAAAGTCTAAGAAAGACAAGAAGAAGCAAAAATCGGGCCTCTCAACACCAGCTGAAGCCAATCTTCCTCCCAGTTCTGGGCCAGCAACAGAAGCATTCGATCAAACCCAGGAACAAGAACAAGCGCTTACGGATACAATGACAAAAGAGGTGACTGAGAAACCAGTAGAAGAATGGTCTCGTTCTGGTAAGAAATCAAAGAAAGACAAGAAACGTCAAAAATCCGGTGCTTCAACACCAGCAACTGAACCTATAGCTTCCACTACTGAGACTCCTCTTTATACTACAGAGCTTGAACAAGAGCCTGCGGAGATAACAGCAAATGAGGTATTTGATGAGCCTGTCGAAGCATGGTCTCTTCCTGAAAAGAAGACAAAAAAGGACAAGAAGCGACAGAAATCGGGTGCCTCTACACCGGCGAATGAACCCACAGCTTTCACGAGCGAAGATCATATCTACATACCAGAACAGGAACAGGAGCAGGAGCCTGCCGATACAATAGTCAAAGACGTATCTGAAGAACCAACAGAAAAATGGTCCCTTCCTGGCAAAAATTCGAAGAAAGACAAGAAGAGGCAGAAATCAGGTGCTTCCACACCAGGAACTGAGTCTGCCGCGAGCACGAGCGAGACTACCATTCTTGAACCTGTGAATCAAACTAGAGAGCAGGAACCAGATGAGCCAGCCGCTTCTGGCAAAGATGCTGTTCAAGACATCCTTCAAGGGCTAGTGGATGAAGGAGCTTTGCCTGGCAAGAAAGACAAGAAAAAGCGCAAGTCAGGTGTATCTACTCCGGTCGAAGAAGTTGTAACCAAAGAGATCGAACTGCCTCTTCCGAAGGAATACAAGTCAACCGAAGACCTGCAATCGGCTGAACAGGCACCAGTTTCACTTTATCAAGCCGAAGAGGTACCTCGGCCTCTTCCAGAAGAGCCGAAGTCATTTGAGGATACGGAACTGATTAAAGAAATACCTACCTCCCTTCAGTCAGTCAAGACAGAAGCTCAACCTCTTTTAGAAGAAGCCAAGTCAATTGAGAAAGTGGGGCCTGTTGAATCAACACCAGTCTCGCTTCATCAGACCGACGAGGAGACTCAGCTTATTCAAGAGGAACCAAAATCTTTTGAAAAAGATTCAGCTGAACAAGTACCCGTTTTGATACATCAAGCTAAGGAGGAGACTCCGCCACTTTCAGAAGAACCCATATCACTTGACAAGACGGAATTCACTGAACGAGCGACTGTCTCTCTTAACAAAGCTGAGGATGAATATCGATCTCTTTCAGAACTCAAGTCTGAGGAAGACCCTGAAGTGGTTGAACAAGAACCTGTCTCCTTCCGTCAGACTGGAGATGATTCTCGGCTTTTTGATAGAGAGCAATCTCCTCCTGGAAAAGGCAAAGCCATCGAAGATACGATCCTACCCGAGCCAGCACCCCCTGCTGCGGAAATCTCTCAAGAAGCAAGTGATGAGTGGTCTCTGCCTAGTAAGAAATCTAAAAAGGACAAGAGGGACAAGAAGAAAAAATCTAGAGCGTCCAGTCCGGCAGAGGTACTTCCCATCACTGAAGTCGAACAGCCAGCCTTAGCTTCTACTTCAGAAGATCAAGGCGTATTGGATGAGGAGCCTTCTCAGCAGATTGAAAGTGAGCTCAAGGACGACGAATGGGCCCTGCCTAGCAAAAAGTCCAAGAAAGACAAGAAAAATCGCATGTCCGGCCTCTCAACTCCCGCTGAAGAAGCTCCCATTGTCAGTCCAGACCAAGAACCTTTGGCTAGCGAGCGTTATCTTGAAAGAAATCTTGACATTCAACCGACTACTACTGACGAAACAATTCAAGCACAAGATGAGGAATGGGCGGTTCCAGGCAAGAAATCGAAGAAAGACAAGAAGCGCAAGTCTGGCATCTCAACACCGATTGAAGAAGTCCGTTCCCTTGAACCGGATGTAGCTGATGAGCTGCCCATTGAAAAGGATGTGGACCCCATTGTTGATGAAGAGCCGATTAAATCGACAGACAATGAGTTCTCGCTACCAGGCAAAAAGCCTAAGAAAGACAAAAAGAAACTCAAGTCCGGTATTTCGACGCCTATCGAAGAGGTCCCTAGTACCGAATTGTCCCAAATTATGGAACAAACTCGTGAGGAAGATGTTAAGGAAATCGATCCTATCATCCCCCAGGAGCAGGGGCCTGCTGAAATACAAGAGGAAGACTTTTCCCTGCCAGACAAAAAATCCAAAAGAGACAAGAAAAAAGGCAAGTCTGGCATCTCGACACCTGTCGAAGAAGCTCCTTTTATCGAGCCAGAGCCAGCTGATGAACAACCTATCGAGGGAAATGTCAGAGAGATGGAACCTTTTGTTCCCGAGGAGCCTGTTGAAAATCAAGACGAAGAATTTTTCCTGCCAGGAAAAAAATCCAAAAAGGGCAAGAAGAATCGCAAGTCCGGCATCTCGACACCTATTGAAGAAGCTCCTATTCTTGAGCCAGAGCCAGAGCCAGCTGTTGAGCAACCTTTTGAGGAAAATGTTAGAGAAATGGATTCTCTTGTTCCTGAGGAACCTGTCGAAGTACAAGAAGAGGAGTTTTCGCTACCAGGCAAGAAATCCAAAAAGAGTAAGAAGAATCGTAACTCTGTATTCTCGAGAGCCGCCGAAGAAACGCCTGCTTTTGAGCCAGAGCAAGTGGGTTCTGTTTCTGAACAGTCTATCTCAAGAGATCTGCAGGAAGATGATCCTGTTTCTACCGGTTTACCCATCGAACAACCAGAAGCGGAATGGGCTCTTCCTGGAAAGAAGTCCAAAAAAGACAAGAAGCGAAAATCTGGTCTCGTAACGCCAGCCGAAGAAAGTCCTGCTCTTGAACAAGAACAAGCCACTTTGATTCCTGACGAATCAAAGGATATCAAAGTTTCGGACCTTATTCCTATCGATGAGCCTGTCAATCAAGCGGAAGAATGGGCTCTCTCTGGTAATAAATCTAAGAAAGGCAAGAAAAAGCCCCAATCTGGACTCTCTACTCCTGTCGAAGAGAACATCATCCCCGAGCCGAAGTTTGAGCGTTCATCTATCGAGTCAGCTGATCTGCCCACGAATGACCTATCCGGGCCGTCTATTATTGACGCCAAACCATATATTATTGAGGACAACATTCTATCCGGACCTATTGGTCCTGATTCAGCTGTTCAAGAAAAAGCTGACCTTGTTGAGGATCTCACAACTCGGAAATTCCAAGTAGCGTCCAGAGTGGAGGAACCATCAATTGAACCCATAGAGGAGCGATTCAGCCACCAAAAGAGAAAATCGGTGTCCAAAGAAAGTGTAGACAAGCCAACGAGTGTGCCAGTCTTAGGAGAAGTCATGGGAAGGCCATCCAACAAAGAAGTGGAAATGCCAATTTTAGAAAATACTCTAAAAGAACCTATCACTCGACGAGAAGAGGAATCAGTATCCAAAGAGATTGTGGAAGAGCCGAGAATTGAGCCATTAGTTACATCAGCATCAGAAAAAATCGTGGAGCATCTATCAAGCGAACCGGTGAATATTCCGGTATCTAGGTTAATTGTAGAGAATCCCACAAGCCAAGTAGAAGACACTTCAATGTCGAAAGAGCTCATGGAGGATCACATGCGTGAGGCGGTACACGAATCAACGTCTAGGGAGGTAATAGAGGATCCTGGGAGCGAGCCGACAGACAATCTGGTATCGAAAAACATTGTGGAAGGACTAACAAGCAAAAGAGTAGATGAACCCATCTCTAGAGAAATTTTAGATGAGCCATTTCGTCAAACGGTGGGCAAGCCATTATTGGAACAAACCATAGAGGAGCCTTCGGAACGGGCTGTTGAGGAGCGGGGATCTTTTACCACGAAGAAGTCGAAGAAAGATAAAAAGAAGCGCAAATCGGGCGTTTCGACTCCAACGGAAGATATGCCCACGAGCCAACCAAAGGAAGCAATTGCCACCGAGCCTGGAGCGTCTTCTGAGCCTTTTATCACCTCAAAACTCGACCCCGAAAATCTTCAAGACTCTCGAGTCGTAGATGCTACACCTCAAGAGGCGACAGAAGAAGCTCTCCGAGATTTTATCTATACTGAGCCGGCTGATCAATCTCGCGAAATTCCTGAGCCTACGGCTACACAACAAGAACCAGCTGATGAACTTTTTGGAATTGTGAGAAAGAAGTCAAAGAAGGATAAGAAAGGCAAGAAAGCAGCATCTCGTGTTGGATCTGAAAGCGGGCCAAGCACTTCGGTTCCTACGCGGGTCCCAACACCCGAGCTGAACAGTACAGTGCTCCCGTTAGAAGCTTATCCAGCTTTAGACACAGAGAGAGTAGTTACTAGCCCTGTTCCATTCGAAGAGCCGGCCGCTGAAGTGCATGAATCAAGTCGAGACTTAGAACTTGATCCCGCGATATTGGCCTCCGAACGAGATCCGATTGCTCGTGATGGAGCGCAGGATATTCCGGGAGGCCTTTCCCGAAAGTCATCAAAGAAAGAGAAGAGAAAACGGCAAGCTACTGTTGACGTTAAGATGACGGGAGCTCAAGGGAGCTCACCAGCTCCTGTAACATCTTGGGCTGAAGAAGTCGAAGAAGCTGAGGTTGTTAGAGAAGCCCCTGTCATTGAGGACATTGCGAAAGATGATTCCTTGTCCCACATCGCGAGCGCTACCCCAGCATCGACAATCGATGACTTTATTCGGCCAACCAAGAAAGGGAAGAAGGGCACCACCAAAAAGAAAACCTCAGTCGACACAATATCTGCCTCAGATTCATTCCTCGAGCCGGGCAGCGACTCTCTTCAAGGTACTTCGGAAGAGGAGCGCAGCATTATCCCTGACTTGGTAGCAGCAGCCGCCATCGCAGCAACTAGTGCTGCACTTCTCAGCAAGGCAGGGGAGTCGAGCAAAGAAACTTCTTCCACGCCAGTCAGAAGATTGTCCAAGAAGGAGAAGCGCAGGCAGAGCATCGATAAACGATCCCCCACTAAAGAAGATATCTTTGACGATCCTGCTTTGTGGGAAGGGGAAAAGCCAAGAATTCATGAAGAGGAAAAAGGATTAGAGGATGATGCTGGTAGCGACGGGTTTTGGTCACCTCCGCGAGAAGAGATACCTTCCATCCACGAAACAATACATAATGCACCGCCTCGAACATCGCTTCCTGAGATCAAAAGAGAAGCATCAGTGACCCACTCCACCTCCTTCGTTGAGACGAAGCGTGATCTCCCTATAGAGAGCGACGTACCTATCGACCACTCAACACCATTCCCTGAGACAAGTCGCAGCCTTCCAATAGACAGCAACTTCCCTTCTGTATCTGAATCTAGAGAATCCTTCGAATCTGGCCACCTGCCAACTACTCCAATTCCATCAAGGACGCCGGATCTACCGCACAACAGAAATAATGATTTCGAGGATACACCACCAATAATCCAACGTCATATTTCACCTCCTCCACATGGATTCTCAGATCCAGTTTCTATTGATAGAAGCATTTCACCACAAGAAAAGCGAACTGAGCACAGTAAATCACCCTTCCGAAGCAGTAGATTCAGTCAGACTGGTTTCTCAGATCTGCCGGTCGTTGATGAAGAAGAGAATCCTGAACCGGAGCATCACCATTCAACACCACATATTAATGTAGATGTCAATCGGGATAGTGCTTTTATCGGTGGATCGCCAATTCCACATCAAAGAGCCTTTACCGACAAACACGAGCATATACGAGACAGTGGCGTTCATCTCCGCGACTCCTCACCTGTGATTAAAGAACATCGCTCGGTTTCCTCATCCGATGCCGCTATTGCAAGACTTTCTTGGCCGCCGGTAGACGAAGAAACTGAAACGGTTGATCTCCACCGATCACAGAGGTCACATCGTGATGTTTCTACCCCATCAAGTCGCCATGAAGATAAACGAGAGTTGCAAGAAAGTCACGATTCACCAACACTTCCACGTCAAGACAAGTCTCACGAATTCAACCGCGGCCGGAAAGCGTCGAGTTCCAGTCCGCGCTATGAAGAGAACACATCAAGCAGAGACCTCCCATCTCAGAGAAGTCATGAAGAAAAGGAAACAGATCTTCAACGAACACCAACAATTCATGGGAAGGTTAAGGAAGGAAGCATTGTCAAGCAACGACTCCAACAATTCCAGTCACCAGAGGAGGGTCTTATCAAACAGCGGGTGCAAAGAGTCCAAACTTCAGATACTCCTCGATCTCAAAATCCAAAGGAGGATAAATATGCGGAACTTGCATCTTCTCGACCAAGAGCCGAGAAACCCAGAGGCATCAATGACTTGGAAGCTGGTGCAGCAATCGCAGGCGCCGTCCTAGGATTCTCATCAGCAAGAAAGATCAGTGCAGAATCGCGTCCTTCGAGTGCTCAAAGTCAAAGATCACTCTCAAATATCAATCGACTACGGACTCCAGATATCAAACGCCCTGAGAGTAGCACTAGTAATCGTTCAAGCACTCCTCCACTTCGCCGCAGTGATCGGCAACGGAGCGGAGATCTGCGGTCTCTCAGCCAACAAAGCAAGCCTGACCTCGCTAAAGAAGCTGAACTAGCCGCCGCTGCCTCAACACCCTCACTTGCCAACACAGCCAACCCCCAAGCAAACGAGGGCCGCGTCCGGGCCAAGGACATGGCGGATGTCTATGTAGGTGAAGATAATTCTTTATTAATCTACTGCTAATATTGTTTAGGATGGCTTCGGTGAAGGCCGTATCGGCTCACCACGGTCGCCAACTCGACCCCACAGCATGCGCCGGCGACAAAGCATGCAAGTCCTCGATCTCGAAAACAAGGTCGAACAATTAGTCGCAGAAAATCGAAGGCTTGCAGAAGAAAAGGCGCAAGCTCAACGTGTCGCACAGTTGGGAACACACGCATCCTCGTCCTTGGTCGATAAAGATGCAGAAATCGACAGCCTGAAGCGCACACTTGATTGGCTACACAATGAAGTTTCTAGACTCACCGAAGTCAATGAAGGTCTTACAAGTGCAAATGCGACAATCGCGCGACAGCATTCTGATAGTTATGGCACTCTGGAAACACAACATACACAAGCCACACGCGAGCTTCAAGAGGCTCGCGATGCGCATACCAATCTGTCTGCTGGAATGGAGGGCGTCGTGCAAGACAAAGTACAGACTGCAGTGGCGGAGAAGGATCGCGAACTCACGGAGAAGAATCGTGAATTAACAGAGAGGGATCGTGAAATCACAGAGTTACGCGCCGAACTCGATGTTGCAAAAGAAAAAATCCGGGAGATGCAGAGACAGATTCTCCTCTCCAAAGCAAATGATACCGAGTTCCTCACGGTCCGAGACGAGGATTATTTCGACAACGCATGCCAGCAGCTATGTCAGCACGTTCAACAATGGGTGCTTCGATTCTCGAAGTTCTCCGACATGCGGGCATGCAGGCTCACGAGCGAGATTAACAATGACAAAACCATCGATCGGCTCGATAATGCGGTTCTAGATGGTTCTGATGTGGACATATATCTTTCGGACAGAGTGAAACGCAGAGATATATTTATGTCAATGACGATGACAATGGTTTGGGAGTTCATATTCACAAGATATCTATTCGGCATGGATCGAGAACAGCGTCAAAAGCTGAAGTCTTTAGAGAAAACTCTCTCTGAGGTTGGACCTGTAGCGGCAGTCCACACATGGCGCGCGACTACACTCACACTTCTGGCAAAACGGCCAGCTTTCGCTCAACAAAGAGAGCAAGACACCCAGGCCGTTGTACATGCGATAATCGAGACACTATCAGAGATTTTACCTCCGCCAAGCCATCTTGAAGGTCAAATTGAGGAGCAACTGACCAGAGTCATGAAATCAGCAGTGGATCTCTCACTTGAGATGCGTTGCCAACGAGCGGAGTACATGATGCTCCCCCCTCTTCAACCTGAGTATGATGCCAATGGTGATCTTGCAAGCAAAGTCACATTCAACGCAGCGTTGATGAACGAGCGCAGCGGAGACACGATCTCCAATGAAGATTTGGAGGCTCAGAAGGCCGTTGTGAGGATTGTCCTCTTCCCTCTAGTCGTCAAGAAGGGAGACGATGACGGAGTAGGCGAGGAGGAAATCGTGGTATGCCCAGCACAAGTGCTGGTTGCTAAGGCGAAGAAGGTCCGAATGGCGGAGCAGGACAATCGGTCCAAGGTCAGCATGCAGAGCAGCTTCCCGATGAGTGATACGGACAACGTGATTTAGAAGGAGGGAAAGATGGAATGAGATATCCATTCAGCAGAGCGTGATGATTGTGGCTTGCATAATACTAGGGGCGTTTTCATGGAATTTGATATTTAGCGTGATGATTGTACTTTATTGTATAGTTCGTAGATATTTCCTTAAAAGTAGTTATCAATCCTTCAATCAATCTTCTTGTCTCTAAGTTCGCCTCTCGTAATTTTCTCCGAGTTCATTCTCACGATATCTTATTCCACTTGGTAAATTATGTTCAATGATATCATTATCTTAAGCTAGGTAAAGACTCTGGACGTCCAAGATGATTTTACAGACAGTAGCTTTTGCAAAATAGGACGAGGGTATCTTGACAACTCCAGCCCATCCCCAACGCCGTAAATAACACACGCTTAAAAGACCACCAACTGATCCCTATCTCCCCTACTGACCTCATAGGTCAAAATAGTATGGTCCAAATAATGAAGCATCACCCTCCAAATTCTCCGGCTCTTTGGCACGGGACCAACAGCCAAGCCCAATAGTGGTGTCAAAGGTCTATAATCATGCTCATGCTTTGAGAGCGGGAGGATGAAATCCAACCTGCAAGTTGGCACTGCCCCAACTTCAGTCATCCCCTCGAGCTTCGTCAGCGTGACCAACGCGGCTCGACCAATCTGAGATCCCACCACCACGAGCGAGAGCTCAGGGATAGCAGCCAGCATGTTCAAGCGATCAAAGGCTGCGAATTGGCGCTGTGCTGGGGCGATGGTTTGTCTCACTATACCTCTGCAGATGGTGCTCAGGAGCTGGTTAGAGGCAGCAGGGAGGAGTTGCAGGTCGTGATTCCAGGTGCGAAGTATAACGGAGGTACGATCAGGAACCAGGGTCTCAGAATACCATTCTGCTATAGTCTTGGCTACTTCTTTTGAAGAACGGACATGTCGGGGTATCTCCGCCGCGTCGGAGAGGATTTTGAGACAGCGACGAACTTCGCCAATATCTTCATCCATCTCGTCACACTTCCTGGCACGCTTCATTATGGCCCAGGTCTCGTTAACCCATCGAATTGTCAAGGGGTGGTCTGGACGGTGTTCTAGTGTTCTTGCGAGCTGCTTTCTGGCATCTATCCATGATAAAGAAGTCTTTGGTATTGAAGCCAATATGTACGGACTGATTTCAATATTTGTAGTTAGAAGGAGATACATTAGCTTGAATCGTTTCTTATCGTATTGATACCTAATTTGTTGACCGTTAAGTCCCTCCTCCAGCAAAGAATCATTGACATAAATGGATCTCGCGATCTCATCAGCACGTTTCCTCGCCTTAGGATGGCTCGGGTGATAAATGTTCGAGTCATTAACCATAAAAGTAGTTGCTGTAATATTAAAATACCTAGGGGGCCATCGTTCGTCGCTTCTAGGTATGGAACCTGTCACCGTAGGTGTTCCTAGAGCTTCGTGCGGTGTCCTTTCGCTTTTAAAGTAACTCAAGGGTAGTGAAAGAACACCCCAACCCATTGCAGGATCCTGATCTGCTCCATCATCTTCATCTGGAAACAAAAATCGGGTTTGATTAGGCGTAATGCGTGGTATACGCTTTCTCGTGCCATCTAAGATATTGATAGTCCACAAATTTCCATTGATATCAGCAGCCAGAATAGCTTGTGCGTCTCCGCTTTTGTCACTTGCAAAGTCGATGGAAGGAATATTATGCGCATCGGCTCCCAAGGAGAACGTCACCCGGTAGTTCCACAAACGACCTTTGATTGCGGAATTGCTCCAGCTTGTATTAAGATACAGAGAGTCCGCGTTCCTCGTCAGGGAAAAAACCGAGGAATCGAGACCATTCCAAAGCTCCTCTGGTTTATTCTTGTGGCGTGTATAACCCGGGAGAAAGAGGGTGACTTGTCGAAGATTGGATCCAATAGCGATAAGCCGCGATTTTTCATGTATAGCAAGTCCCCATGCACTAACGCCGACATTTTCGTGGAGAAAACTACATGCACTAAGTTAAATACCCAGGGTAAAATGGAAAAACACTTACGGTTTGACATTGCTTTTGTGAAATCTCTGTTCCGGCAATAACATCTCGATCTCATGTTGAAGTAGATGGGTGTAATAAACTAAAACATCTCCATCATCACAAGCCATCAGCAAGATCTCAATTTGTCCCAAGTTTCCAATTTTGAGGTGATTAACACAATGCGGACGGCTTTGGTTGATATAGCCTCCAACTTCAAGGGCACTGTTTGTCCTTGGCAGGTCAATAATGAGATCCGGTGTGCCAGAGATGGTATGCTTTAAGCCATTGGGGATGGTGACATGTATTTTGTCAACATAAGTAGTGAAATAAAGGTTGAACCTTTGAGACAATGCAACAACATTAGACCGCCACGAAGCTACTCTCGGAGTCGTATCACTATCGTCCCTTGGGGTTCGTGCGGTTGATGGCTGGAACGAGAAGTTTGCGACATGCACGCCCTTGGATATCCTCGTAGGTTCTAAAAACCTTCGTTTCTCCGACCCGTAGTTTTCAGATTGATCTCTCATGCTACTACCGTAACCGAATGGAAGTTGAATATTTGCTCCCTCGGGTGGTGTTATCAATCCATCCATCACCTCTAATGCATTGACTGCATTCGATGGGAGAGACGAATCCATCGTATGTCGCGCTTTGATGGGCTACTGGCGGAGTGTCACTCCATGGATTCTTCTGGATGATCATAGACAGCCTGTGTCATTTGCGGGATATTTGGCATCAAGGAGAATCTTCAGAGTAAGGAAGCCGTGATTTAGTTTGGATGTGGGAACTAAGAGATGCGAAATAGTGGAATAGTTTGAAGAATGTTGGCTAGCGCAAGGCTATTCACGAGGCTGTCTTATCGATAGGAGGATTAGCATCTGCATGCACAGATTTTACGAGGCTGGAGTCTAAGAATTCGAAAGAAAAGCTAATCCTGGAGAAGGCCACTTTCCATGGAGTTTTCAGGGGTAATCTGTTTATGGTTGAGATACCTACTCCCAATGGGTTAGATTGTTTGGTCCATTCTTCAGTATATGAACAACGCTCAAAGAAAGTCGTTTAAATTGTGCAATTAAGGCTTCGACAGTAACCATAGAAAATGCTCTTCGACACTGAGGCTAGTGAGCACGTGCTGATGCCGTGAAGATCCCATATCCCGAGTTTTCATTCTTCCGAGGTCTGCTATATTATATTCCATCATATATCCAATGTCTTGTATCTTCACTTTTATACAGGTTCATTTGTTGTCGCTATTCTCAGGATGGGTCATTATCACGTGCGGCATTGTGGCTCGACGGATCCCTGCGCTGTCTGAAACTAAAAGTCACACACATTTGCAATGCCGATGGATTGAACTCTGTTCCCATTGGTTCTCTTCAACGACAGATAAGACTTATCCTAATCTAGCTGTCTTATCTTCAACCTCTGAGGACAATGAGAATACGTTTGAGGGAATTTTGGATTGATGAAAATGACGTAAGAGAGCAGGATGATGCGGTGATGAGAAGGGATATCAGGTGAACTGAAGCAGAAGATTGAAGAAAGCCTTAATACAGTATAGAATGTCTTCGGCCCCAAAAATCCCTCTTTCGAATCCACCCCTCGTAGACTGAAAGACGAGATAACAAGGAAAGTTGGAAAGGCAGACGATCAGAAGGATATCAAATTTTGCTTTCTTCTGCAGAGATATACCAGACCGGCATTACATCTAGGAGTCGGGATCGGAATTCTTGCTGCTTATGGGTACACAATCTGCTGTTGAGAGCGCCCTAAGCTTGTGAAACGGCTCTCTCTGCAACTCTGCATCATGCCAATATCTTCTCCTCAGGAAAGACAGCTGATCGGCAGACATTGGAGACGCTCATGATCTCCCAAAAAAATCCTACAGAAGTGCAAGCTGCAGCTCCATCGGCTCTCATGGCTCTATTTTCTCATCCGCGAGTCCATTCTTGCACTTTGATATCGACTTTGAAAATCTTTGAGAACTCCATAGCGGCTGTTACCCCACAAATTGGCCCTGTATCTCTTACGCAAAATGGCTGAAATAACATGTCCTGAGTGGTTTAAATGGATATAAACTACGTAAGGGAGAAGCCCCCAGACGAGCATGGGGGAGCTTGTTGCCGCAGCCTCGTTACTCCATGCAGACGCCACCCGATCCAGAAAATTCGGTCGTCAGGGGATTGCGAGACTGCGATTTCGGTGGTGAAGACTTGGAGGACAAAATCATCCGCCAAGAAGCTTCGCTTGACCCAATACGGCCGACATTCTGAGAAGATGTATGCGTTGTTTTATGTCGTACGGCGAAAATCCCACTCCCCAGTCTCGAGACGGTGGAAGCAGTTGAATGATATTCCACTTCGCTTCTCTGCCATCCAGTTCAAAGCTGACCTGGGTATCTTGGTTGAGAACGAATGAGGCTCCCTACAGAAGCATTATCCCATGATAAATCCCACGGATTGCTAAAGTTTAGTACGTAGATGGGTAACCTCGCCTGCAAATCGAAGCGGGTTGCTTTCGCCTCCACGCCTTTTGGTGGGCTCCATTGCAGATCTTCACCAACCTCAAGACCTGCCAGTGGAAGGGCCGCGGAAAGCTCGCTGGTCAGCCTGCGTGGAATCACCTGTTAAAAGGTCAGCAAGGCCTCCTAGGCTTCCTTGCCTGAGTTGGTTCCGCAACGGGGTTGGTACCTTGCCCCATGCGTTTTCACGCAGGCCTGGCGGGTCTTGGTATTTTCATAGCTGACGAGATCACGTCTTGGAAGACGGGGGTGGTTTCCCATGTGTGCAAGTATTAAAGGAAGATGGGCCCCCGATTGCTTCACGCTTGATTTTTTTGGAAACAGCATCTGGGTCGGAAGCGGCTCTAGTGTGGAACTTTTGACAGACCGAAGACTACATATATCCAGCTATTTATCTCCCGCGCATATTGTCTCCGTTCTTCTCAATACTCGTCCATACCTATCTTCTCTCTGTCATCGTCGAGACATTTTTATACCGTCATTATTTTGCAAATTTGTTTTGTTCGAATTGTCTAGTGGCACACGACGTCATATATTGCACCAACACTTCTGCTGACCTGAGAAGGAACCTAACATGGGGGATGCTCAACCTACAGCCGGCGCATATGCACCAAATTATGCTTGGGTTGGGGCTCCTGCCGTCTACAATGGCACTGGATACAGTGGAGGAGATTCCGGTATGCACAACATCTCGCACACCCTTCACTTACTCATCAATTATCCCAAAAATTATTGTGTTCAATTTTCAGCAAGAATAGGAAGAAACTGACAACTGTTTGCAACAGCTGTCGAAAATCTGAACCAGTGGTTTGATCCTGGAGACCAAGCATATATCATAGTTTCATCATGCATGGTCCTGTTGATGATTCCCGGACTCGGTTTCTTATACTCTGGTCTCGCTCGGAGAAAGTCTGCATTGTCCATGATCTGGGCATGTATGGCATCTTTTTCAGTTATTACCTTCCAGTGGTACTTTTGGGGATACTCTCTGGCATTTAGCAGTAGTGCTACGAATGGATTTATTGGCAACTTAGGACACTTTGGGCTCAGGCATACACTTGGAACGCCATCACCGGGATCTCCTTTGATTCCTGAGCTTCTATACTCTTTTTATCAGGTGAGCAGAAAATCCAACAAGATTTCGGCCAAACTGTTGATTCTTATAGCTTCAATTCTGTGCAACTACCGCAGCGATTGTTATGGGTGCTGTTGCAGAGCGAGGTCGCCTCATCCCAGCCCTCGTTTTCATTTTCTTCTGGGCTACCCTGGTTTACTGCCCAATCGCTTGCTGGGCATGGAATGTCAACGGATGGGGCTTCAAATACGGCGTCTTGGATTATGCTGGAGGTGGGCCTGTCGAGATTGGCTCTGGCCTTTCTGCTCTGGCTTATTCCATGGTTTTGGGTAAGCGGCAAGAGAAGATGATGTTGAACTTCAGACCGCACAATGTCTCCCTTATTACTCTCGGAACTATTATACTCTGGTTCGGATGGCTTGGTTTCAATGGTGGATCTGCTTTTGGGGCCAACCTGAGAGCAGTTATGGCATGCTGGAACTCATGTCTCACTGCAATGTTTGGATCTCTAACATGGTGTCTCTGGGATTTTCGACTTGCAAGGAAGTGGTCTATGGTCGGATGGTGCTCTGGCTGTATTTCTGGTCTTGTAGCTGCCACTCCTGCATCCGGATTCATCACTCCATGGGCATCCATTATCTTGGGCATTGTTACCGGAACAATTTCTAACTTTGCTACTAAGAGTGCGTCCTCTATTCTACCAAACTTGTCTCGCAAATACTGATACCTTATTAGTCAAGTTCGTCATCCGCATCGATGATAGTATGGACGTTTTCGCTGAACATGGCATCGCTGGTATGATTGGGTTACTTTTCAACGCCTTTTTCGCCGCAGACTATATCATTGGCCTCGACGGAGTCAATACCGGCATCATCAACGGGGGATGGCTCAACCACAACTACAAACAGCTTTATATTCAAGTTGCATACATCGTAGCGTGCACTGCCTATGCATTTGTCATGTCAGCTATTCTTGCATTGGCGATCAATCTCATTCCCGGATTACACCTACGTGCTTCCGAAGAGGCCGAATTACTTGGCATGGACGATGACCAGCTGGGCGAGTTCGCCTATGATTACGTCGAGGTTAGGAGAGATTACCTTGCTTGGACTCCGGCGAAAGATGAGCCCGAAAAGACAGAAAGCCAGATTCCCCGAGAAGATCGACATGGGATTCAACAACACAGTGCTATGATCAATGGGCACAGTCCAGAACGAGCGCCAAATGGGAATGCCCACACCGGCATCCAGGGCGACAGACATGCAGTTGCTGCTGAGGATAAGGAGAAGTGGCATGCTAATGGGAAATCGTGAATATTGGTTAAGCATGTTTGGAGTTTGGGACGAAAAATATAATTCGATGGGGGTCATTTTGGCGAGGCATATAGGAGAATTGGGGTTGGGCTATGATAAATCATCTCCTTGGTTACGAAAAGCTACTGTATATATAAAGGCAAATAAAAGCTCTCCAGATTTACAACTAACCAACAAAAACTATAAAATGCTTACTCTCTTCGACCATTTTTTCTCCATCTCTCGACCTCCTTATAACTTTATATCCCTAAGCCATATCCAGACCCTACGAGTACCTTCAACAGCCACCAATCAAGCGTTTTGAATACAAGGACGTGTCACAACCCAGACAACAATGACATCAAGGCCACCTCCCCGGTCGTGAATGATCGCAATCCGCACCCCGCTACGATTCTTCCGCACGTCTCAGCATGGATTCATGTGTCGGGGAGGAGGTTACAGTAGAGCTAATGAGATGATGCCGGTGGCGTTCTTTATCACTTGGCGAGGTTGGGATGAGGAGGGATGGAGATAGGAGATGGTGCGGTGTATCTGGGTTTTGATTTGATGTGAGTGGGGCGATCAAAGGTCTATATTTTGATGTCGTGAATATATGCTGATTGCATAGCAGTTTTATACCTGGTTCTCACTAGAATAAACGCTATTCATGAAGCCAAAATTGCTCGTTGGGCTGAAATTTATTTCATGTCTATTTAAACCACTCCTCTCTTTAACACCCAAGGATTTAAAAGCTACTAGTAGACGCTTGTCTCCACTCCCTCTCTTGCTGCTTGACACTCAACACAGTCCTCACATGGTCCGCTCTGAGTATCCCCTTCTCACTCAGCGCCAACAAGCCAGCAGATTTCACCACGTTCTTGATCTGTCTCCCGTTCATCTCCACCTTGACAAACTCTTCCAGATCTTGGTCCGCCATCTCGCTCTTTGCGGCACTCAAAAATGTCTTCCACACCTCACGGCGAGACGAGGGGGAGAGCTCGTCGAAGCCGATGGAGATGTGCACCCGCGATTCAAATGCCGGGTCGAATGTCTCGACGCGGTTGGTCGTGAGGAAGAGGGTTCCTTGGTAGTATTCCAAGGATTGGAGAAATACTGTGCGTCCTAATCAGCTCTGGAAAGGTAGGGGAGGGAGAAAACTTACAGGACACGAGTTGATTCCTCGCTAGATCGCGAACGGAGCGCTTTTCCATGAAGACATCTGCTTCGTCTAGGAGGAGAACTGCAGACCAATTACGAGCCAGCTGGAATGCATTTGAAAGACCCATTTGGACCATCTCTGGTTTCAGACCTAGGTCACCTGCACTTATTGTGTACAGGGGAACACGCATGGTCTCGGCCACTGCCTCAGCGCTCAGGGTCTTGCCTACACCGGGTGGACCGTTGAGTTGGATAATCATCCCCTTGCCTTTCCCTTCGATGATATCGTCAAACTCTTCCTCGGAGTCTCGCTGTCCCTTTGCAAATGCGAGAAGAAGATTTTTGATGTCTCCAGGAAGAATGAGCTTGTCGAAGGCCGTGTCATTCCATTTCACATCCGAGACGCCTTCGATCTGGAAATCAAGCCAGATCTTCTTCTTCAGTGAGAAGCCTCTCACGAGGTGTCGGCACGTCAGCGTTTGTTCTTCAGTCAGAGCTTCCTTTTTAGAGCCCTTCTTTGCCTCATAGGAGTTAAAGTCTTTGGGCTGCCGGAATCTGTCCCAGTAGTTTGGCTCGTTATAGTCGTCTGCCGTAAGTTTAAATGGAGTAATCGTTACACTCTCGTGTGGATTGAAGCGAATATAGCTATCACCGTCAATCACAATACGTCCGTCAACCTAGATGAATTAGTAAGAGCGTAGTCTGAAATTAATAGCCCTACATACATATAGTTTCCTGGGCTCGGAAGGATTTCTCCTATCAATAGCAGTTCCTTTATAAACCATACATTTCACACTGGCAAGCTCCTGGAATCTTGTCCCTCTCTTCAGCAGCGACTCGACAATCTCTGGTTTTCGCTTGTGAATATCCAATGGTATTACTTCCAGGTCTGAGATTTTACGGGAGCCACTGTAGATGGTGATTGCCAGCGTGTTATCCGAATTTCCGAAAGTGTCACCGTCCCAGTCAGTCATGACACACTCTATCACAAACCAGCAACCGCGTTCATTCTTCATGATCTCGGCTTTGGTGATCTTGTAAACGCATTCGCTCTTGTCTTTTACAGCATAGACTAAGCTTCCAGGTTCGAATATCATCCAGAGTTGGTGGAACATAATCGAGTCGCGTTCAATACATAGATCTCTGGTGGCAAGCGTTCCTTCCAATTCCGGCTTCATAGCGTCAACCAAGAGTTTCAGATGCTCCTTGGTCTGTTGATCTTGCTCCGTTTTCGCAGCCTCCAAAAGCTGGGTCCAGCGATGCACAAACGGCGCTAGGGGCTTCTCAAAAACCGGCTTATTCTCAGCTGCGTTGAAGTCTGCATGTCCGTCGAAAACCTTCTCCAGAGTCTGTCTGATCAGCGGACTCTGGATTACCAGGCTGTGAATCTGGACTGGGTTGTCATCCGTAAATCTCGCTTTGGAACGAAGCTCCATTCGCACCAAGACTGCAAACTTAGCCCGCTCGCGTTCTTTGGCGGACATAGCTGACGCTTTCATCGACATGGCCATCGGCATCCGGTCCACCCATTCGTGCTCAGCGCCTTCGACTCCCTCTTTGCCCAAGAAGAGTTGCTTGGCTTCTTTGGCCATGCCTTCTGGTTCGAGAGCTGCTTTGATTTTGGCTTCGGACATTGGGGTATCATTCCCCTCTGACTCTGAAGATGAGCTCTCCTCTTCTTCCTCGTCGTTCACTTTCTCCGGCTTGGAGGTAGTGGGCAGAGCCTCAGTAGCACCGCCTTCAGCATCTTTTCCAAAAGTGTCACTTCTGGTATACTTGGTACTTGCTGCATCGTAAGCAGTTTTGGCCGGCGCCACGATACCTTCCTTCTCTGACTTGACCATGTTTATGATGGACCTTGGAAAGAATAAAAGATATCTCGAGATAAAAGGCAACGAGGGGCTTTCTTTTTCACCGCTTTATGCTAAGATATGCTTAAAAGAAGAGCAAAAGACAAGAATACTTGAGACTAAAAGTATGAGGATCCTGCCTCTATATCAACACATGAGACTATGTTACCGGCGAATGACCCAACATCCAACCACGGCACAATAATCAAAGCTCCTAGAGGCGCAGCCAGCATCCTCTCCGCAGAAGGGAGCTCCATCCAATCGGATGGAATCAGCGGCCCGGCCCCCATTCTCAATGTGGTTTGGCGCTGTGACTGGCTGTAACTGATTCGCTAAGCCCCGTTGCAGCCTGGAGTACGTGTGCTGATCTCAGATATCTCTTTCGACGGCTTGCCACGTCGATTGTCCTTTGGCTTGAAGATGACTCTTTCTTCTATAGGTCCCGACGGAAAGACCGATAAGGCAGACTCCAGATCCGCCTGCCGACCCCTGAAAACCGGCATTTATTCATCTTTCGACCTGCATTAGCCGCTCTAAGACTTGTATGTGTGGCGTTAGACACTTGAAATATACTGTAATTGACCTTTCTAAAGGGAGTATTAAGTAGAGCTCATAGTTTAGGACACAAGCCCATAGACAAAAATGGCCGTGAATCCGTTCAACAAGATCGCATTGTTGGCTCTATGGCCATGTCACAACGATGACCAGGATCGAATCACTTGTAAGACGGTATCTTTCGAACCAAGAGGAGTGCCGATTTTTACTGTTTTATATGGACCTCCTGATTCAGCACATTTGGGGGAAATCGAGATCATCCTTGACGATGAAGATAGAGAAGTCTCGGTTCCACTGGCGCTGGCGCTGAAGCGATTGAGATATAATGAAGATATCAGATATATCTCGTTAGAGAATGTATCAAACTCGGATAACATTCTTGGTCTGACAGGCGAGCAACCTGAAGAGCTCCTTTCTCGAGCTCAATTCTATGCTTTCTGGTCAGCTCAAACTCTTACCACAAGTTCGATTGGGAACTGCATGCATCACTTTTATGTTATTCTTCCCAAGCAAAGGCAAGACTTTCTTTCCACCACAAAAGTCGAAGATCGAGGAATTGTGCTCCTTCTTTTACTACCAGCTGTAGACGAATCAGATGCGATCGAAATCAAAACTGTCACAGTTCCCGCCGATGATCTACCGGATCACTCGCTCCTTACGCCATGCCACAATTATGAAAACGATATCCAAACCGCCGTCATGAAGGATGGAGCTCCATGCATGATATCAAAAGATATTGCAGATGCACTCCGGCTTCTCCGGTACGGCTTTGTTATCCGCTACATCATTTCCGAGCCATTTCAGCGAGATGCAAAACAAATAGCACGGTTTCAGTTTGACTTACAAAAACCTGCACTAGATTACGCGTTTTGGAGATATCCAGAAAGTTGTGGTTTTACCGAGGCATCTCCAAATAATATGGACCACTTCCTTGTTCTCCCTAATCGATATATTGATACGAAGAAGTTCTATACAACTCTAGACTATTCTCCGGAGTCTCAGGAGATACGTTTGATTGTGCTGCCACCGGCCAATAGTTCGAAAGACTCCGTCCTACGGTGTAGATTTCAAGATGTATCGCTAGACGACCTCTCTAGGCCAACATATGAATTATTTCAGGTTGCTGGGCCGGCCAAACCACGGAATGGACGAGAAGAGTTGTATAAGTACGACGTTGAAATCAATGGTTATATTTCTGTTGTCTCGGATGGCATTCGTATGGGATTGCTGGAATTGCAGCACGAGACGGAAGAGAGATTCGTCTACAACAGGGAGATGTGCTATAATTGTCGAGATGTAGCTGAAGTCCAGCATTTTAGTCGACTTGAGCTCCAGATCCTTCAGGGTGCAACGGCTGGGAATGTGCTTTTGTATGACTTTTTGAGTTCTATGGCTCCAAGCTTGAATCGCAATAGGAAATTTAAGCATCCTAGTGTAAATCGAGATATACCTGAAATACGACTCCTCGAGTTCCTTCCATCCAAAGACAATGAAATAAATTGCCGCTTGATCGTTTCGAATCTGGACGACTTTCCAACCTTCAAATCAATGTCCTACACTTGGGGTAACACACGATCAATGGCAATACATCGAACGATTCTTGGGCCGGAAGATAACTTGAAAGAGTGGCCCAGTTGCAAAAATTCTTCTAGTCAGACGAGGACACTCCAAACATCTCTAGGCCTCGCTGAAGATATCAACCTCGACGGAGCTCGGTTCATCATTACGAACCATCTGGGAGCAGCTTTACGCTGCCTGCGAGATAGAGGGGATTCTCAGTATTTCTGGGTCGACGCCATTTGCATCGACCAGTCAGATCCTATTGATCGAAGCAGTCAAGTGCAGATGATGGGAAGAATATATGTTTCTGCGCAACAAGTCTTAGCATACCTGGGAGAAAGTGACAAGGAAACTAACGCGTTAAATATGATCAACATCGTCGGATCAGAGGATTTTGATTGGGAAGAATTCCATACTTGGAAAGAGCACTCCACCAATAGGGGCGTAAAGGAGGTCACAGACGTCGGGACCCAGATCGACAATAGTAGTATCGTGCCAGATGCTGTTGACTACCAAAAAGTCTTCTCGGCTCTAACAGACCCTGCGTTTTCAGAAGCTATTGATTCTTTCGTGCAACTGGAATGGTGGAATAGACTTTGGGTCAGTGCATCTTTTGAGAGACAGTCTTTCTTTCCAACTATTTCTCGAGCTACTGCAGCAAGAGTTTATGTGTTACCCTCGTGGAATATGCGATTCCAATCTTCTAAACTGAAAAAATGTTATGCTAATTTGAAGATCTCTGAATTAGGTATATCAAGAAGCAACGTTACCTCACTCACTCATAATCCATCGAGGTACTAGCCGGGTCGACTTTGACGATCTCTTTAGAGCCGTATCAACACTTATCACAGCTACACAAAATGGACTGTTTGAATCGAATCCTCTGGGTGAGGGCCAACGTCCATATTCAAGTCTCCTGGCTATACGAATGGAGCGACGTCGCCGCCACACTCCGGGAATTGAAGCGTGGTATGGTCCTCTACCAAATATTTTCCTCTTCTATCTTGAGGCGCTGGGAAATAAAGCCGCCTCAGACCCACGAGATGTAGTATATGCGGCCATAGGCTTGACTGATACATATCCTAAAAAAATAATACCGGACTACTCCCAGACAATCGAGAACGTCTGGACTTCGGCGATAAGAGAACTTGTAAAGCGAGACCAAGAACTAACGGTTCTATCTTTATGCCAAGGTGTTATGGCGGGTTCGGCCGATTGGGCAGAATATAGAATGAGTATCAGCGATTCAACTAGCAAGGGACAAGACCCATTACCTAGCTGGGTCCCGTATTGGGGCAAACATAGAGAAGGTATGGGAGCTAAGAGGCTGAGACATGATTGGATCTCGGTACCTGAGTTTCGAGCATGTGGCGAATATGCAACAGCTGGGGTGAAGTTTTCAAAAGATGGTCGAATACTGTTTGCTAAAGGCGTAGTGGTTGATGTTGTGAAAGAGGTTATACCAGGCTATAAAAGGCCCATCAGGTATGATACACCAAACGAGACAGACGAACAAGGAGACCAGAAATCGCTCGCCTTGAATTATCATGCTTGGCATGAGGCATTTAGACAATGGGAGCAAGCATTGATTCGTATTGCGCCACGAAGTCCCGACTATGTGCTCGGTGGGACAAAAATTGATGCCTTGATGCATTCTCTACATGCACCCTTTGTTCTCGAGCGCCTTGCTTTGATGAACCAAGATGATATCGATATCAGTGGAGCGCTTCCAGAATTGTACGAAACCAAGCAAGAGATCAGCGATTCTCAAAGGGAAGTAACGAAGGACTTGGAGCCTTCTTCCCTTGCCACTCGGTTCTGGCAGCGCGAGATCAAGCATGAGCTTGAGGGAATTCTTACCATGACATCGGGTCATGAGATGATCGTGACCGAGAAAGGTTACATTGGAATAGGAATGCCCAAAACCAGCGAGTTCGGTGGAATTCTTGTGGGCGATCTTGTGGTTGTGCTGTCCGGTGGCAGTGTCCCTCTCTTTCTGCGACAGGTGGGATCAAGAGACCGGTATCTGCTTACAGGAGATGCATGTGAGTTCACAGAGTGTTTATTTGCTGTTACACACAATGCTAACGAGGCGCAGATATACATGGTCTGATGTATGGAGCCGCGATGCAGGGTGTGAAAGGTGAGGAGTTGAAAAAGTTCCCTATCATATAGCTAGACAAGTGCGGTAGCACTTATACTCCTGAATGAGAGTTTCCGCAAAATTTGAGCGCAAATCAAAGTTTCAATTTGTAAGATAAGGCGGAACTACTTTTTTAAACATTCTTAAGGCTTCATCCGAAGCTAGAGAATTGTTAGGTTGAGACATATCTACCTAACAATCACCACGAGTATAGATGCGGGAGTGTGCATATCTCTACTGTACTTCGCACTGTGTGCTCCTCTTATGTGAGTATTTGTGCACTATTAAGGACCGCTCAATTTCAATGTACTTTATCAAAATACTCGGTTTCTAGATTCAAGTTTCTCATCCAGGGAACTTACTTTTGTCTTTAAACATACAAACACACTATTTCCGATCCATTCTCTCTCAAACTTGCTGCTTCTTCGAAAATGTCATTTGGATTTTCAGTCGGCGATGTGATAGCTGTTCTCGGCGTGGTCGCAACAGTTCATGACGCTCTAAGATCTAGCGGTGCTGCTAAAACGCAATTTCGGGAAATCATTCAACAGCTAGGTTGCCTTGAAACAGCTCTCTCTGCAGTCCGAGACCTTGAAGTCGAAGAACCGATGCAGATACAGCTCACATCCCTCCGCTTTGCAGCCTCACAGTGCCAAAGAACAATCGAAGACTTCTGGAAGGGGCTGCAAAAATATCAGCCATATCTAGCAAACGATAACTCGAGCTTCAAGTTTAAAGGTGGATGGATGAAGATTCGTTGGTCGCTATGTGAGAGCGAAGATATCGAAAAGTTTCAAAACGGGCTGATAGCGCACACACAATCAATACAGATCTTGCTTGGAGCAATACAAATGTGGGAAATCCTCTTCCATAGCGAGTTACTCCAGTTGACAAGAACAAGGGCAAGTTTCACTGCTCAAGCTAAGCAGCACAATAAGCAACATAAATCTCTAGTTGCTACGGTTCAGCAGTCGTACTGGGAACATATGCGGTCCTGGCAAACAATGTCGAAGCAAGGAGCGACTCTCTGCAACAAACTCCATCAACTAATGTAAGTCCACTAGTCCTCGAAAATAAATGGCTCTGACAAGCTGCAGCGAAGTCAACTTGATGGTATACCAGACCGTCAATCGAATACTGAAGACGATTACCAGCATCCCAGGCCAAATGCGATTATCAGAACCAGTATATCTTACGGATCCTGTAGGCAAAAAGATGGCTTTCAACCTCGAGTTTTGTCTCTCGGCCAAGGTCAATTCAAAGATCTAATGAGCTTCTAATAAGTTTTACTTACGAGGTGTTAGGCTCTCTTATCTGTTCTCAGAATCAATCTTCAGAATATCGGGGATGCTGCTCATAAGATCGATCGAGGCCAGATAAGTTTTTGGGACAACACTTCAAACCGCATGATTGACCACTGCGGCGACTGGAACTACGCTTTCAAGCCTAGCCACAACGTAAGTGTTGTTTTGGTCCAATGGACAGTTCGGTGTCCGACGTTCTGCATTGATTGCAAGACGTTGTGTACGACTTATATATCCTACAGAAGGGAGCTATGGGCCAGTCAAGATATTGTTTACTGGTAAGTCTCACTTTCCAGCTAAACTCCATGGACTTATCTCTATTCAAGTGAAGCATGCGGCCTTCGGTTTGGCATTATTGACAGTCCGGAAACGATCGAGGAGCTTTACTTCAATGATGGGAGCAGTAGCTCAAGCTTCGATTCTGCTTCTCCTCAAAAGATGACTGGCCCTCGAGAGAAGAAATTCCTCCCCTACGGTCAAGAATTGAGTTTGTACGACGTGAGAGCCATGCCTGGTCCACCTTTGGATATCTCGAAACTGTCAATAGAAGATCTGGCAAATATCACGCCTCAAAGTGTCAAGGTCGCTTTTGATGACATCGCTGAGTAAGTTTTCTAGTCCCTTGACACGCTGAAAGCCAAAGTTATGAAAGAAGACCACAGTTGCACGAGAGGTTCGGGTGGGATGAGGAACAGTCTAAGACGGATAACCGTCGGTAAGACAGTTCATGAAGAGGAGTGTTTCTCGAGGTAGCATGAGACGTGCTTATTTAGTCAAATATATAAGTCTAAATTTTATTCTCGAGAAGTTCTATGTGAATGAATCAGGAAACCAAAAAACACAATCTAGTCATTGCTGTAATATCAATTAGTGTTTAGAACACTTCTCACTGAGAATATTTACCCCACAGTGGGGTAATCGCAAGAACCCTTCCTTGCGTCTGGTCATACCCATCCTTACAAAACCATGCCAACTACCGACCTATACTCCCCACTCTAGGAGAACCAAGTCTTCATCTCGCAAGACGCTACTCGATAAACATGGCGCCAACCGCAACGACTCTAGCCAACGAGACGGAAGGGAATGCCAAACTCGGCGCGCTGGGCAAGACCGTGACCGGCAAGAAACTCAAGATCCGCTCGTACCCCAAGTTCGAGAGCTTGGAAGAGGAGAGACTGTACCGGAAGCAGCACCTCGCTGCTGCCTTCAGGATGTGAGCGCACCTGTGATGTACGGAACGCCACAGAGGAGGCCTGATCCGCTCGCAGATTCGCAGAGAGAGGATTTGACGAAGGGGTAGCTGGGCACATGTGAGTTGCACCGTCTCACCACTGGAGGAAGACGATGCTGAGATGGAAGCTCTGTCCGGGATCCGATCTTGACAGATCACTTCTGGCTCAACCCTTTGTCGCAGCACTTCTCCCAGATCTGTGTCTCGGATCTCATTCTCGTGAATGAGGACGGCGATGTGGTGGTTGGGGATGAGCCCATCAACGCGGCTGCGTTTGCGATTCATTCGGAAAGTATTTCACACCAGACTTCCTCTGCTTAGGCATGTTCGCTGACCCTTCTTCTAGTCCACAAAGCTCGTCCAGATGTCCATGCTGCATGTCATGCTCATGTGAGAAACCCGGCCTTACCATTTTTCGTGTCATTGCTCGTTATAATCCTCCCGCTCATACTGCTCCTCTCATTCACATCGCCTCTCCCTTTCTCCTTACCCGTTCCACTCTCCCTCATCCCATACTCATCATCACTCATCATCACGAGATGAACCTATACTGAAATGCCGTGCCATCATTCAACTCATCTCCTCCCATCCAAAACACGATCCCGCTAACGCTGGCCGTGCAGTCCGTCTACGGCAAGGCCTTCTCAGTCTTCGGCCGCGAGCTTGACATGATCACGCAGGACTCGCTCCGCTTCTACCGCTCGCACGCCGTGTACGACAACTTCGGCGGCATCGTCCTCGATCGAGAGGAGGGGGTCCGGATCGCCAAGTGCCTGGGCAGCGGCAAGGCCGTCATCTTGCAGAACCACGGCCTGCTGACCGTGGGGCAGAGCGTGGACGAGGCGGCCTTCTGGTTCATGAGCCTGGACAAGACGTGCCATGCCCAGCTACTGGTGGATGCTGCCGCGGCGGGGAGTGGACACAAGAAGATATTCATCAAGGACGAAGAGGCGGCCTTCACGTATGAGCAGGTGGGTATGCCCGAGAAGGGCTGGTTGGCTTTTCAGGGGTACTACGATGAGATCCTGGCCAAGAGCAGTGGCAGTTTTCTCAAGTGATGAATCTCTAGATAGGTGTAATCGAGTCGTACCATGTTTTCCATCCATCTCCGCATGCGGTCACGGTGCCTCGACAAGAACTGCCCCATACAACCAAGATTGCCTATTTCGACCTTGACAACTCAACGGCTCATGTTCCACGCCAGTTGGTAACTCACATGTCAAGAGTACGCCTTGATCCCACAAAGTTAATCGTTCACATGCCAACGGCAGTAGTGCCAAGTAGAAGTGCTCCCAGCTTCGCCACTGATAGCCCTACGAGATGCTCCACCAAAGGACCGAGTGTAGAAGTGACTAGAACGAGCGAGGTTGGTAGGGCGCGGTAGTTGAGGGTAGTTTGACGCTAAATTGTCCATCTACCGAAATCCTTGGAGATGAAAAATAGTTTCCATCACGTCGACCAAAATTACACACTTTTTCGTGACGGACATCCAAGAGATATGTATCGTTGCAACTCCTCAACTGAGGGACGGAGAACGAGTGCTCGCAAGTACACATTGGCCTCCGCACCTATCCACAATCGCCTTTCAGATGCTCAAAAGATATCAGCTTTGCAAGTTAGACACAGATGAAGAGCCAAGCCAAGGCTGCAGGATCATAACATCGTGATGAATTAGCCTCTCCGCGTTCAGAAGGCCCGCCAATAACGCCCCATCCGGTGCTACTAACCTTCTCTCTTCTTTCTCTAAAACGACTATGACTTGAAAAGCCTACCTTAGCAAAATCACCATCGCCATCACATCAAGATACTACAGCCGTCGCCCCTGCGCATCTCTCCCTCTACCATTGTTTGCCAAGATGTCAACGAGGTGTAGCCCCCTATCCCCAACGAAGCCAGAAGGATCAGAGATAAGGGGGACGCCCCCGATCACACCACATCCGCCTTTGCCATTCCGACTGAGGAAGGAGAGGCAGGAGAGCAATGGAGACGACTTTCGCCTACCCGCCGCCGTGCTTTCAGCATCCGCAACCACGACATCCACAGGTGACAGAACCAGAACCGCCACAACATCCCTATGAGAACTACCACCGCTACAAGCAGCACCTCCCCACCTCCCCTCTCAAGCACTTCACCATGCGCATCCCAACACGGGCCCTCGCTCCCCGGAGTGCAGAGAACAAGATGCGCAACTTCGTGATCCGGAACCTGGGGGTACCAGAGGAATCCGCGCCCTTCACGTGTCCCTTGCGGCGACGTCGACTGCGAAGGCACGTGAAGAGGGTGGATGTGAGCACAGAATCGATCTTTGAAGGGAGTCTCTATGAGGAGAAGATGAATGCCGGGAAGAACGAGAGAGGAATGGTGAGAGAAAGGAAGAATGGCAGAGAGGAGAAGGTGAGAGTGGGCAGGAAAGGCGCGCAAAAGAGCTACAAGAGAGAAGACACAACGGCCGACAAACCCTTCGAATTCGCCAAACCGGCGCCTGTTTTCCGCGCTCCCAATACCTTCGCTCTATTCCAGGCCCCCGACCCCAGAATTGGGGACAGCTACGACGGCCTTCCACCTCCAAGATACCCCATGTCGCCCGAGGAAGGAAGATGGAGTTCTTCTAGCCCCGACAGCTTCGGGACCTTTTCCCGGAACGGGAGCGGGTCGAGCATCTTCAGCACCAGGAACAGCAACTCGACTTATCGCAGCAGTATTAGGAAAGGTAGCAATACCAGTCTCCAGACGGCTTGGACCGAGGTTGATCCGGAGAGGGATGCGGTTATGGGTCTGGGTATGAGTTCGGGTAGGGTAAGTGCCGCGTCCTGATCCGCCTGTTGAGTTGCTTTTATGGTCGTAGGTAGTCGAGTTGGCTGACGGGGTAGAAATCCTTTCTGGATCGACGAGGGACGATGCACGTGCCGAGGAATGGAGAGGGAGATGGAGATGGTGACTTGGAGACTGCGGTGCAAAAGGCAGCGTATACGCTGTCGATGGAGCCGATGCCTAAGGATATGTTCATGGAGGAGTTTGTCGCAGAGTTGTTGGTTGAGTATCCGAATGTTGGGGCTTGAATAGCTTGTTGGATGATACCCAGAAGTTGCGATAAGGTTTATATAGCGAATAGTAAAAAAGAAAAAATGGAGAAGATAATCAGATTTGGGCAAAGTGAAAGACAGAGAAAATGTTGGAGAAAAGTATAGATGAAAAAGGACAATAAATTCAGGGTATTCAAAAGATATGGTCGAATATATCTTTCTATCTCGAAACGCCACGCTTATGTCCTCCAATCATGCCATATACATCACACATATGCCGTCTGTCTGCTCGTAGAATATATATCTCCTCACCATCGTATTACAAGATATATCCTCCCTCTGCTTTTTCTCTAACCATCTCTTTCCTTACAAAGCGAAAGCGAGCACCAAACCACCAAACGCAGCCAGACCACCAGTGACAGCGTTTCCAACAGCTGCGCTCGAGGAAGTGGAGGCAGCAGCGCCGCTGGTAGAGCTCGACGTGGAACTGCCCGTCTTGGTTGCGCCAGTGGTCGTCTTGCTGATAACGCTGGTGGTGAGGTTGGAGGTGGCGGTCGCAAGAGTGCTGGAGGCGGTCGTGGTAGCAATGCTCGAGCTGTTGGTTACGGTAACCACTGAAGCGGTGCTCGAGGTGTACGAAGGACCAGGGGCGAGGGTTTGGGTTAGGGTGGAAGCGGTCCCGGAGAGAGATGTGCTCGCGCCTCCAGTAATGTGGAAGGGGAAGGAGTATTGGAAGATGGAAGGTTCGAAGTCAAGAGCGAGCTTGAATCCGTAGGTTGGGTACAGACCAGTTGCGGGAATCAAGTAGGTGTATGATCCAAGATAGTTGGAGATGTTGGCTAGAGAATGTGAGTAATGTTTCCCAGCACCGGCGCGAGAACTTACTAGCAATTGGGGTCGAGGCGAGCTGGAGAGTGCTTGCGCTGGTTCCATAGAGGAGAGTAATGGAGATGGTATCATTGTTATAGCCCTCTGGGGATGGTGACCAGACAATGGTGAAGTTGGAGCCGGCCGCGACTTGTTGATCTTGGGTTGGGGCCGTGATGGCATCGAAGCCCGAGGTCTGGGCAAAGACAGACGACGCAAGTGCCAGAACGGCAGCGGAGATGAATGAGGAACGCATGGTGAAGGATTGAGCAGACTGAAAGAGTGTACAGTATCGAAGGATACAAATTGGGGACGGCAGGTCTAGATATTCGAGGAGGGAGGGCGAAGAGGTGAGCAGAAGGGCGACGGCGACATGGGAAGCTGGGGATATATAGGAGACGGGCCTACCAACGCCATGGACTGGACTGGATTGAGCCTAATGGGCATTGATTGATATTTTGGTGTGGGCGTGGCGCAAAGTGGAAGGCCGTGTCGAGCTTCTGGTAGGGGAGTGCGGAAATGAGCCAGCGCCAGGGGCCAGCAGCGACTGCGCACAAATAAGGCTGAGGAGAACCGACACGGTGCAGGTGATTTGTGAATGGCGTCTAGTCTGGTCTGGTCTGGTCTGCCGAGGAATTGTTCTTCTTCTTCTTCTTCTTCTTCTAGTCGCATCTGCACCGTCCAGCGAAGATCTAACTGCGTCCATCACTTAGTAGTGTGCTGCTCTCCATATTGCTGCTGCTGCTGCTGCAAGAATACGAGCCATCAGCCAGCCGCGAGATAGATCGTGCCATCGTGGAGGCTCGGCCTCTTTCTGCTAACCCTCCTGGGGCTTATGCACATCTTATGCACCGAACGTCTAGGGTCTCTTTTTAACTCCCGTTGTTTTCTTTGCAGGGTCACCGAAACGTTTTTAGCTGGTACCACGTCTCGTATTGGAGATGGGCATGTCGGGACCACGTAGAACAACGACAACGTTGTGCACAGTGGTCGAGCTGAATCGGCAGATGTCCGCATCATCACATCGAGGGTTGAAAGACGAGGCCGGCTGCCATTGTGGATTATTGACGGTTGTTGCGTGGTGGTGATGTTGGTGCCAAGTGCAAATTAGCAGTCGAATAGAGTTGGCCTGAGTTGACCTGCATTGGCCTGCATTGGCCTGCATTGGCCTGCCCCATTGGCCAAGTTCCTACCTGACTAACCGCAAATTGGAAGGCGTTTACGCCCAGAAATAGTCGCAGTGGGAGAGAGGATCAAACACTCGTCCGCCAAACATCAAACAGACATCTCACACCAGAGGATAAAATCTAACCAAGGACGCCCGAGAGCTTGAAGCGTTCCCTTGCTGTTTGAATCATGGATCAAAGCATATCAACAAACATATATGTATATATATATATATATAAATACATCAACAACTAACCCTTCAGCCGCCTGTCCGAGCACGCAAGAGCATAACCTTACTCGTCATTTCCATTATTGGGAGGAAATAACACCTCGAAAGAATCCATCTCCTTTCATTCTTGACTGCCTACTCACAAAATTGGTTGACCGGTTTCAATCGCCGTCAGTGCGAACCATAAACCTAGAGCTAGATCCGCTCAGCGTAGCAAGTGTACAGAGCGTCGTTACTACTGTACAAGCACAGCCTCTGGAGTTTATGCCAACTCGACGTTCTTTCTTCACATGGCATAACAAGCAGGAGCATCATGTTAATCACAGTCACAATTTCTCAAACCCAACACGCAAATCCGCACGTACAAGCCTCGTAGGCATTCTGACTGATGCCAGTAAAGCCACACTGACAACCACCGGAGCCGCCGCTCGTGCGTCCCTTGTACGCAAACCAGGGAAAGTAATACGTCCGCTTATAGCCATCAGGTCGGCCCTTGACCTCGAGCGTGCCGAGATCCACGACGGGCGCCGCATCGTCCTGGATGGCCATGTCGAACGACGCGAAGCTGGCCGGCGCTGAATCGCCAGCGCCGAGGACCACCTCGCACGTGTTGTCGAACACCCAGGCGCGCGTGTAGAAGGAGGAACATGAGCTCTCAGGCGAAGGTGCACGTCTGCCGTGCCCCCAGCGCGCAGTAGATGTTTTTCCACTGCTGCGGGTGAGTCGGTGGTGCCCTAGGTAATAGAGAGAGTGCTTACTTTGGTCCCGGGTTAGCCGCCTGCGAATGCGAGGGCGAAGAGAGTCGTGAGCATGATGTTGAAGAAGAAGACAAAGCTCATCTTGATACGGATGTTGGTGATCCGTATGTGCTTGGTAGAATGGTAAGTGTGTGCAATGTGTTCGTAAACTTGAATCGTATCATCAGGTTGCCAGAATGGTATTTATACTTCAACAAGTGATGACGTTAATCTAGAATGTACAGAAATGCTATTGTTGGCATTGATCCATGATTCAAAGGGGAAACCCTGAGCTTGATATTCACGTAGAGCATGGTTGAGTGCGGAATATCCTGGCATCATGATAACAATGAAAGGTATATAAGTCGAATCTCGCCAAATTCACGGCAGATATTGAAATTGGTACTGAAAGCTTGATTCAAAGTCAACAGCGACGTCTTATTGAAAGTCGATATCACTACCAGGACCTGCTTGTAACTCAATTCAGATAAAGTGTGGGACTGAGGAGATTTAACTAATCAAATCTTTGCTGGTAACGGGTATCACAATCTGGGTTATCTTTAACTCCGCCAACACCTATTATACACAGATTCAGTTCCTCGACTAACAAATTTTGCTCCTACTAATATTCTGTCGTGCCTGCACGCCATTCACACTCGCTTACTCAATATATAAACAGAGATGCTACCCTTCTTTCCACGTGCTCTCTTTGATACAGTCGTAATACTCCTCCCTGTAATACTCATCAAAAACATTTTATCGTAGAGCGAGACAAGAGGCTTTACGCCAACGCCAGCACCGCGCTCATTACTGAGAGATTAAAACGCCGTGTTGCTCGATTCCGATCCCCAAATTTAGGTTATATAACTCATTTCAAAATTGTGACTGGTTCAAACTATGTTTCAAAAGATTGGTGAATGAGATGTCCTGATCTTCTCTCATTTCCAGGGTTGTTTGGATTTAGCTTTACTGTCCGAGCTTGTTTGACTGCCATTCCGCATGGCGCTCGCTGCGCCTGCAACCGCTTGTACATTGGAATCCTGACGCTCGCGAGGTTGAGGGAGGAGACTGACGCGTCGGTTTGCGGCCGCGCTTGCTGGTCTTGTGGGCTTACTCAATGGGCTTCCAGAGGCCATGGGCTCACTAGGCTTTGGCTGCATAGATACTCTTCGGTTTGTGCCAATAGCGGACATAGAAGATTGTGTATGAAGTGCTCGCGGTCGAGCTGGCGAGGACTGGGAAAGCACTTGTTGAGAATAAGGCCCTGGGCTGGCAAGCTTGTCTCTAAATGCAAGTCGAGAGTTCGAGGTCCGAGATGGTGTTGATTCAAGCGTTGGTGATGCTGTATTTCCTCGGCTTAGTTGGGAGCGAAGTGGAATCTTTGACTCAATAGTAGATGTGTTTGATCGATTAGAATGAGCAGAAGGTGGTTTTGAGCGGGCATGTGGACTTGGGGTGGTAAGACTGAGAGGTTTGAAATTATGACCGATGGGTGTGCCATATGTATTGGTGCTTGAGTTCCATCGCGGTCTACCATCAGGCTGCTGTGTGAGTGACGGCCGCGGCAGGCGATTTCCAGTAGGTGTTGCGGATCCTTGTCTTGAAGCTGATGATGAACCAGGAGATGAATGGCCCAGACTTGATAAACGATTGGTTAGTCCCTTGTGGGGGATTTGACTTGAAGGGTTGCCGACGAGTCCTTTTCCGCCGGGCTTTGGAAGGTTACTCTTCCCTCCAGGGCGCGTTACACCATTCTTCACTGGGGTCTTTGGATCAAGCACACCACTAAGCCCACTAGCCATGACAACCGACGACGCAGGGGAACTCCCAGGAGTATCGTAGAGACTGCCAATTGTTGACCGATCATTGGACAGCATGCTAGAGATAGAGTCTCTCAGCTGTTGATTCCTTTTATCCGCTTGAATCTCATCCAATGCCATATCAAGCTCGTACATTCGTTCTTTCATCGCATCCCATTTCTTTTGCATCTCGGAATGAAGTCGTAAAATTTCTCCGTTAACGGTTAGGCGATCTTTCACGCCTCTTTCGATAATGGATAAGACTCGTTCGATAGCAGGGCCGTAATGCATCTTTTTCGCTTCATAGCTTTCAATCTTTTTGCCCATCGAAGGAGGGTTTTCCAGATGTGCACCGCTATCCACACCCTCTCGGAGCTTGTCAACACTGCGTTCTACAGACTCATACATCTTCAGTGCCTGTCTTCCAGCTCCGCGGAAGACCAAAACCCAGCGATCCTCACCCAACTCTCTACGAAGAGACTCGGCATCTTTTTCTAATGTCTTCCAGCCACTCTCTAAACTTTCCCGCTTCGACTCCAACTCGTCGCAAGCAGTTGGGAAAATTTGATCGGCTCTAGCATGGAATGTTGATAGTCTCATTGGAAGAAAGTCCAACGAAGCCCTCAAGGGTTGCATTCTAGCAAACAAGGCCAATAGACTGGAGTCATCCTGTGCCATAGGTTGGCCGGGGGAGTTTGGACCCATGGGAAACGCTGGGCCGACACTAATACTGAACCGGTTGTTGGCTTGTATCTTTGTTCTCGAAGGCGGATTCTCTTCAACAATTGTCTCCAGCTCGCTTATGTCTAGTCCATCTCCTCCATCTGTCATTAAAGATTTGTGTCTCTTTTCCTCCATCTCGAAAACTAGACGTGCTAGTATATCCATTTCCATGCCAATATCTCCAAGTACGGTGTTCCACAGCTCTTCCCACTCCATAGCAATTTCAACCGAGTTTTTAACGTCTTTCAAAGTCTTCTTTATTTTTTCCCATTCAGAAAGTATAGCCTCGACCTGAGCAACGACCTTCTTCTGCTCATCCGACGAGACAGACGAGATATCGGGACGTTCTCGCAAAGATTCAATAGCGGAAACGTATACCTTAATGAGCCCTTCAAAACGAGCAATGGCATTATCGACTTCCTCAAGACCTTCTCTACCACCAGCAGCTGCCCACTCGACATCATCATCGCCATCTAGTCCCGCAATAACTTCCGAAGCTTTTGAGATCCAACTTCTAATCTGCTCTGCAGCTCCCATCAACGCTTTTGAGGCGGTTTTCGAATTGGGGATGGCTGAAACCTTTGTGGATAGAGATTCGGCATCTGGAAGTTGCAGAGAGGTTAATTGAGCAAGCTGATTCGCAAATGAAACCCGAGAAAGCGTGTATATCGATCCAGCTCGCTGCAGACCAAAAGGATTAAAGTATGAAGTAGCATCTCCTGAAAATTCGCCGGGCGTTGTGCCACCTGGCGGCGTATCTTTGGATATTGGTGGTGGTGCGTCTTCATCTTGTGGGATTTCTCTCTCTATATGTGCAAGTTTCGTCTCCGAAATTGTCTTTGTACCATTTCCATTTGTGTGGTCTGGTAGTCGATACTTTTGCAGATCCATGTCTTCCTCTTCAGAACCTGCATAGACCGTGTCTCCAAGACTGACAACCGAGGACGGTTGACGTGTTCCGACCTCCAAGGCTCTGGAATTCTTGATGGTGATTTGTGTGTAACTGTCGCCAGTCTTCTGAGGCGTCAAGGATCCGTTGGTGTCGTTCCAAGCCCGTCCTCGAGTTTGGAGAGTAGATGGCGTTGCAGGAGCCTTATTTAGGTAGTCAGGGTGGTGTGTCTGATGCTCTTCGATTCTGATTCGATCATTCGAGGTTGAGCGATTTCCTGACTTCGATTCCTTCCCAAAACCGAGAGCTTTCAGACGCGCTGCTAACCCTGGACTCGGTTTGCGCACTCGTGGTCGGTTTTCTTGGTCTGTCGTTGACGTCGTTGGTTGCTGCAGGTCGTCGCGCAGGCTGCTCGAGCTTTTCGACCTGGACAAGGGTCTGACGGCAGTCGTCAAAAAGGAGTCTGATCGCGATAACGCATCTCGAAGCGCGGTGGTCATAGATGCGACTCACTGGCGCGTTCTAGGGCTGTTGATAGGCACCTAGGTCAATTAAGTTTAAAGTTGAGGACTCAAAATTGTAGATGCGGAAGTGAAGGGTCTCACTTTTTCGCGGAAAGGCTTTTGCTCTCCTCCTTGGATGAGTGTCAGGGGTCGTTGGAGTTGCAAGCTAATTTCAACCTGTAACTTCGGAGACGAGGCCTTGGGATCGAGTATCCGGCTGAAGGGTGCGGAATGCTACGCAGCAATAATGCAGCAACCAGGGAGAGCAAAGTGAGAGATGAACAAGGTGAAGAGTGCGTTTGCTGATGTTGTTGGCTACGAGTAAGATTTAGTTTGGAATTAGGTGAGGTTTTAGCCTGGGTAACAACGACTGGCAAGAGCTAGAGTTGTGCTTTCTTCCACAGCAGAAATTATATTTGCGTCTCACCACCACCCCCAGAATCATGGCTGCTTGCTTTTGGGATACTTGCTACTTAATCTTGTCCACAAATAGCTTAACCAAACATCGCATTCTTCTACAGTAACTTTATATACTTCAAACACATACATACACTTGTTTCATACCATAGAGTACACCTTTCCAGCTCCAAGCGCCTTTGACTTCCCGAAACCTTCCCTCGCGATCTGTAGAATTCGAAAAGTCATAACATTAAACGCTTTGAGTATCTCCCCACACCCCAGTAATCTCTACTGCCAGGTTCACGATGGTACTTGTGGTCCAAAGCGCAATCAATCCCCATCCGATCCTTCTGCTCATAATCCATTTATTCATTGGGATTGCCACCAACAGTCCGACAAGAGTCACCAGTAATGTAACCGCGCTAATCATCAAAGTGCCACTAACTTCGACTTGGTATGGTTTGTACTTGATGTCTTTCCCTGGATGCTTAGCATGGCTCTTGTTTGCCTCTGTAAGAGTCATATACATCCCGCTCAAGCCAATGCCGAGAAGGATGTTAAGCATTGGGCCGCCAAAACAAGCCGAGAGAGCCATTACCGGATACCCAAGTCGCGCCACGGTTATATCTGCGACCAAATCCCCAAGAGAATTGCCAACAGCAAAGATCGTGAGACCCAGTATAGCATCAGAGATCCCAAGGATGACACCAAAGGTTTTTAGGACGCCTACTACTTCATTGGCAATGGTAGAGATCCAGGCGATTGAAACCACAAAGCCAAGGAAGCAGAGGAGGAAACGGTATTTTGGAGGCTGATCCGGTGTTGTGGTCAGGACTAGAACTGCGAAAGCGACAAGGGATCCAAGAAGGGAGTACAGGATCATCTGAATTAGCAAGCGTTTGTCTCCATCGTCATTATTAGCCCAAACGATAAGTACGACGAACAAAGGCGCAGTAAAGATTTGAAGAGAAACAAGCCAGCGATTCCAATCCTGTGGCGCTGGGCTGGACGGGTTGTCAGTACGATCTTTTGGACTATTTACAGCTTTTACAGGGTTCGGTGTGAGGTGTGAGTGGTGATGGTGGTTTTCTATGGAGACACCCACGGCTGCAGTATTGTGGAAGTTGAATCCACTTTCATTTAAGGAATGAATAGAATGATCACGACTGTCGCTTGTTGCGCGCCTATATTGTAGCCATTCTGTCTCTGCGTGTGACAGAGGACTATCTGGCGGCAGTGCTGGACCTGTGCCTCGTCTTGATCTCGAAAGCACTTCATTAATTTCGTCCTCTCGAAGATCATTTTCATCATTGTCTTGAGATTCTGATTCAACTACAGGCAAGGTGATGGCCAGTAGAAAAATACTTGGAGCAGATATCAGACTAACAAACTTGTCCCACACCGTTCTTTCATTGAATGTACACAATGTTGGGAAGAGAGTCGACCCCAATGTATATGGACTTGGGAGGTATCGGTATGGCCACCATTTTATTGGCCGCTCTTGGTGCAGTAGATGTTCTTCGGCGCTGTCAGAGTCCGGCGTGAAGCTCGACTCTGGTAGAATGAGGCTCGGAGCTCTCGAACTACGCGATGACATTGCAACTGGTGAGTCTGTATACATGGGATATGGGAGCACTGGTGATAAACGAGAGCTGGAGCTATCTCTCGATGATGCACCAGGAATCTCTAGGCGAGGACGTTGAGCGGAACGAGAGCCTAACCTTGGGAAATCGTTCGCAGAATCCCCATGGTCGTTGCCGTTGCCCAGGTCTGCTCGGAGATACTTCGCTCCTGGAAACCCTATTTCCGGGGGGGCAAGCGTATCTCGTTTCTGTCTTTCATGAGATGGGGCGGGGCTAGGATCTCTTGACCCATTATGCGACGGTGGAGGGGATAACGAAATTGTTGGTGAAAGTGGAGGATGAAGGTCGGGCGCATTTAGACCAAAAACAGACTCAGAGTCGCCAAATTTCAAGGGAGTTGCAGCGACGATTCCAATGTCTGGGATATTCGCCACTGAAAAAGCGGCGGGATCTTTTGGTCTTTTCCCAGTTGCGTCATTCATAGAGACTGCTCTCATTCTGGTTGATCCCTCATTCGAATCATTAACAGGAGCCACGATAGGAACCGACATATTGTCTGAATTCCTTTGTGGCTCTGGGGCCATTCCCTCTTGCTGATTGGAAGCGGCATGACTGTCGTCCGAGTATCGTCGAAGGTGTATGGGATGGGGGTTTGAGCCTCTGGATTTTTGAAGAGATGAGAGTACAGATCTGAATTCGAGCGCACCAACCAAACTTGGTCTAATCGGAGTTATCGTACTCCTACGTGGACCCTTTGGTCTAGTTACCCGCATACTGTTGGCCATTTCCGTCGCAAGTTGCAATCCTTGATCTCCATCCTCATCACTTTCATGATCGAGATGCGCATCACGAGCCGAATTTGAGCCCCGTTCCAGAGCATCGAAATCTTCGGTATCTCTATATCGCCTTTGCCCTGCTGGAACATCCTCATCATAGCCATCTTCTTCAGTCACCTCGATTTCTTCATCAGCCATGGCCAAGTAATGGCCACGAGCAGCTGCTTCTCGTTCTCGACGTTTTCGCCTTTGTCCAAGGTACCAATGCCAGACTACAACGATAATCACATAGAAAACGTAAAAACCAACCATGACGGAGCATTCCCACAGGTGGAGGGCTCCATCTGCCAGAAAGACCATACTGAAGCTCGCAGCGACAATGAAAAATCCAACATCCCGAACAAATGTCTTCTTTCCAACTTTGAATTCCCTGACAAGCGCCATAGACCCGGCCACGACTGCTGTTATGAACCCAGCAGCACCAATTAACTCTCCCACAGCCAAACTTCCACTATGTGAACTCATTGCTGCAAATGTCGAGAATACATCTGGGCTCCCATTTCCAAAAGCCAAGAACGTGACACCTGCCATACTCTCACTCATTCCCAGTATCGAAGCAATTGTGCTTAGGTTGATGCAAAAGAAGTCAGATGCAGCGATTCCGATAGTTGTAAAAAGTAAACTAAGCCATAACGATAAGATCGCGAAAGCTACTGGTTGCGCTTGAGGAGGGCTGCAGTAGTATAGTGATAGATATGAGAAGAGGCCAGCTTCTTCGTCGGGGCAATTCGCTTTGATAAAGGCGCATTTGTCTTCGGCGTGATGAACGAGCCGACACTACGAGAGAAAGATGAGTTATTGGCTTATGGACTATGTATTGAAGATGGAGGGACATTGTAACTATAATCGAAGCTTTAACACACCTCCTCGTCCCTTTTTATAGCTCGCGCGACATCAAGACTCTGTAATTCTTGTCGCTGCGCCGCCCCATATTGACTACCGTGCCTGTATCGCGCTATTTGCTCTGCAACCAGGCTTACAGAAGCCAATAGTGCTATGCAGAGGACTGTAAGGTAGAATGCGCGGAATCTAAACTTCCTCGATTGCGACGAGGTACGTGTCTGCCTCAAAGTCGGAGGAGAAGAGAGCATGTTCGAACAGCATGATCTGGAAATATGCGATTCTCGAGCTTATATGGTCATAGGAATTGAAGTGATTGCGTAGGGCATTGAGAACTTTGTGCGCGATTATAATTCCTATCTATTGATAGGTAGGTATGTTGTTGGAACTGCCAGCCAAGACTTGAACAACGGGGATCGTCATGGTCAAGCCAATCTCCTCGGTGGGTACACTGAGATGGCGATAAGAAATAGATCACGTGAACTGGGCCGCGGTGGACAAACCTAGGCGCGACCAAGCGCTCCTGGCAACGGAATATCAACAAACCGCGTCGATGTCAACATTTAGGTCGCAATTTGAAATTTCAACTCAACAACGCTATTAAATACTCTTCTCACGATGCCTAGAGTTGCGCAAGGCCCTCGAGGCCAGAATAATGGCCGCGTCGCATCCGGTTCTCTTGTTGCATCTCCTTTCAAATCGCCAGTCAAGTGCGTTTCCAAATATCCAGAGTTGCACTCAGCTAACCTGTCATCAAGAATACCACTCAACGATGATGCCCAGGAAAAAGCCAAAAGGCTACAGTCGCGGCATGCCCTCCATGATCTACAGATGAATCAAATCAAGGCCGCTGCTTCCCCAATGCGAAAACTCACAAGCTTTGAACGAGCGGGTAGTTCTTCGCCATCCTCGAATCCCAAAACACCACGAAGAAATGCAGGAAAAGAAAACGATCTTGATGGAGGAGTTATGATGGTGGGAGGAACGGCGGTTACTCCCATGAAGCGCGTACCGCTATTAGCCAATTTCGAGGAATGGATGAAAATGGCTACAGACAACAAAATCAACGCTACAAACTCGTGGAACTTCGCCTTGATCGATTATTTTCACGACATGTCGCTGCTAAAAGAAGGGGACGGTGTCAATTTCCAGAAAGCAAGTTGTACCTTGGATGGCTGCGTTAAAATTTATACTAGCAGAGTCGACAGTGTAGCCACGGAAACGGGAAAGCTTCTCAGCGGTTTAGCGGACAGCGGCAACAGCAAAAAGAAGAAAGGCGAGAATGAAGAAGGGGAGGAGAGTGAGGAAGAGGTAGAAGACGAAGATGGCGTTGTTAGGAAAAAGCCTAAGAAGCGGGTAAGCATAATTTTAGTATTGTTTCTTGATAGGCTGCGTATACCTTTGAGCTGCTCCTTTAATTCCATAATTTTTCCACAGCGGACAAATTTGTGGCATGGGAGGAAGAAGAAGAGTCTCGTTCTACTTCCAAGGCGAGAACGGATACATATATTTACAAGGTGGCATTTTCCCAGTGGAGATGTCTATTGAATCTTATTTGAAGTTTGTTTGGCGTTGTTTTGGCGGGGTTCTAGCTTATACTCTTTGTCGCTCTGATAATATGTGTTCCTATTGTGAGGATATTGCTGTTTCCGTTATGATTATCAAATATCGTCAACATCTTACTTGGGAACCCATTGCGAAAGCATGCTTCCGTTTTTAAGCTTTAGATTGGCCAACTAGAAGTTTGTTGGGTGACCACTAGCCACTACTTGTTATTGTATGTTTTCCGGTACATACTTGCTCTTCGTTCTGATTGGCCTGCAATTCTGTATGCGGTTTCTCAAGAACCAAACTGTTTTTGTCGAGATGTTAATGTGTCTGAGTGTTTTTATGAAAATTTGAACGACATTTCTTTTGCACTGCTTTTGAGCTCTTATTTTACTGTTTCTGATGTTTATATGAGGCTTTCTTGAATCTGGCACTAGGCGAGCTACTCGAAAATGCCTCCCAGAAGTTGTGGTCTTCTAAATCAAGCAACGAGAGACACCAACCAATGTGGCTTAGCCTTCAGTTTCAGATTTAGCTGTAGGATCATTTGATGGGCCAAAAGCAGCGGGCAGGCTTTCCCAATGCGGCCACTTTGGGGCCGACTTATGGTTTCTAAAAGTAAAGCATAAGTCGGGTCCGCTGCATCAGGAAATCACGACCTTCCCATTAGGAAAAGCGAGTGCACGGACAGTCGCTGCTTTCTACGACATATCTAAAACCTGTATTGAAGTAAACCATAAGATGGTTTGAGGTTTTCTGACCGCATTAAGAAATATCTGTCTCGATGCGGTTTTGCCTGGCTGAATATTGTCTGGCCGCAATAGGAAATATCCTTCTTCATTCGGAAATGCCTTTGCAAAGCCCCTGGTGGCTGGAGTAGGTCAGAGACTTAGTCTCTGACCTGCGATCACGTTAGCAAGGCACACTTTCTTTATGTATCTCTTGCGTGTTTCATCTATTGCTGTGTATTGCGAAAGGATACTGTCAAGGTGATTTGCTAACATGACGCTAGACTCAGCGCTCATCTGAAGCAACACTTGCAAGTTCATTTGCAGCCCTGCAATTGAAAAAGTTTGAACTTGAGTTTGCTGTTGACCCTTTATTCAAAAAAGCCTCTGCGGATTTTGACGAAGGAGGAGCTAAAGGCTTATTGCTAAATCACCTATCGATTGATTCACAAGGAAGAATCGTGTTCGACAGTAGCGACGATGCAGGCGACGCGTCTGGAGAGGGTCAAGCTACGAGACGTAAAGGCGATGATGTTGATATTGAAGAGGAGACCGAACCCGACTCGATGATTGATACGACAGAAAAGGAAATTGAAGAAGAGGGCGAGGATGTTGAGATTGATGTTGGCCTGCTTGGTGCAAAGTTCTTTCCAGAACTCGACCGACTAGAAGAGCAAGATATCTGTCCTTCGTTAAAGAACTTTGATTTAGGTGATCCCTCAGGAAATATGGACATCCCTTTCCTGAAGGCACCGGAAGATTGGCGCCAGGAGAAAGACAAGCCCGACAATGACCGCATCGAGAAATCCGGAATTTTTCTTGAAGACGACAATCCAATGGGCTTCGACGACGATGATGATGGACTATTGGGAAATTTCGAAATACCTGCGGATGCAGGCTTTGGCGAGGGAGGTGAGGCTTGGGCTCGCGATGCAGCTATCGAAACACGAATGCGAGTTCATGATGGAGGTTTGGATAATGACGGTATGGATGGCGGTGAGGGGGAAGACGGAGAGAGAATGGGAGCTGGCGAATTCGACCCTGTGACTGGCGCATATGTGGTTTCCTTAGATCATAGCGGTAAGACTCAGGGTGGTCACGATGATATCTTGAGTTATTTCGACGAAGCACTTCAGAAGAATTGGGCAGGTCCGGAACACTGGAGAATTCGAAAAGTAAAGGATATCAACAAGCCAGCCTCGGCTGTCAAGACAAGAAAAGAAAAGGAACCATTTGAGATCGATTTCTTGTCTCCTCTCAGTGCTAACTTGGCCGAGACCATTTACACTCCAGCATCGTCGAATGCTGTTATATCAATGCCGAAGAAAGATTGGAAATCCAAAACTCGCAACCTCCTTCCAGATGATAAGCATTTCAACTCGAAACAGCTCTTGAGACTTTTCCTCAAGCCCAAAGCCCGCATGGGTAGTCGGAAATCTGCCTTTGGCATGAAGACAAATACCTTCGGCCAAAGAAAGGAAGAAGAGGCGCCTGAAGGCGAGATGGATGAAGCTTTCTGGGCCCAGAAGGAGGGACCTATTGGACCTGAAGAGGAGCCACTACCTCAGGGTGACTACGATGCCAACTTCTTCCAAGATGATGGCCTCCCTATGGCAGGAGGTATGGATGATGACGACGATATGGAGTTTGCCGACGCTCGAGAGCATCTTTCACCCGGCGTAGAAGGAGCAGGTGAAGGTATGGATGGAATCACTAATGTTCTCAACGGCGAAATGACACAGGTTATTGATGGCGATGGAGCATTTGGTACCCAACTTGTTACCCAAAGCAGGAGAGTCCGGCCTGAATACGTTCAGTACGCTCGCGTTGCGAAGAAGGTCGATGTCCGCAGACTGAAGGAGGAATTATGGAAAGGTATCGGATTTGAGAGTATCGGAACTGTATGTTGCATCACCTTTACTTTGTGAGGACTTGCTAACATGCGCAGCGCCCGCAACAAGCTCCGGGACGGTTACCAACGCCGCAAGCCGAGTCGGAAAAGGAGAGTGAAAGTCTCAAGTTCACGTCGGTGATGCAAAACCTTCAAACGGTTTACCCGAAACAAGCAATGGATGACATCTCGACGAGTTATTGTTTCATTTGTCTGCTCCACCTGGCCAATGAAAAAGGGTTGGTGATTACGAAACAAGAAGGCCTCATGGAGTTGGACATTCGAAAAGATCCAACCGCTGAGATCACGGTTGGCGGCTAAAGGTAGATTGTGGGGTGTTGTTGTGCGCTCATGTCAGGCTATGAATTGTACGTTAACGGGGCATGTGAAGGTTGTCGGGGAACATGAAACGCGATGCCATAATGCTAAATGATGACCTTTGACGTCCATCGGCGGTAGAAGTCAATGGCTTGTCCTGAATTGTCGTGTCTCCGGTGTCAGCACTTGGTGACTGACTGCTCCACGGCACGTGATGGATTCAGCCTCATGCAGAGGCTGCGCTGTCTTGTCTCCCCCTCCCATCCATCTAAATATATACACAGCCTCGAAGTGCAGTGGTCCGATCTGCGAGTGCACATAGCAAATGCACGTCTCCAGATTGTCCATCCAGTAGTCGGAGGTCAGCACTCCTGACCTCACCTCAGCCCCAAGCCCAGCCTAACCACCTTCATCCTTCAGGGCAACGCTTGGCCTATGAGCAGCGACAGCCCGCGCCGCACGCAGGGGACCATGGTTTGATACACCAAGAGCGAGGGAGGATGAGGCGCAGCCCTGCGGTGAGATGTTCACCTTCACAGCGTGTGCTTTTCCTTAATGTCTGCGTCCCCCCCGCCGCTGCTTCTCCGCGATCCCCTTTTTTGATGGTTTCGCGATTCTGCTGTCGCCGTCCTCCTCTGTCATCGTTGGCTTCTGGTCTCGAGGCGTGAAGTTGTGTCGCTCTGCCATGATTATTTCGAATCTGTCGACGTGTTGGCGGAGCAGCCTTGTCGGGGCGGTGTTGGGGTTGGCTCTGAGCTTGGCTGAGGCTCAAATCACTCCCGGTTCTCCAGTTACCTCAACTTCTTCTGAATCCTCAAGTCCGACATTACAGCCGACGGTGCCAGCGTCCTTAGCACCTATTGCTGACCCTTCTCCAACAGCGGCAACAACTTCAAGCTCATCTGCTGTACCTTCACCAGCACTTACTTTGACTTGGGCGGCACTTAACGTCACTACCGACAATAATGTCTTCGTTAGCTACCAATTTCCACCGAACACATCTCAAGAGAATTTGCGATTGCTACTTTGCAAAACAACTGCACTACGTTCCCAACCTCCTCATCCATCCGAAGTATTTATTGTACAAGAGTTACCAGGCGAGACCTCCGCACTTTCGATACTAAGAGTTCTGCTAACACAAAACAGCTCGTTCAATATATGCTACACTCGCAGAGCCTTCAACCCGCGCGACTCCTGATACTAGCGGAGATCTTGTGCCACTCTCATTCATGATCCAGCCATTCGGGGTGAATAATGCCGTGTCAAGCGACTTGTCGAATTTCTTCTTCTGCTTTGGGCTTGCACTAGCAAATACTATCGATAATATCGAATGCAAATACTATAGCCCATATTTCGATATACGCCCAAACTTTAGTATCCAGCGCAACCACGCCAGAGCTGCTAGTAGTGCACCCTTGAGTATATCAGTTTTCATGACCGTAACACAGACAACACAACCAGTGACTGCGTCAGGAGTTCCTACAACTCTGTTTGCTGCACCTCCATCAACATCCCTCGAATCCAACATAACCCCCACAGCACCAATAGCCTCAGCCTCAGCCTCAGCCTCAGCCTCATCCTCATCCTCAACCTTAGTCTTAGCGTCCGCAGCACCAACTCCCGTTTCAAGTGGCTCAGCTATGAAATCTTCATCCCACGGCCTCTCCATAGGTGCTAAAGTCGGCATCGCTCTTGGCTCCCTCGTTGTAGCCTTCCTCCTCCTGCTGCTTGCCCTCTTCTTCCTCCGCCGCAAACATACACGCCGCAATCTGCCCCCATCCCATCATACCGACTCTTTCCCACATACCGCACTCATCACGGAAAAAGATGACGCCTCCCCCTCATCGATAAATCCCCTCCCACCACCCTCCTCGAACAATACGCCTTTCATAAACCGCCATCCCCCCACGCACATTCCGTACACCTCTCTCGCAAACCCCTCATCCTCTCCTCCCCAACAACCACCATATAATACAGGAGTACCCAAGCGGAAACCTACTGCAAACGCTGTCGTATCGACCATTTCCCGCGGCCTAAGTACGATATCGCGATCGTCAGGACCGAGTGGGAGCGCTGGCACAAATAGCAGCTCGAATTTCGAGTCGTATAGAGATGTGGGACCCGCGCCGACTTATGGCGATGCAAGGCAGAGTCCACAGGTGTTTACGTCTGAGGCACTGAGGGAGGAGGGCATGACAGCGGAGGAGGTGGCGAGGTTGGAGGAAGAAGAGAGGAGGATTGATGCTGCGATTGCAGAAGCGGAAAGGCGGGGTTAGGAAAGGAAGCTAAATGGAGTTTTGGTTACGGGATATTGGCCCCTGGTTTTGAAGAATGAATAAATTATTCGTCAAGTATACCTTTAAGTGTAATGAAATTACGCCTTCAAATGACTATGATTGTGTTAGGAGAAACGAAATTAACGAAGACGATCGGTGAATGAGTTCAAGGAACGAGAGAAAATGTTTCATCTTTTTCAACCTCTCGTTTAGATATGCTGCCCGAAATTACGTTACAAAAAAAGAGACAAACTGCACGAGAGCAAGTTCCTATACTCCATTGATGAACCGCTTTGAGCCCCAATCCTATGCAAAATGTAATTGTGCATTTGTAATGTACCGAAAAATTTAAACTCCAATTCATGCCTCGAATCTTATGCTCCATATCCTTGTCGATTGCCCGAGTTTCCTCGCCCACTTTGTTGCTGAGGTGGAAAGTATTGCTGTTGTGGATACTGAGACGGTGATTGTCTGTCTTGTTCTGGTTGCACAGAGAAATTTGGAGCTGGAGGGGTCGACCATCCGCCCCCTTGCGCGTACACATTCGCTGCTGAGGCAGGGAATGCCGAACCTCTCTGTCCTTGAACTGGTTGCTGTTGGGAAAATTGGCCCATGTTGCCGTAACCAGACGGAGCTCGATACTCATGGGAGGATTGATCCGAATACTGCTGGGACAATGCTTGTTGTTGCCGGTGGACAATCGCATTCTGCACAGCAACACTGTTCATACTCTGTTTGATGGCTTGCTTGTCCTTCTCCCGTGCGTCAATCGCTCCGACAAGTCCAACTTGAGGAAGGGGCTTGTTTGAGTTCATCGCCATATTGATGAGCGGCTGACCAGTTGCTCTCGCTAGATGTTCTTGGTCACGAGCCGATAGGCTGCTAGGAATATTACCGACACTGGACGATCCTAGCATTGCGGAAGTGCCTCGCGAGTTTGGCCTTTGCAAAAAATCGGCTGAATTGTTACGAGAATGGCTTATTTGGGCTAACCGATCAGTTGAGCTGTTTCGGGAGTGGCTTGTCGGAGCGAGTTTATCACTCGATCGGTTTCGGACGAGCGGTGGAGTCGGGGTATTGCGACCAATTGTATTGCTAGATTGTTGTCGTTGGTGTGCATAGAGTGGAGCTGCAGTAGCACGTTGTTGAACAAACTGCTCCGGCGTGATGGCATGCTGAGAATCCATACTGCTAGCTGCTGCCTGCGGAGGCTGCCAGGCCAATGTTCTAGATTCTGCTGCGCCCAGACGATAGTTTGAATTGTCTGGAAGTGGTTTCCGATTCGGCGACTTTGATTGCCCAGTACTTCCTGGTCTTTTCCCAGGACTTCCAACTCGAGGAGCACGATCAACAGGAAAGTTATTCATCGCAGGACCAGGGCTGTTTGCCCTAGCGTAGCTTGTCACCGGGCCAGGACTAGGACTCCGAGCATAATTGATTGTAGGTCCAAAGTCAATATGAATGGGTGGTGGGCTAGCATTCTGAAGACCATACCTTGAATCTCCTAGTTCTGGATTTCCAACGGTTTTCTTAATTCCAGCTCGTGGCTTGTCGGGTCGATATTTCTCCATTGATTCCCGAGTATCCATCGACCGTCGAGTGCTAGCATAATCCGGTGAAGCTGTAGAGTCAGCATCGTTGTAGATGCTGCTGACTCCACTGTTCTGGCGATAAAAATCCTTGCCAGGTAAAGGTCGAGTATTCTTTGCACCTTGCCCAATCATTTCGAACCCACCTTGATCAATAACATGTTGTTCTAAGGAGTCAGCGCTGGATGGAGTTTCTGGGGAAGTCGAAGTCTGAATCTCTGAGAGCCTCGAAGGCAAAGGTTTTCGAAGAATGCTTGGGCCAGTTTGCAAACGGCCTGGTTGCGTTGCTGAACTAGCTATGGATTCATGAGGAACCTCAGGGCTATAGCCGTAATTGGGTGAAGAAGAGTATGAAGAAGTAAAACCTTGCGGTTGCTGAGATGAGTGTAAATCGTATTGGGAATCATTAATAAAAGCTTGAGAAGTTGCTGAGTTCTGATTGGCTCGCGGTTCGAAATCTTGGGGGCGGACAGGAGAGGAGTTCTCGAAAGAAAATCGACGGTTCAAAGGTTCTACTACGCCTTCATTCGCGCCACTTGAATTAGCACGAAACTCGTTTGCGTTGGCTTTAGGTACTACCCCTGAATCATTGCCTTCTCCGTAGAATCCACCCACATCATGATGCCTTTGATTTTCATTTGTCATTGACCCTTCTCTATAGGCAGTGACACCGCTAGCGCTGGCTAATTGAGAGAGAGTAGTACTAGACATGCGGCTATTAGCTCGTCGAAGTTCCGGCGAGTGATATGGCTTTGTGGAAGGCATTTGACCAGGGGTATGCGAAAATTTAGGAGGTGCCACCACAGGCTCTGGAGAGGTCGTAGACTGCAGTTCTTGAAGTTCCCGGACAGGTGTGTTTCTGCCAGGACGCTCGTCGTCTGAACTTAAACGCTCTGGAGTGCTTCCTATCTCTTGCATATATCGTAATCCAGAGGCTGTGGGGGGTGAAACTACACCTAGAGCATGGGGTGGCGGAGTTGGGCCAGATTCATAAGCTCCGTCATAAGGTGAAGGTGATGTTCGGTTTTGTGAGCGGTTCATATCATGCGTCTCAGAAACGGAACGATTATGAGGATTAGACTTGGTTCTAGGAGGTGTAGCGAAAATTGAAGCAGTCGGAGGAGCCGAGTCTGTCCTGGGTAGAGAACCAGAAGGATCATCACCAGTCTGACCAGGACCCCATGACACTGATGGTTGAGATCTGACGGATGCTGCATCGTCAAACTGTATCCGGGTTCGAGATGGGCCAAAACTATTGCGAGTGCTTCTCCTGCTGCTGTATCTGCTGTTGGCTTTGCTGCCACTTTCAACAGCTAGCATACGCTTGCCCGTGAGCTCCTTCATCCGTTTCCTCCATTCTGATTCTTTCCAGGTTGCGCTTCCTGGCTCTAAGATGAGTCCTGAGACGTCCAAAATCTCCAGGTACCCATATCTGCGATGCTTTGGCATAGCAAACATAAGACTCCGTACATCTTCTGTAGCCGCAACCAAACGCCCAGGGCGACCGTACAAGGCAAATGCGTCAAACACTGGGAAGAGCCATCGTAGCATCATCTCGAATCCAGTGACAGCTGGGTGAACTTCGGGCATTACGAATACAAAGCCCTCTGTGGTTGAAGGTGGGTTAGAATGAATTGTAATAGATCCTTCAACCTTGACTAGGGTTGAAGCATCAATAAGAGGCTTCGATTGTGGATATATTGCAAAAGCTGAATATGCATCGGAGATTGTAGCAATGGGTCGGACTTTCTTCGTCTTTTTAGAATCAAAAAACTTGATGTCTCCTTTCAAGACTGGCGGCCTTGACCGGTCGTATGCAGACTTCTTCTTCAGTTGCTTTTGGAGCTTCTGCACTTCCTTCTCGTCTGGTGGTGAAATAACACACCAGCACCGCCTCCATGGCGTTCCTGCCCCGAAACGAACTCGAGCCCAGTCCGCCGTAGGCACTTTCAATTTGTCCATTACAACGTTGATATTATTCAATTGTTTCCCCTTCCCAGCTATCAGAGCGCCAGTATAAGCTTCTTGTAAAGTGGCATGTTCAAACATGGCTAACCGAATTCCGGCAGTCCATTGTATAAGGGAGTGGTGTGAATTAAAATGAAGGAGATAGCGATTCTTCCCAGCCGTAGAAATACTAAGAACATTTTGCAGTGGTGCTTCATTGTCTGATCGAGTAGGTAGAGATTCAATCTAGCATATCAGCGAGGCCAAATAAGCTACTGAAAACTTGCTCACCATTTTAATAGAAGCATCTGTAAGATTGATGAATTTCGGTAAGACTTCACCGTCTACCCCAGCAGTATCGAGCTCTGCTGCATCCCATAATGATAGAACTGTACCCACGAGTTGTGCAAAGCACTCCGTCCATGTTCGGTCTGCGTTTGGCCGTCCATCTACCTTACGTTAATAATAGCATATCTAGGGAAAAGAGATGGACTGACGCGTATTCTGATCATCTAGCTTCAAAAAGTACCCCTCTTGGTAGAGCTTGTTTGCATGGCTGTTGAGAAACGTAAAGATAGGCTGTAGTTCTGGCAACGTATCTTGATTCACATCCATCAGTGGAGGCTGATATGTCTGGACCATAGACATAGGTCTGGAGCCCGACTGAGCACGTTCACGCTGAACTCTTGGCTGGGGCGACTCCCCTCCTTCCCGTGCATTGAAGTTTGAAGTATCTGTCGGCGTTGATGAGTCCCTCAAGAACTCTCGTCTTGGAAATTCACCCCTTCCTGTGTCATGCTTTAGCTGTGGTTGTATGCTCGTCGGCGTCGGGCTGGTGTCTCGATGGTTTGAGGTGAGACCAGACATAAACGATAGTACTGCAAAAGTCAGCAAAAAGAGCTCAGGGCGTGGAACTCCTCAACTCACCTCGACTTCTGTTCCCCATTGTGACTGCTTCAACAATCGTATGTACTGTACTGTGATGTACACTAAGTGTCGATTCTTTCGGTGGTTCCGGAGCTCCGGTTTTGGACGGATTCAACGTCCGGCGCCCTTCTCAAAAGGCTTCGAGGAGATGTGAATTGGTACGACCTATAAATGCCAAATACCACGGTCAAGAGAATGGAGATCGCAGTCCTTCCACTGCGGGTGAAGTCTGCCCAGAATGACCACGCTCCACGGTTCCGAACGAGGAATGGTGATAAAATTACAGGGCAGCACCTTTCCGCAACCTTAAACAACGTCACTGGGGCGGCTGGCTGGGCCTCGACTCTTTGAACGCTAGCGGTTTAAAGGCTGCAAGGAGTCGACGAATAAGCAAAAGAAGGTCACCAGAAAATTCCTCGCTTTCGGCCTTCAAATGTACACTTTCACTTCGCTCGGCTTATTCATCAGAGTCGTGTCGGCAGAAAAACGTCGCAGAAGGAGAACATGGGCTTCGCGCTATTGGAGAGGTTTTGCTACCCTTTACAGTCGAGAGTTCGTATCGAGACGACTTGGCGAGAGTACTAACCCTGTTTGCCCGTTTAGGCTTGACTAGAAGTACGCGTCATGAGAATAACTGCGTGAGAGCAGCAGAGGACAGTATGGGTATGGGCTATGGGCTATGGGCTATGGGCTATGGGCTATGGGCTATGGGCTATGGAGCAGGAAATACCGGGACTACTTCCTGTACCACTGTACCGTACTAGGCTACTTGAGCAGAGATCGCCTGGGTTGCGCGGTTGTGCCGCAGCTCTGGGATTTCCGTACTCGTATCATGGGGTCTGTGGAGATGCTTCCAGAGATTGGATCACATCATTCCGTATTGAACGACCACGACCCAAATTCCAAATTCCAAACTCGAACCATTCGGGCTCGGCTCGCAAGCACCTAGCCGCTAGGTACTGGGTACGTGAGGGCGCGAGCCAAACAATGTTAGCATTGGCCGTGTCTATCACCCACAGCAGCTCCTCCTAACATTGGGAGTAATCGGTCAACTCAGTGTGCCTAAAGCAATCATATCAAAGAAGCTATGGAGGGGAATTGCAACGTGCTACAAAGAGACGCCCTTCTTCTGACGTAAAACAAGCCTCCATCCTCGTGCTTCTGAGCTTACCTAGAAGGCTGTGCATCCTCACAAATCAGCAGCAGATATCAAGGTATTGGCTGTGGTATCTCACTCCAATCCACCCATGCTGCTTGTCCAAACCTATGGGAGGATACTGGATCTTGAAGCTCGAAACAAAAGCAAGGACAACCGACTACTAACGTGCTTCAAGAATTAAACTGCCTGGTGAGGTCAATGGAGTTTAGCTCCACATGAATCCTGCATCTCGCCAATCAGCCTTGCTTATCGTAAACGTTGAGCTCCAGCAAACCAGGGTCAGCTATTTGACTTGCTACAAATCAATGATCTGCTTCCTCACCACCGTCCATTTTCTCTCCACGAGGCGGGATGAGGAGGTCGGTTCTTCGAGCGCCAGTCGTGCGAGCCACAACTTCTCAGCCTCGCCGCGCTCTCAAACAGAGCACCTCAAGTTGGCGTCCAGACTTGATGACCCCTACATCAGCAGCATCGGATGCGCACACTTCAGGGAAAGAGATTCTACCTTTTCGATTTGAAACCGGACTTGCTCTCTTCGCCAAGAGACCTCCGAGACCTTTCCCACCCCCTTTCCTCTCTCCCCCTTCTGGTTCGTTCTCGGATCCCCTCAGTACCCACCACAGGAGTCGAGACAGACGTGCTTTCGTCAATGGAGAGCTGATACGGGGATACACAAACGGAGATGATGCAGTATATGTCAGCGAACACTTTGTAGCTGCGAATGATGGGGTGGGTGCATGGTCGACAAGACCTAGTGGACATGCGGGGTTAGTCCTGTCTTGGCCTGATGTTGTGAAATCATACTGAGTTGCTTAGTCTTTGGGCAAGATTGATATTACATTTCTGGGCTGTGGAAATGGAGAATGATGCAACCCGTTTACGAGCTCTGGGAGAGATATACGAGCCTAAGCCGGTAGATTATTTGCAAAAGGCATACGATCAAACCGTCAAGGCAACTTCAACACCTAATCAGTGGCAGGGCACAACTACGGCAACAGGAGCTCAATTACATTATGAGCGAGGAGAATCAGATCCAACAGCCCCTGCGACACCACTCCTCTACGTGACTAATTTGGGGGATTCACAGGTCCTCGTCATGAGACCACGACATTCCGAACTCATATATAAGACGAAAGAGCAATGGCATTGGTTCGACTGCCCTCGACAGCTAGGGACAAATAGCCCCGATACTCCTCGGGAAAATGCCGTCATGGATAAAGTCGAGATCGAAGAAAACGACATTGTATTAGCAATGTCAGACGGGGTGATTGATAATTTATGGGAACACGAGATAATTGAAAATGTGGCTACTAGCGTTCGCAGATGGGAGAATGGCGAAGGTGGACCGAGTGACGGAGATCGTCAAGGTGGAGCTAGCGGTGGAATGAAATTTGTCGCGGAAGAACTTATGAAGGCAGCTAAAGTCATTGCTACAGATCCATTCGCAGAGAGCCCTTTCATGGAGCATGCCGTGGAAGAGGGTCTTGCCATGGAAGGAGGTAAGTCGGATCTCTTAATTGTCAAGCTGCGACTTACATTCTGATAGGTAAATTGGACGACATAAGCGTGGTTGCTGCGCTCTGTAGGAAGAGCAATGGTTGAAGAAGGAGCCTATAAATAGATGTTTCTCATCTAAACCTGAAGATTTTCCACAGCAAGAAGGTTGAAAGGCCTTGGGCAGCGGCACGTCGAGTGCAGTATGACCTTCTAGGAAAATTATGTTCATGGAACCTATCGACGATCCTTCGTCGCTGCAGAATCTGGGAAGTACGATTCACGCAATGTACAGCTCAGGGTATGTTTAAAAGGCACTACTAGTTGATCTTGTCCATATATCGATCGACCTCGTAAGTCAACATGTGCAACGATTGGAAAACTGGCCATCAGGATAACGAACAGCCAAGAAACCAAAGAACATGAGATACTATCTCGTTTTCTCAGACCATAAGACATAGTTTGAGCCTGGATATTAAAAGCTAAACCAGGCTTAATTATCAAGAACAAGAGAGGGCGGTTATATTAGGATACTGGTGGTATTAGCTCCGCTGCTTGTAACACTCCACTAGAGACTATAGCGGAACCGACGACGATTTAAATAGTTTGTCCTTCAAGAATCCATCCATTGAGATTCATCTCTCATATAATGTGAAGTTCAATTTCATAAAATTCATTAAAAAAAACTGAACTACTGCAACCCGATAAGGCTTATCGCGGCTCCAGCATGTCTTACTAGAAAATTTCCAGCTCAGCCTTGTCAAGACTTCTCAAACGACTTGCAACTCAAAATGAGGGGCAAACGATCAAAACAATACAGAAAGCTCATGCAGCAGTATGGGCTTAATTTTGGATTCAGAGAACCCTACCAAGTTCTATGTGAGCTGTCCAACGCCTACCGTCTAATTGCGACTAACATTGGCATAGTGGATGCAGACATTATCAAGGATGCAGACAGGTATAAGATGGACCTCGTAGGAGGCTTAGAGAGGACACTTCATGGGCAAGTCAAGCCAAGTATGTTCCCCTTCTTCATATCCGCAAGCTAGCACTGACATCAAAGTGATAACACAATGCTCCATGCGCCATCTCTACGCCTCTTCTACCGAACCAGGTGTTTCATACCTAATTGACAAAGCCAAAACCTACGAACGCCGACGCTGCGGCCATCTTCCCTCTGAATATCCTGAACCTCTTTCATCTAAGGACTGCATCGCCTCCGTTGTCGACCCCAAAAGCAGCAAAACGAATAAGCATCGCTACGTAGTTGCGAGCCAAGATTTGGAGACCAGGAAAACTATGAGGGAAATTCTAGGAGTCCCGCTGGTTTATATCAACAGGAGCGTAATGATTATGGAGCCAATGGCGGGTACTACAGTCGATAGCAGAGAAAGGGAAGAACGGGGGAAATTTCGAGATGGTTTAAAGAGAGGTAGTGGCATTCTTAAGCGCAAACGGGAGAACGAGGGTGATGAGGAAGTACAGGACGAGCCCAAAGACAATAAAAAGAAGGTGGCTAAGGGACCCAAGGGACCAAACCCATTGTCTGTAAAAATGTCTAAGAAAAAGCCTGAAGGTCATGGCCCAATATCTCACATATCAGGAGAAGGCAAGGAGTCTGTGGCTGGAGAAATGAGTATAGTTCAATCAGAAGAGCCTGAAGCTAGTGTCAAGAGGAAACGGAAACGGAAACATAAACCTGTCATGGATGCTGGCGGCGCCGTTGAGATTGAACTGGTTTGAAAAGGATAGTTGTAAATAGAATTATTTTCAGAAACGGCCATCGAAGGATTGTCGAATACGAGTGATTCCTTGTTATTTACGTTATTACTCCTGAGTGAGATAACACGGATATGATATTACGAACTTGGGATATTCGTGATGCTACTTAATTTAGAGCTGTATTCATGTTCCATAAACAATAGTACTGCAAACAAAGCAAGATTTCTGAGCGGGCTGAAGCCACAGAAAACAAGCCCCGCCATTGCGGAGAGTTTCTCGCTAGCCCCTGACCCGAGCGTGACACTCCACGTCGACTCGAACCCAAGACAGTTTTAATGTAGCAATGAGCTTGCTAATTACAGAATTCCACCCACCTTTCCTAAAGGATACTACGACCCAGTAAAACAACCCAATCCCTATAGTGCTGGATGCGAGGACGATTGGCACGAGCAACTCAATATGCCGGAGAGTGGAGACGATGAGAAGATAAAGACGGGCACAAATGTCAACAACGAAGCATTACGGCGCGATAGCAAAGATGGGACCGATGAGTTTGGACTGCATGTGAAGAAGCAGAGGGCCACGAGATATGTGGAAGAAGATGTTGGGTCCTCAAAGAACCAAAACCCTTCAGAGTTGACGGTTAATGAACGAAAAGACTATTTTGAGTCTCTAGGATCTGCCAAACCTCCCAAGACGCCAGGCGACTCGAGCCCCAGTGACGAAGAGGAGGAGTTTAAAGATACAAATTCGACTCCTCAAGCAGCTACACCACATCCCGAGCCTGTGGATACTTCCAGAAAGCCGGTAGGGGATGAGCAATCCAGTTCGGAGATTAAAGAAACCACTATCGAAGTCAAGTCGCCTCTTCCTCAAGATATCATAAGTCCAGCAGAGTCAGTTGTTCCAGACCTACCGACGATTGATACGAAGAAGAGAGTTAGTGGCATGAGTCAAGGGACAGGTGCAAATGGCCATATTCGAGGGCAGAGTTCAAAAGGATCCGGCATATCAGAATGGTCACATCAGCACCAAATCCCAGACAAGGAGGAAACGCTAGAGGAAGAAGATGGAGAATGGCAGACGATGCCTGCATTTGCACCTTACGACATATACGATGATGATAATAAGCTTGTTGCACGAGAGGCGAAGGATTCTGATAACGAGGCAGATGCCTACGAGGGTTTAGGGGGTGCAGGCAAAGGCTACACAAGAGTACAGTTGGATGAAGATGCACAATCTGCCACAAGTCTGGATGAAAACACTCAATATCTCTTCAAAGATGTCAATGGCGGAACAGGAGCAGGAGAAATGGAAGATGAAGAGACTAGAGATGCTGTCTCACAGATGCAGGCTACAAAAGACCTCCTAACAGAGGGTCAACGAATTGCATACGTTGGGATGACGAGGTTAATTTTAACAGACATGTTGAAGCTAGTCGAGTCTACAGTAACAGTTTCGAAAGCAAGCAAGAAAGAAACAGGGCTCGCAACAGAGGCAATGAAGATGTGGAGTCAAACAATGATGCTCCGGCTATATGCACATATGGATATCAGTGCCGCAGAGCAGATTATGATCGAACAGTTGGCCGACCATGGGGTCATGCCAGCAGACTTAACCCCTACACTCATGCAGAATGCTCGTGTTAAAAACCCCATGGCCGAAAAACCTCCATCTCCAACTACTTCTCCTGATCCTGAACCCCCTACTGCAAACGAAAAGAGTCCACGGCCCTCAATATCATCACCCGCAGTGCTATCAACGCCAAAAACACCACAGGTAACGGAAGAAGAGCCCGCGTCAGTGCCACCACCATACGAAGAGCATGAAGGAGATGATCTGCCAGAAGTTCGGACCCCTTCTCAGCTTCCAAAGACCGCTAACCTTGATATTGACCTTCGCTGGACGGTTCTTTGTGATCTTTTTCTTACCCTTATCGCTGACTCGGTCTACGACGCACGTTCGAGAACTCTACTTGAGAAAGTAGGGGACAATATGGATGTATCATGGCTCGAAATATGCAAATTTGAGAAGCGGGTAACCGATGCTCTGGAAATGCAACAAGCTGCTGAGAAGGAAAATTGGAATGAGGATGAGCATAAGGAGGCTAGACGGAAAATGGCCTTGAAAAAGCGCTACATTATGATGGGGCTAGCAACTGTTGGTGGTAGTCTGGTTATCGGCCTGTCCGCAGGCTTGTTAGCTCCTGTCATTGGGGCTGGTCTTGCTGCTGGTTTCACTACCATTGGTGTAGCAGGCACGAGTGGCTTCCTTGCTGGTGCAGGAGGAGCGGCTATTATTACCTCAAGCGCTGCTGCATCTGGCGGTATCATTGCAATTCGAGCTGCAAATCGAAGGACCGGTGCAGTGAAGACATTTGAATACAGACCGCTGCATAATAATAAGAGGGTCAACTTGATTGTGACAGTTTCAGGTTGGATGACAGGCAAGGTTGATGATGTGAGGTTACCATATAGTACTGTTGATCCCATTATGGGCGACATCTACTCTGTACTTTGGGAGCCAGAAATGTTGACAAGTATGGGAGATACTATTAATATATTGGCTACAGAGGTAAGAAGTTTCCCATCTTCAGAAGTTGGTAATTCTAACATGAAAAGGCTTTAACTCAAGGTCTTCAACAAGTACTCGGAAGTACGATTTTAATAGGTCTTATGTCTGCACTGCAATTACCCGTTGTTTTGACCAAGCTTGCCTACCTGATTGATAACCCATGGACGGTCTCGCTGGATCGAGCCAATTCCGCAGGTCTCATTCTTGCTGACTCTCTAATTGATCGTAACCTCGGTACCCGACCGATTACCCTTGTGGGCTACTCTCTTGGCTCTCGAGTCATTTTCTCCTGTCTAAAGGAATTATCTAGGAAAGGATCTTATGGCATAGTCCAAAATGTGTATCTTTTTGGCTCCCCTGTTGTTGCCAAAAAAGAGGAATATCTCAAAGCTCGCTCGGTAGTGGCTGGTCGTTTCGTCAATGGTTATGCCAGGAATGATTGGATCCTTGGCTACCTTTTTCGCCTGACCAGCGGTGGTGTCAGCCGCGTAGCAGGCCTTGCACCGGTTGACGAGATCCCTGGGCTCGAAAATATTGATGTGACGGATTTGGTCCCTGGTCATATGTCATATCGTAAGGCGATGCCTCGTCTCCTTCGAGAAGTCGGATGGGTGGTAGAGTCCGATGAATTTACCGAGATCGAGGACCCAGATCCAGAGAATCATGAACAGAGGCAAAGAGAACTCATCAACGAAATTGAAGAAGCGCGAAAAGAGTTTGAGAAGAAGGAGAAAGGAAAAGAGACAAAAGGCGCATTTGGCTTTTTCAGTAGGAAGAAGAAAGCTGTCGTCGAGAAGAAAGAATGGGAGACCTATGAAGAGTCGAAACGTGATTCAGGAGCGGCCAGTCGAACGGAAGACGCACAAGGAAACAACCATGGCGTGCTTTTCGATGTCGATGCTATTCGTGCTGAACTTGCTAGTGAGCATATGGAAGTCCGAGAGCTCAAGTCAACTCTACCCCCTATGAAACTCGATTTGAGTCCTTCTCCATCTAACCAACGAAATCCACTCCGGGCAACACAATCTTTTGATCCAGCAACCATGCTTAGAGCTCCAGATTCAAATACCATGAAACCGCTTCCACGTCAGCCAAGTGGGGGTAGCGAGTACATTCCTGCATCAAGGCCACCTCCTATTTATGCAGATCGAGAGCACCAGGTAGACGAAGTGCAAATGACATTCGATACATCTTACCATACCCCACCGAGGTCAGCGGAGACATCAACAAATCACCTTCCACTAAGAAATCTAGATGCAGACAGAGATGTCAGGCCAGAATTGACGAGCAGTACAAGTTTGTCCATGGCAAAACCACCTACTTTGCCGGTCCTCGACTTGGGGCATAATGCTTGGGCGGACGACGAGGAATTCAGTACTGCAGGAGAGAACGATATCCAGATGACTTTTGCATAGCGGTCTGACTTGGATGTAGCTACATGAGGCGAAGTTTAATTCGAGGCTTCAAGGTCAAAGGGGGTTATGTTCATGTTTTAACATTTACGGGGCGTTTTGCATGCCGAAGTTTTGGTGGTCATTAGCATTGGTAGTCAGCATGGTTTGCGGAGCGATACAGATTCGGTGGTGTTCTTTTAAGGGAGCACTTGTTTCGGGGTGAGGCGTTCGGCCAAGACTTCTAATAAGACCTGCGATCTGTGGGTACCTATGAATGCAAGAGATGACTTAGTCTACCGATATTTATCTTGCGGCTGTATTTCCTGCTGCGTCTTACCCATGCTTCTTGTGCATTTTAGTCACATAAAGGAGGGTAAGATGGGTACGAATCCAATTTTCTACATGCGCCCACGGATTATAACAGAAGTTATGGCTTGATAATTTCCATTTCCACAAATTCTGCATGCGCTCGCTTAGAAACAGGACAAGCCCTTCTCATTGTGTAATAGCCCCCAGAGGTTAACAAACCTTCATCTTCCATCTTGGCTATATATCTTAGATTTCGTGTGCTTCTAACTCTAAATCTAAAATCCAAGAACTTTATCAACTGTATTGACCAGCTCCTGGCCCCTGCTCAAGCGCCCCAGATTCGTCTCCAACACCTGCAGGACCCTCTGAGCCCTCTGCTTCGAATGCCAACTAACGTGAGGAGAGATGAAAAGGTTCTTCGCAGTCCACAGCGGATGATCTTTCGGCAACGGTTCGGGATCCGTCACATCCAGCGCCGCTCCTCTGATCAGTCCCTGCTCAAGGGCCTCAATCAGATCGGGTTGATGAATCAACTTGCCCCTCCCGATATTACTGATAAAGGCCCTTCTCTTGGAGAGAATCTGCAGCTGTTCCTTGCCTATCATCTGGTTGGTCAAGGGCGTAAAGGGGAGGCTGAGGATGAGAAAATCAATGTCCTGGGACAGGAAGTGGTTGAGGCTCTCTTTCGTCGTCCCGTGGAACCATTGCGAGGGGAGAAGCCCGTCCGGGTCTCCCGTCCCCGGCACGACGAACGAATCGTCTTTGCGTGCTTCCGGGGTGGCGCGCTCTCGTAGGGTGTAGACGAGGACGTCCATCCCGAATCCTGTTGCTGCTCGAGCGGCTTGTCGGCCTATGGAGCCGTAGCCGAGGATGCCTCTGTTTATTCAAGTCAGGGGTAACTCGCTTGTGGAATCAGGTGGGGAGGGGGACTTGCATGCGCAGCCCTACGGCGTCTTCGACGTCCTGGTCGGGATTGGCGCTGCGGTTCCAATCGTTTGCTCTCTGGTACTCAATGTACCGAGGGAGGTGGTGGGAGAAGGAGAAGAATGTGGCAAAGATCCACTCCACAATTTGCGGCCTGGTTCAAGCATCAGTATCTGCCTATGCATCCTCGCATCGTTCATCTCTCTGTACTTACGCATGCACCCCATTTGCAGTACAAAACTTGATCTTGGAGTCTGCATACGCCCACGAGGCAATGGCGTGGTTTGCGCCAGAACTGATCAGCTGCACCAGTTCGAGCTTTGGAGCCTCTTCAGCGCTCCTCGGCAAGGAGTTGAATGAGCATATGATGGTCGCATCTGTATAGTACTCGGTCGGTAGGGGTGTTTCGGGCCAAGAGGTCTTGTACCACACCATCTGCAGGTCTGGAAAGGAGCTGCGGAGCTTAGCGAGAAATGCCTCGTCCTCGTCCTGTCGGATCAGGATCAAGAGTTTGTGGCCCGCCAGGGTCGGGTTGGCAAGGGAAGTCATTTTGGCACGTACTGGGGAGTTGGATATGATGATTAGGCTTTAACTGTTTTGAAAACGAACAGAGAGACGTCGAGCACGCAATAATGGGGTGAGATGATTTATCGCACGTGATACTTTGTTTGGGCAGAGCATCTGGTTTCCTTTGCTACCAGGAGAGATGGGAGTTCAGACAAACAAACACTCCGCTACCTGCTTCCGTCCCATGGCTCTAACTAGTAATCCGAGTCCATCCATTATAGTTCATTCATATACACTTCTCTATCCATCTGTCCTAACGAGTCTGGTCGGAAAAGCGAACATGCAAGAGGCAGTCTCGGATATGTCAGCTTTGAACTTAAGTTATACCGACACCATACCTTAGTGAAAGTCATATTGCTGGTCGGCTTGCTCACAGAGCTCTTGACGCTCCTCCGCGGTGAGCAGTCGAAGCTGCCTAACGGTGCATCCCAAGAATCCCTTTGGGACAACAAACAAGTTTCTGCTCTTGGCTCTCTCGATTCCTCCAACTTGACATAGTACACATCTCGCATAGACATCTTGTGCGGCTGATTTTATCATGAAGCGGTTGGCAGGGTACCAGAGCCTCTCCTTGCTACAGCGCCGGTTGTTCTCCTCGGTCTCGTCTAGGGTACCGATCTGCATTCCATAAATAACGGCCAGCTCCGGGCACCAATCGAATTTATTGAAGTCGAATTTCGCAATTGGAGCTGTCATCTTGCTGGTGTACGTCGTGGTTGCGACGTTCGAAGATGCTTGTTTGGTCTGAGACTGTCAGCTTCTTTCAAAGTATATATAATATTTTAGTTGTGTGATTATGCGGCCGCATGAAGACTCTTGACTCTATGTTTAATTTTGTTACATATCCTTCACAAGGCTATAAGGGCGGTGAGTGGTTTTATCTGATGTTATTCTAGCGATTTTGTAAGTCCACCGTCATTTGTGAGTTCACTGCCATTTGTGAGTTCACTGCCATTTGTAAGTTTACTGCTATTTGTAAGTTTACTGCTATTGTAAGTTCACTACCATTTGTGAGTCCACTGTCATTTGTGAGTTCACTGCCATTTGTGAGTTTACTGCCATTTATAAGTTCACTGCTATTTGTGAGTTTACTGCCATCTTGCTGCCATTTTGTAAGTTCACTGCCATTTCTTAAGATTGAATAGCCATCATTCCGCTCAGTCGGAGGCTTTTCTTAGATTGACTCCTATCCTAACTATTTCACAAATCCGTGATCTACTTTTAAAAAAGCATGTATTCTGACTATTTTTAACTTTCACCATCTTATCTTAACGTAGCGTATTTTCTCTTTATGTAGTGTACACTTAGGTCTTTTTATAAATAAGGGTCTTTCTTTAAGAGTATTTTTGCCAGGAGCTTTTTAAGACTTCATTGTTGTTCTTTGAAATAAATTGGGTATTTAGGTGGGTTAGGCTGTATTGTTCCGGTTGATATAGCACCACACATTATGAACTTTGATAGACAGTGTTCCTGGTTAATGTAGCCTCGATACTGGAGCATTTTAGAGCTCAGTGGCCCTACTTAGTGGAACTTGAACTTTTGAGCCTTTCAGAGATCATCGTTCCTCACTTGAGCATTTCAATATTTCAATATTTCTTACTAAGAGAGTAAAAAAAAAATTCTTTCAAAGAATGATGTCTCTCCTCGACGCAGCCTGTATATTTAGACAGTTTTAAATTTAAAAGTACTTGGTACGAGATTAAACTGTAAGACTTTCTTTTCAAAGTCCGTAGTATATTCTTGATATCTTGCTAGCGCCATGCTAAACTTTGAGTCCTTCCCCTGTTCCTATAACACCATTGCTCAAGACTATCCGCAATAGTAATTTAATCACAATTTGCTTGTATAATTAGAAGCTACAATCTATCAGCCAATACCCACTTCTGCGCCAGATTTTCCTTCCGAAATCCTCACTACGTACTTGTTGTATCAATAAGCACTTTCAATACTAATCTGTCAGAATCATCCTTCACTCTTCCAGCCATAGCAAACGCATCCGGGATGCCATCGAAGCCTTTGAATCTTTGAGTGATCAATTTAGAGAGGTCTGGCAGCAATGGGTTGCCACTGCCGACCAGTTTGATAGCATCTTTGTACGTATTGGCGTATCTGAAAACTCCCATCAAGTCTACCTCTCGCAAAGCAGCCGCAGAAATTGGGAGTGTTTGAATTGGGCTTCCCATGCCGATCAACATGATACGTCCCCCTGGTTTCGTTGACTATGAATGTCAGTGTCCATGTCTCAATATTCCAACGGTTCCTTACATATATCGCAGCTTGTAAGCAAGATTCAACACCAGTACATTCATAGACAGCATCCACCTCACCCACCCCGGAAGCGACCTTGACCATCTCAGCAACTTCCTTAGCAAAAGCTAGCTTTTCTTCAATAGTCTGCGGCCTCTTCATGGGAACTACAATCTTTTCATCGGCGAACTTGTTCTGGACAGCGAATGCAACCCTATCAGATTGAATATCCGCTATCACAACCGTCTTTGCACCTGATACTTTAGCCATAGCAGCACAGAGCAGTCCCACAGCACCAGCACCAAAAACAAGAACGGTGCTATTAGGCCTCAGTGCAGCTCTTCGGGAGCCATGCATAGCTACTCCAAGAGGCTCTAAGATTGCTCCTACTTCTAAAGATACACTTGAAGGGAGCCTGAATAAATTAGTATAGGCTTATATATCGAAGAATCGAGTGTACTTGTGGCAATAGACTGCAGGATGGTTGATTCTCGCTTGCAAGGTTCCCTGAAAATGAGGAAACGCTTTCGCCGAGCTCCTAAATCTCATTGCTTTGCAGATGTTATACCGGCCAGCGTTACACAGCTCACACTCCCCGCAAGGAAGGCCAACTTCCAGAGCTACTCTATCTCCGACTTTGAGATCAGAAACAGAAGAGCCAACCGCCGTCACAACACCAGAAGATTCATGACCGAGTGTTAGCGGTTCTTGGACAATGATGTCTCCATTCCGGTAATGATTGAAATAGTGTAAGTCGGAGCCGCAGAGGCCGGTTGCTTGTACAGCTACTTGTACTTCTGCTGCCTCTGGGAAGCCGAGTGGGCGATGTTCCTTGCAGGGTTAGAAGTAGTCCTTGCTCAAAATGAGTGAGTTAACATACAATCTTTAGGCTTTTCACGCCGTGTAGCACAGAGGCCACGACCTCCTCGCTCTTCGTCTTGGAATTTTCAATCTCAATAGCCATTTTTTCACACTCTCGATTTTCTGTGGAAAGTCGAATATAGAAGATAAGAGAAGTAGATACACAACCCATTATAAAGAAGACTTCAAAAGCCGTCCCTCCTACTCATGTGACGAGCGACCTCGCAGTCCCATCGGGGTTTGACGGTTCAGCTGGGCTTGGCTCCCGATTCCGCGGGGTAACCTTAAGCCCCACCTGATGGCGTTGAAAAGGGGAATTTACTCCAGTGCATCGGCCCGCTCGTCGGATCGCGGGGCGGATATCTTGAGCTCGAAAGCACAACTATCGTATCCCTCATTGACGGCAGAACCCATCATCTTAACCAAGAGCAATGGCAACAGCAACACTGGCAATGTTTTCTCTTGAAGGCCAAACAGCCCTCGTGACTGGTGGCACTCGCGGAATTGGTCAAGCGGCAGCAGTTTCCCTCGCAGAATGCGGGGCAGATGTTATCCTAATACAGGTGTAGTACTTTGCCATTCAGGGCTCATTGTTGGAGTTTTTGCTAATGTAAAATCACAGCGAGATACAACCCAAACCACAACCAAGGAAGCCATAGAGAAACTTGGCAGAAAAGCAACAATCTATACCGCAGACCTCTCCTCACAAGAAGCGGTTGCAGCTCTCATCCCAACCATTCTGAAGGACGGCCACAGCATCCATATTCTGGTCAACTGTGCTGGAATCCAAAGAAGACATCCAAGTGAGAAGTTTCCGGACAATGACTGGAACGAGGTAATGTGAACTCACTACAGCGACGGGGAAAATATAACTCATAACATTTCAACTAGGTGCTCCAAGTCAATCTCACCACAGTCTTCACCCTCTGCCGCGATATCGGGGCACATATGTTAACTCTCCCTCCTTCCCCAGCCACCGGCCGCCGCGGCAGCATCATCAATTTCGCATCCCTTCTCTCCTTCCAAGGCGGGCTAACCGTTCCTGCCTACGCCGCATCCAAAGGAGCCGTAGCACAACTCACCAAGGCGCTCGCGAACGAGTGGACTAGCAAGGGCATCACGGTCAATGCGATCGCCCCCGGCTATATAGCGACCGAGATGAATACGGCGCTATTGAAGGATGAGAATCGCTTGAAGAGTATTAGTGAGAGAATCCCGGCTGGGCGATGGGGCACCCCCGAGGATTTCAAGGGCAGTGTGGTGTTTTTGGCGAGTAAGTCGAGTGGGTATATTAGTGGACATGTCTTGGTTGTGGATGGAGGGTGGATGGGGAGGTAGATTTGGAATGTTTTTTTTGTATCCTTAGAAGGCGAAGATGTTTAAAATAGACCTGTTGCTAGCTCACCACAATATTATTTTTCCTACTTATAAGTATTATTGTCATCGTTATGTTTGCTGTTGATGGAATTAGGCGACGAAAAGGAATTATTCAATTTCTGGTGTGAAAATATATTTTCATGTAGGCTAATAGGAGGCAAGTTTTGAATAGATTTAGCTAGAATAAATTCGATTTTAATAAAACATAAAGGTACTAGGCTATGTTGACCTGCATGTAATATTGATGGACGTGGCCCATGTTACAAAGAGGAAGCGAGAGACAATCTGGATTTAAAGCATTCCTATGGTAATCAATACCAACAAAAGATCTATTTCTATAAAGGTGGTGCTGCCTTCCTGGCGCGATCCAATCCTATTACTAGGTCTCATCTACAACCAAACCAAACGCTACCAGCCACCTAACAAACTATAACATCAAAAAACTAATATGCACGCTTCAAATACCATTTTATCTACCACTTGATGACCCTGCTTGGGAAGAATTCATCGATGAGCTCAAGGTAGTAAGGCTAAGTTGGGATTAGCTTGAAGAATGTGCAACAGTGAAGGAGTAGAACAGACCTTGAGAACGTCAATGCTAGGGACGTCGTCACTCTTGCTGTACAAATCATAGGGGTTGAATGCTTTGACTGCCTCCAACATCTTGTGGTCATGCTCATCCATGAACTCGGTGTATGCACCAGCCGAGTGCCAGGGATAGAAACTGTGGTATCTGATCATAGCTAGCGACTCTTGAGGTAGAGTGCTCTGCTCCTTCACAACGTGGTACAAGTACTCATCATGTCCCCAGGAGAGCATGATGTTATCTAACCCGCAGCCAGGAGTGTAAATGCCGTCCTTGGTGCCGTAGATTGGGTGATCGTGGTCTGGGTTTGCTTTGAAGGTATCTGGGTAGATGATTCTATTGTCGAAAGCGCAGCCAACCGGGAAGGTGTCGCCAACAACATCCCACTGGCCTTCAGCGCCGTAGAAGAATAGCAACTTGCCAAGATCGTGGATTAGACCAGTCAATTGCATCCATCTTGGCTTTCCGTCTCTCCGGATCGCTTCTGCGCTTTGTAGTAAATGCTCAATTTGGCTCAAGCTCGTGTCGGGATCGCTCTCATCAATCAAGGTGTTGAGTTTTTCCATAGCTTCCCAGATAGTCATCTCTGCCCGTGTCTTAGCCTTGAAGTCGTTTCGTGCTTTGAGGTTGTAGGCTACTGTTTGCTTGGTGTGTTGTTCTCTGTAGAAGTTCTTGACTCTATCGCAGGCTTCCTCGTACTGCCGGAATTGGCTCTTGTCCTTATCGGCATCGAATTCAGATTTGTCGGCCATAGCCTTTACAGCTTTCATGTTGGCTTTGAGGACATTGACAGCATCAATGTTGTCAGAGAGGGATTCGAGGGCAAGGCCATCACGGTCGGCGAGAGGGGCGGGGTCAATAGCTGAAGGTGCCATTTTGGCAGTATGAAAATGTAACAGAATAGAAAGCTGAAAAGAAAATTGGATATTGAAGATGCTGCCTAGGAAAATGTAGGCAAATATATTGGACAGTTGATGTGGAAGTAGGAGGTAAGTCGAGGAGAGTTTGAAGCTCGGATTGCTCAACCACTGGATATCTGAAAATAAGAGGACTTTGGTATTGATGTAGAGAACTTTCTCTTGTGCATTGGGAAATATATACCCCTCTGTTGGCCCCATCACAAGACTCCAGATTTGCAAGAAATAAAACCACTCTGTTGCAAAATACACACGGGGGAAATTCCCAAAATCGTAAAACAAATATTGCCTGACTTCCTGACTTTTAGAAGGTTGCGCTTGCTTTAGCGTCTGATAGGGCTTTCATTTGAAAACCCCTCTATCCATAGGATACAGAGTGACAATATCGGGTGACATCAACGAGAAGGTCGTGGCGGGGAAATGATGGATAGAGGGAAATTTTCCATAAGCGAAAAAAAGCCGTTGCATGACCTGCAGGTCCAGCATGCGGCTACCGCTAAAGCTTTCTTGAGGAATGAAAGAGGGAATTCTCGGAGTCGCCTGCTGCGTTGGCGGAGAGATTTTCCATTTTTGGATCTGAACGGTCCGCGAACAGCCGAAGTCGAAGAGCCCTTGAGGTCTTGAGTCTATTCCTGAGGAGAAGCATCGACTACGAATCAAAATCGGAATCCCCCCATGGGTGAGTTGCCTTCTCCAGAGAGGACTAGATGGGCGGTAATTAGCATGGTACTGAAGTCGCTGGAGTGATCTTTTTGTATGATATTGGAGGAGAGATGGGATAAATCTGACAGCTTTCTATGAGGAATTGAACGTCTACTGCGACTGTAGTGAAGCTATAGCGACCTGTGGCTATGTGAAGACTTTTGTTGGGATGCTTCAAGAGAAGCAGAGGAGGAAGTTGCGCGATGACGATAATGAAAGTCACGAGACGAACATCTCGTAGGTTTTCGACCAAGCTAGGGAATATTACTCTGGTAGGACTGAGTTGGATAATTTATGTGATCTGTAGCGGTAGTCACAGGACTGGAGGGCTTTTCCCAACCCCAAGGAAGAGCAGATCACGTGAACCACACACGTGATATAGTCGCTTCAGTCTCAGCCCAAGGGAGCACGATTCAGGGGCTTTCGCGGTTCATTCATTGGTGAAGGTCGGACTGTGAACATGCATCGTAGCTTCGCCTCCTTGATTCGAATGGAATGAACGACGACGGTCCTGTTGTCCGAGGATTTATTGGTTTCGGATCGTCAATATTAGAAGTGAATCAAATTCCCCGGTCCCGTCATCTGTGGCAGAGGCTTCATTTCTGGTTGCCCGGGGGAAACCGAGACCTGTACGCCCAACTTCTCCTGCTCAAGCTCGAAAGAGTCCTCCAACACATTTCTCCTGCTCGAACTTCTCTCAAGGCACCTCACTTCCGCCTGAAGTATCAAGATCCAGAGCTTCTAGAAGTTGATGCCTGTCAATAGCAGGATCGTGGTATGGGAGCTCGATTGAATTCATCTATTCGTTTCAAGAAACGCGAGATCCTTGTCGCCTCGGACCTGACCCCTGAACTTCCGCCGACTTTGATACATCTTCAACTGTCTCACGACCTCCCACAGCAACCAGAGCTCAATTCCGAGTCTTTGTAAATATTCCGGAGGCTGCTGCAGGGCAGAGTCGCTGGCATTCATTCGACGCACACATCAGGATCCTCTCAGTGATCCAGCCAGACCAACCGACTGAACAAGTTCCAAAAACGTTGGAAACACGCCTCATCCGCCATTATGGAGCCCACCCACTCCCTCAGAGAGCAACCCTCTTTCCGCCGAGAGTCACCATCCCCAACTGGCTCACCTACACCAGCTATAGGTGCCTGCCCAGAGCTCTCGCGTTGTGTATCAACTGGCTCAACCGGCTCAGCATTTTCTGGCGGAGCAAGTAGCATAGGGAGAGATTCTCTAGGCAGCACGGCCAGCACGACTGGAACCTCAGTATCACGATCTTCGTCTGCGAGTTACACTGCCCGACAGTCGATGGACCTTCCTGCGAAACCAAAAAGACGAGGATACGTCAAGCCACAAGGGACGAGTTTTGCCAAGTCTGCACAATCAAGAGAGAGTGTTTTGAGTTTAGGAAGCATAGCACATCTACAATATTACTTTGCACGCACTGGCTTGTTGGACGGGAAGGGTGGACGCCTAGCAAGGAAAGAAAGTCGAGAAGGCTTGGATTTATCGGCGTTGAACACGCCTCTTCTCTCCCCGAAGGTTACTCCTTCCGATATCGATTCTTCGTACGCTTCTATGGGTAGTAGTCCTGAACTACATGCACAGCTCGGTGGCATGATAGTAGAAAGCCCTATACAGGACGATAATGATTACTTTAGTGAGGACGAAGACAATGAAGAGCACCCGCACATGCTTCCTCCCACTGTCAGCACTTACAATCATCGCGAAAAGCCAATTGAACATCCACCAACTCTCGATGAGCTGAAAGATGAGCTCAATAAAGCTCTTTCAGAAGCCGGCAAAGTTCTAGAGGAAGCTAAAAGAAGTGCTGAATCCCCGCCAGCGTCACCTACTCACACGAATGTTTCCGACGCCGAGCCTCTAAGTCCTACAAGCGCTACGTCAGAAGAGATGAGAGGCTGGTATGAACTTCAAGGGATGCACATCCTAGACATCATGACACTCGCGATCAGGGCAGCGAAAATGTACTATACCGCCCACGACCAACCTGCGAGGCTTTCTGCCATCAAATCTGAGCGAAAAATACGAGCCGATCTCCTCTCAGTCATGGACGTTTTGAGACGTATGGCCACCCGGAATTTCGCTGCCGGAATGCGGTCAGAGGAGAGGGAAATAATGGAGCGATGGGTAGCCTCAGTATATGATATGCTCAGGCAAGAGAAAGCCATGGAGGAATCTGAAAGGAAGCAACGAGCTAGCTGGATCTGGCTTGATGATTCTTGGAGTGGCAGTAGCGTCGAACGAGAGTACGCATTTATCACGTCTATGGATCCCGAATCTCCAACTCTTCCCGAGTTTAAGTCGGTTGATGATATGACAGACGAAAATCTGCCTACCGATTTCCTGAATGAGCTCAAAACTGGGATGAGATTGATCAAACTACATAATGCAATTGTGAAGAAGAGCAAGAGACCATTCGGTGCAATTGATAAATGGCACACAGACTTTGCAAAACCTTATCGCTGCGCTGAAAACCTTCGCTATTGGATCAAAGCCGCGGAGCTCAGATGGGAAATCGTTTTGAAAGTCGATGTAATGGGTGTTGCTAGTGGCACTAGTCGAGAGGCGTGGAAAGGCTTCGAAGAGGCGGTCTTCTCTTGGTGTGGTAAAGTCCGTCGGGAGATCACAGCGGAGATGATTTCTTAATCTCGAGCAGATTTCCCCTTTCATGTTTTACGAAGTCAATGCTTACGAAATTTGGGACCACCCGCCTAACTTCTTTACGGAATATTGTATTGTACATATTTGCAACCGTACTGCAGGAGTAGATGAAGGGAGTTGAGTTGCTTCGTATTATACCCATCTTAGTACTAGTTTGTAGTTAATTTCTTGTGCGGAGCTAAATCTGTTATTCTTCACATCCCACTTCATCTTATATAGCGTCTCGAAAACTTTAGGCCTGTTTTCTCAGTCAATCCTTTAGGAATTTTGGAAGCAAATTTGGACAAGATCGATCCCATGCTGAAAGCTAGCCTCCTCTCGCAATAGAGGACTACTCGGAAGTACTAAGAAATCCTATTAATTCAACATCCAACTCTATTGAGATTGATTTGGGCCGAAGGGTCTAGTTATGAACATTGACCTTATACGCTTCTAATCCAAGCTTGCAGAGAATCCAATGAAACCTATTTCTGTGAGACGAACACAAGCACAAGAATTGAAACCTCTATCAACCAACAGTGAAGCCTCCCGCTCGAACTTTTTCAGGAACACTTCAGTGGTAGATATTTCTCTGGCCATTTTCGTCATCTGTGATTCCTTACAAGGCGATATACCTTCGAGGCAATTCTTGATACTTTTTTAGGTGAAGTGTACTCACTTCTAGGCTCGCTTAGCTCCCACACAAAAAGTATTTAAGCGAGAGGGTTCATATCATTCGATACTCTTGGAGAACTCTTTCCCAGGGTGTGGGGATTCTTTGAGGTCTGCTCTGGGGGGGGGATGGACGTACGTCTTTCAGGAGGAGAGCCTGGTTGCTTACGGCATTGGGAAGTGCCTGAGATGCTTGGCGGACCTCAACTGGTTAGGATGTTTGGTGACCTCGATGCCCTTGAACAGTTCTGGATTTACTCTGGCTTCCGTATGCCGACTATAAATCTAGTTCAGGTTCTTTCTGAACGAGCTCAGATTCAACGAAAGCTTCTGTACTAAGCTTTCCAGCGGTCAATCTGGCTAGCTTCGTATAGAAAGGTTTGAGGGTTTGCCGATGTCGACATGATAGAAGGTAGAAGCTAAGTGACGATTGTCTTGACCCCAAATTTACATCCTGGTTGGAAATTACCTCTGACAATCAATACTGGCCTTTGCACTCACCAGGCAGGTTGCTGATATCTACAATTAGGATTCTCGGCATAGACGTCTACAAGAAGTGCTAGATACTATGTAACATAGGAGTAGGCTACAAATTACTAGCGACGAAAGAGGGAGATCAAGGTGACATCTGATTCATTAATCGGAACGTAGTTTGACAGCCGACCTGACTGACGACTCTACAGTAGCACTCAGGAAGCTAAGACTGTCCCACATGGCCCGACCCCATATGCGCCATAGACAGTCGATACTGTCGAGGTAAAGACGGCATTACTTACAGTATCTGTCCCCCAAGAACAAAACGGGACAGCTTGGCCGCCCTGACCTCCCGTTTCGTGCCAGATGCCGCAATCTCCCGTCCCTCCGATGGGGCCATCCCAATCAAATATCACGCATTGTGCACTCCCGGCATAGCAGAGAGCACAGCACTCATGCTCGGTGATGGAATAGTATTCATCTACGCTGGCACCAAAGCTGGCGGTACCGCCAGTCCATTGAACGCCGTAATTATTAGCTGGATCACAGACTGTCTTAAGTTAGAAAATCATGTCTGGTCAGGATGGGAGATGTGCTTGCCTGTAATGGTTGTCGTTACCGAGGCCGTTACGGTATGCCAAGGGGATGGCGCAGTTGTTGTTGTTGCTGTATAGTCCAGACATTCGCAGGCAGTCGAGAACATGGATGGCGCCGTGCAGGCAGATGTTGCATATGATGGGATGGAGGTGGGATCTGCAACCACTTGACGTGGACCAAGGGGTGCTTTCGCTCTTGCGGCCGGTTGCAGAGCCCTCTTCTTCTTTGCGCCGCCTCCAACAATTGAGTAGACTGTCGGGGTATAGGTAGTGGTTGTTGCGCTAGATCCGGTCAGGACTGGGTCACCCGCAAACCAGAAAATACTTACGCCGTTGCAGGTGTATAAGTATCGATCATAAAGCTAGGGCAGTCTAGGTATCGAGCAGTATTCTTGGTATTGGCGACGGCCCGGGCACAGTTGTCTGCACAAGAAGCAAGACATATCGAGACGAGAGACAAAACAACAAGAGAATGGATCATCGTGAACGACATGTATCAATTGGAAGGGGGTTTTGATAAAGTTGATGGAGAATACGACCTACAAGAGGAGTCTATCTGTTTTTTATATGAAGCTCATCAGGCAACCTCGAGGGAGCCGATAATCATACCTTGAGCTTATGGGATTCTAAAAATAAAAACCCGAAAGAGCTCGTAGATATCGAATTTGTGAGGATGGAAGTGCAACTTCCTTGGTTTCTCGTTCACGGTCCTGCAGCTTTGCAGCTTTGCAGCTCGAGAAGCCACATGGTAGTATATGTCTCTACACCCTTATCCTGTATTTTCTGGATCCGTCTTCCCCTGCGGGACGGCACGACGGGACCGTCTTGACAGTTGTGGGGGGACTAATCAACCGGCTCGCCACCCCTGGCAGGGGAAACCAGTTGCGGATGGATTGAGGCGAAGGAATACTTCGCAAATCTGATATCAGTAGCAAATTTAACATATTCACCTTCTTTAACAGATACTAGTACAAAACTCTAAATCTCTTTCATTCATGTCATACTCGGATGGACAAGTCTACTTTAAAGAAGTAGAAGCCACGAGGGTGTCGATACTCCCAGTAACCGTTAACGGCTATAAGCTCCATGAACCCCACGCTATGCTTCAACTCCAGAAGCAAACTTGCAAATGTAAGTAATCCCATTCCCAGAAAAACGACCTTGCTCCGAACTCGCTCATTTAAAAAATATTGGACATTATGTAGGCATCATCCCTATCCCACCACTCATACCACCACCCCCTTGATTCGCATACTTTCGAATCGACTCAGCGGCCCCTCCTCCTCTCCCACCTCTTTTACCACCTCGTTTTGAAATGCCCCTGTTGCTTTGAGCAGAAGCAGATCCGCTACTCTTTCTTGACCCAGTTCTTTTTGCGCCACGACCCTTGCCCTTGGTGTAGCGGTAACTGTTCCGACTTCTGGCTGGTTTTGAAGACCCACTAGCTGCTCGATTTGTAGCAGCCGCAGGAAATGGACGACTGGAAATACTAGACTTTACTGATGCCTTACTCCCAGTGTTAGGGAAATACCTGGAAAACTTGGTTTCCGAGGCTTGTTCTGCGACGTTATCAAGGTCATCATTGTCGTCACCGTCGTTGTCATCACGATCGCCGAAACTCCTATACTCTTCTTCTTCCTCCTCTTCTGTCTCTCGTTCGTCATCGGAAAGCAGGTCTATTACATTTCGATGGTTTTCATCCATATCCACGTCATCATGGCCCGACTGCTCAGACATCATATCATTGTATTGCTTGTAGAATTCCCCTATAAGTGGGAGGAAGTATTGCCCATATTTGTCGACTCTGTCAACGTCGATCTGAGGAATTTGTCGCATCAATTCGATATTTACAGTCCACAGGATGGCCATATCTTGAAAGTTGGCTTCTGTGAAGAACGATTTCCTGGTGCCATTCCGATTACGAATTTTCTCTTCGGTCTTTTTAGCTTCCGCGACAAATGCATGTACAACATCGCGATGGACATGAGGTAGGGGTTTCATTCGTTGATCAGTTGTGATAGGTGTTCCCAATCCGGCCCGAGATGTTTCTTTGCCTCGTGACTTCGAATCTTGCATCAACTCGAAAGCTTCGTCCTCATCTTCGTCCTCATCCTCGTCAATTTCTTCATCATCTGGTACAATGAAACTGTTTTGTGGACCGCTACAACCGTCTTCATCCTCCTCGACGGCTGCTCGATTGAGCTGCTTCCGTCGAGAAGCTGCGGCAATTGGAGAGGTGAGCACGGTCGATGTGGGCATTGAAGATTCCTTTATGGCATTTTTCTTCTTTGTAACTGCACGTGGGGAAGTTTTCTGGATCTGTAGATGGACTTTGCGTCTACCTGTCTTGAAGTCGCTGCAATTTGGGCCAAGCTAGATATGAAATTTAGTAATTCAAAAATCAAATATAGTAAGGATGCTAACCTCCAAGTATTGTGTGGGGAAACCACTTCTGTTCACGACACTGTATTCTGCAAGAGCATTCTCCATGAGCAAGCGGTAAAAGAGTCTTTCCAAATCACCGCGATTGATGCTTTTACCCAGTCCGAAGCCGGTAACGTTTGGGGGATCTAATTTCCCCAGGTTCTTTGTGTTAGCACCTCGTAGAATATCTACACAGTTCAGAAGTGTAGCCCTCTTATTCCGCACTTGCTTAACAATCTCCAGCGCTGCCTTAGAAAGCTTTGTAAAATCCTCCATCTCAAAGATCGCGTCAGAGCTGCAGTTATCACATGTGTGATTGCAGTCCTCTTTTGAAAACCTTTCTCCAAAATATGCAAGCACTTGGAGTCGGCGACAATCGGCTCTGTTCTCGCAATATCCAATCATATTCGACAACATCACTCGTTGTCTGTCTTTTTGCTCATCGCTAGCTTCGCTTTCATAAATGAATTTTTTCAGCATGGCAGTATCCGAGTAGCCATAATAGAGATAGCAACCCGACTTCTTCCCATCCCGTCCTGCCCTGCCAGTCTCTTGATAGTACCCTTCTAAGCTTTTGGGCACCATGAAATGAACAACAAAGCGAACATCTGGTTTATCAATTCCCATACCGAAGGCAATTGTCGCAACCACGACTTGTAACTTGCCGCTTTGCCAGTCTCGCTGGATTGTGTTCTTTTCCTCCGGTGCTAGCGAAGCATGGTAGTGATATGCTCTAATCCCATGCTGCTCTTGCAGGCTCGTGGCCAGATCTTCACAGCCCTTGCGGGATAAAGTATAAATTATACCAGTTTGATTTTTATACTTTGAGTTGATCATAGTCGCTATCTCTCCAATCATATCAGCTTGCTTTCGGCCCTTCTTCGGCCGTACTTCGTAGATTAAATTAGGCCTGTTAAAGCTTTGTGAGAAGATGGGGCATTTGCCCATGCCCAGGTTGTGCATAACATCGACTTTGACATTCTCGGTAGCAGTAGCGGTCAATGCCATCAGAGGCACACCAGGAAAATCCTCCCTGGTTCTTCCAAGCGCTACATACTCAGGTCTAAAGTCGTGTCCCCATTGGCTAACACAGTGCGCTTCGTCAATCACAATCCGGGCGAGCTTCTTCTTTTTGTGAAGACCAGACAAAAGATCCTTCATCTGGCCACTTTTGATGATCATTTCCGGAGTGATATAGAGAAGTTGTATCCATTGCTCCGGATATGTTTCTTTAAGGCAGTTCCTAATGGTTGCTTTCTCTTCTGTATTGGTTTCGCCGTTCCAGGTGTAAGCTTGGATGTGTTTGTTTCGTAGGCTATCAACCTGGTCATTCATGAGACTGAGAAGTGGTGAAATAACAATCGTAACTCCTTTTGTCCTCCCAGATTGTACTATAGCTGGCAATTGATAGCAGAGGGATTTCCCACCACCTGTCGGCATGAGAACAAAAGCATCGTCGCCACCGAGTGTGGCATTTATTGCTTCCAGTTGATTTTGACGAAAACCTTTGAGTTTAAAGCGATCTTTAAGGCACTTCTTGATATCATGGGACCATGGAAATTTTAATAGTTTGGAATGATCGGCGTCGACGTGAGAGTACATATCTTTCCGAGTAGTAGATCGGCCTCGCGATGCTGATGTGTTGCGCGAGGTTTCACTCAATACTTGTCGTGTAGGTTTTTGTTGAATGAAAGGTGGATGAGAAGTACCTCTCTCAAATTCCTGAGCGAATTCAAGCATCTCATCATCATCACCACTATCTCCATAATCTTCCGGTACCTGCATATCTTCGTCGGCGTGCATCTGGTGATCTGTTTCCTGTGCCTCCTGAAGGAGGAGTTCTGCCATTGCTTCATCGCCGACTTCAGAACCAAATTCTTTTGCTCCTGGTGTCTGATTAAAATTTGGTTGGTTGATCTGGCTGCTTGATTTGTTCCAATTCTCATACGAGCCTCGGTGTAGCTCTGTGACAGGTATTGCGGTAGCTGCTCGTCGAGTCGGAGATGGACTAAGTTGCTGACGAACAGAATATGCAGATTGTTCGAATCGAGGCGATCGATGTGGCAGATCATCTGAAATATGAGTACGAGAACTTGCCGTTGATCTCTGTGGGAGCGACGGGAACTGAGTTTGCATGATGACTTGGGCACTTCCTATGGTACTGGTATTAGAATTCCGTGGTGGAACCTCGTGAGCTTTTAAGGAGCTCATTGGCCTAGTGTCGGGAGACTCAGAGTCCGTTCCTGTACCAAATCCATCTTTGATCGCTCCAGATGTATGTAGAAGCTGGCCAATTTTATTCTCAATTTGGCGTAGCTCGATTGTTAATGCAGATTGCCGTTCCTCGGGCAGGCTCGTATCAGTGTTCAAGTCTAGCATCTGGCAGATTTGACGGGCAAGGTTTTTCTTCTCGGCCATCAAGTTGCCATGTTCCTCACGATACTTTTCCAGCTCTGAGTAAGCATTCTTCCTACTCAGAAGAATTTTACGCTCTTCCTTCAAATGAGCGGGACGTGGCTGCTCTTTATCTAAATATGCTAAGACGGCTTGCCCATTTTCCTTGATTGAGCTTTCTATACGGTTCGAATACAAAGTGATTGCTAGAGGTTGCTTAAGATAAAAGCTCACCAATCTTTTCTCCTCGGGACCAAAGGACACAGCAGGCATCTGCTGACTCGAGGACAGGTTTTGCGAATCTAACGGCACCGATGCCTTGACTGGAGCATCAAGTTGCGATAGTGAATTCAAGGTCTCGGGTTTCGCTGGCAGATTTTGAGACGTTGGCCTTAATGGGCTACCCGTCCTGGGCCTAGAACTGTCTTTGACTTTGTGGGCGGTGGTTATGTCAAATGCTGCTATGTCATGCCATTTTGAACTTTTGGTCGAATCAATGACTGACAAGTTGGTCTTGACAGCCAAACGAGGCGAACAGTTGGCCCTTTTCTCAACGCTACATATTACCTCATCCTCGTCCTCGTCCGAATCTTGAATCACCTTGCGTAGCCGTTGTTTCTGACGTTTCTCTGGGCTGAGAGTGCTTCCCAGATTTGGAGAGGCAATTCGTCTTGAAGCTGGAGATGCAGCAACTTGAACGAACAATTGAGGGGTCGAATCCAAAATTTCAGACTGAGCAAGTCCATTGGCAGAAACTTTGGGCACTCTTCTCGAAGAATCGGTTTCTGCCACAGATGGAACTCTGCTAATGCTTGTTCGAGTGTGAGTCTCTACTCTACTGAACGTTTCCAAGATTTGCAGCTCTTCCTGGAAAGGATTTATTTCAGAGTTTTCCTCTATGCTAGGCCGCATCATTCTAGGACCTGGTGTTGTGAACTCTTCTCTAAATGGCGGAGCACGTCGAGACACAACGTCGTCAATATCCACAAATCCGTCTATACTTCCCGTATGGGTCTTAATACTCTTTGCGGGACTTTGATCAGAGTTCTTTCGTTTCAATCGTACAGGAGTCATTTCACCACTCTTGCGTTTCTTCGAAGTCCTGGGTGGCAGAGGCTCGGCCCTCAAAGCTGCGTCTTCGCGCCATATTACCTTCGGTTCCCCAAAAATAATTTCTGTGCTGCTTGATCGAGAAGGCGGGCCATCAGAATAATCTTCTCCTGTGAGATCAACAGATTCTATTTTTTCATGCTTATGCCGTCTTGTTGGGCGAGGGGTCTGCCTAGGGGTTTGCGGCGTCTGCAATGCTCTCTGAAGTCTCGGCACCGGTGTATCTCTTGGAGTTCTGGAAGTAGGCGTTGCTAAAGAATATCAGTCTGCGGTTCGTGAAAAAATTATCAATATGAACTAACCCGTGTTATCTCTTAGCAAGTTTGTATAATTCTGCATCAAACTGGTTGCCGAGCTGGTCGAGTTACCTGTGGAAGCAGGAGTCGGAGGCTGACGCTGGCTTATCAGAGCCGGTCGAGACGACCTTGACGTTGCCTTGAGTTTTCCCATTGACTCGTCCTCCACAGGCCTTGCTATAACCTGAGGTTGGGGCCTTGGAGGAGGGGGAATTGTCCGCCTCGTGGAACTCTCTGCGACATTGGTAGTTTGGTCACTTCGGAACGCTTTAGTCGGACTTGGTGTAGCTATTCGAAATGGTCTAGCAGGGTCGTTGTCCTGATGTTGCCCCCCCAAAGCTCTTGAACTGCTAATCGAAATCTCCTCAGTAATTGTGTGCACCAAAGCCGGCGAATCCGCTTCAAATGATAACAACCAAGAGATGTGAGTATCGAGATTATGCCGAGTCATGAGGATTTTAGATCGTGGTGGCTATCTAGTAGATCCATTGGCAGATTTTGCAGCTGATTTGAAACCCGTGACAGATTGTTGTTGTCGTCGAATGGCACTCTGAATGTTGTTGGCGGGACTCGGCTTCGCGTCGCGTTGTGAGAGGAATTCAGGTTGGTTCACATGATCACGTGATAGCCCATTCTTTCAAGATGAAGTGGGCCGCTAGAACGACTCACGTTGTTCTGCTACTGGTATGTCAACAACAATATGTAGCAAAACCTCAAGGATAACTGCCAGAAGTACAGTGCGGAAAATGAATGTGTCTCTTTCAATCTCCTCATTGGAGTGTTGTCGGCAGTCGTGGGAGGATCAGAGTCTTGAACGTGCTCACGAATGAGTACACCACCTGGTGCTAGGGACCTGGATATTCCTTTCCCAACTGCTGCTCTCTGCACATTGTATGATGAGGCAGTTGATATCATCATCAGTCAAGCCAACAAAGAGAGCAAGATTATCTGGATAGCTTGAGCCTCTCCTTGGAATCAGGAAGTGTACTTTTCCATCACAACACCCAATATCAAAGGGAGTCGTTTCCATCAACACTCGGATGCGCACGAGGTTGCGAACAGTTCCGTTATTGCTATTCCATTGAGTGTGCTGCACGAAGATCAATCCGATTCAGCCATGCGAATGCTCTGATGCTCGTCGGCAGAGGCGGTACATGGCGAGCAATGCCGTCTTCGATATGGAGTTCTCGACTCTCTTCACCAATGTCACTGAGGTGCCAACGGGAGCTAAAGCAGGAAAGGGGGAGATCAGCTTGCCTCCGCACTAACTCTAAATACAGGTTGGAGTGGTGCAAGTGGTTGGCTCACAACACCAGAGATAAGGCTAGCATTTGGGGTTCTGTATTTCCGCGCGCTGTACGCCATGCCGCATCCAATTCTCGCATCAAAGCCAGGAGAAGAACTCCGAGGCCATGGAAAAGGCTGGCAGCGAGGCTAAGCAGAGTCGTGGATACTGAGGTCTGGACTCGCAGACGGCTCTTCTTCAAAGCTCAGCCCCGTGGGGGCTTGTCTCTTGTTTTCCTCAACTTCAGATGCAGCCAGCCATCTTCTAAACCAAATAATCCAACGGAAGCTGCTGCGGCAAACATGAGTGCCATCATCGGCCGCGGAGATCCAGGAGGGATGCAGAATTTATGGTACAGTAATCTGCAACTTTGCTCCTTATCTATCTGTGGGGCTGATAAGAAAGTTCGACTTGAGCCGTCTCCAACTTTGTCTCAACGACCAGCCACAGCCCTCACACGCTGTAGATGAACGCAACCCGAAACCCTGCCGTATGGAAACTCTTCGACACTGGTGCGCATCTCTCATAGTCGCTTCTGTTCTGCGCTGCCATTTTTATATCTTCATCTACGTCTGGCTGGCGGCACGAGGGACCAGTGCCGAACTTCATTAGGATCTCATAATTCCCAACCACCGTCTACCCAGTCCCATTATCCTGCATACATCGCAGCTGACACTCCAGCCCGAGAAAATCTTTTCTCGTTGAGGAACCTTCCGTGATTTCTGAGTTTCTTCTTTTGGTTGATGCCGTAACACAAGTGCTATCTTTACCTTTTAAAATCCCCCTAGTAGGATTAATCACTTACTGAGTACTACCTCCAGGCCGCAAAAACCTCCTAGCTACTTAGGTAGATATTTCCCAGTCCGTGATCTGAATTCTGCCTTGCAGCTCACATGGGAAAGGTTATTCCAAATTCTGTGTATATTGAAGAAGGACTAAGCCCCTTCGACGTTCTCGAATGCTCTTTCACTCAGACATGCACCGGAGATCACGATTGAACGCCAGAATTTTGAACTGCTTGGCAGGGCCTTTCGCCTTCGCAGCATGAATGCCTAGGGTTTCTAGATATTCTTATCGACGAGTGGCTTCCTTGGAGCGCTCTCATAGGACCATTGATGGGACTGGCTTGGAACATACATTTTCTCTTCCCTTGGGTCTGGATCTGGGGCACGTCTACTAGGTTGACACAGACGATCTGAGCAGGGATCAACCCGCGGATTTGATTGACAGGGTGAGCTTTCCGGAGATATCTGAACTGCGGGTTGACGTCGCTGATATCAGACTATAAGATAGATCTACACTCGTCTGCGTCTTTCATTCTCCCCCCTAGACAGACGCAAGGGAATCTCATCTCGATACGATTGAAAGTGTATGAAGAATTTGGGTTATATTAACCAAAAAAACCTCGTGCTTCACATCCTCATCGGATTGCACCTTTACATCAACAGTCATGGGTTTCAGTGTTGCAACTCTATGGAGTGCTCCAGAGATCAATCCGGTCAATGGGAAAGCTCGCTCCATTCCCGTACTCAACCCGATCAATAAGTACGGAAGAACATTCTTCTTCTCTTGGCTCGGCTTCAGTAAGTGATACGAAAAAAAAAACTTCCATGAAAAAAGTCTACCCATCTAACAGTTCTGCTCAGTGATTGCATTCTACTCGTGGTATGCATTTCCGCCATTGCTTACCCTTACCATCAAAAAGGATCTCAAACTCAGCCAAACCGAAGTTGCCAACTCAAACATTATTTCTCTCACCGCGACTCTGCTCGTACGTCTCGTTGCAGGGCCTTCCTGTGATCGATTTGGTCCTCGCCTAACCTTTGCTGGCGTCCTCCTTATTGGTTCCATCCCAACAGCTTTGGCAGGCACAATTCATAATGCGACAGGACTTTATATCATTCGTTTCTTCGTTGGCATTCTTGGTGGTTCTTTCGTGCCTTGCCAAGTTTGGAGCACGGGATTCTTCGACAAGAACGTTGTCGGAACTGCAAATTCTTTGACAGGTGGATGGGGTAATTCTGGTGGAGGTATCACTTACTTTCTGATGCCCGCCATCTTCGACTCCTTGGTCAGCAAGCAACATTTGAGTGCTCATGTAGCGTGGCGGGTGGCCTTCATTGTCCCATTCATCATCATAGTCTTCATGGCACTTTGCCTGCTCCTCTTGTGCCAAGACACCCCAACCGGCAAGTGGGCCGATCGTCACCTTGCTGTCCAGCAGAGACTCCAAGCCCATGGCGTCCATGCTACACCCGATCTCGTTACTGTCCCTGGTGCCATCACTGACCGCAAACCTTCTGAAGGTGTCTCAGATCCAGCTAGCGGCGACGAGAAACGCCTCCACGAAGAGGCCGACATTTCTCGCGCCAAGCACGGCTCCTTCGAACATGAAGCTAACATGAGCGAGAAAGCCATGCTGGACACTGCCCGTGGCGAAGTGGTAGTCAAGCCCACCTTCAAGCAAGCCATGTCTGTAATCTTTACCCCTCAGACTGCTATGGTAGCCTTCTGCTACTTCTGTTCTTTCGGGGCCGAGCTCGCTATTAACTCCATTCTCGGCGCCTACTACCTCAAGAACTTTCCCAAACTCAAGCAAACCGGCAGTGGTCGTTGGGCCGCCATGTTCGGTCTATTGAACGTCGTCTTCCGTCCTCTTGGTGGTATAGTATCCGATCTTATCTATAAGAAAACCGGCAGCGTTTGGGCTAAAAAGATATGGCTCCACTCTCTTGCGATTGTCTGCGGAGCCTTTTTGATCGCCATTGGTCTCAAGGACTCCCACAACAAATCTACGATGTTTGGTCTAGTAGCTGGCATGGCTTTGTTCTTAGAAGCAGGCAATGGTGCTAACTTCTCCCTTGTGCCCCACATTCATCCCTTCGCCAATGGTATCATCTCTGGTGTTACTGGTGCCACTGGCAACTTGGGTGGCATCGTATTCGCTATCATCTTCAGATACCAGGGTACAGATTATGCAAAGACCTTTTGGATCATTGGTGTTATCACTATTGGCATCAATCTTGCGGTAGCTTGGATCAACCCTATCCCCAAGGGACAGATCGGCGGGAGATAAGGTCGGATCTGTATGGATTTTGCATTTGAATTTATGAGAACACCATATGTTGCATTTTTGGGGGCTGAGAGCGAACACCGCTTCTCAGAGCGATGCTTGAGATACCATGATAAAATATTTTCTTCGGTCTAATGAAAAGTAATATACCTTTTTGGCCTCAGAACTCAGCCATAACTGTAGACGTTGTACATACGCATCTGAATAAAATCTCTAGACTTTTTACTAGAAATACAGTTGGCGGAGAATAACAATCCGTGCTAAGACTTCTTCAGGGACATACCCGAGAGCGTTTTGCGGAGAGTTCGAAGTCGTTGTCACTCATATGCAATCTACTCGAGCATTATTCAAGAGCAACTCATTGGTTTCGATTATTATTCACTTCGGCAAGTATTACGTGAGTGCCAGACTGCAGATGAAAAGTCCGGTGAGGGAATGTAATATTCGTTTGCGCTGTCTGGCACCCGCGTAATACCTACCCTAGGTATCTCCTCATATTCCCGAGCCAAAGGTCTAAAATTAAGGACAAAAAGGCGTTCGATCCATGAACGATACAGTGGTGTCTTTTTGTGAGACTAGGAGATTGTTCATGAACGCCGCGAGGGTCAAGATGACATCCCCAAAACAAATGGAAAACAAGAGTAGAGAACCATGCACCTCAGTATAAAACTGATCGCTCTATTGATAACACCAATTCCTCCCATCTAAAACGCCAACAAATTGCCCGTTTTTTACGCCTTAAGCACTGAGGTGAATCAATGCATGCCGTCAGATCACTTCGTCCCTCTCCCACCCGACAGGGCGAATATGCTCAATGCCTTTTCCTGGGTGAGGTTTGCTGGGATCCTTATACTCACTCACGAATGGATTAGGATCTTCCTTCTGCTTTAAATTACCCAATGTATGATTGACCTCACGGTGCTTAGCCTCATCAGCACGAATGTATAGGAGTAGATCCCGCATAGTCCTACTTCCCTCCGGCATCTTCCAATAATTCACCGCAAGATCTGGAACTCGGAATTTCGGATCCGACCATTTTGGAAGCTTCCCTGCCTCGAGATCTTGGATGGCAAGAGTATAGGTTAGGACGGCTTCTTCCTCAAGGTAGCCTACGAAACGGTGGCATGTCCGTGGCGATACGAGGTAGCTGAGGAACATGCTATTGAAGAAAACACCTTGAGCACCAAGAATCATGACACGCATGAACCAACCTGGTTCGGCCATCTTCAGGAAAGTTAAGAGATGCATGCGCTCGTTATACGCTTCTTCCAAGAGGGTCTCAATCCAGCCATTATCGCGCTTCAATCGCCGCAATGAGTGTAGATGGCGGAGCATTCCTGCGACCATCCCGGGAACACCCGCCACAGACTCGAGGAAGATGAATCGAACAAGCCATTTGCGTTCACTCATGTTATAGGGCTTGGTCGTTGCAACGGCGTCGCTGTCGCCGGTTTTCTTTGGTTCTTCAACATCGTGTTTGTAGCCAGTTGCCAGATCGGTGAACCATCTCAAGGTACGAACCATTGTCAGTGCCACTCTATCCGAGAAGTCCTTGGGTTGCCGGTGTGCGAAGGAAATCTTGGATTTCATCTGCTCGGCGTCGAACCTGAAAGAACGATTAGGATCTGCCTGCTTCTGGACTGGTTCTTGCAGAGATCACTCACGGTGGATGCGGCCATGCTGGCTCGGTCTTGAAGATTTGATGGTGCTCAGGTTCAGGAAAGTAGTCTCGTAGACTTGTTCGGGAAGTAGAGGAGAATTGGCGCTTAGGTTGATGTGATTGAATTTGTAAACCAGTCAAATGAAGACCTGGTGTGCTTGAGGTGATTACATGTGACTGAGAAAAGCTTGCCACAGCTTTGGAGAGCTGGGCAGCCGTCTGCTTGGAAAGCGGCAGCCTCGTTGACGCTCTAGTCACATACATTGAGGTTCAGTCGGTGGCCAAGCCCAATGTACAATGTAAGAAAAGATAATGTTGATCAACAAGTAAGAAGTTGGTCGAAGTAGCTGAAGTTTCTGTAGAGAAGAGAGAATGGAGACTGAGAAAGGGATGCCTTAGAGAGAGGCTGACTCTTATAGCCTTGTCAAAGCAGGTGGGGGGTTCAATGCATGCGGCTTATGTGGTGGTCGGAAGGTAACCACAAAGTCTCAAGGTCAGTAAGAATAGCAAACCGCATGTGATGACTCTGTCTTGGGACTCGGTTTGTTCGACAATAGCATCAATAGTTCGGGGACTTCAGGCTTGAATTGGTCGTCCGCGGAGATTCCACTAGATCAGGCGCGATCAGGAAGTCTTAGGTAGGTTCAGCCTCGCTCACAGGGGCGGGTGCTGAGGCAAGCCGTGCATCTCCGGCCGTCGGAGACTACCGTAGCGAGCATTTTCTGCATGTCAACAGCATGCTCCTCCACTGTGCAGGATCACTTCGGAAATGAGCTTCTAAGCCGTTCCTCGTTATGTCATAGGTCAAGTGACTGACGTTTGGAAAATCCTTGTGAAGGTGACCATTGCTCCCTTTTCATAGCATTTTTATCGCATCTCACAGAGTTTCACTCCAACAGCCTGTATTACTCAGCATTAGATATTTTGCATCACTTTGATTTCTTCGTATCACTTTGATTTCTTTTTGCATAGCAAGGAACCTGTGCTTATCTTTATCCGAGAGCGATGCACTTAGTCGTGTACATAAATGTCGGCATCGATTTACCTTATTGCCTCTCTTAAATTTTACACAGATCACTGAAGTTGATCTGACCGCACCCTTCTTTTACCAATCCTCCTACAACTAGCATACGATCACGATGTCAACCTATCTTGATATCAAGAACTTGAAACCTTTCGATCTCAGAATGCTTCAGTACGTCGAGGAAACCTCCGAAGAAGAGAGGACCACGCACCAAGCATCGTGTCACTGTGGTGCCGTTCAATATTCAGTGACGCTCAAATGGCCATTTCCGAGGTATACAGTTAATGCATGCAATTGCTCCATTTGTGTTGCAAACTCATATCTCCTGGTTTACCCTGCTCGTCGTGATGTTGTTTTTACTAAAGGTCACAAGACTGCATACTACCCTCATGTCTCAGACTTGAGGTTAACATTACATATAGGATATGACAACTTGAATACATATTACTTTCATACAAAGAGATGCAGTCATATGTTTTGCAAAACCTGCGGTAGCAGCCTCGTTGTCGGACTTGGACAGCCTGCTGGTACCAAACCAGAAGAGGATACAATAGCTGTCAACGTGAGCTTAACAAGATGATACTGTTTTAACATACTATACTAATTTTATTGTCTTTTAGGTTAGATTTTTCAAAGATATTGATCTCACAAAGCTGGAGTATACGACGCACGATGGGAAGAATCTTCTGTAGTGGAAGTTGCGTTCGGAGTTCATCTTTCCAAACGGAGTTGATGAGCTCCCGAGAGGTGGTATATATGTTTACTTAATCACCTCATTCCAGAAATTCCAGCAAGCTACTAACACGGATAGTTCGCTGAGACTTCTTGTCCTTTCTACTAGTTATCTGGGTTTTTCCTACGTGGGAGCTAAAAGAGATATTAGTTAGTTGGTTCTGTAATCTTTAGAATACAACAAGTTTAGTACTATCCTTAAAGGTCCCTCAACTCTTGACTTGATGTACTAAAAATTTGTAAAATATCTATGTACCTGGGCGGCTCTAAGAGGCGATACTTTGGGGTTCGCTTCAGCCAGCATAAACTTACTCAAGTAACATCACTTTTCGGACAGAAGTATCCTTACATGAAATCACAAATATAGGCAATTTTGGAATAAACTATAAGGCTTCTGAATAGTAATCCGAATCCACAAGCGAACGACATCGGGACAAGCACTGAACCTCAAAATGGCTCTGGAGAATTTCAACCAATCAGCGCACGATCTCGGCTGGACGAACTACCCTCAGCTCCACGTTTTAGTAATGTTTGAGCACAATTGAGGTCTTTAACGTCCTCACACGACTCAAGCAAACTAGCAAGACTACAAAAGCGCTTCTATCTATCGTTCATCCAAACATTCCACCACGCCGAAACTCCCGCCCGGATCACGAACAACACATCTCTACTCTATCCCTAGAGCGTTAAAGCCACAGCTATGGATCACTCTCACATGGACCATTCGCACATGGGACACGGGACTGTCGAGATGGAGATGGCAGACCGGTGCAACATGAACGTGAGAATCTCCGCCCGTCCAATCTCTCAATTACATTCTACTCTCCCACCCCCTCTTCTCAATCGCTGACGACAACCCCCTGGCAGATGCTCTTCACATGGGACACCACCAACCTCTGCATCGTCTTCCGCTGGTGGCACATCCGCGGGCCCGTTAGCCTCGTCGTGTCCCTCCTCGGCGTCGTAGCCTTGACGGCCGCATACGAAGCACTCCGGGCATTGTCGCGACGATATGAGGCGTTTGCTGCGAAGAAACAGGACGAGGTGCCGAGTAAGCCATCCCTCTCCTTTCCCACCAAGCCATAGCCGTCCTACCTAGCTTCGCAACGAGGCTAGCGCAAAGCTCGTTGCAGTCATATTTCATTGTATCATATCATACACAAAGCAGTGAAGCTGAGACTTTATGTGGAGTACCGGTAACTGAGAATACGCCTTTCCTATGGTCAGGACGGAACCAGGTTGAAGTGAGCCAGCGGGCGCACGTTATCAAGGCGCTGTTTTATGCAGTGCAGACCTTCTATGCTTTTATGCTGATGTGGGTACCTCTAATTCCTGAATCTTGCACCTTTGGACTTATGGTTTTTTGCAGGTTGTTATTTATGACATATAATGGATGGGTAATGGCTGCTATGACGGTGGGAGCGTTTACTGGTTACCTGTTGTTTGGCAATAGTACACCTGCAACGAAGGATAGTGCTTGCCATTAAGTCAATGCGTGGTTTATAAGATATATGAACCCTAGGGGCAAGATGCATTGCATTGGGTTGGATGGTATCTTTTGGTTTGAGTGGGAAGGGAATATGTATACCATGGTTGTATTGCTAAATGGAGCTATTGGAGAACGTTTTTGACTAGTACTACGGCTGAAGTCCTCAAGCCAAGCGCTATCCAGCTTACTGAGACCTGCTGCGCAAGTGCTGTTATATCCTTAATGTTACACACTTGCTGACTGTGACCTCCCTGCTAATCGCTTGAATGGAACAACAAAACCTCCCCACATCAAAACCACAGCTACCGCGCTTTGTACAAATTCGTTAAGGTCGTTAAATCGTAAGTTGATGTTATCCACCTCCTACTTCATCGTTGGATTCAATCTGGTCCACCTTGAGAGCCTCCAGCTTGCTTGCAATAGCGCTCGCTTCGTCATCACCAGGAACGATCTCGTCGTCTTTTCCCTCGTCTTCATCATCATGCTCTAACTTTTCTCTCCCACTATGAACAGCTTGTCCCTCCCCAGTCACACTCCTGGTCAGACTGCTCGTCCTAGAATATATGCTCGTCCCCTTCTCTGTAACGGGTGTGAGCACCATCCTAAAGAACTTCGATTCCTTCGCAGCTCGCTCTTTATCTTCTGGTGTAGCTGTCTCCTGCATTTTAACAGGTCCCGGAACTTCCATTGACACCGTGAACCCCTTCTTCCTAAAATGCCGATTCCACATGTTGATCTGGCGCTTCATATCCCCTCCTTCATATTGCAAATCTCTCTTCACTTTCTTCGCAATTTCGTTTTTGTACAGAGCCCAAGCATACCTGGCCCGCTTGGGGATGGCGATACTATCAATGACGGCATCAGAGAAATCCTTCCATTCGGCCTCTGTGACGTTGTATCGGGTTAGGGTTGGGTCGAATTTGAAGCCCGACAAGAGTGTGTCCTTTACCGTAGTTAGACGAAGACGTCTGCGGGTGGATGGAGGAGGTGGTGGCTCTGCAAAAGATATTCGCCGGTTTGAAGCAACGCTGGGCGAGCGTGAGGGGACATCGCGATCGGTACGGATGCTGTCGCTTGGCGTGAGGTAATTGTTGCTTGTTGACGGCCGCGAACCGCCTCGATTCGTAGAGCGACTAGTCGGGCGGGATTGTGGTCTGCTTGCTGGACGAGAAGAAGGCCCTTGAGAGCGTGAACGGCGATTGTTGGGGCTGTAGATAGTGAGCAGATAGATCTAGCCGAGGCACGATAGGCTCAATTGAGATGGAGATGGGGAGACGACGAGAGGGAGAGGTGAAACATACGCGGCGAGAGGATTGACGGTTTTGGTATTTGTTGGCTTCTTGCTCTTGGCCTCCAATTCCTCCAGAGCTGCTAATATGTCTGCCATGATTACGGACGATGTCGAGAGTTTTGTGGAGGGGCAATGGCCAAAAAGTTGGAGTAGAGGCCTATTTGTCTTGTCGTGCCCAGTAGGTGGTGGCTATGCTCGTGTGAGAGCATGACTGATCCCAACTCAATGACGGCCGTTTCTACAGGGTTCTAGATTCCAATTCGTAGCGCTCAGCGCTCTTCTCCCCTGGTAGCTCGTCCCTACATTCCAGATCCTAGTGAAGGTCCAAACTTTTCTCCACACGACAAGAAACGGCGCGTGGTAGCAATGATTTCTCGCATCATGCGCCGTTTTTATTTGCAACAGGCCCAGACGTTCCCATTTCATTGGTTTCTGGTATACCGATTCAGCTCTGGGGGAGAGAGCAGAGCCCAGAGAACACGTCTTTTTCTGCCGCCATGAATCCTCCCCCTTTTCTCACCTTGATGGACCTGATACAAGCACTGATCATTTGCTGGGTTACTCGGGCCAACCCGCTTTCTGCCCCTGCCAAAGGACACCGAAATCGCTGTGCTGACCAGAAAAATGCACCAAGCTTACAGAGATGTGAAATCAGCGGGAGCGAAGACACTCACGGAGATTACGCTGTCAGATGTGACCATTTGACTTGTTTGGACAGCGATCTCGATCTGTGAAGAGAAACAGATCCAGTCGCCGTCTCCACGATTAAGCGAGCAGAAGAAAGGGGGGATGAGATTAGGTTGCCTGCGATAAGAATTCTGGATAGCCCCATTCGTACGACGCCTACTCAGGCCGCTTACGTTCTACTGTATATCAAGAACTCTGGACTCTAAATCTTTGGCTCCGAAGCCTTGACATGCGCCTGGGCTGCATTGAGATCTGGTTCCGTTAAATCGGGACCACCCGGTACTTTCTCTCCTAGCCTCCCCATCCTCTGTAGGTTCTCAATTATGCTCTCGTCACCGAGGTGGGTGTTATGCTCAAACTCCGGTTCCTCCTCGTAAGCGATCTTCGTTGCATCAACAAGCATCCGCGCTGTCATACCCCAGACTTTGTAACGACCCACCTCTTCCGCTTCCTTCTCTAACTCTTCCGCAATGGCTCCCTGTTCGCCTACTTTCACACGCGGCTTCGATACTTTCTGATTATTGACCGGGACAAAGAAGTTATGCATCTTCCATCTGCCACCATAAAAATCCTCTATCCATTGTCCATTATACCAATCTTTTCTATCTCCAACATTTCCATCTCCTTGTCTCAACTCATCTTCGGATCTAAGAAAGTTGTGAAATGGTGCACTAAACACAGCAGCGACTTCCTTTGCATCCAGCTTGGGAATCATGCTCTCCTCCACATTCCCTTCCTTCTCTCCAGAATCTGAATGTAAAAAGGCGACACAGGGGCCAACAGCCAACGCTGTCTTTGCGAGTGAGAAGGGAAGCTGGCAGAGGTGTTCTATTCGGAAGGGTTTGGGGATTTTCTTGTCATCGAGCGGGAGGCCGATTTCTTCCCATGCCTCACGCCGCGCAATTGCGAACGGCGTCTCGGCTAAAGTGTCTGCTTTACCACCCGGGAAAGCCGCTTGACCTACTAAGAATGAGTTTATGTTAGCTACAAGAGAGCAGCAGGAAGCATACCAGAATAGTTGCGCAAAGTAGCAGCCCGCATTGTGAGGACGACTCGTAGATCCCCGCGTCGGTCTGCGAAGAGGAGAATTAGGACTGCCGCTCTTCTACTCAATGGGAGCTTCTCCCATGTTGAAAAGGGCGGGGGTCGATATGCTCTCAACCTTGCGAGAGCTGCCTTTCGCAGATATCAGATACTTTTTTTGGGTTTCTAAGAGGCTGGGATGAACTAACCACCGAAGCAGGATTGAGCGGAGCCATGCTACTTGCATCGAAGTATTGTGCTTCGTTGATGCTTTCGATGATTTCGGCTACATCATCTTCATCAATGTCGATGTTCTCGGCAGGTACGTCGTTCTCCCTGTCTTCGATTTGGGTGCTCATCGTGAATGTCGGTGACGTACGGCAAGCCTCGGGATTGATGTGGGGTTGGGTTGGGAATCCTTCTGACAAGGGTGAACAGTGTAGCGGAAACCTATGCAGTAGGTCGTACATAATCACCACCGACTTTGAAAGCTTCAGAAAACCGCTGTCAATGTCCCTTTCTCAGAGTGGCTCGTACTTTGACTATTACGCCAATCGAATATATTGAAAGTAAATCGTTAAAATCTTATATGTATCAAAGCATCATGTCTGCGCTCGTCGTGGACGCCAAAATAAGAAAAAGTATTCCTTCTTCAACAGCCTCAAAAGATGGCGCAAGTAATCCGAAAGTACAATTATCATCGTTTATTCTGGTTCTGCAAACTTTCGCTACTATATGTACAAGAAATACCGGATTATTCACATCTACTTCTTGCCACAACACATGATTACTCATATGCTGCTTTGATTATGTCCGCCGCTTTCTCAGCCATAGCATACAAGGTGCTCTGCAGATGTCCACAAAGCTGGAAAGGCAAGACAGATGCATCCATTACTCGAACGTTCTGCGTACCGTATACTTTTAAGTTATAATCCACAACACCGCCCAGCTCTCTTGGTAACATAGCTGCGCTTCCAACGGGATGGTAGTTGCTCCGGTACTTAGACTGAACCCATGAAAACCAAACAGCGTCGCTAGCATTAGTCGGTACTAGGGCCGTTCCAGGGCTTGTTTCTTTTCCAACACTTGAGCTAAGGGGAGCAGTGTCGATCATCTTTCGGATGTATCTTAAGGTTGCCACTTGGGCCATTTTATCCCATTCTAGCGCAAAGTAGTTGGGATTAATTGCAGCAGGAATAGAGGTGTTCGACGACGAGATGTGGATATTTCCACGAGAGAAGGGAAGTAAGGTCCACGACTGAGCATTCACAGCTGGGGAATGATAGAGAATAATCTCGGCCATAGGAGTCTTCCCATCAAATATGAGATCGTACTGGAGCTTGAAGAAATTGACGAGATCAACAGCTTTTGTCACGTTGCTAGTGAAGGCTGAGATATTCTCGGCATAGGATGTCAGGTTTGCTAATAGCTCCGCTTTGACACTGGAAAGCTCATTTCCGAAGATGTCTGAGGCAGTTGGGTAGACGACATAACCCTCACTCCCCGAGACAGATGTTTTATTGCCAGCTGCAATGCCGACATTGGTCTGATCTTGGAGATTTTCGCCAACCGTTGGTAGATCTATAAGGGTCTTGACTCCAGCCGCCGAGAGGATAGAGGGATTGCCAATGCCAGAGTGCTCAAGTAAAACGGGTGTTCTGAGCGAACCACTAGAGAGAATCACTTCCTTCTGAACAGCTATAGTGAAGCTAGTTCCACTCGACATGACGTTCACACCTATCGCTTGAGGATCAGCAGTGGCGTTTGAAGACCAGATAATTCGTTCTGCAAATGTATTTGAAAACATATGAAGGTTTGTACGGTTGGCTATAGGCCAGTAATAAGCTCTTGCGGCGTCGCATCGAATATTAGCAGCTGTATCAACCGTTTTAGGGTACACGTTGAAGCCGTGCATCAATCCTCCGTTGACATCAGCCACCGTTGAAACATCTAAGTTTCTCATAGTTGTTGCCACAAGAGATTCCACCGAAGCAGGTGCCATGAGCGCCGGCCATCCCACTCGCAATGGTCCGCTTGCTCCATGGAAAGCTGGGTTATAGTTTGCTCCGCTCGCTCGTTGCTTCGGATCCGGAGCTTGAATCGTTTCAGACTTGAGGTAGTAGGGGAAAAGAGTCTCCCAGTTCCACCCAGTGTTACCAATCACCTCCCAGTTGTTAATCTGCGAGTTTTGAGCCCGGGTGTAGGCCATTCCTAGATACAAATTTTAGCGAGATGCTGCAAACTCCTATTTAAACTTGCCGTTGATGGTGCTGGTACCCCCAATAGCCTTTCCAGCTCTCATAATTTGCCTCTTCTTGCCAACAGCTTGAACTGTCGTGGGAAAAGCCCAATCAATCGAAGTGCCGAATGCCAGACCATAACCATTGATTGCGGTAACCTCGGAATTATCATAGACAGAATCCCCAGCTTCAATCACGGCAACACTGATATCAGGATTCTCTGATAGCCGGCTTGCAATAACAAGACCGCTTGTACCACCTCCCACGATAACATAATCGTATGTAGAAATCGGTGATGCACTAGCAGAGGCTGTTGCTGCGAGTATGGCAATTGCAGCCCAACTACATTTGAGTGGACACATAGCCCAAAAACAGCAAAGCAGGTCTATGATTCAAGATACAATAGGGGAAAGCCATTGAAAGCCAACAGAGATGGAGGAAAAGGTAGAAACAAACTTCCCTGATGGTGACTTTGTACGATTCCATGGGCCTGGCCGTGGATCAGTCAAAAGGCCGGAGAGTTGATCAACAAGACGCTCCGGTTCCTTCATTTCAGACCACGAGCGATCGGCAGGTACTCCAGTCAATATGTCCTTCCCCTTAAAGCTGAAGGATCAACGGTCGCTAATTAGCCCAGCCTTTTGCAGGTTAAGAAGGTCATCATGAAGGTACTGTAGCATCACCGGAAGGGGCTCTTGTAAGGCGCACCAGCCATGCGCTTGAAACACGTCGATTGACCGCGGCCAAAGGAGATAAGATCGGTAGTCACCGTACATCTTCAGCCTAAAACTCTATTTCCCAGTGGATGGCAGCCACACCCACCCTTTCGTATCTAAGCTTCTTTCTTCCTCCCAAGAACCTGATCTTTGGTGTAAGGCTACCGCCCGGAACCCTCTCTTCCAGAAACGCCTCAAATGATGCCATCGATCACTCAAGATAGTATCGCACATCCTGTAGGGACGCTTGATGGCGCAATACAAACCACCGTTTGGGTTCGCCCTCGAAAATGGACGAGATCGCCGTTTGCGTCGTCTTTGGACGATGCCGGTAAACTCTACCCCTCCTTTACTTCTTCTGTAGGACGCGACTGGAGTATATGAAAGAACATGGCTATCCCTTTCTTCTGAATGACCGTATCCGGAGACACTCACTTCGAAAAGAGTACAGAGACCACCTCTGCGAATTTAAGAGTCTCTCTTCCTCGGATATATTCGAAGCACACCTCACAATCTATCGATACAATGGCTCCAACTGCTGTTCAAGAGAATCTTGTCACAAAGAACAAAGCCTACGCCGACAGCTTCACCGAAGGTCATCTTGCCCTCCCTCCGGCAAAGAAATATGCCGTCCGTACGTCTAGTTCTCTGTTTTTTGCCAACCTTCCTTGACAGTGTCTAGTAACTTGCATGGACGCTCGTATCGATCCTGCTGCTGCGTTTGGCATCAATCTCGGTGATGCCCATATCATCCGCAATGCAGGTGCTACTGCGAAGGACGCCCTTCGATCACTTGTTATCTCAGAACAACTTCTCGGCACTAACGAAATACTCGTTATCAAACATACTGGTTGTGGGATGTTAACGTTCAAAAATGATGACGCAGTAGGCATCGTTCAAAAGAACTTGGGAGAAGCTGCTGTAGCAGAACTCAGCAGCTTCAACACTGATTTCCAGTCATTTCCCACTCTCGAGGGCGCGGCCCGCGATGACGTGAAGTTTTTGAAAGATAGCAAGCTGATCCCCGATAGCGTCACAATCTCCGGATGGGTCTATACATGCGAGACTGGAAAGGTTTCTGAAGTTGTTTAGTTGACAAAGTTAGTCGAAGTTCAATGGGTATGGTTCTAAGATACTTTACGAAATTAACTGGGCTGGATGTAGTTTACGTCTTTTGGACATGGGGACATGTAGTTTCTCACTTATATCCAAGGAATATCTGCCTTTCCATTCAGAGATCTTCCGTCTCCCAATATATTTAGTGATTTGATACTTGAAGACAGTTCACACTTGACATCAATAGTTGTTCATTTTCAGTGCGATCTATCTCGTCAATTCAAACTGGTACCCCTCACAGCCTGTTTCAAGTTGCGCAAACCCTCCAAGCAGGTAACCAAGGGAATGAGATGGTTTTCATGACTCCATCCAAGAAGAGCCACCTTCATATAACAAGCCCGAAGTGCTGCAAGCAAGGCCGGTCAGTAAGTCTCTGCCTAGGGACGATACTTGATCCGTCCACTGCTTGAGCTACAAGCGCCCAAAGTCGAGCTCCCCGCCATCTCCACAGAAGATCCCTGCCAGTCTGGAACCTAGCTCCCATCCAGGTACGAGGCGATACCAGCTGACATCAACACCTGCAGCTCCTCTCCTCTCCTCCCTCTTCCTTTCCAGACAACCTCCTTTCTCCCCAAACGCTACCATTTGCACGCAATCGCAATCATGGGAGGAGAAACAGTCCAAACTACCAAGCTAAAAGGCACATATCCCAAACTCTCCGGGAAACCTGTTGGACAATGGATTCCAAACATCTACAGAGACCGGATCTCACAGTTCTACGGTGGTGGACAATATGAAGGCAAAAATCTACGAGCGTATGCATCATTTCAGGTTCAATCACCGCTTGCAAGTGAATGAGAAGCTGATGGTTTAACTCAATTAGAATGTTCAACGAGGGCGTTGCGTCCGGCAGCCCGCATGTGAAGCTATCAGTCTGGGATGCCCCAGACCTCAGTCGACCAACCTTTGACGATGCAGTCAGCCATAAATTTAAGCCAGCGAAAGTTGGAGATTCTTTCGGGCCATCATGGTCAACACATTGGTTCAAATTGCAGCTCACAGTCCCAGAAGAACTCCGCAAAAAGGAGCTGCTTGAGCTTCACTGGGATGCGAATAATGAGGGAATGGTCTGGACTGAAGATGGTAATGCGCTCCAAGGTCTAACCGGTGGTGGTGAACGAACCGAATGGGTTTTGCCAGACGGTTTTAGGGACGGTGAAGAACATACAATATACATCGAAATGGCGTGCAATGGAATGTTTGGCAATGCCCCTGGTGGAGATTCAATCCAACCACCAAATCCTAACAAATATTTCCAGTTAGCTAAAGCGGACATCGTTGCTGTGAATGTTCAAGTTCGACAATTATACATTGACATTTGGGTCATTGGAGATGCTGCAAGAGAGTTTCCAACCGATTCATGGGAGGAACATAAAGCCCTCAAGGTGGCGAATGAGATCATCGAAACATTCGAGCTAGGGAATCAAGATTCCATCATCAAATGCCGCAAAATTGCAGCGCAGTATCTGGGCAGCAACGTTAGCTCCTCTAAGGTATATGAAACTGGAACTACGCCTCTCGTTTATGGCATTGGACAATGCCATATTGATACTTGCTGGCTCTGGCCATGGGCTGAGACCAAGAGAAAGGTTGCCAGGTCTTGGTCTAATCAATGCAATCTGATGGATCGCTACCCCGAGCATCGCTTTGCGGTCTCCCAAGCTCAACAATACAAGTGGCTCAAGCAGTATTATCCTTATGTATTTGATAGGGTAAAGGAGAAAGTCAAAAAAGGCACTTTCCAGCCAGTTGGTGGTAGCTGGGTCGAACATGATACCAACCTTCCAAGCGGAGAGTCTTTGATCCGACAATTCATATATGGACAGCGATTTTTCGAGAGTAATTTCGGGGAAAGGTGTAAAACATTTTGGCTACCTGACACTTTTGGTTACTCGAGTCAACTGCCCCAATTGTGTCGATTGGCTGGTATGACTCGATTCTTCACCCAAAAACTGAGCTGGAATAACATCAATAAATTCCCTCATACAACGTTCAACTGGGTGGCCCTCGATGGAAGTCAAGTAATCTGCCATATGGCTCCTGCTGAGACGTACACTGCCGAAGCCAACTTCGGTGATGTCAGACGCTCAGTAACTCAGCATAAATCGATGGATCAGGACGAGACATCTCTTCTTGTATTCGGTAAGGGCGATGGTGGTGGAGGTCCAACTTGGGAACATCTCGAGAAACTTCGACGTTGTCGCGGAATGAGCGACACAGTCGGAATGCTGCCAAGAGTTCATATGGGCAACTCGGTTGAAGATTTCTTTGATCAACTCGAGAAGAAGGTTGAAGATGGTCTTGACTTCGTCACTTGGTATGGAGAACTCTACTTTGAGCTACACCGAGGCACCTACACTACTCAAGCGAACAATAAGCTCAACAATAGAAAAGCAGAGATTATGATGCGTTCGATTGAATTATTGTCTACTCTAGCCAGTATCAAAGGAGATTACAAGTACCCAAAGAAGGAGATTGATGATATGTGGGAAGGCATTCTCCTGTGCCAGTTCCATGACTGTCTCCCTGGAAGCTCAATCGAAATGTGTTATGACGACAGTGACGCGGTAAGTCTGATCTTGCCATATACCCTTGCATTTAATGCTAATTGTTTAAAGCTCTATGCCGAGATATTTAAGAGTGGCAACAAGATCTTGAAAGATCTTGAGGAAACTATTGGCGTTCAATCAGTCACGGAACCCAAGTCCAAGGATGAACTTCTGGCGCTGAACACCATGCCCTGGCCCCGACAAGAGGTCATCTCCATCGATAAAAATCAGACTGCTGTCGCTTGTGGTGACGGAAACCTTTTGGATATCATCAGTACATTCAAAAATCCCGAAACACCCACGGTCAGTGTGAAAGAGGCCAGGAGTGACGTATTCGTTCTTCAGAACGAGCAATTGAAAGTAGAAGTTGAGAACGGAGTTATCACTTCTCTGTATGATTTCAAGGAAGAACGAGAAGTAATTTCCAAAGGAGGCAAAGCTAATCAGCTCGTGATATTTGATGATAAACCTCTCTACTGGCAAGCCTGGGATGTTGAAGTTTACCACTTAGATTCTCGAAAAGAGTTATCATCTGGAGCAACAAGGATTTTCCAACAGGATCCTCGCCAAGTCAGCGTTGTGACAGAGACAAAAATCAGCGAAAAGAGCTGGGCTAAGACTTATATCACACTTTCCGCTGCCTTTGCGGGCCAGCCATCCTATGTCGAAGTGCATAGTGAGGTTGAATGGAGAGAAGATATGAAATTCTTGAAAGTTGAGTTCCCTGTCGACGTGAGGAATACCGAGGCTTCGTATGAGACCCAATTTGGTATCGTGCGTAGACCAACGCATTACAACACTACGTAAGTTCTATTCTTAGACATTTTGTAATTACTAACTTTGTACAGTTGGGATATGGCTAAGTTTGAAGTCTGTTGTCACAAGTATGCCGATCTTTCGGAACATGGCTACGGCGTGTCTATCTTGAATGACAGCAAGTATGGATTCGCTACTGTTGGCAATGTCATGCGTCTGTCATTGCTTCGCGCTCCTAAAGCACCCGACGCTCATGCAGATATGGGCCGGCATCATATCCGTTGGGCTATCTTACCTCACCAAGGTGCATTGGGATCAACCACTGTCCGAACAGCTTTCAACTTCAACAATCCGTTGAAGCTAGTCCAGGCACCCAAGAAACTTTCTGCGTCCGCTTTTAGCATTCCTATCAAGCTCACGGGCAACCCATCCCTGATCCTCGATACAGTGAAGCGAGGCGAGGATGACGAAGATGTCAGCCGTGGAGAGTTAGCGAAGAGGAAGGGCAAGAGCGTCATCTTGCGTATTTATGATAGTTTGGGAGGAACCAGCAAGGGCACAATCGAAACGACGTTGGATGTGAAAAAGGTTTGGAAGACGAACGTTCTAGAAGACGACGAAGAGGCATATGAGATCAAGGATGGAAAGGTCAAGATTACTCTGAAGCCTTTCGAGGTGGCCACGTTCAGATTGCAGCTTTGAGCTCAAAATTATGGTTTGGATACGATTATGTGCATAAATTGTACGAGTTGACCTGTCACTTGGAAAAAGACCAAAGACAAAGCTTGTGATTTGTTTTGGATCATGTGAACTCGGATTCATCCATTCAACATAAACTCGCTATTGTATGCAGGGAAAGTTTTCTTTCAATCCAGGTAAATTTGATCAAGATTATCGATGCATCTCATAAACAACTGCATACCCACTACACTGAGGGATTGATGCAAAAATGAGTGCCTTGTTCTTCAAGCCTTTAGTGTACGATTATCTTATACTTGAGAAGCAATATTCCAATAAGACATACTATTACCATCTAACATATATATTCTTCAATCTCAAACCCAAGTACCACTATTCTCATCTACATCTAGTAAGTTTTGAGATCGACAAGACTCTAGATGATCAGAGCTTACCAGGTCTTTCCACTAGGCCTATCACAACAATCTTCTCTTTCAATTTCGTCCTTCTTCTCTCATCCCTTGACGTGACATTCAGCTTCTGCTTCGCTCGAAGAATAGCTTCGTGGATGTGCCCACCAGCAAGCGACTTGCGGGACGAATCCGTATCTATTCCGCTCATGGCCGTTGGTGATCTCAGATTACCCATGGAAAGTTTGCTCATTATGTCCGATAGCCTCTTACTCAGGCTGTGTTCCGAGTCTTGCGTGCTCTGAGTTGCTGCTCGTTGATTACGATGCTCGATCCATTGGTCGTGATTCCGATATCTATTGCGATCCCAAACTGGTATTGTGGGATATGGGGACTTCTCCAGCTCCAGTATATTTCCTGGAGACGTGGTTCCTGTCGATGAACTAGAGGATGGGTTTCCAAATGTTCGCTTTGTATCGGATGCGTAGAATCTTGGAGGCCGGCCTCGACAAGCTGGGTTTATTTGACTACGTCGAGGAGGCATCGCTTGATCGTCAATCAGACTCTGTTGGTTCTCCTTTAGTTCTCTTGTTTCCGAGAAGGGCATTGGAGGGAGTGATAAATAGTCACTTTCCATTGCTCCAACTGGCGATACTGGTGTTGGCCATTGATTTGACTGGTTAGGATTATATATATCACCAAGGCGCCGCGTTTCGAGTGAGACTGCTTTCCCCCGAGCTCTATTCGGGAGATTGAGTGGCGGCGGAACAAGGTTACCATTTGCTAGGCTTTCATAGCTATATTGTTCTTGGGGATTGGTTCTAGATCCATATTCATACTCGTATCTTTCGCGTTCAAGAGCAAGTAATTCCTGCAATAGGATTTCGTTTGCATCCAGTGTCATTTTCCACTCTTCTTTACGGCTGTTAACTTGTTGCTCAGCTGAAGTTTGATAGTAATTTCGAGGTTGAAGTGCAGTCATGTTTCGCATTGGCTTCTGCAGAACTGTATCTTGTAAATAGGAAAAGCTCGACTCGGGTGAAGACTCCAAGTCCCAGTTAATCGACGACGTGCCATATTGGTCATAAGTCTGCTCTTCTCCATTTTGACTATATTTGCTTCCTGAACTCGTCGAAGAAATAGGGGATCTGTGTTGTTGTCTATCCAATACGCTCAGATTAGGAGTAGAGCCGAACGCAAGATCAGATCCAGTGAGTTGCCGTACCTTCGTATGATTACGCCCAATATCCTGTGGTTTGGCCAAAGAATTTGGTGCTAATGAATTTGTGGGATAATTGAAAGATGCTTTTGAAGATGTCTCTATAGATGACGATTTCACTGTTAACTCCCGCTTAATAATAACATCCCATGGACTTGTACTTTCAACTGGGGTTGTCTCGGCATTTGAAGCATCTAGAACGTCATTTTGGGAAGCTGGGCGTGGAGAGATGCTCCCAGGGTCGAAATCAGTCTCAACCGTAGGTAAAACGTCAAAAGAGTGGTTTTGATGCTGCAACCACGGCCGATAAGGTTGGAGATGCGTTGCCATGATGTATAACAAACATAAACCGCCAAGAAAAGTTCTTAAAGGTAGCGATGAATAAATAACTAGAGAGGTTGACTTTGATTAACAGATTAATCCAGAAATGGAGCAAAAGAACAAAGGCGCAAGAGAGCTGACCAAGAAGATCCGTTGCCATGCTCTTGGGTCAGGAGATTGGAGCGGCCGTCCCTTTGTCACTAGATGAAGTCGTCATTCCAAATGACTTCATGCTAGAGCGAACAAAGAAATCCTAATCGGGCCTTCCTCCTGTTATTCGCCGCTTGAGAACAGAAAACCGAAAAGGGATGGAGTCCTCTATGGCAGATGCCGATGTAACGACCAAGTGGTGCCTCAATCGAGAATGTAAACTGATTGAAATTTTGAAAGCTTGAAGTCTCCTTGCTATTAAATTAATAGCCCATCAAGGAAGGCACAGAATATTTATAAGGCATGGTATAGTTGAGCATGTAAAGATTGATAGAAAACTTACCTTCGAGTACTCCAGCTCTCCCTTTTATTTACTTCCTTTCATGCTAAGCCGATTGTGTGTAATTATAAATAAAATGTAGCTTCTCGTGACAAATAATGTGAGCCCTAGACCGCATCGGCCGGAAAGTGAATAAAGTACCTAGATGAGTGAATATTTGAGTATCTTAAAAAGCTGAGTGCAAACAGCAATCGCCAATCATTTTAATTCCTTTGTTTACCTCGTAAGCGAAGCGAATTCTCCATCATGAGTAGGAGACTAGGTCTCTTCGCTGGTGAAGTAACTCAGCACATCGCGAGACGAGTTTATGAGTTGACTGTCAATGTGATGGAGAAAGAGTCCGAGGATTTTTCTTCTTCAATATCTACAACTTTTCACGAAGGAAAATTTCTACTATAATGCAAAGTTCTTATCATTGCACTCATGAGAATATATTATCCTAATAAGACTTTAGGGAGTGTGTTGTAATCTTAATCGCAACCAAATAAGGGGTATCTTCCTGAACAAAGAAATAACATCACATAACAACGCATTTACCGTTCTTTTCCTTTTTGCCTGTTTCTTGGCCATAGCGCTTCACTAGAACAGATTCTCGCGTAACATCGGTCCAGCCAGCATTATTTGCTCCAATCCCAAGTTTATCTTGTTTGGGATCTTTTCGCATTGTAGCTCGCCAGCCTCGCTTTTTCGCATCCTTAATATTCTTAGCTGCACCCCTTTCCGCCCGACTTGGTGCTCTGCCCATCATCATTGCCTTTTGTACAAGATAAGGTGAATGCTCCCCAGTTGACGATGATTGGCTATGTATAGTCTCAAGGCGAGGCATAGGTGGGCGGAGATTTGGTGAGTTATGGTGACCGCGTGAATCTCGGCGGGAAGGTGATGTCGGGTTGAGAGGTGTAGACGGAGGATAGAGTTGATTCGATGTCCGCGAAGGAGAAGAATTGTTTGCACGAACAGCTCCGCGGAGTGGGGTAGAGCTAAAGCCTTGCTCCTGTGGAATATGACGTGGGGGTGTGCTTGGCTGAGAGGTTTGTGATCCCCAGGATGTATTGCGGATATGCGTCTGGGATGGAGGGCGGGACTGTAGGTTGGTGTTTCCAGAATAGCGTCTAGGGTCTGTAGCACTGGAAGGACGACCTTTGCGGCTGTTTAGACGGGCAAGTTGATCTGGACTAGGCATTACAAGACCTTGTGACATTGAATTATTATTGGTGGATGTTGAAGCTGGAGCTGTGCCACTCCTCCAAATCGGCAATGGCTGGTCCTGCATCTCCTCGAAGGTAGATCTGGTTATCGGTGCAGTCTCGCTGCGTCTTGATAGTTGGTTTAAAGGTTGTGATTCAATGATTTCGCGCTGGTCTTGAGGGACTGGGGTCGGCGGAGGTAACTCAGTGAGATGATGGGAATCGTTCGGTCGCTCTGGGACGGCTTTGTATAAGCTTAATGTGCTCTCAGGTCGTTCATCTTGGTTTTCAGGCCTCAGCTGACCACGTGGCGACGGCGCGACGTCCGGCTCTGGTTGGAAAGGGGTCTCAACCTCAGTCTCAGGTGTGGTTTCCCATTCTTGTACTCTTCCATTAGTGTCATCAATAGCCTGAAGAGGTTGTGGAATTGGAGGAGCTGGCTGTTGCAAGGTAGCTAGCATGGTAGGTTTTGGTGAATCAGATGCTGTTGATGTGTTGCTTGCAGCCACTGGTACGGGCCTTCTTGGGATTCGGTGGATTGGACGCGAAGAGGGCTGTGGTGAGTCAGGCGGCGAAACGTCATAGAGATCATCAAAATCTGGCGACATAGGAATAGTGACTGGGCGCGGGCTTTCGGTTTCGATAGATACGCGATCTGCCATAAAATTAGGAGAATCGGACCGGGCGCGTTGAAATGGGAACCGTTCTCTCCGAGATTCAGCAGTGCTAGTAGAGGCAATAGTCCGGGAACGGTGCAAAGTATTTGAATCTAACACTGGAAAGTCTACGCTTGGTGCACGTTGAGTATTGGCACGTTGAAGGGTCGCAGCAGCAGCCTCTGCTAGAAGTGATCGTTGGATATGTTCTGGCAATGGTGGAACGGCATCCTTTGTGTACGGAGGTGGCGGAGGAACCCAGTTGTCAGCGTCACTTTCATGAGGATGTTCTTCACGCCCATCTGCACGTCGATATTCTATGCGATCTCCTGCAGCGGTTCTCGGATTGAGCCTTCGATTGACTGCAGCAGCGGTAGCCGCACGACGAAGTGTTGCACCCGACCGAGGGCTCGTCTGAGAATATGGAGCGTCAAAAACATCTTGCTCATCGATAGAAATGGACTCTGAATGTTCCGTCGAGGTAGTCATTTGACTCACTCGTCTCCTTATTGGAGAGCGAGGCACAAATGGTTCTGATTGTTCTCGGGTAGTAGGCGATGGTAGTCCTTCAGGTCGCGGAATACGAGCTACTGTGGTCGCTGATCGAGCTACATGGCTACGATTTCCTCGTCTCTGAGCAACAGTCCTCCGTCTGACAATGGCAACCTCAGTGTCTAGGTCTCGATGCTCCTCTTCCAAGACTTCTGGATCATTCATGCCAACCTCGATAGTAATTTGTTTCTTACGTCCATCGTAGGGGGAATAGCTGAAATCAAGAATCGAAATCCGACCGCCATCCACAGGGGCTACCCCTTCCTCCTCAGCAGACGGCGGTTGACCGCCAACGCCGGGTGCTACAGCAACAAGCCTCTCTCCGCTCTCTGCATTCGATAGTGAGCCGACCCAAGTCATCGCACTGACGCGATCAAGTGAGCCGATCCTTTTTCCCTCGACAAACGTGTTTCGAAATTTGTCACAAAGAACCTGCCATTGCGGGATTCTTAGCGAACTCTCACGGGTTCTATTGACAGAACGCAGCGATGGGCTACTATTTCGGTGACCAAGCTGGTTAGGAGGAGTTTCCACTTCACTTTCCGTGTTACTGTAAGTACCTTCCCTAAGAACTGGGAGAGCTTCAAGATCTTCGGGAATCCCGTAAACCCAGATAGAGCCTTGAAACCCCGAGGCAACAAGATCGCCTGATAAGTTAGCTGCTGGTAACGTGCTTGGGAGAAGCTTGGAAGCAGAAGAATCTGCAATTGGTCCAGTGAAATATGTAGTTCCATTTCGCAAATCATCAATACGCACGGCGCGAAATGTTTCAAATACTCGGTCGTAGGTGAACGTCCAACTTGCTTCTTCTTCTGCTGTACTCGGTAATAATACTGCATGACTGCAATCTCGACTCCCATTCGGAAAAAGTATTGAGGTTGTCCATAGGGCACTGATGCTATCTTCGGGAAGGCTACCGCCCGGATCATAATAAGGTGCCGTCAGAACAACAGTGCTTGGGCTCTTTGATTGTATGGTTGTCCCTAAAAGCTGAGTTCCGTCTTGGGAAAACGATAATGAGTCTACAGCATAACACTTGACTGCTCGTCTGTCTGTGCTAATATTAGTTGGATCTAATGATGAGACTTCGACTCCAGAGTCGTACGCAGCGGCTAAAACCGCCCCATTTGGTGACAAGGCAATAGTGCGTGGGCTATGATCCAGTGCTACAGCTCGGATATGTTTGGGGGGATGTTCTGTCATGTCATATAGATCAACTTGAAGATCCGTCGAAAGCACGGCGAGAAGGCATCCGTCATCTGTAATCGTGGCAGAAGCAGGCCTTCGCAATATCTTTAATTCCCTCCTCACCACTATCTCGCGGCCTGTAACATCCAAGACGTGAATCCTAGAAGAACTATATGCCAAAACATAATGACCTAGGGGAGAAATGCTGAAATGAAACGCTTCGCCGCCTGGTGCGGATGAGGAGCTGATCGAGGTGGAAACTAGACTGATCACTGTCTCTTGGGGCCGCAAATAAGCCTCGAATAAATTCCTCTTTATCTCCTTCACGAACAACCGTCGTAGTCGTGGTAGACTATTCTCGTCCTCTGGGATTGGGATGGAATGATGAGCTGCGGAATACGAGGGGCATCGTGAGAGATGGTGAGCATAGAGATATGCTTGTTGTGACACCTCTCGCCATTTTCGATTTAAGATGATGAGGGATGCGAAGGCATTGCAGTTCGCAAGGAGTAGTATTCTGGAGTTCAATTTCAGTTCCTGAAGGGTCAGCCTTGCTGGATCTTTGTAACTCACTGCTCAATGATTTCATCCGGAAGTCTGTTGAAGGCAATCCTTGCTTTCTTTTGATCCGTAAACCTATCTCTCCCATTCCGAGGCATCGGTATCGATGGAAGAGACATATTTGTGGTTTAGCTGCTGGTTGGTTTCAACATTTGCGGCTGGAAGTTGCTGAGTTTACGAAAAGCGGATACAGGAACGATAGGCGGCTCTGTATAATGAAACACAATGCGCAAGAAGAGAATCAAGCAGATATTCAATTCAGGAGGTCATGTTCTAGGTGAAATGGGTCGTCAAAACAACAAATGCGGCGAGGGCGGTCCTTCGTATTCGATTGCGCTCGTCACTCTCCCTTCTCGAAAGCCGCTAGAAGCCTATCCCCCGGTCCTAGAGATTGTTTGTAAAAGCTTGTCCATTGATTTAGAAGACTTGAATCGTAGACCTGTGTTGACAGCGTGGTGCAGGCAATTGAATCGACGCTCGGAAGAAGAATCTGGGAGAGAGAAGATTTACTACTGATCTCTGCTGTGAAACATGCATCTTTATCGCCGCCTACAGCACGAAATCGAGGCACAGATCTATAAAAAGACATACTCTGCGGTGGCGTTCGCAGGGCAATCTTCAAAGCACTTATTCCTTCAATAGAAGGATGCATATTTAATTCTACTTAAAGGCTAGTGGTATATATAATACATTTAGAGCTATGGTGTGCCATACCGAGCCTGCTTGGAACTCGTGGGAGCCGGTGCTCTGAAGTCAGCCACAATAGCGGGGAAGAAACACTAAATTTTCTCATGCTATAAACCTAAGCTATATCTCCAAAGACGAAAGTACTTAGGAGGAGGGATAAATGCATCTACTCCTAGGTGGACATCAAGCAGCTTGCAGCTCCAAGTCAAGTCCATCAATTCGATCTCGGCTGCTTTGTCAGAATCGCGCTAGAAGCAGGTTCCGCGACATCTGCAAAACCAAGCGCTCTTTCATGAGCATCCCACCTTCTTTGCCTCATCCTTTTCATCCACCATGCCCTTTACTGACCTCGAATATGAGGAACTGGTCAAAACTTTAATAGATAATTTCAACATCCTCGCTGACGAGGTTCAACTCCTGAGTGACCGAAAAACGATACTGGAGCACAAGCTTCGATTCGCTCATGAACAAGTAAGGAAATGGACCATTTCTGTTCTTATAGTCTTGCAGGCAACTTGCCATCCATTTGAATTTTAATGATGAGAAAACTTAGCTCTAGACCATAGCCGCTACTCTGCAGCAAAGACTGACAACTACCATGTATCCTGATTTTTCAACACTCACATATTTCCATCCTCTCTGACCTCTTATCCAGAATGGACTTGCTAACAGCATCTTTTAATAGTATCAGCAATTAGCAGACAAGTATGCTTCAGGGGATTCAGAAATCTCGAATATACTTGCAAAACTACACCTGCCACCAGATTTACAAGTTTCTTCGGATCGAATCGGCTTCGTCCCCCTGCCTCTACGAAAGCAAACTAGCCCGAAGCTACAAACCGCAGTTGTGATTAGGGACGGACGAAGAATATCTCAACGGCTCACGGAGTTGACAGGCAAGTCGACCGGATCTACGGGTTCTGGTAGAAGTATATCCGGATCGCGGAGCAACCTAAGCTACTCTGCTCGTCGAACCTCGCTATCGACTGTCTTGGAACAAGACTTTACAGTTCCCGGGAAAAAAGGATCGTTACTCTGCCCATTCTCGCGACCGAATATTGAAACAAGCCCAAAGATGGATGCCCCAGAATCACAGGCTTCTGGCACTTTGGACTCAGAACGGCCGCTAACGCCTTCCGATATAAAAGATCTAACACCACACAAATCATCTGATCCTATCTGTGCAGCTATGTATGCTGAAACAATGTCGTCAGCAACCCCCTCAGCAACTGGATCCGCGGCGAAGTGTCCAATCCGATTCCTTGATCAACATTCTCCCGAAGAAGTAGCTCGCTATTTTGAAACGCATAAACATGAAATTCCGCGAAGCCATGAGGTGTGTGTCAAGCGGTATCAGAGGAATGAAGAAGACATCAGGAAGTTGGATGCAAAATATGGCAATTTAGTGAGTATGATTCAAGGTTTGGGCCAAAAGCACCAGCCTATGCTGCCAGCAAAGCAAGAGGAAGATGTTTTAGAAGAAGAAGAACGGGATGTAGAGCACGTTTCTAATGAGCGAGTGGAGAGCTGGGCCCAGAACGTTAGTGCTGATGGGATTGGGCAGGATGAAGAACACGTCCTTGAAGATGAAGAAGACAGGGAGTCACGTTTTGATAGGCCTTTGAAGGAAATACGTGTTGGAGAGTCGCCTAGTCGACCATGGGGCATCTCTGTTCCGATTCTGGAACCTCCTGAAGGACAACGACCTGATTCCCCGCCTCCTGCGCCAGTCTCTTCTGAGAGCCTAGTTAAGCCTTCTGGAGGTGGATGTCCATTTGACCACGCCGTGCAGACAGAGAAGGGTGAACAACCAATCGTTGTCCCTGTTCAAGAGCGGCCCGTTGGAAAATGCCTGTTTGGCCTTGGAGAAGAAAAGCCCATCGCAGCTCCGACACTAGAACTAGGAGGATCTATGTACGTTCAAGCACAATCCAAGAGCGAGAGGGAATTTACTTCAAATACTCCATTAGCTCCAGCCACCGCAAGCCAACCGGTCTTTATCAATCCTACTGCAGGACTAAGAGATAATATGCCTCATATGGTTTTCAATGGTCCAGTATTCATTGGCTATCCTATGGACCAGGCTGTCACCTTCATGCAGCAATACAAGGGGATCTGATGAATAATGAAAGAGCATTGTTAAATTCATAGAAGTTTGAAAACAACTTTTTAGCGTTAGCGTTGGTGCTTAGGAGTATTCTGGGATTTAGTTTATTCCTGCTTAGGCAGTACTTTTCAGAGTCCAAGAAAGTTATACTTGAACGACATGGAGATTATCAGGTCTCGTCTTAAAATCATATTTCTGAAACATGTTTATACTGCTCTATGACATCTTAATCCATGCCAACAAACGCCGAAATCCTTAGAATTTGCTCCAAGCCCATAATAACCCACTCATATTGAAATTACACGTATGAACAAATCTCACTATCTAGATAGTCCCTTTCCTTTTTGCCTGCCTCACTGCGGGGTCATCGTCACTTATATCACCTCTAGCAAACACATCATCATCGTCCGTGAATTCATCTCTATAAGCCGGATCTCGATCTTCGATACGCTCTTCCGTATCCCATAAACTGATATCATCTTCATCCATCAGCGCGGCGGCATCCGTATCCTCGTTCGCAAGATCACTATAACTTCTACTTCGATTCGAAGCGGAAGTTGCTGTGCCCAGAGGATCGGCATTTCCTGCTTCAAGCTCCTCAAGCTCAAGCTGTTTGGCTCGGGCCATGGTACGTTGATAGATTATCCAGCCTACAGTTGCACCGAGCAAGGAACCGACAATGATGGAGGTATAATTTATGAATTTTGTCGTAGAGTCAAGGCCGTGACCTTCTTCGCCGCTTTTGGCTAACTTGGCAAGCCGTGAGCCGATAAAAACGTGGATTAGGAGTTTTGGAGTTGCGAGTGCAGTCGCGAGAGCAAACGAGAGAGGGTGAACAGTAGGGAATGTTGACATGGCGGCGTTTGAAAGCGAATATGGGAGCGGACAGAATCTGATCATGCAGAGAATCTTAAGGCCATCGTGTTTGAGGGTTAGAGCTAACGCTTCAAACCTCTTGTCGTTCCCAACCAAGCGATGGACATAACCTGAGAGAACTGTTCGAGAGGCAACAAAAGAACCAAGAGATCCTAATACAGTCGCAGTACTAACAATAAACCAACCGTTTGGGAATCCATAAATAAATCCCGAAATAGTGACACAAGTGCTATATCCTATCAGAGGTGGAAAAGCTGCGATGAAAGTTATAACCCATAAAACTATCCAGCGTCCCTTGACCTTGCGCCATTCCTCTGCATATGGGCGGATAAAGCCAAATAATTCATCACTGTAGATGAGAAAGAGAATAAGTCCAACATTGACGACAATCGCAATAACAACGGCTAGAATACGCTGCCACCATGGGAGAGCTACGAAAGTCTTGACAATCTTCCGTCGTGCTTTATTTGCCGCAGAGAAGACTTGCGCCTTGTAGGAGGCAGTGCGACCTGCGAGGGAGTATGGAGAGACTTGCTGTACTCTTCTCGACGAGCCAGAGATTCGACGAGACCATGGAGGTCTAGTAGAATTCCTTTCCGGAGAAGGAGAATCTATGGGTGATATAGGGAGAGCGAGAGCCTTGGCTGTTGAACTATAGTCTGCAGGCATGGTGGGGATAGAGGGTGGAGAGAGATGATGAAGTGATCCGGATGTAGTTGGAATTCAAGAACAGCGGCCGATGATTAACAGTGTTCCAGTGAGTATCTGTATTCAATGTATCTCTGCAGATTCATGGACACCACTGAAGGTGCAATGCGGAGCAACGAGGCTCAGATGTCGTTTGACAGTTGGTGCTAACGCTGAAACGCTTTGCCAATTCCAAATGTAGGAAGTCGAAGCCAGTGAGGAGAGAAAGACGGCGCAAGATTACACGAAAGATGACGGGGATCTTGTTGATATCAGCTTGTCTATCGAGTTGAAGCGTTGCGTAAAATTCCCTTCCAAAGTCCAGGTGGGTTTGAGAGAGCAAACTGAGCGCGGGATTGAAAGATGACGTTAATGGGTGGGGTTCACGTGACTAGAGCCTAAGTCGATGTGGAAAAGACGGAAAAAGTTGGCGTGTTTGTGGATTGATAGGTACAGGAAACTGACATGAGGATATAAGCCGACGTCAAGCTGAGCAATTCGCCTCGAGATATCAGCTTCTTTGTCGAGAGTTTAACTTTCATTCCATTCATGCAGCAGAACGAGGTACCACCAATAACTACTTGGGATCGACGACCTCCTAGCGCCTTTCCGCCCCAGGATGCGTTCAGCCAGCCTCACCTAATCCAGACCAACGTACCCAAACTCGCCAGTTGAGCGCTTTTTCACTCTCTTTCTTCATGTTTTCGTAGTTCGAGTCGACATGTAAGAGCTTGGTGCCTCTCGTTGTCGCCCTGCTCTCGTTCCTTCCACATTGCGCCATTTGCTTATTTCTTTTCAGCGGCTCCTTCCTCAGCCCTCCCAGCTCATTGGCGAAGAACGCCTTGCTCACCCTACATCTAAAGAAGCACCGCTTCGAGCCTTCTCAGCTACCATCGCTCGATACATACTCCCTCTTCGACTCTCCTCCTCTTGATCTTCGGCCGAGTTCGCCAAAATGGTGTCTGACGAGACCTACGAGATATGCCTTCCATTGCTGCAAGACGAGAGCGTCGACGACGAGGAGAGGACTGACAAGCTGGAGGAGTTGGTGAAGAAGGAAACAAACCTATCTGGCTCTGCGCTTGAGAATCTAGTCCTCGACGTGTTATGGAGACATCGTGAATCTACGGTCAATCCAACGTCTCCCCCGCCATTGCGACATACTGTCTTGCGCCGACCCTCTCCAGCTCCCTGGCAGATTCCTCGAGGTGGCGCAGGGACTCCAATATCATCATCTCCACGTCTGGGGGTTAGCCCACTTGCTCCTCCGGGTTTTATACCTTCTTCCTTCAGTAGAGCCAAGTCAACTGCATCGCCCTTCACGTCGCCCCGCCCTTCGCCGAGACTTGCTTTTTCTAGTCCGGCGATCCCACATAGTCCAAGCTTAAATGCGTACGAGTTTCCTACCGATACTAGCCCAACTCAAGACATATATGGTGATTATGGGAGCGAGAATGTGGACTGGCTCGTCAATGATGACGGTGGTAGTAATGCCTCATCATCTGGTGGACATAGTGGCCTCAATGCGGCCGCAGCAGAATACATTCAACCCCAGCAGTCGGATATGAGTCCATATGATATGCTTCGTTCTATACTTGGCCCTTCGAAATCAGATGAAGAGATCGAGGCCGCTCTCGCCATGCATGGATATGACTTAAGTGCTACTATTATGGCCTTCATGGACAGCCAAACAGACCCTACCATTCAAGCTCAAGCCGCTGAAGCCAAGAATGCTATTCTAATTGGGAAGTCGATGAGTGCAGATGTACCACGCCCTATTACGCCTGCGGGCCAGCAACGCAGTGGAGTTGTATGCAGATTTTGGTTGTCTACCGGACAGTGTCTCCGAGCAGATTGTAGATTCAGTCACGATCTCAGTAACCATATCTGCAAGTGAGTATTGGTTTTCATCGATATATTCCTGGTTTGCTAATCAAGATAGATACTGGGTGATGGGCAACTGCCTCGCTGGCGATACTTGCATCTTCTCCCACGATCCCTCACATTTTATGAATCGTCTTGCACTGGATGAGAGTGGCACACCTCCCCTCCAAAGCGGCCCTCCCAATTTCCAATTTCAAGATTTTAATGCATTTCCTTCGTTGCAACCGTTGCAGGACCAGTGGCCGAGCTCGTATAATTCCTCTAGTACTTTTAGTAACTATCAAAGCTCCAGCTTTACCCCACCCCCAGGGTTTAAGGGCATGCAAGGTTATGTAAGTGACGGGTCCAGCCAAAGATCAAGACCTAGTAGCCGACATCAAGCACGCGATTCAGCTCCATCAGCGCCTGCTCTTGATGATACGGAAGCGTTTCCTTCACTTGGAGCAGTTGCTGGAAAAGGGGGTAAAAAGCATCATGGTAAACGGGGTGGGCATGGGCATGGACACAAGGAGAATATAACTCCAAGCTCACTTGCTGAAGTTGTCAAAATGTCTCCCTCCCCCGGACCAGGAGCAATGAGACAGGAGGTCAAGAAAATGGGCAGAAATGGTAGCTCTACAAGTATACGCAATGGAGAGAATAGTGCGGCAGCTCAGGCCATTCCCAGCCCTCAGCATGTTCCTTGGTTGGAAACTGGGGAGAAAGCCAATAAGGCATACCTCAAAGCCAGACAAGATGCTATCAAGCATGGTGGCTTGAGGAACAAATTTCTCCAAAGGTACTTCTCTCTTCCTTTATATCAGTGAAATTAAATGTTAACCCAATCAGTGCTGCTCAAGCATGGAACCGCAATGATGCACGCGCGGCTAAGGCCTTGAGCCTTCGGGGCCAGACAGAGAATGACAACATGCGTAAGGCTCATCGAGAGGCTGCTCGCCAGCTATACGAGGAACGCAACAAGAATAGCCCTTCAAACTCCGAACTTTATGTCGATCTCCATGGTCTCCATCCAGAAGAAGCTGTTGAATATCTTGAGAAGGTCCTCCTCGACAATCAGAAGGAGACTCGACCTGTCTATGCAATTACTGGAACTGGACATCATAGCAAAAATGGCAAAGACAAAGTAGGTAAAGCCATCCGAAACTTTCTTAACGAGTGGCGGTATGCGTATCGCGAGTTTTCTGTCCCCGGTGATCGTAACAATGTTGGCGGTATCTTGGGCATTGATGCTAGATCTTACGATAAAACGTTATCAAGAGAGGCCGCTAAAGCACCGACAACTGAGGCCGAGAAGGAAACGATAGATATTTTAAGCCAAGGACATGAGATTGGGCAGGGTAAAGTTAGATTGCTGGTTAGAGATCCACCAAAGGGACCGAATGGAAATCGGTGACATGGCTTAGACCATAGAAAGAAGAATAAATACTTAGCAAATAACCCCTTCCGCTGCTTTTACTACACTAATATGACACACATGGGTGACTATAATAAGATATCAAAGTTTTTCAATAGCAGCGTTGCTCTGATTGTCACGCTTTGAAGTATTTACTTGCTGCAAATTTATTTGATATGTAGAGAATGATTTTCCCAGCAATACCAAAGCAGGTAGGTATCATATCATCAGGCAAATTCACCAAGCTTAACTATTAGTGTTTTTTTCTCTGCAGCAGAACCGGCTACAATCTTCATTATCATTTAGAGCAGCGCAAATTGTCAAAACAATACTCGACGTCGGGATTCTCTTCGCCGTCAATTTTGTTTTTCCATCCATCAATAACACGTTTTAGCCTCAATAACACCTTCTCTTTCTCTATGGCATTCAATACCAGACCACTTCCTTGAGTACCCTGAGAAACATACACATCCTCCTTCTCCACCTCTGCGCAGATGTTTTTCAGATAAACCATGTCGACTGGTATCCGGAAAAGTAATTTATTTATCTGCTTTTCGTCCGGGATCCGCTCTAGAGGCAATCGCATGCTCTTGGCACGATTCATCTTCGGTGCTCCGGGCTTGAGGAGTAATTTTTGCCTTCGTATCAGGTAGCCACGTGGGTCGGTATCTGGCAGTGTTGTCTTGAAAACATTGGGAGTAGGTTCGCTTGCCTGGGAGGTTTGGTATCCTGCGTTTAGGGCTGCGATTGCAGCACTGTATCTGTTCTTATGCGGTGAAGACCGGGCCGGTGGCGGTGACGTAGCCGGTTCGAGTTCTTCGAGTCTCTCTGAAGCTTCTGTGTCTAGGCGGGCGGCGCGTAGCTGCTCACGGCGGCGACGAGTGGCTTCCTCCTTTCGATTCTCGAAATCCATTGCCCATGCAAGATCTGTGTTGTTGCATTCTCCAATAGAAGCAGATTTGCTTGGATGAACACCAAGAGCCAGTCTTGTTTGACGCATTCCGTTTTGGTAGGGCGGATCTGTTTCATTATGTAGCGGAGATGTAAATGGCTTATTGATATCCTCCCGCCTCTTACAGCCATTGAGGTGAAATGATGGGGTGAGAAGCTGTGAGGTTGTGACATTTCTCGCACTAACAAACTCGTTTCCTCTTGGTGGTAATGGTAAATTTTCTTCTGGTAGGAATAAGTCTTCGTCAGAGCTGGCTGTTGAGGGACGTCTATTGAAAGATGGCCCCGGACGTTGGGAACGCGAGAACCTTTCTCCTTGAGCTGATTCTCCTATCCTGGAACGGGATGAGCTTCCAATGCCAGTGCTTCCGATGCTTTGGGTTTGCAGACTTGAACTATCGAGATCGGAGAGTTCCATATTACTAACACGAACAGGATCGGATGACTGTTCTAGTGGTGGAAGAGTGTGCATTCCGCCGTTTTTAACTCCATTAGGCCTCTTTGGCCCGCTGGCCGACGAGTCTTGACTTGTCTCCTGAATAGGGGCAACTAATTTCGCAATTAACCAAGGATTCAAAGACCTCAAGGATTGGTTCTCTTCTGCAGTGTCTGGAGTTTGCCTGAGCATCCGGGCTCTAGGATGCACGTTTATTCTTAAGTCTGGCTCAACTACATCGCCGTAGCCTTCAGATATATCGGTCGCCCAGGTTTGCTTATGACTATCTATTAAAGGCGTAATACCCTTTTTTGGGCCAGTGGTAGTAATACTTTTCGCAGTACTAGAAAAGGTTTCATCAAATTGGTTATTATCCAATGGGCTTTTTTTTAAACCCTTTCCTGAGTCTAACGCTGGGGGTTTCCGCGCCAATAGAAGCTCAAAAGTGTCCACCTTGCTTGACAGGACTTGGACAGAAGATGGAGCGTCTGTTGACTTAGGTTCTCCATAAATGTCTTTGAATGCTTGCTCTATATTCTCAAGAACAAGATGCTCGTTGCAAAAAATTACGTCGTCTTTTGCTGGCTCAACATTGGGATCGTAACTTCCGATCGGGCAACTGATACTAAGTCTAAGGAACGGGTTTTTGACTTTCTCCGAAGACTCTAACAAAGAGTTTCTAACATATCGTTTGAAGATGCTGATGATTTTCTTCATAGTTCCTTTATCATGCGAAACAGGTCGTCCATCAATTGAAATATATTGTCCATGTGAGATTTTGGCTAAGTCACCATCGGGCCGCGGTAAGAACATATCAACAGCAAACTTGTTGTTTCGATTTTCCGCATCGGCACTTTGATCAGTAGTATAAGTATGGGGCCGGTTAACAACGTCCGGAAATGAGAAACAACTTTGTATGCACTGAGTTGCTGCATCTCTCCCGATGACGAGAGAAACCGCTTCCTTAATTCTATCATTTGAACGAGGGGCAAATGACCAAGATCCTTTGGCCCCTTTCGCTATTCTCAGATTAAATCTGACATATGGCCGTGCCAATGCGTATGATTGCAGGAGTTCCTTAGCCTTTGCCAATGTCTTGGGTGCCTCTTTCAGTGCCGTTTGATGTCTAACGGGTACATTTGATAAGAAATTTGTGATAGAAATAGTAGTTCCGAGTGGATGTGATGTATGCATGTGACTCTCAACACCACCAAGTAACTTCAACTTGACAGAAGTTGCAACCGTCTCTCCTTCGGTTTTAGTCGTTACTGCGACTTGACTTAGTTGAACAGCACTGAAAAGAGCTTCCCCCCGGAATCCAAGGCTGGTACCACCGATGCTGGTGAGCTTGTCGAACGATCTCAATTTGCTCGTGTGACCTCGTTTTCCAAGGGCATCGAGGTCCTCCAATTGGATTCCATGGCCATTATCTCTGACCTCGATTTTATCAACAGTATTAGAAGAAATAAGAATATCGATATGTGTCGCCTTAGCATCAATAGCATTGTCGATAAGTTCCTTGATAAGAGAAGTAGGAGTTGTTAGGACTTGGGTAGAGCCTAATAGACGAATAGTAGCTTCGGGAAGAGCTGTTATTGCCATTTTGAAACTATCAATACATGAAATGAATTGATACAGTAGATAAATTGGGGTTTCCGATCTGACTCTTCAAGGCGGACCACTTGGATGCTTAGATCTCGTCATTGTTGATGTCGGTTGGAAGCGTGTTTCTCAGCCTCGTCCACGAGGCTTTTGCGGCTATGGGTTCTCAGAACCACCGTAGTAAATTTGCCCGCATTTCGAGTCATAGCAGACCCAAGTAGCAGTGATTCATATACTCTTTCATTGCATGACAGACAATCTGGGACACTCAATTATCTAGGTAGACGCCAACACGACGTCTAAATACATTTCCAGAGCACTCTGGGTGCGCAGGCCGCCCTACAGATTTACTTTCAGACATACGCGTGCCAAAATGGCTACCAACGCAGCTTCTTATAACCCAAGTAAGGACATTCCCAATTGTCCTTCTGTAGTTTGTCCTACTAACTTTAACTTCTTGAAGTTGGTGAGGAAACCGGTCCGGTATCTGGAAATCCCCCTCCTGTCTCCATCGAAACAAAAGCAGCCTTGACAAGCTCAACGAAATCTGATCCCTTAGGGTCTCATGCTGGTGGGCAAGATGCAGGCAGCAAGATTGGAACCGTGCAGGTTGCAGAAGGAGAAATTAAAGTGAAGAGTGAGAAAGAATGTATGATTCATCCCAAAACTTGATATTCATAAGCTTTAATTGGGTTCAGAGCACCGTTAACAGTTTCCTGTAGTGGAAAAGGAACGCAAGAAGGCTGAGAAGCAAGCTAAATTCGATCAAAAGAAGGCAAAAGCTGCAACAACGGCTCCTGCTGCAACCAGCAAGAATAAGGAGAAGAAGGCCAAGGCGGAAAAGAAAGCTGAAGAAGAAATCCTCCCACCATATATTGAGGAGACCCCCTTTGGAGAGAAGAAGAGTATGTTTCCCTAGGCTTCATGCTGAGGAATGATGCTGATTGGATTAGTCATAAAGTCCTTTGATGATCCTCAATACAAAGCGTACAATCCCACCGCTGTCGAGTCTGCGTGGTATGCCTGGTGGGAGAAGGAGGGTTTCTTCAAGCCTGAGTTTACTGCAGATGGCAAAGTCAAGTCAGCAGGCTCTTTTGTTATCGTAGAGCCACCGCCAAATGTTACTGGAAACCTTCATATGGGTCATGCTTTGGGCAACGCTTTACAAGATGTGATGATTAGGTGGAATCGTATGCATGGGAAAACTACTCTTTGGCTTCCTGGTTGTGACCATGCAGGTATTTCTACACAAAACGTCGTGGAAAACATGCTATGGCGCCGAGAAAAGAAGACTCGCCATGATTTAGGCAGACCGAAATTTGTGGAGACTGTGTGGGACTGGAAGCATGAGTACCATCAAAAAATTAACAATGTTCAGCGAAGGATGGGTGGCTCCTTTGACTGGACTCGAGAGGCCTTTACAATGAACGAAAACTTTACTGCGGCCGTTACAGAGACTTTTGTCACTCTCCATGAAGAAGGCATCATTTACCGTGGGAATCGACTTGTAAATTGGTGCACGAAGCTCAACACCTCGTTATCAAATCTAGAGGTTGACAACAAGGAGTTAACTGGACGAACTCTGTTGGATGTACCTGGGTATGACAAAAAGGTAGAGTTTGGTGTAATCGTACACTTCAAGTACCCCATCGAAGGCACCAATGAGCACATCGAAGTCGCAACTACTCGTATCGAAACGATGCTTGGAGATACGGCCATTGCAGTACATCCTGACGACGAGCGCTACAAGCATCTTGTCGGCAAGAACGCTGCTCATCCTTTCATTCCTAACAGAAAGATTCCTATCATTACTGATGACTACGTTGAAAAGGATTTTGGGTCTGGTGCTGTCAAAATCACGCCAGCCCACGACCCAAATGATTTCGCGATGGGCGAGCGTCATAAGCTTGAGTTTATTAATATCTTGACTGATGACGGCAAGATGAACGCCAATGCTGGGCCCTATGCTGGACAGAAGCGGTTTGATGTTCGATATACAATCCAAGACGATCTTAAGAAACTAGGATTGTACGTCGATAAAAAAGATAATCCTATGACTGTACCACTTTGCGAGAAGTCTAAGGATATTATCGAGCCACTTATGAAGCCGCAATGGTGGATGAAGATGAAGGATATGGCCGCTGCGGCTTTAGGCGTCGTAAAGTCAGGAGAAATCAAAATTCTTCCAGAAACTGCAGAAAAGAACTATGTTAGGTGGATGGAGAATGTCAATGATTGGTGTCTCTCAAGACAGCTGTGGTGGGGTCATCAAGCACCGATGTATTTTGCCCAGATTTATGGAGAGGAGCATGACGAAGCTGATAATAAACTCTGGTTTGCTGGACGCACCGAAGAAGAAGCCTATGGGAAGGCTAAGAAAGCATTACTTGGAAAGAACTTTACACTAAAGAGAGATGAAGACGTCTTGGATACCTGGTTCTCATCAGGGCTTTGGCCTTTTGCTACCTTGGGTTGGCCGAAGAAAACTCATGATTTAGAGACTCTGTTTCCAACTAGTGTTTTAGAGACAGGTTGGGATATCCTCTTCTTCTGGATCGCTCGCATGGTCATGTTCAGTCTGAAACTGACTGGCAAGGTACCCTTTACAGAGGTGTACTGTCACTCGCTGATTCGCGATTCTGAGGGACGGAAGATGTCTAAGTCTCTTGGAAACGTCATTGATCCGCAAGATGTGATTGAGGGCATCCTGTTGGAAAATCTTCACAAGAAGCTTCTAGCAGGCAACTTGAACCCTGCAGAAGTTGAAAAAGCCACAAAGTACCAGAAAACAGCTTTCCCCGACGGGATTCCGCAATGTGGTACAGATGCACTTCGGTTTGCCTTGATATCATATACTACAGGTGGAGGTGACATCGCTTTTGACGTGAGAGTCATTTACGGATACCGAAAATTCTGCAATAAGATTTATCAAGCAACAAAGTATGTGCTTGGGAAGCTCGATGCAGACTTCGTTCCTCGAAAGACTGCTAAGCTCACTGGCAAGGAATCTCTCCCCGAGCGCTGGATTTTACATAAATTGACAATTGCTGCAAAAGAAGTCAATCAAGCACTAGCTGACCGCGAGTTTATGAAATCGACTTCTATCATCTACCAATATTGGTATAATCATCTGTGCGACGTCTATATCGAAAACTCGAAAGCCATTCTTCAAGATGGAACACCGGAAGAGAAACGATCGGCGATAGACACTTTATATACTGCTCTGGAAGGGGCTCTCACAATGATTCATCCTTACATGCCTTTCTTGACAGAAGAGTTATGGCAACGTCTACCCCGCCGTCCAGAGGACAATAATCCCTCCATTGTTCTTGCGCAATATCCTGTGTACGATGTCTCTATGGATGATCCTGCCTCAGAAGAAGCGTATGAACTCGTTCTCGGCATCTCAAAAGGTATTCGTTCTTTGATGGCTGAATATTCACTCAAAGATGAAGGAAAAGGTTAGATTTCAAGAAACGTATTAAGATAATAACACTAACTTCGATCCCAGTTTTCGTCCAAGCACACAACACTACTTCCCTTTCTACCATCACTGCCCAAGCCCAAGCCATCAAGTCTCTCTCTGGCAAATTCGTTTCTTCTCTCTCCACCCTCCCTCCCTCCTCCCAACGCCCGTCCGGCTGCGTAGTATTCTCCGTCTCTTCCTCAGCCGCAGTCTTTCTTCATGTTAAAGGTCGTGTTGACATCGACGGCGAGATCGCTAAAGCCAACAAGAAGCTTGAGAAAGCTACCCAGGGCATCGACAGGCAGAATAAGATCCTTAACGACGAGGGCTATAAAGAGAAGGTATCGAAAGAGTTGCAGGAGGTAGAGATGAAGAAGCTGAAGGATTTTGAAATGGAGAAGACTGCATTTGAAGAGACGATTAAGCAGTTTGAGGCGTTGAAGTTGGAATAGGTAGCTCGCGGCGGTGGGTCTTGTGATAGGCTGCTTGCCTGATATTTGCGGGTCATCATTGTGAGCATGATGTTGTGAATCTTGTTTGTAGTAAACGCTTAGGAATCTCAAATAGTTATTAGCCACCTGCAATCATAACTTCGTGCTCACCCGCCATGTGCGATTCTCTACAAAGTCAATTTATAAATCTTTACTTTTACTTGAGAGAAGGCCGGTCGGCAAAGCCTCAGAGGGGTGGAGAGGGAGGAGGCTCTGTCATCATACATTAAGCGAGCTCACGACACAAACAGCAAAACAGTCTATAGCACGGTAATACAGGACTCTAGTTCATTGATCGATTCATTAAAAAGAGTAATCCACTTAAATGCAGTGTTCAGAATCACTTTTTCTGCCCTACTGCTGCTGTGAGGAAAGCACAGCGCAATGAAATGCTAAATCCATAACCCAGCCTAGCCCATGCCTCTACCCTAATGCAACGTTGCCGAGAATTCCATACCTAATGCTCCAGCAATCTCAGAGAACCTTGAACCACAACATTCTCCAAGATAGATCCGGGAGGAATATCGATTGTGCTGCCTTCCGTTGCTACGATGATGACGGTACCCTTGAGAGTGACGCCACGACCAAGGTTGACAGCCCCGGTGATAGTTAAATGATCTAGCTCAATGATCTTGGGAATGCTGCTGATACGCTTTTGGAAGTCAGAGACCTTCTTGAAGTCGGTACCGAGCTTGATGAGAGGAGCTGGGCCAAATCGCTTCTCGTCAATCTGAAGTTGGCCATGCTTCAAAGAGTACAGATCCGACTTGACGAGCATCAAGTCAGAGCAGGTCTTGACTGGCAAGAAACGTCTACGGGGAACATTGACACCATGTGCGTTGTTGAAGTGACGAATAGCAGCGCCAACGGCGGTCTCGAGTTGAACAATAGAGACGTCTGATTCACCCTTCTTGTCAGCCGGGATACTCTTGTTGTTGGGAATGATTTCCATCTCAAGCTCGTTGTTCTCTACGATTCTTTTGACGGCTTTCAGGTTCAACCAGATGTTGTTAGTGTTGAAGTACTTAAACTTCTTGATCGACTTGAATTCATTGACATGCTCCTTTGGCACCTGAGCGATTTCGAGAAGACGAACTGATCCCTCATAATCAATAATAGTACCACCCTTCACATCGGCCTTGGTCTTGTCCGTCAATTCCATGATATATTCAGACTTGCTCTCAACCATGTGTTGCAAGATTCGGAGATCAACAACAGCGCCCAAATTATCAACGTTGGAGAGGAAAAGGATTTCGACACCCTTCTCGATGAGCTTGTCGAGAATGCCAGAGTTGTAGAGAGACTCGAAAACATCACCATGTCCGGGAGGGTACCAATCAGAGATCTGAGAGTCGTATGACTTAGGTGCTGGGAGAAGAGAGTCCTTTAGGACTCTTGGGTATCTAGACTGGTTGAAGGTGAGGATATCGATATTGTGACCTTCATATTTCTTGATGATGTTTTGGGTATCATCGTCAGTGTTGAATGAGTTCATCAGGATGAATGGAACGTTGACATCATAAGTGCGGTTGAGGTACTCGATTTGTCGGACCGAGAGATCGAGGAAGGACATGCCATCACGGACCTCAATGACTGACTTGGGACCGACACAACCCATGGAGGTACCGAGACCGCCATTGAGCTTGAGCACAGCGAGCTTGTTCAAGAAGCTGACCGACTCGGAATTGGCGAGTTCACTGTAGTTGACAACTTGACCTGCTGCAGGTGGTGCAATGCGCTCCCAGTCACTACCGAATCATAAGCCAAGATCTATAGAGTTTTGTGATTTCATCCTTACAGTTGGTTTCCCTTCGCCTTGTCGTTCAAGTATCTTCGGAAAAGAGCGAAGAAGTTGTCCATTTCGGTCTCGAAGAGCTAACAGGTATTAGATGATAACGTTTATTGATGTCTCACGGAAGACGACGTACCTTCTTCTCCTCAGGGTCCGTAACAGTATCGGCGAGGTTGTTGAGCGCATTTCGCATTTGGCTTGCAGCTACGGAAGTAGAAGTGTTCTCGAAAGCCTTATCAGGACATGTTAGCGATGCAATTTCTTGCAAGGTTGGCTCTCGAGGAGCAGAATCAGGAGTGGCAGGCAGATCGGAATCCATGTTTTCCTGGCCAAGGGCAGGAGGGCAAGATGACAGTCTCAGCGCAGGTGTGGTAACCAAAGACAGTCCAGACATGTATGGAGCGAGAGCCAAGTCTGCAGGATCTGATCTGGCAAAGAAAGGGTGTTTGGTGATGTCTGGAAGGCTGTCTCTTCGAGAAGATGTGTAGACCAGATCCCCGCGATAACAACCAACTTTCACATTCAAGGTGTGGCCGAGTCCATCCCGAGAAGGAACTACTGGCAGACATGCGCCTGCCAGATACATCTCGGAGCACCATGGAGCTGGGTTGTCTGCCTCGTATCTTGGTGTAGATGGATCTGCGGATGCCATCTTTGTTCTTCGCGGCTTGTTGAGCTTTCATCACCGCCCCGCGCCCGTCGTCTTTATACTGGACACTTCCAGCATCGGGAAGACTTGCCACAGGTGAATCTCGCCTGCGACCTGCTTGTGAAGAAAACTCTGCCATTATTCACTGCTGATGGAACTCGGGCTTACCATGTGTGACTGAGTCTTGCCATGATGCTTGCGAGCGAACTCGGCGGCGGCATCTCCACTGCCTCCAAGGCCAGAAGCCTTGACGGCTCCCTTCAGGTGGGCTGGGAGGGCACTTTGTAGTTTGGATGCCATTGTGAAGGAAGAAGTATTCCAATTGCGTGGTGGGGTTGTTTGGGCAGGTCGGAGCAGGGTGGAGGAAAAGTCTCGAGAATCTGCGAGGGGAAAAGAAAGCTTCGTATTAGCCGACGTCCATCAGTCAACACCAGCTTCTGACGTAATTCCAATTGGGATGGATTTCTTGGGGCGGAGCTGCAAGGCGAGGTGTGGTGAGCTGACTTACCCAGAAGTGAGACGACGGTTCACAGACAGTGGAGGAATAAATCACAATAACATCCAAGAGGGAAGAAGGTTGAGGGGTGTGTTTATTTATGTCGTCTGAAATGATTGTCTCGAAGGTCGAAGAGGCTGGCGCAAGGCCGAAAATTGAGACTCTCTCAATAGGGAAGAATCCGCCATGGCTCCCCTGCCCCGTCTGCTGCACGACCCGCCGCATTTTCGTGAAAAGGACGCAGTCAGACACCCACCAAGGCCAGCCCGTTGGTCGCTGGGTGGTCCTGGTGGAGGGGGCCAAATAAATCGCTATCTTCATCGCCCAATTCTACGCCATATTTGTTGAGGTTGGGCAGGACTGGGGGATCTTCTCCAGGCTGCAAAGCGTCCATCGGTTCTTCTCTGCTGCTGCTGGAGCTCGGCAAGTGCCTCAAGGACGAGAACCAAAATGATCCCCGTTACGATTCGTGGGGCCGGTTGGTGCTGTTGTTGTTGTTGTTGTTGTTGTCGTCGTCGCTCCATGTTTTCTTTTCGCAAAAAGGGGGTGGTGGTGAATGGAGCCAAGGCCGACTCGTTGCAGGGCAAAGGTCCGCGAAGTTTAATCTCATACCCGAGACATCTCTCCCTTCCATCAAGGCACAAACCAATCTTTCAGCCGCAAGCCGCCAGCCGCTTTCCCAAATCGTCTCCACTACCAAGTAGTCACCTCAAAAACTATTGCCATTTCCTTTCCGGGCGCCGTCCGGTTGCCATGATGCCTTCCGCCACCGGCCCAGACAATGTATTATGCTTCCAAAAAAGTACAAGCCCACCAACATGTTATCCGACGCTCGATACTTGGCTCCTGTTCCGTGAGCGCCAACCGCACGCCACCGCTCTTTATCATTTTCTCCTGAGTCCTGCTTCGTGTGTTGACGGAGAAAAGGGAACGGAGCCGATCCTTTTGTTGAAAGCATCCAGCACCCATCATCTTAGACACGTGGGGGCAACAGTTGAGTATCTTCTTATATTGACGGTGGATATCATCCGCGATATTTCCCGCCTTGTGATTTCTTTGCATAGCGCCAAGGATCAATTTCATCTCCAAGAATAGCCCTCATGCTCAGGCTGACGGATGTGGTGAGAGAGGCAAAGCTGATCTTGATGTTTTACTCATGATTTAGCTCCGATATCAGGTTTGAAAGTCACGTGATCTGGATACTACAGTATCTTCATCTCAAGATCAAAAGAAGTGGGAGCGTTGTGCACTGGTGCTTTTTAAGATTTTCAAATATTTCAAACAATGAAAAAAAGAAAATGTCAATGTTGTGCGATGAATTTTGCAAAGTCGAATGAAAATACACCATGATCGTGTCGTCTCTCACCGTACTTTCAAATGCTGACCGCTGAGCCTCATATCTCCGCCCAGGGCATGTTCTGTTGCGTTTCGCAATTCTTGAACATGGGATTTTAGTGGAATGAGCATGAAGGGACAGACAGCTGCACTTCAAGCCAGCCTAGTGAGGAGGGTGGCTGGCAGCTATTGACATGCCTGGATCGATATCAGCTGGGAACCACGGTGACTTGAAAATAGAATTCGAAGCAGTGTCTCTGCCAGACCTACAGCACAGAGTGCGTGCTGACCTGGCCTGAGGAATAAGTTTTTCTGAGGATGAACTCTTCTGCATTTGCATAGGAAGTTGAAGGGTAGTCTCTGCTTGATTTCAGATACCGAGCTTCTCTGACGAGCAATGGCGGAGCCGCAGCGTCGCCAAAGAATCACTGTTGAGAATCGTCAACAGAAACCAAATTCGACGTGCTGAAGCCACATCGTTGGATCTGATATGCTGGGTTTCGCCAGGGCTGAGCCGTGCATTCTGATGGCGTACGTCGGTGGCTTGGATGCAATAAATTGCTCTTGCGGCTCGCTCCAAATACCCTTAATTGTTTCTAGCATAGTTGCCAAGAGGAACAACTGCCACTGAGCAGCCTAACATCATACGTGATCTTTGGGAACGACAAGCTTCTAGCAGTGTTTACTCGTCTCGAAGGAGAGTCTTGAGAATGGATGGAAAGTGAATCTGACATGTTAGAGTTTAACTTTTTGAAAGCCGTGTTGAAGTTCAAATTCCTTGGCACAATCATTAGCTTGGGACCGTGGCTCTTCCCACACGAATGGCTTACGAAACACATGATATTTGAGTAGAGAAAATTATCTCACATCAAGACAGCTCATTAATAGTAGGCCAATGGCCTGATCTCGTCGTGGCAATATTGACTTGGAGCTCTACTAATATTGAACACATCAAGTTTGTAGCTCTTGATAGAAGGTCGCTCTACCTTGTACGCTGTGCGTTTCTATCACCGAGCTACCATTCTTATACGCTCTTGATCCTTTCCCAGAATGCTGCGAAGATATCGCCGATGATTACCAAAGATAGAACACCGTAACTCACCACGAACAATCTCAACCGGTACGTTTAATGATGGAAGACAAACCAAACAATGCTCGACCTTGAGTTGGTGATTCTGGAGAGAACGAACAGTGATGGAAACCCTGGGTGAATCAACAAGCAGCTGATTGTGGGAAACATGAGCATGAAGCTTTCCATGTATCCATCCTAGGACTTCGCAGCGCCCTCCATTCGAATAAAAGAGTAGAACCAATTAAGTGTGGCGTTCCCAAACTACTAGAAGCCAAGGATGAACAAAACATCAGGTTCAGCTAATGAAAGTCTGCAGCTGCTCACGTCTCTTTAAGCAAGACAAAACCAGATGTACTGCATCCGGACGGTACAACACCAACATCGCCACCTCCACCCAGCGGCACTCACCCCTCTCCACCAACCAAACCACTACCGGAGCACCCCCTCCTCCACCAATCCCGACTCCTCTCCTGCACCAATCTGCTCGCACGCTCCCCACACTCACCAAAGAAGCCGCCAAGCAGGCTGGAGAAGGTATAACCGAAGCCGAGCTGGCACCACGCTGCGGCTCGGCTCGGATACATTCGCTGGCCGTCCGTGTGTGTGTGTGTGTGTGTGTGTGTGTGTACGGTGCTCGTTCCGTCTCTCCCTCCCAGAGGATGGAGGAGAGATTCAGGATGGGGTCACGGAGCGCGCTGGGTGAGGTGGGAGAGGCAACGCCGTCACCAGATGTTCGTCCCTGGGTGTTGGGGACGGCCGCCGGACAGAGAGGAGGAGGGAGATCAGAGGGATGGGAGAGAGAGAGAGAGAGAGAGAAGATCCAATCCTACCGCGTCCGCACAGTGCCAGCTGCAGGAAATGGCACAGTAACACGACGGATGACCCAATAAACGGCACCTCTACTCATCCGCTGGGAATTTGTTGCAATTCGCAATTGTGCTCGGGTTGTGGCCGTTCCGGAGGAAGAGCGTTTGGTTTTGGTGAGATGCAGCGTTCGCTTAGACTTTCCCCTCCTTTTGCCCCCCCATACGAAACAACAGTTTCTTGTAGAGCAGGTCACATTTGCATTGACACGGAGAGCAGATGGTTTCGTTTGCATTGATTTTAGATTGTTTTTGAGGCTTTGTGCTTGTTAGGTATGGATACAATAATCGCGACGTGCACTGAGCTAACTAAAAGCCGTTGTGTGATGCCTATGGGTACTGTCTGTCCGTCTGTAACTCCTCCTATTTTGGTAACGCCAGATCCCAGGAATTTCCCTCCATTATTTCGCCAGGTAGCACACACTAGATCTATTATCCCTCTATTGTAGGTCGGCCATCGTCTCGTGTCATATGCTCATTAGAAGTTGAACGGCCACGGTATATCTGCTATCCTCATGAAGATTTGGACTGCGACTGTTTCCACTCATGGGTAAAGTACCATCCGACAAAGGCAGCGGCGATGATGACGATGACGACGGCCAGAGTGATGCTGATGCAGAGGGTGCGGCAGCGGCGCTTCTCGCGGCGTTGTTGATCAAGCCATTGATCTCTGTACGGCGACGTTAGCTCTTCGGCACCATCATGTCTTCAATCCCACTAGTAAATGCTAGGGAACTAGGAGGCAACATACCCACGACCGTAGTTTTTCTCAATCCCCGCACTGCTTCCGCTCCCACTAGAATTTGAACGGGACTTTGTAGCGCCAAGCTCAACATCAACCTCGGCTGCGTGAACAGCAACGGAAAAGCGCTTCCAGAACTGGGGATCGCGGACGAGACCTGACGCCGTTGGTGCCTGCGAGAGGGGACGGGTGAGGTGCACTTGCTGGAGGGGTGATGGGCGCTGGACATGCGGGCGGCCAGCTCGAGGGTTTCCTCCCATGTTGAGAGTTGGGCTCGGGTGGTGATTGAAGAGTGATAGTTTCGATTGAGAAGGAGCTTATCGATAACTTGCGCAAGCTTGGCGTTGATATCTTGGTTCGCCGTGAGGTACCGCCGTTGTGGATTGTTTATCAATCAGACGAGGGCGACGAAGGATGGTTTGGTTTGGTTTGGTTTGGTTTGGTTTGGTTTGTTTGGTTTGGTTTGTTTTGTTTTGCTTTGCTTTGTTTCTTCGGCTTCGAGTTGAAAAACGAGAGTATAGAAGTTTTCAGAGAGTGGAGTGGCGCCTCGCAGAAAGAGTGAATGCGATAGAGCCCGTTAAAAGAGTGTGGGTTGAGACTTCAAGTCATCTAGGTGATGCAGTAGCGAACGGACGGTCCTTCCTTCCTCTCACAAACTCCTCAAGTCAACGCAGAAACGAAACAGCAAAAACAGGGCAGCATATGTTCTATAAACACAGGCAGAATCATTGTCTGGCACGGATCCTGGCTGGCAGGCACGACTGATATAGGCACGCTGGGAATAGCAGAAGGGGAAATGGCAGATCTGAAGGGCCATCTTACTTAAGAAGGACCGTCGGCCAATAGCAGGCACGGGGAGGGGCAACACTAGAGGCGGAGCCTTGCACAACGGTCAGAAGCCGAAATTGATGGTCAGGGAAGAGAAGGTGTTTGTCGCCGTCGGAGTTGGGGGCACAGAAGGGGAGTGGGAAGCGTCTGCCCTCTCCGAAATTACAGGTGGATCAAGCGACACCAACCATCTGCGCAAAAGCTGCCTGTAGACGCCGGCCTGCTGAGCATGAGACGCCGGTGTAGATCAGAGAGAAACATCACTGATAAGAAGAGCGAAGCCTGACGGTGAGATTTTCTTCAACCTTTCTGTTCCGTTGTGATTTGTTGGCGTCGATTGAAGTGTTTGTCGACGAACAAATATTGGGTCTCTGGCTTCAGGGAGTGGGGGGGGGAGGCCGTACCCTAATATCGCAGAACATATAGGGGCAACGCTGGGCAACGCTGGGCAACGCTGTGCAACGCACCGAACCGAGATCACCACTGCCAACGCTACCCCCCGGAAACCAACAAATGGCATCTCAGGCCTTGCCCTACCACCTCGTCTGGGATTGGCGCATCCAAACTCGCGGCAAAATGTGACGAGGCTGTAGATTGTGACTGTGACTGAACGTGTGAATTCACCTGGGTCGAGGAGCTCATTGGCGCTGCTAATTCTGTAAGATCCTATCTCCAGACATTTGTTCCTCTCTGTCAATGCATCACATCACGCCTGAGTAACTCAATCCGACCTACTCATCTCACGTGCAATAGCAACCAACTCCCCTCTCAATCAATTCTTCCTCCCGGATAATATCCAGACCCCGACCCGGTTTACCCCAGATTTCACCCYCCCCCCCCCCCATTATGGGCAGCATCACTCCCCTCCCCTTCTGGCAAATCAACGTCGCACCTTCCCAGCGCACCCCATCGTGCCCCCCCTTCCTCGCCGCACTCAGTCCCAAAGACCTCGGCATCATCTCCACCCCCGACGCCGCCTACCACGTCCTCGCCTGGCCCGAAGTCCAATCCCTCATCCAGCACAACCGGATCGATCTCTTCCAGCGCATCCCCTCCCAGCTCCGCCGCTACCTCGCCTACAACCACGGCCTGAAGCAGCAGTATGGCAGCGTCATGGCCTTCGTCCTGTCCCAGCGGCTCGCGTGGGCCCTCCCCATCACGCCCGCAGGACCGCCCTTTGAGGCGGGATCCGACGTCAAGATTCTCTACAACGACTGGCCGTACGGCATCGATGCCAAGATCGTGCATCTGGTCGTCTGGACCAAGTTTGAGCTGCGGGATGATCCCGAGACGGGCCACTTGACCGACGAGTCCCGCAATGCTGTCGAGGCCTTTGTGCAGAGGACCTTTCGAGAGAGCGTGGGGAGTGCGAATGTCATCTGGTTCAAGAATTGGAAGAGCTTGAAGTCGGTGCACAGCGTCGAGCACTTTCATGTCATGCTGTTTGACCCCAACCCAGCCTTCATCCAAGAGATCACCCACGGTGATGTGCCTCTCAGCCAGAAGGTATAGAGAGTTCGGGCCGGTTTCGAAAGGTAGATTTGCTTGCCTTGGGAATAGCGCGGCGTCTTGAGAAGGAAAGCATTTGCTACGGCACAAGAATACATTTAGATATAGATTGCATGCCAGATTTTCACAGCATCAAAATAGAAGAATGATGGTCGTCGTACCACGACCAAGATGCTTTAGAATTCTTAAAATACATCTTGGACATTGCCGCGTTTTACATTGAGACGTCATAAAGTCTTACATGTGCTGACTTGATCCTGAACACAACCGAATATGCCACCAGCGCCACGCTTGCCAGATCGTCCAAACTCCGATATACACATTTCAATATTCCATCGGGACACCAAGCCCCTGTTCTCTATCCTTCCTCAAACTATCGTCCCAATCTTCTCTATCTTCCTTCAACCAATCATCGACTTCCTCTTTCAGACCGGCCAGGTCCGGAGGAATAGCCTTGCTCTGGACACTTGGAGCCGCATTCACGAATCTCAATTGCTCTGTGATATTCTGAACTATGTCGTCGATTTTCTTCCGCGAATTCTTGTTGGTAGCTGCCGCCGAGTTGGTCTGAATCTGATCCAACGTTGGAAATAGCGTTGGGTATCGAAAGTGCTCAAAATAGGGTGTATGGTCTGGGATGGTGGCGCTCAGAGACTCTTGACAGCCTATGGCGATACTGGTCTCATGCGCCCATGCTCGAGCCACGTTACGTGGTGTGTAACCTCCACCTCCAACAAGCAGTAAGGGAATGTTAAGGGACTTGCAGTATGTGACACAAGCTCCATGTCCTTGGACCTGTACATTGAATCGGCCAAGACGGTCACCCGCGAGCGAATCGGCGCCACATTGCAAGACTATCGCGGTGGGTTGGAAACGGTCCACACACTTGCTCACAATCGTTTTGAAGAGCCAAACATATTGTTCGTCATCGATGCCATCAGCGAGAGGGACATTGACCGAATGGTGAGCACCAGGATTATCTTCATTGTCCGGACCCGTCCGATCCAGATCTCCCGTACCAGGGAAGAAGTTGAGTCCATCATATTTGTGTATAGAGAGAGTCAGGACTCGGTCGGATGACCAGAAGGCTTCTTCTACACCATCGCCGTGGTGAACATCAATATCGATGTACAAGACTCTAGGATGGTACCTCAAGAGTTGAATGATTGCTAGAACAATGTCATTAACGTAGCAAAATCCAGAAGCTTCGGCTTTCTTTGCATGATGCAATCCACCAGACCAGTTCACTGCAATATCTGCCTGACCATTACAGAGCTTACGGGCCGCATCTAAGGAAGCACCAGAATACATTGAACAGTAGTTGAACAACCCTTCAAAAATTGGACAGTCGGAGTTTCCTAAATTAAACGGTTGTGGAATCTCATCGTCTGGTGTAGATACTTTGGCGATCTGTAGCTGCTCGAGATATTCTTCGGCATGGAAGTCTGCCAGCTCTTCTCTTGTTGCTTGGCGCGATATGTATGTGTCCATTCCAGCATGCATTCCATATGCCATGATCAAGCCCTTGGATAATGTAAGGCGCCATGGCTTCATCGGATGTGAATGTCCAAAATGATGCTTTTCAATCTCGGGATTTGAATGCCATGACACTTTGTACCCTTTCGGTTTCACAATCCCATTCGCTAATATCTGTTGTTTGACCTTGCGGAGTAGCGTGGCATTGCGAGGGTCGCTTTGTTGGCTGAGTGGATGCCAATATTCTTGGACAATGTTCTGGGAGGAAAAAACCATATTTATTTTAGTTCGCGGGGTACCGTGTTGTTGATCTCGTAGGATTGCGGCTCTATTATGGATTGTTTGATTCGAGGTTATTGGTGCTGGAACGGCCAACGATTCGCGCTACGTGAGGTGGTTTGGGATCAAAAGAGTTCAGGCTGGAAGCGCCATTATACTTGAGATCCAGATCGAGAGGAATAGACAGATCCGATGTTGTTGATCAGGGTCCTCAGATTGTACACTGCTGCGCTTCCTTGTTTCCGGTTTTGTAGGATATCAAGCTGGTATCATCGACGTGAAGTTGTAGCTCGGAGAGAAATGTAGATAATAGCTAGCCGAGTAAAGCCCCCCAGAGTCGGAGCACGGAGGTTGTGAAAGGATCGCTGTCTTGCAGCGTTGATGTGAGGCTGAAGTTTCTGGTTCTCGGCTGACTGATGGTGGCGTCCCTACTCACTTTCGCCCCTGCAACTAAGAGAGGAGGAGAGTCACCACAGCAACAGACCACCTTGACCGAATTAGGACGAGTGCGACGAGGGGTATTAGAATTTTACTCCCAAAAGGTAAGCATGCTTCTTCCCAGCTTGCACGATTCGTACCCCACCCGTCCCTCGACATTCCTTAGGAGCAACGTTGTTAACCTAAGATGCCCAGAGACGATTTGAGTATCGACTTCGTCGGAAGGAGGGGCATAATGCCACTTACTGAGCATCAAGATGCCGCCGCTATCTTGGAGGAATGGGCAAATAGGGTTGCCAACCTCCCAAATGAGATCGCACATATGCAAGAGGAGATCGCACATAAAGACCGAGAGATGGAAGACTGCCTGTCAATCGTCAGAAGACATGACAACGCTATCCAAAAATGGATAAAGATCAATGGAAGCCACACCCCGAACCCCAAGGAGAACGATTTGAGTCGCATTATACTCGAAAATTATGATAAAGCTCAAATTCTCCAAGAGGAGAAGGTTGCCTTGGCGCAAAAGTGTCAGAAGCGGGTCGATGCACATACACGGTTTCTTGACGTGCAAATCAAAAGCTTACAAGATCGACAAGAAATAGTAACTGAACCTGACTTTCCATCGCTATTACGAACTCCTCCAAACTCTTTGCCTTCCTCTCGAGACGATCCAAGTGTTACACCAATACCATTAAACCAGACCCCTAATCCCACTTCAGCCTCACATGCTCGCCAACCTACAATCCGTAGAACAATTCCTGCTCATGTTCAAGAGCCAGCGGCTGGTGCATCCGCATCTTCCGCTCCAGTAACTCCAGCTGCTTCAATGCTTGTTGGCCGCCAGGCACGTGAGTCTTCATTAGGAGCGGCAAACAAGAGACAGCGTTTAACAGGAGGTCTTGGTATTCATCCACCTGGCGGTTTAGCTCGTCAGTCTTCCTTGGGTCCTGGCACTCCGAAGGCAAATACACCAACAGGAGGGGCTAGGGCTGGGAGCGCTGGGCCAAGAATAACGCAAAAGACCGGTCCAAAAAAGACGGCACCTACAGGAAGCAGACAGAGCGGAGTGCCACGGAAAACTACAAAGAGTGGCCTCAGCAGAATCAAGCGAGCCGGAAAGAAGAACTCTCCCTCTCTGACAAACGACAGTGAACTCAGTGATGCTGATACGGGATCCGCGGAGGAGGAAGATGAAGCTATCACCCCTCGAAATAAGGATGGCGAGGGCGACGATGAAATGGTTGACGTTGATGACGATGAAGGAGGTGATGACAAAAAATATTGTATCTGCCAGAGCGTCAGCTATGGAGATATGGTGGCTTGTGATAATGATTCATGCCCGTATGAGTGGTTTCATTGGAACTGCGTAGGGCTGAAAAGTGAACCAGTAGGTACATGGATTTGTCCAGTCTGTACAGACCGAAATAAGAGCAGGAAGTAATCCGTAAGACAGTTAGCAAGGCGCAGGTTTCGATGATTATATTTGTATTATACTGCTTCTACTCTGCTAGCTCAAAAGTCGCACCTAATCGACTAAACAACTCAAACTCCATTCTTTTAGCTGCCTTTGGACCCTCTAATATTTGACTTATCATATCTGAGAAAGGTGGGAAATCGTGCTCAAATGTAGGCTCGCCCGCACCTCGCATAATCGTCAAGACAGCTTGTCGGAAATGCCAAAAGAAGAGTCTATCAGCAGGTCTTTCAGGATCGTTTAGAAGTGCTTGGTCAAGCGATGTTCCAGCAACACTATCTGCATCGTCGGTAAAGAAAACAATCTTGTAATTATTCTAAAACAAGTTAGATCTATAAGGAACTTTATAAGGAAGAGCGATACATACATTAGGAATAATTGAAAACTAGTAGTAATCAAACATTGAATGTAGATCTCGGCGAAGGAGAAGCCTATTCTGTAGAGAATTAATCCGGCTACCTCTAACTTCTCCGTCAGTCGAAATATAGCGGCCGTAATTTCCTATGTTAAACTGATGTTCATATGCTAATGGGAAAATATGCGCAGCTTCAAAAGGAGTAAAATTATTCATAAGAACTAGCCGTCTTGTTATAACACAACGCTGGTCCCGTAAACGAACCGCGTTCGTAAAGGCTTCAACGCGAGGTCCAGATTGTATAGAGAGAGCTCGAGTTAGTACTGTCTCATCACTAAGCTCGAAGGGTTCTACTTTAAATTAGCTGCTTGTAAGTAAAGAGCTTGTTTAAAGACTTGCTAAGAGAAATGATATAATAGTTCCCAGCTTGTAGTGGAGAGTTGTCTCGCGCTAATGTTACCTGCCCTTCATCTTGTAGAGAAAAGTCGCTCGTAATAACTGTAACAATCTCGACCATATCGTAGAAGTTGGCACATGTAATACCGTTCGTAAGTCTTAGTCCGCCAATTTCAGTGCTTCGATCGCTCGAGTTGAAAAGATGAACATTGCGATATTTAGCACGGTCGGTGCTCGGCATGGCGGAAGGAGGGGGGGATTTCGTGTAACTAGAGGGAGTGAGGTTTTAGTATAGTCGAACGGGCTTGCAGCGTTGTTGTTGTTGTTGAGTTGTGAGATAAATGATGGAAGGCGAGGCTGAAGTTGTGCCTGAGAATAAATAGTCAGTGCGGGATTGGCTAACCATTTCATGGTTATTTAGAGTAAAGATTGCGTTGGTTGGAGCTTTCATCTAGCGTGGCGCCTCATTTATCAAGGGAGGGAACCAACATTGGAGTTTTGTAATTTATTGGAATATATCATGTAGTTTATCTACTATTACCAAACCCGTAGTATTCGTTAAAGTCTTCCTTGAAAATTTGAAGAATCATAGATCTGTTCCTGGAGAAAGGCGGTGTGCTTATTCTGCCGCATCACTAATGTGGGATTCGAAACTCCATGATAAACCACAAACCTCTCTGTCCTATCCACCATCTTAGGCTTGACATGTTTTCAGTAATGTGGCTGTCATTTTCCTAATCCAGATAATACCTGCCACTGATAGTGATGGATCAGCCCTCGTCAAGCTCGAAAGTCACAGGCAATCCTCCTTACCTTCCAATGAGATTCTACATTCTCTAACATATTCCAGTCGAGTGCTTCGATCCCTTTGGCGTCTATCGAGTTTTGACACCTGGCCTGCTGCCTCGTTTTCCTCTCCGTAACCTTTATTGGGAATCCCATGCTGGACCCCTCCGATCGATATCCACATTGCACATAGACTTGGTCCGCAACGCCCAAGATCTAGCCAAAGACTCATCTGCAGATTCTGCATCTGCTAGCACCACAAGCCTTTCAAGAGTGAAAAGCGAAGATTCTACAACAAGTGGTGACGATGGGTTCCGAACACAGTCCATGGGACAGCCTACAGCGGAGAGACCAGAGTCACAGGTTGGGCCGCTGAAAGCGCCAGTCAAAGAACGAAGACATCAGATACCTGGTCTTCGGCAGACGCCATATTTGAAGATCTTATTGTTAAGGTGTGATGATAATGAGTTGTATAAGGCACAAGCTCGGCAAAAAATTCGAGATTGGATAAAAGAACATACCCCACCTGCTCAAAGTAGTAAAAAGCTCAACTCTCAAGAGAATCATGATGCTTTTGAATGGATGATAGTCCATATTGTTCTTCCCAATACCCCTGCAGCAGGACAACCCAGGGGCAACGGTAAGGGAGCTGAAGGAACCTCTGGATCGAACGTTGAGAAGTCCGGTCCGCGGTGGCGTGGAGGTTCCTCCACAATTCTTGAAAAACTTCGCGCTGATTTCAATGGCTCGTCTAAATCTGGGATTGACCGGGTAGCCCAGATCCGTATTGGGGTCGACGATGTCCCATATGATTTACTTCCAAGAGCGAGTCCAGCCATTCCCGGGACGTTCTCAGAGACACCACAAGAACATGAAAACTCATGGCTAGATCTGATCTCTAAGCTAAAGTTCCTTATCCTGTCTTCATTTGATATGCGAGTCAGTCAATATGAAGAAGATATCCGTGAAAAGGATGCCCAAAGATCACTGCCTGGATGGAACTTCTGCACCTTCTTCGTGCTTAAAGAAGGCCTGGCTCGAGGTTTCGAAAACGTTGGCCTTGTAGAAGACTCGTTGGTTGGATATGATGAGCTTGCTGTGGGTCTTGATGCAATTGTCAGAGAGCAATCGACGACAGGCGCTCAACATGGAGCATCCTTTTTACCCTTCACTGAGGATCTGAGACGACTGGCAGAGCGTACAAAACAGTCTCTACTCAGAGATCTCGGTACTGCTGAGGAGACCGATGATCCAATTGATCTTCAATCCAATACTGATGGCTCCGACTATGACGAATCTGAAATCCCCTTGAACACAACCAAGAAGAATTATCGAGAGCTCATTCTTGCAAGCGATATCTCAGTCTTTGATTTCCGTTGTTATCTCTTTGCTCGGCAGTTATCACTATTATTACGTCTTGCAAATGCATGGTCATCTCGAGAAGAATTACTTGCTAAGCTTAAGGAGCAGCGAGAGTCGAGTCTCCTGGGATTGGGTGCCCGAATGCCAGTGTCGCAACCCTCAGAGGATGCTGAAAATCTCGCTGTTCTTGCTGAAATATGTAAGAGATCTATGGAATTTGTTTCATCGATCTCTGGGATCATGAGAGATGACATTTGGAGTTCTCAGACATCGCACCAGTTAGGTGCAGGTTCTGAAGGCGCTTCAGGTAATAATAAGAGTTCTCGTGATCCCAGAATGGCACAAATAGTGGATAATATTGTTTCTTCATTCGCATTTGCAATTACACAGCAAATTCTTGCTCAAACTTCAACCAAGGCCCTACCTATCCCTCCATCTACATTAGCACCACCAAGTAGTACATTAGGTTTAGATGGACAGGAACCTAAAGCTGCTATTCCTGAACCGAAAACTATGATGCACCCGGCTAGAACTAGCTCCCTTGCCATTCGTTCACGCTCTCGAGAACCTCCAAGCCCAGGTTTGTTTCCCGGTGGGAGGCGAGCTAGCGTGCCGGAACCAAACGCTGAAACTACACCTTTTCTGAAGCCTGGACTTGAAGAATTGTCCGCGAGGAGAGCTGAGTTATATCTACTTTCACGAAGTATACTTCAAAGAACAGGTATGGATCGGGGGTGGGCGATTGGATGGGAAGAAGTAGCAGCACTTGAAAACGAGGAATTGTCAGAAATGGAAGACATTGATCTCGACCAAAGTTCAGCTCCGAAGATCAATTTGGGTAGTGAGCCTACTAAATTCCCGCCTACGTCTCACGGTATACACAGTAAGCTTCTACGGACAGCTCTGGATAACAAAGACGACTTCTACAGGCTTTATGAGACGTTGACAGATAAAGCCCTGCGCCATCATACTGTTGCAAACCATATGCAATCAGTACAAGCAAGTATGGCTGATCTTGCTGTTCTCAAATACCACCTCAAGGACCATGGAGCTGCGGCTTCCTATTTCTATCGTATCACACCCTCATATGGCGAGGATGGATGGAGGCCGATTGAACTTTCGATGCTTATCATGTATGCCACATGTCTCAAAGAACTGCAGCGGAGAGAAGAATACGTCCGAGTCATACTGAAGCTTTTATCTCGGCTTGCCGCGGTCGAGAATGACAAGCTTTCGCAGAAGTCGCTGTTACTTTCGGCTGGAAACAGACCTTCTAGTGATGGATCCCAACATAGCGAGAAATACCTACCAGAGTTATTCGAGATCACTAAATCTTTGCAAAATCCTGTCCTGATACCTCTCCAAAACTTTTTGGGCAGGATCGAGGTTGATGAAACTGTGCATTATCATCCCGAAATGGACAGCATTGGCCTGCAGCTCAGACTTCAATATCTTCTTACTGATGACTTAAATATCGAGAAAGCTCGAGTGAGGATTATTTCAACAGGGGACTCAAGCCGCGAGATATGGCTAGAGACTGATGGTCCTACTATTCTCCGAAAAGGAACCACGAAGCTATCGGTACAGACAAATGTGAGCAACCCACATTTTCGAGACAAAACCCCACACTAACTTCTCCAGACAATTGTTCCCGGCAATTATATGGTCAATTTTGTTAGTCTTTACACTAGCAACGTTAACCTTCAGTACGATCATGGAGCTCACGGATCAAACACCAGTACCGACTCCTTCTTCAAGTGTTCTAAACTCTTGATTTATCAAAGAACGGAAGCCTTTGATGTGCGGCTCTCATCATCGCGATACATGCATCTGGACCGTAATCGATCACTCGAATTTGAACTTTCCCCAGGGTGGAATAATGTATCCAAAGGCCAGCTTCACCTTCGAGCTGCCACTGCTGGTTTAAGACTTCAGACTAGTGAGACTGAAGTCGTCAATGGCTCACTTGAAATCTTTAGAAGCTCTGAGGCCGGCATAATACGATTTGGTGCTCTGAAGGCTCATTCTACCACCAAGCTCACAGTGCCATTCAATCTGGAGCATGAGGTCAATAACTTATCAATCAAGTTGGAGCTCTCTTACAGCACCGAGAATGGAACTTTTGTCTATGCTGCTACACCGTCTGTGTCTATCATGCTGCCTCTTGGAGTAAATGTCCAAGATGTTTTCAAGCACAAAGCGTTGTTTTCAAAGTTTACAATTTCCTCAGCAACACCTGCTCCTATACGCCTAATGAGATCTCGACTAGAAAACTCCGAGGTTTTCGAAGCGTCTGGGGGAGCAACTCTCGATATACCCTTGGTTATCTTTCCTCGTCAGCCAGCGACTATTTCATACAAAATCACGAAAAAGGTGGCAAAATCAGAACCTCATCCAACATCCAAAAAACGTCCCAAGTCATCCTTATCCTTAATTTTAGATTACACATGCCTCGACGAGGAGATTGAAAATGCTGTGATCCATAGCCTTCAGGATTCTCTTCGAGAAAGTATGTTCCAATCTTACGAAAGACTTATAGTGCCAACCGTGGTTCGCGAGCTGGGTGAGCACCTCAACCCATACGAGCTCGAACGCGTTGCCATTTTAAACGAATTATCAACCTCGATTTTGTCCCACTCAAGGTGGAGAGATCATTTCGTGGGTCTTGGTCGCACAAAAGAACAACCCAAAGAAGTTGCTATCCAGATCGAGGATTTCCTTCAAGCTTGGTTGAAAAGGAATCCTAAGATTTCAGTAGGTATGGTGCCTATCAACGAGGAGTTGCTTGGAAAGAACCGATCGATTATGATTCCAGTTGATGTTCCTTCCGTCTCTGTTGTTCATACTGCCGACCTTAAACTTTTAGGACAATCATTGGTAACTTCAGGCGGTTATGTTGCTGTAGCAAATCACCCGATACCTGCATCATTAGCCATCAAATGGACTCGTATCTGGGACACTGACACACCCAAGGAGAAGTCGAGTCAGGAGAGCCGTATTGAATTCTTCTACGAAGTCACTGCACATACAGACACCTGGATCATTGGGGGCAAAAGAAAGGGTCACTTCCACGTTCCCAAGACTAGTGGTGCTGGAGCTGTAGCAAAAGTCAGCTTCCAGATGCTTCTCATTCCATTGCGCGAGGGCTTCCTGCCTTTCCCAACAGTAGATATCAAACCTTTTCGAGTTCTAAACACTGGCATCAATAGATTTGAGAATGAATCAAGCAGGGAGGTGCCACCCGTAACATGCGAGACGGATTACAAAAATGCTGGGGAGGTGATAAGAGTTATTAATGATTCAAGAAAAACGACTGTCAGCCTCGACGCCAGTAGTCCACAGGGAGGCGCAATGCTATTAGAGAGCGAGCAAAGAGGTAGTGAAGAAACATTCGTCAGGGGTTGACGGATACTAGCCTATACCAAGAAAGAAGAACTAGTCAAACCATTGTTCCAACTACAACCGTTCACATCGATGCAGCAAGACATCAAATACTGGTCGAGGGTTTCTACGCTAGAGGGTCTGCTTATGCGCAGTGGATATCTCGCTCGCCATCAGAAAAGAAACAACAAGAAGTACTGTTCCTGAAGGATTGCTTTAGCCGATCCGAGTTGAAGACCGGATTGGAAGAAAGCTTCTTCCCCCACACTAAATCATCCCGCGAGAAACTGAGATATTTGACATGCAGCTTCACTTCCCCGGAACAGGTCGAAGTTCCGGGAAGTTGGTCTCATTTTGCAATCATACCCTGAGGCTGAAAGCCTTCATTCAATTCTTCAAATAAGTTTTGCTAATTTACCTCTCCAAATCTCCGAATCCGAGTGTTAATCTAAAGCTTTGAAATTGTGTTTTTGCTAGTGTACCAGATTGTAAACTGTTTAAAAGAATAATGTAGCACTCTCTTATTCAAAAGTTAATTAATTATAGTTTTGTTCTGTTAAGTAAACATGTTAGCAAGACATGCAAGGCTTTACTTTGAACAGGGTGCTTTGAGAACTAGAAAACCAGTTAACCTCGAGAGCTTGGGTTATCTTATTTTGTTTAATCTATAAAATAGATAAAAATAATCGACTTTCAGATAATCTGACAAGATTATTCCAAGCTACGCTAAAATAGCAGTTTCAGAGCTATTTTTCCCCAAGAATATGTAAACAAATTCCCTCATATAAGCTACTATTCTGCTGTCGAAAGCAATCTGATTTTCGAAAAACAAAAACGGAGAGAAGAAAACGCAGAGAAGAAAACGCCGCCAAGTTTTGGAGATGAAACGTAACAGTAAGTTCCAGGATATTTTGCCCTTTCTATTGCCACCTGATTCCTTATCAGTTGTCCCGAAAGAGGAAACGTTTTCCCCGCGGGCTTACTACCGGGCGGGTCGTAGTTCCAAACGCCTGGTTAGGCTGACGAATGGGACAGACCCAACAGGACGCTACTCCGTCATCGACCTAGAGTCCTACGCAAGACCGCAGTAGTACTTCGAATATCAACTACATGTTCGGAGTTCCCATGAGGCGTATCGAAGCATTCCCATGGCCCCACTTTTGATTAAATCGATATGTGGTACTTGTGCCTACAGTACTGCACGCACGACACGATTAGCTTCCAGCCTCTCGTTACCAAGGATACCATACATTTACTCATAAAGCTTAACTATCCCTTCGTTTTCTTCTCTTATTCTTCCGTGTGTTGAAGAACATCTCCTTGTCCCGAGAGCATTTTCAATATGGCTGACGTCAAATACTCAAAGGACGAGTATCCGCCCAAAGAAGCCAACCACAAAGAACTCCCACAATACGATGGCTTGGACAGCGACAATGGAATTATTCTCGAGTCGGAAAGCCACCTTGCACGCAAACTGAGCGGGAGACAAATCCAAATGATCACCATCGGAGGAAGTATTGGAACAGCTCTTTTTGTCAGCATTGGCTCCGGTCTTGTTCAAGGAGGCCCTGGCAGTTTATTCATTGCTTTTATTCTATACTGCTGCTTCTTAGCTACGGTCAATAACTGCATGGCGGAGATGGCTGTATGGCATCCTGTGTCCGGGGGCTTTATTAGGATGGGGTCTAAGTGGGTTGACGAAGCTTTCGGTTTTATGCTCGGGTGGAACTTCTTTCTCTATGGTCTGAGTAACTCCACATGTCACACATGTAAAAAAGCTTACATCTACGCAGAGGCTGTTCTTATTCCATGGGAGATAAGCGCTCTGAACTTGGTTTTAACATTCTGGAGCGATTCAATTCCCCTGGCCGCTGTCTGCGCTGCCTGTATCGTTTTATATGCGTGAGTAAATTCAAATGAAAGTAATATATCAGGAAGCTAATACTGATAGAATCATTAACTTGTTTGCTGTTAAGTGGTACGGAGAGTCGGAATTTTGGCTCTCTTCTGGCAAGCTTGTGTTGATTATTATGCTGTTTTGCTTTACATTCATCACGATGGTAGGGGGTAATCCGAAGCATGATGCCTATGGATTTCGGTACTGGAAAGAGCCAGTGAGTAGTCATTATAAAGTTGAAGATTTTTGGACCTAATCTATTCTAGGGAGCATTTGCTGAATACGTAACTACCGGTTCCCTAGGAAGATTTGAAGGGTTTCTAGCTGCATTATGGAAAGCTGCGTAAGAATTGGCGTCAATTGAAATATCAAACATCAAACTAATCACTTGTCTAGTTTTACTATTGTCGGTCCAGAATATATTGCTATGATGGCGGGAGAAGCCTCACACCCACGAAAGAACCTCAAGCGAGCATTTAAGACAATATACCTTCGTTTCGGGTTATTTTTCATTGGCGGTGCTTTGGCCTGCGGGATCGTGATACCTTACAATGATCCTAAGTTGAATTACATCCTCAATAGCGACTCATCGGCTACCTCAACTGCTGCTTCTAGTCCATATGTCATCGCTATGCAGAACCTTGGGATTGGAGTTCTTCCACATCTTACCAACGCTCTCTTGGTGACATCTATCTTCTCGGCCGGGAATTCATATGTGTAAGCGTTCTTCCTAACATACATTCCAACAGAACTCTAATATGATTATAGCTACTGTGCTTCCCGAACCCTTTACAGTTTGTCACTAGATGGCCACGCTCCCAGGTTCCTTCAAAAATGCACAAAGAAAGGAGTTCCTATTTGGTGCTTCTGTGTCACTATGATATTCCCATTCTTGAGTTTCCTTACTGTCGCGACTTCTACAGGACAAGTCATCACTTGGTACGCTCTACCCTTTCTTTGGTCGACACTTTGTTTACATATTTAGGCTCGCAAACCTTACCCAAGCGTCCCAAATGATTAATTACATTTGCATGTGTTGGATCTATCTCTACTTCTACAGGGCTCTAAAAGCTCAAGGGTTAGACCGAAAAGATCTCCCATATGTCGGATGGGCCCAACCATACTGTGCGTGGTTTGGACTTGCGACAATGGTGTTCACCGTAACATTATATGGATATACGACATTCTTACCTGGTTGTAAGTATTACTTTGCCAATATTGAATCTCCAGCTTACACAATCTAGGGTGGAATACCGGTACCTTTTTCTCTTATTACTTGATGATATTCGTTTGCCCTATGTTGTATGTTGGGTGGAAGCTTTTGAAGAAGACAAAGATTATCAAGCCTGAAGAGGCTGATTTGGTATGCCTCTCATTCTACCCTAGTCTACTCTCAATTCAAATTGCTAATTCTTAAAGGTCTGGGAACGTCCAATTATTGACGCGTATGAAGCAAGCGTGGCAGAGCAACATGTTGGGTTTTGGGAAGAAGTGAAAGTCATGATGGGCTTTAAAAAGAAGTCCGATGAACATCTAGCTTAGGACGGTTTTTGGAGTCTGCTTATACCCTCTTTCGATACTTGATTGCGCAATTTGGAGACTCTCACTGGACCTGCTCTCGTGATGTCTACATAGTTCTCATACTCTTTCGCAAATGTTGGCTTCATTTACGGTGCAGATATCGCAACTTCTACTGTCCTCGAAATATTGTATGATTTGTGTCAACCATTATGTGATTAACTTATACATCCAAAACATTAAGTTTATAGCCTCGGCCTCCAGCAATTCCTAACCTTCCGTCTGAGATCAACCTCGGCGCTTGATACTATAGCTTATAAAGCGGCGCAAAATATCACGACAAACCACTGTTTTGCTCATTCAATCGGGCTAACCATTGAGCCATCGGCATAACAAACAGACCTCTTCACCGCAAAACGGCCCGAGTTCCAGATGTCACTGACGCCACCATCCACATGAATGGCACCCCGCATAAATTCTTCTCAGTCTCTTAAAACTGTCAACTAGAGTAGGTAACCCAAGATTCCTACTTAATAATGCCTTCAGAGGGATCAGACACCATGCTCGCGGTTGCTTTATCAAAGCACTGTAATCCGTCAGAGTACGATGTCGCGAACATCCCAACCCCACAGATCGCAGCTCCCGATGAGCTACTTATCAAAGTCCATGCTGCTTCTGTCAACCCCGTTGACGTGAAATTGGCCGGGAGGTTGGTATTTCCTCAGTATAAAATACCCTCACTGACTGTCACAGCGTGGGGAAGTTACTCGGAAACAACCAGTGAGAGCACACTCTCCCTTCGTCCCGAGCTCATCTCATCCTTCCAGATTCCCCTACAAGATCGGCTACGATCTTGCTGGCACCATTGAGGCCGTTGGTTCTTCGGTCACCACCTTCAAACCAGGCGACGTCGTTTATTCCCGCGTGCTTGAAAACCACCGTGGCACGCTCGCCCAGTATGCTCTCTCTACTACCGAGACCACTGCTCTCAAACCAGCTTCCCTGAGTTTCAACGAAGCAGCCGCCATGCCTCTCGCAGCCATGACGGCACTTCAAGCTCTAGACAAAGCGGAGCGGTATCTTCCTGGCGGACTGAGAGGTAAGACGGTGTTTGTCCCCGCGGGACTAAGTGGCACGGGGCATTTTGCTGTGCAGTTGGCGAAAACGGTATTTGCGGCTGGGAAAGTGGTTACTACACTTTCTACAGGGAAATTGGCAAAGATTGGAGAACTTCTTGGAGATAGAAAGCCTGATCAGGTGATTGATTATACTACAGAAGATGTGATTCAGGCTGTGGGAAAGGAGAGTGTGGATTTTATGTTTGATACCGTGGGGAAGACGTTGGCCTATACTCCAGTAATGAAGAAGGGAGGGTTGATCGTGAGTATTAGCACGGTTCCTCCTGGTTCGATGTTCAAGCAGAAGAGCTCTGGTGGCATGTCCTGGTTGTTGGTTCTCCTGATGGATTTCGCCGATTGGTGCTTTAGGACTTATTCTAGCTGGAAGAGGATTAAGTATGAGTATTTAAGTCTGAGACCCAATGCTAAGGATCTGGAGAGGTTGTCTGAGTGGGTGGAACAGGGGAAGGTGAAACCTATTGTCGGGAGGACAGCAAAATTGGGAAATATTGAGAATGTGAGGGCGGGATGTCAGCAGATTTTGGATGGGAAGGGAGGGATCGGGAAGTTTGTTGTTGAGACCAGGTGAGGATTTATAATATCGGGTTGACTATTATTCAATGTGAAAGAAATATTCGGGTAGGTTTGATATGAATCTCAGACTAATACCCAATTGCTTACTTTCTCATTTTTCAATGTCTAACGTACAGATTTTGTGAATACCTACGATAAGAACAAGCTGCCAAGCTAACAGTGCAGATTACCTACAATCTATATATCTTTCCAGCAGCTGAAATAAATCAATCGTGGCTATAGCTCTAGAACCAAAAGCATTGTCCTTTTGATGGCTCCTATCTAAAATAGACTACTCTGTCACCGTGGATACTAAATGCAACTAGTTAAAAACTTTATCTATATATATATAGATAAATCTCAACACAAAATTGCTAACCAACAATTTCCAGAGCCGATGAGAAAAGATAGGTTCAATTGTTAGGTCTGGATGGCACATTCAGCGCTATTGGCTACCAAGTCACAAGGTTCCGTGGTCACCAGTAACTAAGTCGCAGTTCGTAGGTCTGCAACTCGTTATGATAGACGACTCATTTGTAAGTTTTAGCTGGGTCCATGCGTCAGTTTGGATAAGACAATATTGTTATCAGGAAAAGCCCTGAAGTTGGCAACGGGGAGGAATGAGACAACAACGTACTGTCAAAATCTCAGCTAAGCTATTAGGGTTATCACTTGCTAACACGACAGCAGATCCATAACCTACCATAATAGAGCTGGCGGTAAAAGGCCTCTGCCTGCGATATTTGTTTGTTAGTTTGGGTGTTTTAACCAGCCCGGTGCAAATTTCATATCGAGCCTTCGACTTTCGTCAAGAAGGCATGCCATCTTTGAAAGACTTTATGACATCTTTGTGTAATTTTAGAAGGCATACTGAAAGTTATGATGATAGGAGAAAAGACTCTCATATTCACATACATCCTGTTCAAGCATTTCGTGCAGCCAGTTCTATTGTTGCAGCTGCAAAAACAATAGTCTGTGTTGGTGATATGCAGGCCTGGCTGCTTCCCTGGAATCACTTGAACCAAAGTCAGCCAAGCGTCAGTAACACCAAGGCTGGTTCTCAAGCTTTTCTAGGCATCAAAGGTCCAGCATTCGGGTTGAAAGACGTCAGCTGTGAATTCTCCCGGCTTGCTGCATATTCTGTGTCCCTAATTCCTTCTGTACCTCTTCCATAACCAATCCTTTAGCCACTTTCTTCCCGATAAACTGCTCCCACGTGAAAATTTTCTCTCGGACTCCGTGGCATTTGTCTGGGTTGGGAGCATAGCTTGTTTACAAACCATGTCGTTTGTACTCCATGTTCACGAGGATAGGCTACCCCTCACCGACTCTCACTTCCGATAAGACGGATACTGATCTGCCCTGTATTATGTTTTAAAGAGCATGTTTACGCAGACGGCCGGCTCGGAAACATGGCAAGCAGGCGATTGCGTGCTGCTGGGTGATAGACGGCATGAGGCATGTTTATTCGCGACGAGGGCTAATGAGGAATATATTATTTCGTCTCTTGTTTTCTTGGGATGAACTGCATCTATGGAGCTCAAGTAGCGCAATCATCTCTTGTATACTGCTTCTGAGGCACACGTTATACTCAGCTCTAAAGATTGGTATGACATGTCTCGCTCCAAGCATCGGAACAAGTTTTTCTTCCTTTCAGAACTGATGAGTGTCAGGTTGCTTCTTGACCATCGGCTCCGGTATTGTTTTCTCATCCGCTCCCTCTCGAACCCGAGTGTCGGTCAAGGTGCATATTCATCCAAGATTGATCACACTTTTCGATTCGTTCCTTGGTTAATCAGATTGATCGCGACGTCATAATGCTAGGATATCTTGCATAATCTGAAGTGGTAGACTGCCATTTGTTTATGCACACAGAGGTCTCGAACGAATAGGAGGGGATGAAACTTCCTGTTCCTGAATTTAGTGGCGCCGTTAGTCAGGGGGGAAGCTCATCACTATATTTTTGGCGCGCAGTCCTGCGCCTCAACGGCTGTGGCCGCAGGGGCCGAGATGGATACCACCAGGGATGCGTCTTTATTTGAGGACCAATTGTTTCAGGGCCGGCATGGTGATGAAGAATGAATTTCTCAAGGTATGAGAAGTTTGGTGATACTCCGATATTCAACGGACTTGAGCTTGAAATGGCAATCCAAGTGCCGAGCTGCGGTGTGTGCTGTCCATCGACGCCTCCGCGGCAGAGCAGAAGTAAAAAAGATGGAATGCAAGGCAACGTGTCGAACCGGTGAGAGAAGTGTTCTCAAATCAACAACGGATTCGTGGCACCTTCCTTAGAGAGAACAAGCAAATAAGATATATATGCTGTAGATGGCTCTTCGGGTCTTGAGATTGTGTGGTAAGTTGGGTATCAATTAGTTAAGCAATAGAATATGGCTTGTCGACTGTTAAAACCATATCGATCACAGCAGCCGTGACACCTGCCGACTTATTACTTCGAATCTGATTACTTACGGAGGCTCTCCATTGCAATTGACTTCGCCGGCGACCTAGAGCGCTTTATATAGTCATTTTAATCTCCCTTCCAGCGTCAAACACCTCGATCCACAACACCATCTTCGTCCACAAACACCAGCGCACGACTCAAGCAAGACACGAATCCCAAGATTCAAAAGGAAAGAGGAAAGACACAGCTTGCTGGCAACGCAGAAGTGCCAAATCTATACACGCACACCTGGCCGGCATGAACTCATAAGAAGAGTTTGCAGAGAATCTCCATTTTGATCTTCGACCTTACTCTCAACCTCAAATTGGACATTCGACGTCGCATCCAACCACTCAGCAGCCAACATTCTCCGCCGCTTTGGGAGTGGAGTTGGATGTTACGTGCTCGTGCAATCTACGAGAGATTGGCGCAGAACCGAAATTGCGTCTGCTCCAAGTTGTTTCCAGTGGCCAGCACGGACTAACAACGAACGGTCCAAACATCCTGAGGCTTGTTTCTCCAGACTGCCTGAAGGAGAGAGAGAGAGAGAGAGAGAGGTTGTGGGGAGCCGACGTAAGATTGAGCGCATCGCAGCGGGCTTCCACTCTTCACTCGCCACACTGCGTGGTGCAATTTTGGGTATTTGGTTGACGCCAACCGCTGGAAATTGGCACGACTCAGCAATCTGACGGTCTGAGGAGAGCGCACACAACGACTGACGGCAATTTATAGCATATCGCACACACACACACACACACACACACGTCCATCATCCTGCTGGAGGTGGAGTCGGGGGTCGCAGGATAAAAAAGACGGTTGACGGGTCGTCGTAGTGGGACAATCAGTCAGTGTTGTTGATCAGGGAAGAAAAGAAAAAAGGGCTGTTCATCAATTTCCCCCATCCCTGGCGACTCGTCGTTTCCCATCCCAGTTACCATTTTAGCATCGGCGCCATTGGATGCGCCTGCCCGTTCTAGGTGCAGCCCCCCGGGCTAGCGAGCTTCTACCGCTGCACAGCGCCTCTGCTCACTCCGTCCAATTCACCCTTTCTCTGCTTGTTTCTACCAACCCAACCCACGCTACTTTCCTTCTCTGCCACCACCTTCATTCACCACTATCTTTGATCAAAATCTGAGGGCAGCCGTTGCTCTCCCTTCCTTCATCCTAATTTTCCCCTGATTCCATCCCAACTCTGAGAGTCTCGGCTCTCTACCACATTCCTTTGGAACAGCAGCAACACACATTCAATCGATCCCATCCTCAAAACAAAACAAACTTCCCTCAACGACAAACACCTTGAACAAGAGAGATATTTATCAATTGTCCGTCCGGTCGCCTGCCAAGGTATGTCTCCGCCTTGCCATGGCAGCTACACCAGCTGTCGCGCCAATGATTCAATCATATCCTCCTTGCTCGCTCGCAATCCCCATGATGAGTATGGAATGCTAATCCCCCTTCCACTCCAGCTCGCCTCGACCGCGACGATCCCTTTACGACTTACGACCTTCGTTGATTACTTTCGCGGTCACTCGCTTTTGGGTCTTTGAGAGGCTCGCATCAGTCTTTAAATCTAAATATCTCTCACGAATCCACTTCTTCACAATGAAGTTCTCCAGCGTTGTCCTCCTCGGTGCTGCGACTCTCTCAGTTGCCCAGCCGCACAACCATGTCCATCGTCACCATGCAAGACATGGCTCCCCTCTCGAGCGTCGCGATGCTACTACTACCACCGTCCAAGGTCCGGTCGTTACCGTCTACGAACTCAATGGCGAACTCATATCGGCTGCAGACGTTGCAAAGGGATTGGCTGAAGGAAAGTATGTGCTTGTAGGCGACACCATAACTACTGCTGCGGCAGCCTCCACATCCTCTACCTCGGTTTCTTCCTCTTCCTCAAGTTCGACTGTGGTCCCGTCATCTTCGAGCGTCGCTGCACAATTCCTCGAATCAACCTCCTCTACTACCACCCCTCCGCCCCCTTCCACTACTACCCCGACTTCCACATATATTCCTCCTACCACTACCGCCGCTCCAGCCCAAACCACTACCGCCGCTGCAAGCCCTGCAGACTCGGCCTCGAACAATGATTCTGCCGGTACTAGCGCTGTCAACAAGGAGTTCCCTAGCGGTTCCATTCCCTGCTCAACTTTCCCATCGGCTTATGGTGCTGTGGCGGCGGACTGGCTGGGACTTGGAGGATGGACTGGTGTGCAGAACACTCCTAACTACAACCTTGTTGATACGGTCATTAGTTACATTGAAACGGCTATCTCTGGAAGTTCTTGCACCAAAAACTCCTTCTGCTCTTATGCTTGCCCAGCTGGGTATCAGAAATCCCAATGGCCCTCAGCACAGGGAAACACTGGTCAATCCATTGGTGGTATATTTTGCAACAGCAACGGAATGCTTGAGCTCTCACGTTCTGGTTACAACCAACTTTGTACTGCAGGTGTTGGCAATATTCAAGCCACAAACACTCTCTCAAAGGTTGTTGCCTTGTGCCGCACCGACTACCCTGGTACCGAGTCCGAGACGATTGCAACAAGCGTTGGGGCCGGTGCCACTGTTCAAGTTACCAACCCTGATTCTGCCACCTACTATACCTGGCAAGGCGCTGCTACCACAGCTCAGTACTACATCAATCCATCTGGTTACTCTGTTGATCAGGCCTGTCAATGGGCATCCGCTGGTTCTAATATCGGCAACTGGGCTCCTGTCAATATGGGTGTAGGAAAGTCTGTAACTGGTGAAACTTTCATGTCGCTCTTCCCTAACAAGCCAACCAATCCCAACGGTGTCCTTGACTTCAACGTAAAGATCACAGGTGGTGTTAGCGGTGACTGCTCCTACTCTAATGGGGTGTACTACAATAATGGTGTTGAGTCTGACAGCGGTTGCACTGTAAGTAATATATGATATTTGGTATCTCGGTCTAACAAATCGCAGGTTAGTGTTACAGGTCTTGCTACCCTTGAGTTCTCATAGGCTCTGTACCTTGAGATTTCTTTGGTCTTCTCATCCTCTTTAGTGCATATACTGAACGCTCATGACCCCTGCTTGTTCTAATACCCCCGGAGGTCTCTCCATCGATACTTTGGCCCTGTCACCCGCGAATATCGAGCTTATTTGTCGAAAATTCTTTGCCAAAAGGCACCATCACCTCCGCCTTTTGGTTCAACGACAGCCCTCGGAATTTTCTTTTCTTTTGTATTAATGTTTGTTGTAAAATGGATACGTACGTGTGATTGCACACTGCTCCAAATGGTTGTGGATACACGAGGTCAATCTTTGATGCTTAGGAAGGCGCAACGGCGGTGTTCTGAACAGATGAGTGTTCTTTGGTGGAGGTGCTGGTTTCCTTCGACGACTACTGCCTTGGTTACTCGGCACACTTGCTCTTCCATATTCTGTACTTCATCGAGGGAGTTGTCCTGGCGGTAGCTCCTTAGGTGTCTATCTCTACGGCCTCTCACAATGCCGCTGGCAACTTGCATATATACTTCAGTCTCTCGGATCTTTTCTCCTCGAGAGACCGTTGGAAGAAAATATGCATTTGCTTGTGGCTTGCCTACAGGGGATAGGCGTATCGTCGTTTGTATTCTATGGTAGTCTAGTGGAGAGGAAAGGAAAAAGATACTCGATCTGTTGCATCGTCGCTTCGTTCATTAATTCGCAGCACGCGATATCCACTGTCTGACTTCTTTGTATGATACCTATTCTCATCTTCTTGTTCTCCTATGATACTTTGCCTTGGGAACTAAAAACACGCCGATTTAAGACGCCTTGGTTTTGAATCGCGCACTAATGTGACGCCTTTAAAGTAACTGTAGGATTTTGCCGTTAGAAACTAGGACGTGGCTTAAGATGAATATCTCAACACGAATCCAGAATAGAATTGTTTTCCTTTCCGTTCAAAATCCACGAAAGAGAGTCCGGTCTTTATCCTCAAGCCTTTACCCCACTTCTAAACTCCCACCTCGGACTAAAAAGTTCTAGCCCGTCCGTGACATCTTGTTATCAAAGAATTGCGACTTGCATATACTTAGGATTCGCCCGCTATTTTATACCAAGGCAGCTAGCTATTGGATAACCTATCTACGCAGCATATTACGAGATTTATAGGAAATAGATATTTGACTATTATAATGTCCGCTCCCACCTCGGCAAACATCGCTATTAGAAGACCAAGAGATACGGACACCTCCTCGGCCTCTCCCTCACCTTCATACTTTGGGAGACGAACCCCAAAAGATCGGATAGACGGCGTTTTAGAGTCTGCACGGGCAAGGCAAGTGACAATGGACGACCCTCTTTCAGCGAGTCCAAGATCTAAAGCACTGGAGGAGAGCCATAATGTAGAAGGAACAGAGAGCAGCGCAGATGAGAGTACGAGTATAGTCCGCAGTCAAAGTCGACGAAGCGCAGTAGTGAATTATCAGAGCACAGCGAGTAAAAAGCCTTTGCGGTCCAGACCGAGTACGACGAGTGTAAGAAGAGTAGGCAGGGTAATTCCTACCGAGGAACATGGAGAGACTGACGTGGATGAGCATGAGAGTTGGTGGGCGAGGGTACTGAGTGACTATGGGAGCATTGAGCTGGAAAATAAGGGAAGTGTAGCAAGAGATCATCTAGCTCTCGGTTGGTACCTGCTTCCCAGCTATGCAACACTGCTAATCAGCCTCTCCCTCAGAACGCACATTTTTGGCCTGGCTTCGGACCTCTCTCGCCTTTGCATCCATTGGCATAGCCATAACTCAACTCTTTCGTCTCAACACGACCTCTGCTTCCCAAGGTTCCGGTCCAGATCCATATCAGCATCTCAGGCAGATGGGCAAGCCTCTAGGTGCTACATTTTTAGGGATTAGCATCATGATGCTGTTTGTGGGATTTCATAGGTACTTTGAAAGCCAACATTGGATTATACGTGGCAAGTTTCCTGCGAGTAGAGGAAGCATAGCCTTGGTTGCAACGGTCACGTTTGCTTTGATTATCGCGAGCTTGGTCATTGTGATTATAGTTGAGCCTGGGAAGTTTGAAAAGAAGTGAGAGGTAGCCTGTGACTTGAGCTTGAAACCCATACCCAGGTGGTGAATCTACTGTTATACTGATAAAGGAGAGTTTGTAGATATCGGTATTTAATTGAAATAGATGCAAAGATATAAAACATGTATAATCTGTTAAGTAAATCGGCTGACACCCAAATATTTAGAGTCTTCTTTGAGCTTCGAAGCTTGAGTCTCTACTTGGGCGGCTTCTCAGGTGTGGCTTTCCAACTTTTTCTTTTGTGAGTTGTCTGAAGTTCGTATCTAATCCAAATATTGTAAATCCAAATGTAAGGTTCGATTGAAGTTCAAATTCTGATTTATATGATCGGTACTCCTTCCGATTCTACCCCTCTATCAACCCCACCATCTCACATGTTCATCAACAAACAACGAATCCGCAAGTACAGTTACATAAAGCAATGGCTCCGAAAGATGCAACAGATATTCCCTCGTTTGCTCAGACTCAGCTCGCTCTCCTAGATGCTGAGCTACAATCTGAGCTACAAGAAACCTCCTCTGCCATCTCATCCACCACACCCACTGCTCTCCAACGCGCGGGTCTCGCCATCACCAATTTGACGCTCTCCTCTCAACGCACCGGCCTGGGCGGCAAGACCGTAGTAGAACTTGCGCCTGACTCGGCCACGGCCAATGCTGAGGGAGAGCTCCCGGAACATGGTGTTAGGACTGGAGATATTGTAGTTGTGAGTGAGCAGCCATCTGGGAGTGCGAGAAAGAGAGAGGTCAAAGAACTGGAGGCGAAGGGTTCTAGAGGAGTGGTAACGAGGGTGGGTAGAGCAGCGATCTGGGTTGCGCTCGATGAGAAGGAAGAGGGTGAAGGGGTGGCAGGAAGGAGACTTTGGGTGGTGAAGTTGGCAAATGATGTTACTTATAAGAGGTGAATGCTGTTTTAAGCCTCTATGATAATAAGCTTACACAATCAGGATGAACCAGGTAATGGGAAGAATGTTGAAAATGAAGGAGGATGAGTATTCAAGTTTTGTGAGAGTCTTATTTGGTTTGACCACACCAAGCCCAGTCGAAGAAGTTGGCAGCGACATCGAATGGATTGACGAGAGTTTGAATGAGAGTCAACAAGATGCCATCAAGTTTGCGCTGGGATCAAGAGAAGTGGCACTCATCCATGGACCCCCAGGAGTAAGTCATCTATCGTCCTATTCTTTACAGAATACACTACCACCTCGCACTTTCAAATTGCACACTAATCTCGAATAACACAGACCGGTAAAACTCATACTCTGATCGAACTCATTCTCCAGATGTTGAAGCAAAATCTTCGTGTACTTGTTTGTGGACCTTCTAACATCTCCGTTGACAACATTGTTGAACGGCTTGCACCTCACAAAATTCAAATAGTCCGTCTTGGTCATCCAGCTCGGCTCTTACCATCGGTACTCAATCATTCTCTAGACGTACTCACGCAGACATCGGAGGCTGGCGCTATCGTTAAAGATATCAGAAAGGAGATGGATACTAAGCAGGCTTCAATTCGCAAAACGAAGAGTGGGAAAGAGAGGAAGCAGATTTACGGCGATATCAGAGAACTCAGGAAAGAATTCAGAGAGCGAGAGAAGAAGGTCGTTGGAGCTTTACTTGGAAACAGTAAAGTTGTCCTTGCGACCCTGCATGGTGCAGGAGGTTTCAATATGAAGGATGAAGTTTTTGATGTTGTAATCATTGATGAGGCCAGTCAAGCTCTTGAAGCTCAATGTTGGGTACCTCTTCTCCGAGCTAAGAAGGTTGTGCTTGCCGGCGATCATCTTCAATTGCCGCCTACCATTAAGTCTCTGAATTCAAAAGAGGCCAAAATCAAAATGAAGGAAACGGAGGGCATAATCAAAGGGATGACTCTTGAGACAACATTGTTCGATCGGTTACTTAAACTTCATGGCCCCAAAATCAAGAGAATGCTTACCACACAATATCGGATGCATGAGAAAATCATGAGATTTCCATCTGACGAACTGTACGAGTCAAAACTTATTGCAGCTGATGAAGTAAAGGCGAGAATCTTGAAGGACCTCCCATATGAGGTGGCCGAAATGGAAGATACCACCGAACCTTTAATCTTCTTTGATACTCAAGGGGGCGACTTTCCCGAAAAAAATGAGGAAGAGGAAGTTGATAAGAAGCCCAATAGAGGGATGATGGGGGAGAGTAAAAGTAATGAGATGGAGGCGGTGTTGGTGAAGCAACACGTCAAAAGTCTTGTGAGCCTTTCACTTGCGACCTGAGTTGCTTTCAAATTGCAATATCCAATGCTAACGATGTGTAGGTCGACGCAGGTATCAAACCGGAAGATATTGCAGTCATTACGCCGTACAATGCCCAGGTAAGAGAGATGATATCTTTCGAAATATTCATTTAAGTACAACGAAGTGCTATGCAAAGATGGTTACATCATCTCCGAGTACTACTCTACGTAACATTTCTGTATTTTGCCAAATCGTTACGGCGTGAAATATTATATACTATAGAATCTCATACTCTTGTCAGCTTTTACGAATCCTCTTAGGCTAACTGATGCAGGTCGCATTAATTGCACGTTCTATGAAAGAGGCTTTTCCCGGCGTCGAATTGGGAAGTGTGGATGGGTTTCAAGGAAGAGAGAAGGAAGCGATCATTGTCAGCCTCGTCAGGAGCAATCCAGAACACGAAGTAGGCTTTCTAGGAGAGAAGAGAAGACTGAATGGTGGGATAATTCTCGCAAGGGAAGCCTAACGAGATGCGTACTGATACGTTGAGTAGTCCTCATGACGAGACCCAAGCGTTCTCTCACGGTGATAGGTGATTCTGAGACGCTTCAGTGAGTTTAGACCACCCTCTCAACCTTTTTCCGCCCCGATTAGATCTGAGAATCAATGCTGACAAGGGCTGCGTCGTAATAGAGGTAGTAAGAACAAATTCCTGAAGCGATGGATGGAGTTCTTGGAAGAAAATTCAGATCTTCGATACCCATCCGCCGCGTCACTGAATGCGCTGTGAGTTTACAGTAAGATTTCACGGATTGATGATAAGCTGGCGAAATCTCGGTCGAGATATCCGAGCCAGCGAGCATCGCATCGCAGAACTCCTAGCAACAGAAAACACCGGCAAGGGTAAGTGTTTCGTGGTATCTTGGAACCCCAAAGCTCGTCTCCAGCGATCTAACGGGAACCACACGAGGATTTCAGGCGAATGGCGAGCGCTGATGGAGTTTTGCTTCAGATGATAAGAGGTGGGGTGGTATTGATATGGAGTCATGAGGAGCAGAAGATTTCGCTGTCCGAGAGAAAGGGTCGAGAGGGCCAACTCTCGAAGCGAACCAGATATTGCAGGTCTCAGGGCATGATTCAGCTGTGATTTGTTGTTTTCCTCCGGCGCAAAGAAGGAGCAGAATGTTTGCAGCAAACAACCAGCATTGTGAGCCAAAAGTCCAACTTCTCACCCTTCACAATCCTCTCCCTGGTCCTCAGCCCGCCCGCCACCAAGCCCAAATTCGCTAAAAAGCCGGTGAACTAGTCCCAAGAGTGTGGCGAGAGGCTTCGGCTTTCCGAGCTTGGACCCATCTTCGCGCATCCAACTCCATTTCCTTTTCCCTTTCCTCCTGAATTGATGTTTCATGCACGCAGCATTCGCATTGAATCTGTCCAGAGTATTGACTCGGGCTCTCAGACTGGTCCTGCATGCGAGCGGCACGAGAAGGGCAAGATGCAGCCGAAGATCCCCTTGGAGTCGACGAAGACTCGAACTCGTACTCCTCCTCTCATGCAACCCTCACTCCTCTGGCGCGCCGCACCTGCAGGCGAATGGTCACGTCCATCAGCAAGTAAGAAGCGCCTGTGCAGTGGTCAAGCTCCAGGATGACATTTGATACCAGGCTGGCTGCTCGGCACGGTGGCCCTTTTCGCGCATGCAGAGCCATTCGTCGCCATCAACCCCCCCATTCCAGACGCGTTTTCCAGACGTCGGTCTGGGATGGATGAAAAGGGCAAGGCTCCTTGCATCGAAGTCTGTGGGCGCCTTCTATCGGTACCAGTCGTCGCCATCCATTATTACACGCCACCACTCACTATGACACCCCTCCAGAGTCGGCATTCTTGCCTTCTCGTTCTGGACAGAGTCTCCCACCACTGCAGTTCTGGCGGTCATGATTGAGGCCCGTTCGGCGAGATGCCATGCAAGGCGCGGCAGACCAAGACGGCCGAAAGAAAAAGCAAGAGGACGTTACCCCTTCCACTCCACTTTTCAGGGTGTCTGAACTAGCCCATTTGCTGGGTCTTGCACCAAACGTCTTCCGTGGGGTCGTTAGGTCCAAGAATGGCGCAAAGTCCCTATGCGGCTCAGCAGGGGTCCCTTTCTATCTGATTGATCTCCCGCTTTCCATTTTCTATTTTAACCCATGCTGAGGTCCTCTACTCTCATGTCGTTTCATGGGGTCTCCTAGCAGACGTCGCAAGATATATTCACGCGGTGCCTCCCTCGGTCACGTATGGTTGGAGATGATTGTCGCGGCTAGTCCCTCTCCGCAGGTCAAGCATAACGACACGGTTCATGTATAATAATATATGAACAATGAAATAACATGCGTCCAAACTAGCTGGCAATGCTTCCGCCTTCTTCCATCCATTCACCAAGGTATCCCACGGGCAACACTTTCATATAGATCTACGTCCCCGGGCGTTCCATCTATGCCCTCTTGTTCTCGGTCGACCCGTCATCTCTCGAGTCCCAGCCGTTATGAGTAAAGCCAAAAGTTCTAAGAAGTGGCTCGGTCCCACGAGGTCGAATACTGGGACGTCCATACGGGGAAAAACTATATCAAACCCGATTCCTATCATAGACGACGATGAGTTTCCTATCAGAACTCCAGGCGCTGGCATGGCTCAACCCGTAGGGGATGAAGCGCTTGACTATCTGGCTGTCCACAGGAAATCTGCCTCCACACATCTGGAAAGCCTTTCTCCTCACCAGACTGGAATCGCCATCAGTGACTTTAGCGAACCTCCTACTACCAACCAGGTACCTTCAACAACTAGCTCCTCTCCAAAAGCCGCTCCGCGGCTACCAATCCAGGTCAGCACAGTACGAAATTCTGTAGCAAGTATACCTTCTGGCTCGAGTGGTGGAACTGGGAAACCGGAGAGGAAAAAGTCCGGTATCAGATCTGCTTTCCGAAGGATTTTTGGTAGAAGAAAAGACAGCACATCGTCAAAGTCAGAAAACCAAAATTCTACCGATACGAGAGGGCTACATCGCAGCGTCTGTATTCCCTTTGAGATTATTTAACTTTGATTAACAAACCCTAGGATCCTATCACTCTTCGAAGTCCAAATGGAACGTCCGCCTTAACTCAGCAACGTTCTGCTTCTTTACCTATCAACGAGTTCAACCGCGCGCTGCGATCTCACTCGATCGTGGCAGAAGATTTGCTACCCCGGAACAGCGGTTCTATACAGCGCGATTCGGCGCAGACAACAGATATAACGGGACGTCCGCGGAGGGCCACAACGCCCAGTAGGTTATGGACACCGAATAGGAATGGAGGATATGTGGACTGGACAGGCCTCTCACCAAGACCGGCAAGCAGTCATCCAAGAGGAAGCGGGATTGTCTCTGCTGGAGAAGCTGAGACTGACATCGGGACTGCAATCACATCTGGCAACCGCCATAATCCAAATAGACGATCGAGAAGTCTCGGTGAACTGCGAGACACCTCTGATGGTCCTCTAGTTATCCGGCGGAGGAGTGACGAGATTAGGTATTGGCGCGAAAGCTATGACCCTCCGATCATGTCACCAATATCATCAAACAAGCCAGAAGTGGAAGAAACGATAGGGATGGATGACGAGAACAAGGAAAATGAAGCACCCACAGAGGAACCACAGCCTTTTAATTTCGGATTGTTGAGTGAGATGGCGGGGATGAAAATCACTCAGGCCGCAAGCCTCGAGAGCCGAGTACAGCAACTTGAGGAACATATGCAGTCTTTAGAAAGGATGATGAATTCCAGCCTGAAGGCCCAGGAAGAAGGAATACAACTTCAGGATCCTCCAACAAGGAACTTGTCGAATGCCCGAAGTTCTTCACTCTTCAAAACAACAACCAATGAGTCTGAACCTGTTTTACCAAAGCATCCTCGATCAAGGGAACCGATTGATGCTCCCCAAAATATTCATGACGAGTTCCCTTCGTTTTCGAGCAGTTATTACAGTCGACCATCTACAATGTCGACTAACAATTCTCAACACCCATCCATTGACATCTTTTCAGCCACCACAACATCACAACCAGAGCCGGAAAGGACGCCACGGCCTCTCTCCACCTCTACCACAATCCGAAATCCAACTTCCAGCTCTCCAACGGTACCAAAAGATGGTGTCTTCACAACAGAACACTACAAAGCTCTAACAAGCATGATCCTCGCCGAGCAAACCGCTCGACGAGAGCTCGAGGCACAAGTTCGCAAGTTGCAGCAACAAGTCCACACTCTACGCTCCACAGGACCAACTTCCTATCCCACGCCCGACTCGGATCAAAACCGCATCTCGAACTTCCTACGCGATGACACTGCCACAGGAGACTCCTATTCTAATTTCGACCGAGATGAAGAAAGCAGCGACGATGGCGGAATCTCTCATCATGAAGAGTTTCGCACACCTAACGAAGAATCGGGCCGTTTTGGGGATGAGATTTTCGGTGAAGCTGTCAGTCATGATGGGACTGAGAATATGAAAACCACTCCCAGAACGCTAAGCTTGAGCCAGATTACAATGGGAAAGGGGGCGCAACCAGGGTTAGAATTTTGACACTTTGTAAACTTGGATAATACCATGGCCGACGATAACGCAAGAAGGCGGTGTCATATTGTGTTGTGCTGTACGTTTAGCGGGTTGGGTTAGGTCTGATCGTGCCGAATTAGCATTGTAGGATAGCGGGGGCGTTGCATAGTGTTAATGAAGTTCGTTTTGATAATGGTTTGAGGACGAAGTTCGCTACAGCTTTAGGTAGGTGCTAGCAGTACTCCCTTTTTCTCATTGCTTATGGATTTCTTTGCTAAGGTACAGCCACCTCTCGAAATAGATGGCCTCAATATCTTCGAGTACCTACAAACTACATCAGCTTTGATTGTAGTTGCCATTACCTGCTGTGTGTGAGTGGCACATACTACGGTGAGAGATAGCCATAGTACTATAGCCCAAAAGGGCATCTATCTCGTTTTGTTTCCTTCCAAGATGAAGAAGGAGCTCAGTCCTACAGACAAAATTCAGTGGGAGGGGTTGTCAGGATGAGTATCCTCACGATTCGATCTATATCAGATGCACAAGGTTTCAAGAAGGGGTGTGATGATGATCCTCCTACGTCTCGAGAGCGGGTACTTGAAAGTCAAGTAACTAAATAATAACCCTAGAGACGAAAGATAACCTCTGAGCTTTGAAATCCCTACCTTCCCGATACCTTGCGAGGATAGAACCAGTGAGAGTCAAAGCCAGGCTCTCTTTCCCGAATCGGTAGCGTGCAAAGTAGAAGCTTCGTAGAGAGCAGGAATTCTCTAATTTTACTACTCTTAATTAAAGGGAATATCTGCTTGGGTCTATAACAAATTGCTTGGTAGAGGATTTCAACTGGAATCGAGGTTTTCAACTCGGTTTATCATCACACAGTTTTTGGAAACGGGTGTTCCTACATTCTCTCGTCTGGGGAGAGATGGATCGGTGCTGCTCTCGGGACTATCGTCTAGAATGTTGTTCTGCAGTATCCATTCTGGTCGTCATGGTCACTGCTACGGGACTCGGTGACGAACGATGCTGTTCGCCTCTGTGATGAAAAGTTTTCGCATCAGATGGGGGAGGCCCCGGGACTTGCAACGAAGTGCGAACGTCTCTGAATAGGTTGTCTTGAACAAGTGGTCTCGAGCAGGATTTGACGTAGCTGGAGGCTGCGCTTCTCAAGTAGGGAAGAAGTGATATGCTGAGCGTGCTGAGCGTGAGCTAGAGCGGTCCGCCGAGGGCATGGAAACGGACGTGATGGATTCAGCTCAGTTATATTATCTGTCGTATGCTCTGGTAAAACATACAAGTGTTGGCAACCTCGCATCCACATTGCATATTTTCCACTTCACTATCACCAGAAAGGCAGGGTTTGGACTGAATAGCTGAGTCAGGAGCATATCATGGGGCCGGACAAAACCTAGCTGAGTAGACTATGGTGTCAGTGACGTATTTTTCAATGGTGTTCTCCCCTTTGGCAATATGCCAAGCAAGTTGGTTACAAGGACGCGAGTCTGGACTTGCAAAAACCACGTCGAGGTGGGCCAGCTTTGTCTCTGGTCGAGACTCAAAGGCAAGGGTCGAGCGAGTAGCTGCAGCACGGTGAATCCTCGTGAGACATGCCGCGAAGAAACGCTCGATCAAGAGGATACGTGCTGGTAAATTTCAACGACGTGATGCGTTTGCTCGTTGCGCAACAACCGTCTAGAGTTTTCAGCACCCCCTGTAAAATTGGATTCTCTTGAGACTCGACGTAGAACAAGCGTCATATGAAGCAGACTAAGACCGTGGTAAATGGTCATCTCTTCGAACGTGACAGATTTTCCGTTCTTGTAACGTCCTCGAGCCTGCTGCGCTAGACTCTTGATCCCCGATCCCTCTGCAGACAAGAGAGGGTCATCTGTGATATCGTATCTATTCACGATGGGCAGCGGCGGTGAGAAACCGAGTGGTTTGACTCTACGCTGGTCCCGTGTCGCCTGGTGGAGAGCACGCGTAAACCAACCTGCACTTACTATTCCGAGTCGACGTGTACCCTAGAACAAACCGATTTGCTCCGTCATCTTTGAGTCTCTTGAGAGTTCGGGAGGGTAGGTCGAGTCTGGTTGGAGTGAATAACCTAATCTAAGCAACACGCTGCTCAGGAAATGCATCATGAATAACCCGCGAGAGGATAAAGATGGAAGCGCCCACAACATATTCACAACCTTTCAAGGAGTCATTATTCAAGTTGTAGACATAAATATCTGCGTTCGAATCTTCTCGTTGACATCATATCTTCTACAGCAATACAACAACGCCAGAAGACAGCATGAATTTCAACCTCAGATCACTCCTCTTTACAGCCATCACCCTCCTCCATTCTGCCAAGCAGATCACATCCACTCGGCTCTCACCACGCAACCTTCCTCCGGTTTCCCTCAGCAACGACCAACTCTGCATCCCCAGCACATCACCGACAACATGTTCCTTCGCCTACTACCTCTTACCCCCGTTCTTCCCGACAGGAGCTTACTACTATTACTATCAGCACTCGTGTTCCGAGCCTGTCAATGATTTGACAGACAACTTCATCACCTTCACTCCAGGAGATACCACATCGGTCAGTCTCTGGACTTTCTGGCCTTTTGTATTGGAGGCTACGTTCTCCGAGGACGGAAAAGAGCTCAACTTTGAGTATGCCGGCAATTCGTATACGAGTGCGGGGAATAACAGGTGTGAGTGGGTGATGGACGATGGGGCTACCGCGCAGTGGGCTTGTTCGATTGCGTTTGAATGTTGAATGAGGGATGGATGGGAGGGGAATAATGACCTGTTATTTAATGGCTATGTTAGACTGACTTTGGAGCAGCTGGTGGATGCATCTCGGTGATGTTTGCGATTGTTATTTTGCAAAGCAATTAGTGACTCGTGAGATTCTTAGAGATCAGAAATAGATATTTCGTTGCACATCTGCTAAGTTCACTGTTTGCCACCCACCCTAATCAACGCTTGACTGAGCATACCAACGCCTGGTACGTGTTGCCTCACATAGAGCTCCTACTTCCTCAAAGCCGAGGAAAGAGTAATGACAATCGAATCGGCTTCTGTTCTTGACCAATCACAAAGTTTAATAGTGTAGAATCACCAATAAATCCCCTCCAATGCCTTGCTTGGGTATGGTTTGGTGATAACACTCTGTGAGATTCGGATCTTCAAAGATCAGACCAACCATCGGCTCGTGCTTCTTCAAGTGCCCGAGTTTGTCAGGTCTGATGTATGGAGGTCCAAACTCAAAGTTGGGATGACGAATGAGCCTCAACCATGTGTGAGTGGAGCTCTCAATCTCCTGCAACGAGGGACGGATTCGGAAGGTGTGTATTTGAAAGTTGAAATAAGAGGAGTTGAAAGCTTTGCTGCTTCATGTATCAGCAGCGATGACGAACAGTTTCATTGAGAACTTCACCTATCCCTATAGTTGCCGTGAGGACAGAACATCCTGTTTGAAGTCCACTGCCTGATATCCACTTTGATGTGTCGAAATGAGAGCACTCGGCATCTTTTTTTCTCTTAGGTTCGCCGCACTGGACTGTGACCCAATGCCCGAAACTGTCTTGGTTAGATATCTGCAAGATATTCTTGCCTCCACTTGGAGCCGACTGGTCTTTCCGATAGCTCACTACGACCGATCAAATGAGATTTTGATAAGACTACATCACAGACGCAAGATCGAAGCACCGCGCTGTCATCTCAGCTTGAACTAGTTCTGGTGGACTCGAGAGCCTGATAGGCCATGGCTTGGAAGTGCACGTTTGTGAAGGGAGAGGGCAGCATATCCGACGCATCTTCTCAAATTCTTACAGTTGATAAGACTACCTAAGGAAGCATGCATAAGTCTCGAATAGGCCAACATGAGGCCTTAGACAGGCGAAAATTTTCGGGCAAAAGCAGCAAGGTTGAAGCTCTGAGACACGGACAAAGCAAAGACAAACCCTCTCTTATCAGGCACCATTTCCGGAGGGGTGGGTGGAAGCAAAACAACATGTCAGGTACGGTCTTGAAGAACTTGACTCCTGCGTCGTACAGTGGATAGCCTGCATCGTGGAGTGTGAAAGCCAATGCAGGCGCACAAAAGAATTGTGACGGCGTGTTCCAAATCCACCACACCACAAGGTGGAAGCGGGAGTCAAAGCGCATTTTATCTTCGCAGTCGTGGATCATGAGCTGTGGCTTACGAACGGCCTAATTCGTAAGAGGAAGATACAATCGAGCTCAGTGTGGAGCTCAGTGTGTTACCCATGTGCAGAGATTTCATCTTGGTAATTCAGAAACACCACAATATGAGCGTTCCCGGCTCCGTGTGTGCTGAGGTGTAGATAGTAAAATTGACTGTGCTCTACAGCGCTGTATTGCCGTCTTCCTATTCGTGCCACCCTTGGGATTTTTTTTCTTTCCGTGTTGCCGTCTCGAGAACAGCGTTGGTGGTAGTGGTGGAGGTGGTGGCGGCGGCGGATAGGCGACAGGCGAGAGTTCCGCGAGAGGAAATGATTTATCAAAAAAGCAATAGGGTGAAAAGGCCAGAAACGCCATGCGGGCGCGGTGGGAGAGTCTGAAACGCGGTGGAGAGTTGGTGACGCATTTGCTGACGGTCTGCTGAAGGAATGGCAATAGTGTCGTCTGAATTGGGTCGGCGTCGTCATGTGATTGCTGATCTGGACTGAGAATCACTTATCACAAGGTTATCTCGAGAGGCTTCAGAGACGTGGGATGTTGAGCCACCACCACCGTCCTGCCTTGAGCTGATTGTTGATTCTGATGATGCAGCAGTGGCCGAATGGGTACCGACTGGTGTCGCTCTGGTCCACCTCGTTGTGACAACCCCGCACCTGAAGCTCCACGACCGTCATGTCTTCATCAACATGGAGGGGATTCAGGCTGGACTACCAAACCCTGTGATGTCCTACTGGAGTACTAGACCACAAGAACCTGCATCGACCATAGCTTGGCATTTCTTTTCCAGCCAGCCAGCCAGCCAGCCAGCGTAGATGTAGGCAAGCAAGATCGAGTACTGGAAGTCGGCGAAAGCCACCCCCTCCTTGATACCAGAAAGGGACATTGTTGATATCTATTGACAACCCTCACCAGTCGCTCCATGCTAGGGAATGCACCCCCTTATGGCATATATCATATATGTTTTGGATTGTCGAATGGCCTGTCTACAACGTGTAAGAGTGAGAGCTGTTGTCCCAATCTTCGAGGCTCGTCTTTCCATACTTCTTCCATTGTCGCTGCTGAGCTTGCTTTTCGGTAGCGAGCGACAAATCAGAGCGACCCCTGGTGTCGACATGAAAGTTGTGGGTTTTGCTATGCTTGCATAGAAAAAGCAGCTGTGCAAAGGCTTCAGCTCCCACGCGGGTAAAACTACCGCGGTTGACCATTGGCATCAACGAAACAGAAGTCAAGGCCCTGTAATCCCGCTTGATAAGTGTTATGCTGTGGATAAAAATACCCATCTCGAAACGATCACCACCAGCGGCTCAGCCTCAAGTCCAAACAAACCGTGGAGATCTGAACGAAAAAGAACGACTCCGAAAGAAATGCATTAATCACGTTAGCAGTAATAGATCAAGCAATCATGCAGATTGAGACAAAGAAATATGTTCCCCACCTGATTATCCTTATCCACGGTCCATTCCGCTTCCGCTGCGGTTTTGCCTTCTTCCTTTTGGGGTCTGATTCATTCTCGAAGGTGCAATTGTCCAGGGTCAGAAAATGGGACCGACCAGGCACTTATATCGCGGTAATTACTTGTGCATGGGTTCGCGGCGCCGGAGTGGCCCTGGGAGTTCCAAAGATTGTAAAGTCTTGATTACCGAAGGGTAATCCCTGGCTGATAATGTCCATGAATTGCAGGACTAGGCTATCAGCTCAGTGGCACTGTGCTGTGTTCACTCGTACTGTACTGTAGTATCTCGTTATCTCAGAGTTACCAGATTCTCATCTCAAATCTTGTAAACCCGAAGGCTCATATCAAATGATTTCGATGCAACGTCCAACTTTGGCCACGCGAGGATCTCGTGTTGGGAGTACGCACGCCGTCCATTTGCAGATGAGCAGTAATGCAATTTTATCACGAGGCAGGGGACCTCGTTGGACGAATCCGGGGAGAAGTGATGCCTTAGCCCTCGGCGATTTTGACTAAACAGTTACAGGGTTCAGATTCCGAAGCCTTGACGGTGGGTGGTCTCTCGCTCGTTCTGAGTGTCTGTTCGACTCAACCATCATTCCATAGCGGACCTGCAAAACCAGAGGCATAAACGGGCTAGCTTGCTACTATCCCCGTTGATAGGCGGAGAGTACGGTGCGTCGAGGTTTAAGAACGGCCATGTGAAGATGAAGGAAGAGATTTCACAGAGTGCTTCTATTGGTACGGGGTTCCAGTAAGTTGTTAAGCCGTTCCACCCGGTCGGAATCGTCGCAGTTCGCAACGTGCAATTCCAGGCCTGCTTGAACCGCCATCCCGTTTCGATGGAAAGAGATAAGGCCAGCTCTTTTGGTTCCGTGGAGTGGCTGATTTGATTGGCCGTGTCGCTGCTAGCGGATCCCAACTATTGTCACATCCTGTCTCTGGGAAAAGGGCGGCTTGAACTGAGATGCTCCGCCCGGTATCCGCGGGTGGGGTGGAGAAGGGAAGGCCGTTGCTGGATGGTTTCGAAGAGAAACCTCTGGCCATCCACACTTACCAAGAGAGGAATCGATAGGACACGGGAGGAAGCGGTGGGATGATGGCTCGGGGCCCGGACTCTTGTCTGGATTTGAACAGTCAAAGGGTCTTCATCCTCCAAACCAGAGTTTGAATCGCGATATGGCACGTCGTTGCATGCAGCCGGACCAAAAGTTGCCCTTCGCTCTGGGAGCGTTTTGCTCCGGTACCTGCATCGTACCTGCAGGAGAATCAGAACGAAAAGAATGCAGGATGCGAGTCGCTGGACCTCCAATTGGGTTAGACTCATGGGCCTATCCGATTGGTGGGGAAAGGGTTGGGTGTGCCGGTCAGCAGTGGCACTGCCATTTTGGCTCTCTGGGACTCTTCCGGTGGCAGCCCGGAAGCCTCCCAGCGTGGACGGTGGTGGTTGCAGGTGCTATTCTGCATCTGCCGCTTCTTCTAGATGCCCATCATCTTCTCCACCACCACCTCCATCACCTCCACTACCTCCTCCACTACCACCACCACCACACTTGGAACTTGATTCAGCAAAAACCATGAGGGTTTTGATGACAGCAGCGTCAGCGGATAAACCAGGGAATACGACGGTGTGGTATCTGCGCACCGGGGATGTGCAATCGATATGAGAGGAGAGGCAGGCTGGCTTACGCAATAATGGCCCCCCCCCGTCCAATGCGTAAAAACAGCGACGACTGCCCAGTCTAAAAAGGAACCGCACCAGCTGCTATCTTTAGGTCGCACACGCCGAAATCCTACGCACAACGTGCATTAGCCAATGCATCGCTTTATGCAACCAGCCAGTGGCAGCAGGCTGATTGTGGCACAGGAATGATCAGGTATAGCAACACATTTTCAAACGGTGCGATACTCGAGCTCTGGGACATGGCGCATTCGGGGTCGGCATGTGATGGATATTTCCATCATTCGGCGGTCCCAAGTTATGGGCGAAACGCTTCAGTCGTCCCATCACAATGAATGGCAAAGGCAGAGCGAGTCGCCCCCCAAGATATGCGGCCGGCTGGTCACATTGGCGGGAGCGGTTCTAGGGCTGCTATCGATAAGGAAGGAGCCGAATTAATTATCACCGTGGTCTATCTGAATGTCGATGGAGGTTTCAAACAACGGCTACGACCATGGAGATCGACAAGAGTCGTGTAATGGTGATGACATGTTGACCGGCTCGGTAGGCACACTGTCTCGAAGAAACATCGACTTGCACACTCTGTAAATGAGACGGTGCCAGTTCGACCCCTTGCATTCCTCTGCTTCTGCATGAAACTTGTCAAGGTGAGGGCTAAGTTGAAGGACGAACCTTGAGTTCACGATGCGGATTACACTGGCGGTGGCGTATGACGCAGCATTTCCATGGCAAAGTTTCAAGCTGCTCCCGAAGGGGAAGTTGGGTGTAGAACGCAGCGATCTCCGTACCTGCAGAAAGCCTCCAGGCACCGAAACATTCTCGCCTCGACTCCGACGCTGCTGGAGTGCTTCTGGAGCGTACCTGACTTCTGACATATCTTTACTGGCTGCATTTGGTGCGCTCGTTTTGTGACACATTCTCCGCAACAAGCAGTTTGACCTGCCGCAAGCTGAGCCTGGCTGCTCGGAGATTCCCACTCGTTGTTTCATGCTCGCTCTCCCCACAACTGTTTAGCTGATCATCACAGCGCAGGCGGGGCGCCGGCGAGAGCGCTGGCTCGGACAGTGGTCAGGCCAAGGACTTACAGTACCACGATGATGAAGGGATCACTATCGATAGTTGATAGCCAGCCTCGGACCCATTGGATAAGATCATGACGAGGAGGAGGACGAGGAGGACGAGGACGGCTGAAGAGAGGGGACATGGACGCTGCGAAAAAGAACAAAGCACGATCAGAAGGTGTAGGCTATGGCCAATGGATCACGTCGGTTGCCAGTAATGGCGTGGATATCTGCATTATTAGCCGTGCACAATTGTGTTTTCCAAGTTTCCCACGTCCAATCCGCGAGGTGGAGGGTGAGAGCTCAAAGTGATTCGCCTGGTGGCGTTTCGCGTCTCGCTCGAGAGAGTCTTGCCTCTGCAGCGCGAGGACAAATGAGATGGAGAGCGACGTCGCCCTCGTCCGTTGGTTGGTTTCTAGACGGACCATCCGCATGGAGGAGCGGCGTTTCCTCCATGGCAGCGTTGCTTCGCATGAAGCCATAAACATGAAGCATCGCCGGCGAGGTACGCAGGGCTGCGAATTGTAGGCTGTGTCCGGAGCATCACTGGCGCATCGGATCGTGGTCCACACACCTCGCTTGGAGGCCGATTCCATGCGATTCCGAAGCAAGAAACTTGGGCGACGTCGACGTGGGCAGGAATAGCTCAGTTTCTTTTTGGGGCGTCAGCATCGAACTGCGAATATTACATTTTCGGGAGACATATTGAACGAGTGAGGCAGTAGTTGGCCCCAATCCCTTCGCCATGCAGTCAGTCCACTCTTCTGGACAGGTGTGCTTTTTTGCGCCGCTCAACACAGCTAGCCTGGTCGGGCTTATGCATGCACATTATTTTATTTATTGCTTTGATGATCCAATGCTCTCGTGCAGAGTGGTACCTAGTGTCTCGCCGCTTTTTGCAAGAGGGCAGGGCCTGTTGTCGTTGGTGGTGGTGGTGCTGCTGCTGCTATTGCTGCGCACTTCTCAGCAGCAGATCCCCCGGCGGCGTGGCCCAACCAGTCGAAGCCAGCCATTTTCGCACCTTTTCCTGGCCCGCTCGACTCACCTTTTTTTCTTCCCGGAAAATCCACCCACCCATTGCCCATTATTCTTCTGTGGGACGTAGCGTCGAACACGAACAAAAGCCCTCCCCCCCAAAGCCCATGCTCCCCTGCACCCATCCCAGAGACAAGCCCAGGCAAGCCCAGCAAAGCAGCCAGCTGGATTTAGAAATTTGCCCATCCCATTCCGCTCCCCCATCCCATCCCATCTCATGCTGCCCGTCTTGCCCCAGACAGGGTCTTTGACGCGGGCTCACCACACACCTGCTGGTTCCTGGCCCACCCGTTGGCCATGCTTTCACCTGAGACCTAAGCCACTCGCGGTCCCGGTCTGCCTATCTTGCCTCTATCACGCTCGTTGATCTTCGAAAAGTCTACTTTATTTGCAGGGCCCCCGTCACCACTCTCGTTTGTTCATCTCTCAGGTCGACCTCCATCGCCAGGAACCTTTCTTCTTTTATACCGACAACCGGTTTCCCTTTTGTATCCTCCCCTTTGGAAAACCTTCGACTTGTGCTTGCATCTTCTAAGCCCTCTCGAACTTCTTCCGTTCCTTCCTTTCGCATATTCTTGTCCTTCAGCATCCCGGGTCTTGTATAACGAAACGTCGATAATAGCTCATCTCGAAACTCCTTGTCGACATCCGTCACCCAAATACGAGTCCATGTATAATCAATAAGACGACTTTTGTAAAGATAACAACAGTTGTCCTGTCATTCTTTCCACAATTTTCATACCCATTCTGTACCATCTACAACACCCAACCTTCGAACCCGACAATTACCATCATATATACCTCCAAAGTTTCGAAACGAATCTAATCAGCAGACTCAAATCGAAACACGAGCAAACATAACTCGGTATGTGCATCCGGTTGCGTCGAGGGCCGACTGAGCAGTAATGTGTTGTGAGTGGCTTCGCTGACCTTTCCCCAAAGACAAATAAACCGAATATACTCCCAGTGAATAATCGCCATGGACTCTTCATATGCTCACCCGCAGACAATGGGACAGTCTCCATTCTTTTACTACAACCCAGATCCAAAGCCCGACAATCGCCAACACGGCCACTTCTCTCAGCAGCCTAGCAACGTTCAGATGCCAGTGTACCATCAACATATGCACATGCAGCCAATGCCATCGACTCCCGTATACTCCAGACCCAACTCTGCTGGCTCTCAACCTCCAATGCACCCGCAGATGTACAACACTAGTTTCCAGAACAACATGACACCGATGGCATCTCCCCGACCCATGTATCAGAAGCCAGCCATTTTGGTCCAGGAGCTTGCCCCCAGATTGATGATTGAGCCCACTATCCATGAAGCGGACATGTATTATTACCCATCCACCCCACCACTGTCAGCACCTGGCAGTGTCATCAGCAGTCCTTCCAGCTGTGACGTTCTCCCAACACCAATGAACACATTGTTCTTCGGTATCGACGGCTTCGAGGGCGTGAAGGATGGCTGCCAGGGCGACGTTCAGAACGAGAATCTCGCTGGCGACTGGGCACGCTGTGGATCGCCGCCAATGACTCCAGGTATGTGGTGAAGTGTCCTTTGGTCTCGCCCCACTAGCCGCTGGGGCTGAATTCAGTGGTTTCGAGATGTTTTGGTGAAGAATTGGTGACTGATCTTAGAATTTTTAGTGTTCATCCAGCCCAATTCGCTTACAAACAACGCTAGCGAGCTCCTCTCTGCGACATCTTGTCCCTCACTGTCCCCTTCGCCTTCCCCTTACCCACGATCTGTCATTTCCGAGCAAGACTTTGACTTCTGCGACCCCCGAAATCTTACTGTCGGATCTGTTCCAGCACCAAACCCGACATTGATCAAAACAGCGACGGCCACTGAGTTTCCACCGTTGCCAACCCTGTGCGCGGGAGACGACGAGGAACACCGGTTCATGCTGGGGGGTGAGACCTACAACAAGCCTGCCGAGACGAACGCGAAAACCTTCAATTTCTGCCCCCCTGCCCATCACGGTCTCCCTACCTTCGAGCAGCTCTCGGACCTGGACTCGGAAGAAGATTTTGTCAACGGTCTCGTCAACTTCCCCTCGACTGAGAACGTACAATTCTTTGGCACCAAGCGTCAACGTACATGCTCTGGATCCGACTTGATCTCTCTTGCCAGCGAACCCTTCATCAGCGAAGACGACTTTGAAGAGTTCGAAGACTTTGAGGAGTCGGAGCAATACGCCACTGCCTGTCTTCCCAGTCCCTCCCTGTCAGGATCCGAACGCGAAGTCAAGAAGGAGAAGAAGACCAAGAAGTCAAGAAAGGCACATTGCGACGAGGATAGCTCAGAGTTTGACAACCTCGTTCGTTCCCGCAAGTACACCGTCCCAATGAACGCTGCCAGTGGTGCCCCTGCTCAGGAGAGCACAGCTGAGGTCCAACACGAAGCTGCTCCAAGTCAGTCCGGCTCATCTGAGACCAATACTGCTAACGTCGCTGGCTCTGAGTCTGGTGCCACTCCTCAGCAAGCTCCTGTGAACCGTCGTGGTCGCAAGCAATCACTCACCGAGGATCCTTCCAAAACCTTCGTATGCGAACTCTGCAATCGTCGCTTCAGACGCCAAGAACATCTCAAGAGACATTACAGATCCCTCCACACCCAAGACAAGCCATTCGAATGTCATGAATGTGGCAAGAAGTTCTCTCGAAGTGACAACCTTTCTCAGCATGCTCGTACACACGGTAGTGGTGCCATTGTGATGGGTGTTCTGGAAGATGGCGAACTGCCTGGCGACCACGATGCGGGAAGTGATGGTGAGCACATCCAAACACTTGGCAACGTGCTCTTCCGTGTAGCAGGTGCCACATCAGGTAGTGACAGTGAGCTTACTACTTCTGAAGGCCTCAGCAGTGACAACGACAGCCAGTCGCGGAGAAAGCGCAAGCGCTCCGAATAAGGGCTCTACGTTGGACAATCATTCGTGTATGGTAGACACGAATCTCACGATCACGATATACTCATCTTCAAACAATCGCCAACCGCTACTTCTATTTGCGACTGGCTCTAGGGACGAATACTGGGGGGTCTCACGACCATATTGACGTTGCCATGACGGATAGGGGCTCCGCGACCAAAAGTACTTGCTTTCTTTGATATGACTTTCTCTTCATTGTATTAAATTCTCAATTGCAGACTTTCGTGCCGATTTAGCGTGATGATGGACGGTTGGAAGGAAAAGGTGGGGGAACTGTATTTGATATGAGGTGGTGGATGGCTTTACTTTCTTTACATTCGTTGTAATATTAGCGGCGGAAGCTGGTTGACCGTCTGTCCTGTTACATCATCCTTTCTCATTGGTCTACTTTTCCAGATGTGCTGGCCACGAAGTCCACCAAGTGTACCAGCTACATAGCTACAGCTACTTGTATAGAATATGTTCACTATCGATCATCATTTTGTTACGTGCAACCCTGAGAATATAAGTGAAATTTATGAACTAAATATAACCAGCGGCAATTGTACCAAGTTGTGATATACCAAGGTTTGATCCTGACGACGTTGCGTGAACAAAATTTTATTCATGCAAGAAACGTGATTGCCCCCACCGGCCAGAATATTTTGCCTGCACCTGTTGGTACCACAGTCGTATCTTACCCATTACTCACAACCTACTGGCGACGAAATTGGCGGAAGATAACTTGTCCCTCGAGCATCTATTGGCAGACTCTCGTTGTTTAAAACACAGTTGCGGCTGAGTTGAGGTAACCAACCACCTGTCGGATTTTCAGCTCAGTCATCAATGCAAGCAACACAACGGGATGGCCGAGTCTCTCAATGTTGTAGCGCTCATTTCGGGCGGCAAGGATAGTTTCTATTCTCTTCTCCATTGCTTGCACAACGGGCATAAAGTTGTTGCCTTGGGAAACCTTTACCCGGCTCTTGTGTCGCCTCGTGGGGATGCGGCGACCGAGGAGGATGAGCATGACCTGAATAGCTTCATGTATCAGACGGTTGGACATGAGGTCATTCCATCTTATGAGCAGACGCTCGGGATACCGCTGTATCGTCAGCCTATTCATGGGACAGCCATCCAGACCGGGACCAGTTACGGGCACTCCGGTATCCCGGCTAAGGGATCAGAAACTATAGACCAGGAAGCAGATGAAACCGAATCCTTGGTACCTCTTTTAATGAGGATTATGGCTAAGCATCCAATAGCTAATGCTCTGAGCACTGGGGCAATACTTTCTACATATCAACGAACTCGGATCGAGTCGATAGCCTTACGACTTGGTCTCATACCATTGTCGTATCTATGGCAGTATCCTGTCCTACCTCCTGGTTCTCAAGCATCCTTGCTTGAAGATATGAGCAGCATAGGTCTGGATGCCAGGATCGTGAAGGTAGCAAGTGGGGGCCTTGATGAGAGCTTTCTTTGGCATAATGTTGCTAGTTCTCATACGATGCGGCGTGTTGAAAAGGCCATGAAAAGATTTGGCACAGATGGAGATGGAGCCGTATTGGGTGAAGGTGGTGAATTTGAGACTTTGGTAATTGATGGTCCAGACCATCTGTTCAAAGCTAGGATTGAGGTCAAGGAGAGTGATATGATGGTTGTCAGAGAGGGCGGTGGCTCAGCCTGGCTCAGAATCAAGAAGGCCGCAGTAGTAGCAAAAAGGTCAGAGGAGGCGGTAGCAAGGCCACTCAGAACGCCAAAACTTCTTGATCCAAGGTTTTGCGGTGTTCTTGATACTTTAAAGGATCAAAACAGCCAAACTACTCACCTTCCTTCTGAAGCTACATTGAGCAGTGAGACTTTGCCATCCGATGCTTTCGACTCTCAGGCTAGTAATGTACTGCACTGGATAGTCGTTGCCGAAGGACCAACAACAGAATTGTCTATCTCAGAAGAAGCCGAGAATCTGGTGGCAGTAATCAAAAGCCGTTTAAGTCAAGCATCACTACAAGCTTCAGATATACTGTCTACTATCATTCTCCTTCGCCGAATGGAAGACTTTCCTATTCTCAATAAAGTAAACAGTTTTCAATAGCCTTTTGATTTATTGCTTACTGTGTGGCAGATCTATGGCACTCTATTCTCCAAACCAAACCCTCCTTCTAGAGTTACTATTTCATGTGGTGATGCATTACCAAAAGCAATTAGCATTGCGATCGCTCTCAAATTGCATACCTTACACTCTGCTTTTTCCGCAAGAAAAACACTTCATGTGCAATCAAGATCATACTGGGCACCAGCAAATATCGGTCCTTACTCACAAGCAATCTCTATACCCGTGGTAGTGCCTGAGTCTTCCAACGCCCGGTTACGAGTGGTTGCAGTTGCCGGCCAGATCGCACTGATTCCCCACACAATGAAACTTCCTGCAATCGATTCTAGCGTACTAACCCTACATCGCGAGGACTCCGCTCTGTCAAACTTCAAACTCCAGACAGTACTGTCTCTACAACATCTTTGGCGCATAGGAATAGAAATGCAGGTCGGCTGGTGGACAAGCGTGGTTGCGTACCTGCCACAAGGGACACTTGAGGCCATTTCTAAGCGAGCAAGAATTGCCAGTAAGGCATGGTCTTTATTGCATACCCGCAACGTAGAAGATGCAGGCATCGAGGATGAAGAAGAACGAGATCTGTGGGAGGAGAGATTTCACGCAGGCATAGGATCGAGAGGAGGAACAAAACCAGAACGACTGCTACCAAACTGGTCATTGATTGATTCTAATGAAAGGATGACCGTTCCGCCATTTTTTGCTGTTGAAGTTGAAGAATTACCCAGGCAGAGTGGGATAGAGTGGCATGCCCATCTTGGTATTGTAGGTCACCCAGTAAAGGTTTGTTCCAATCCACCGTGATTATAAAGGAAGGCTCACTTCAAATAGCTATATTCAAAATTCAGTAGATCTGGGTGGATCATCTATCAATGCACATTTGGAAGTGCTGTGCAGTCAATTATTATGGTTGAACTGCTGGAAACCTTGCCATTGGTCAACAAAGCTCTACAAGATGCCTTCGGAAACCTTGGCCATTCGCCAGGGTCCAATACGTTTGGTTATTCTTCATATGTTGATGCCTCTATATTCAATGTGCAGATACCAGAAATTCAAATGGGGATGATACCCTGTCAAAGTATATGGGGCGAGGATGGGAGAAGGTTAGCTGGTGTGTTTCTCTACGAAAACCTATGAAAACGATACATTGCAACCAAATCCTAAGTATATTGTTAAAGACGGCAATCATCTTTTATTATCAAAGCCGAACATTGACAACGAACCAGGCATAGCAGCCAGAGAACTTCTACCGGCTCGTTGTCGATGAAGAGCCTTGAGATTGCGATTATTGTTAAAGTCAATATTCGACAATATATTAATCATAGCATTCCGAAGACTTCTGCTAGATCGCCGTAGGCGTGTTCATAGTTTCCAGCATCTCCTGAAAATTCAGCTCTATGAGACACATGACAATAAGACGGCAAGTTTGATTGTTGTTGTGGAATTCGTTCTTTTGATAAAACCAACGCTAAACTGCTGTCATTACCGCTAGTTCCTTCTAGACTCCTGCTACGGTCTCTCTGCAATGCATAACCCTCCTTTCTCGCCCGTTTGATGCATTTCCTTGCGCTTTTACTTACACCACACGAAATTCTCGTTTTCGAGTCCACTCTATAGCGATCTTGCCTGCTCTCTACGTCGACGTACCGTCTCCTCTTCCTCGAAAACCCACCTTGCGATTGTTTTATTTGAATTCACCAGCCTTTCGTTGAGTTCTGCTATGTCCCTGTCCTTTGCCGTACAGGTTTCCTCAAGTTGGTCCTTGAGGTTCCGAATTTGCTTATCTTTTTGCCTCATTCGACGCTTCGAGATCCTCCTTGATTTTGTTAAGGGAGGACTGCAGTTCCTTGCATTCTTGTATCTTTAAACCTAGCGCTCTCTGAACCGCACTAACTCTTGTTTCAATCTCTAATTACCTTGTTAGCTAGATTCCTCAGTTCGATAAATCTTAGTACCTTTGAAAACGTCCATGTTGGAACTGACGTTTGCATGTGACTTGTGTAGAATTCCGCCAGCGACGGCAAAACTCTTGTTTTGTGCCTCTGTAGCTGAATTGCTCTCGGCTCCCTCAATGACCTCGGGTACCGTTTTCTGGCTCTCCGCTTGAGTCTCGATTCTGATATGAGGTGTATTCATTACTGAAAGTCGTTATCTTCAATTTCAATGATTTCACCAGGCGTAGAAGCGGTTTGTTTGGCGGATGAAGATGAAAAGCTGCTATTCTCGGCCAGGTTGCGCCCTTTTAGCCAACTTCCACCTCGTTTTGCAAACCCAGTTACCTTCAGCCCTCTCTGCTCGGAATTGATATTAGAAGCTTCGCTGGGGTTGTTTTCTCTTGATGGGCCACTCATTTCGTTCTTGCTTGAAGAAGCAAGATTTCAAGCACCTACTGTTGTAGTTTGAAAATGATCATATCTCAACGGTCCTACGACGTTACTCTTCGGTGCATCGCTAGAAGTCACTTTGGGACTTGAACACTGGCAAGATATCGTAGTAATAGGAATAGCAGGTCCATGAGCAACGCGAACTTGTTCGCTTCCGCTTCCGCTTCCAGAGGAGGTATTCGCAGATGAGACTGAGTTGTTATAGGACGTGACTGGATTTGAATCAGGCCGTTGAATTTCTGGAGGCTGAATACTGAATGTTTGAATGTGAGATGATAGACTTGCTCGTTCGCTCAAGTTTCCCGAGGAGTGGGCTGCCAGAGGTTGAAGACCAGGGCTATTTTCCGGGTTGCGGTCATCAGGTATAGTAGCGCCCTCTTTTAGAGAAACCTCTTCAAGTTTGCTCCTCTTATTCGGAGTCAATTCACTTTCTGAATTAGAGTTAGACCGTTTTAAGGAAGATTCGGATTTCCGTTTGACTGTTTTTGACTTCCGTTTGTCTTGACCATCCCAACCATTACCCTTTCGAGCAATATTAGAAATCGCCAACAAACGGTCCGCAATTGAGAAGCGATACTTTTCAGGGCTTAAAGTTAACCATAGCTCTGGTTTGAGGATATATCTTCCATGGCCTTTCTGTGTTTCAATGGCATTTCTTCTAAAAGCCAAGTCCCACTCGCCTTCGTCAAGGGAAACATTAGTGGAGCCGAGTATGTCTTGTTCTTTAAACGGAGTTTTCAAATCCGTTTTGGTATACTTGCGCAGGGCAAGCTGATTGGCGATGTGACTGTCGCATGTAACCTCTTTACTGGGAGCTTCTCTGATTTCCACTGGCCGAGCCTCCGTTTAGGCTCCACCTTTAGCATAGTGCCGCCTGCTTGAGGTTAGAATCCGTAAGATGATGCGGTAGTCTTGTAGCCGAGGGGGGAAAGTAGAGGCAAGTAGCAATTCAAAGATGAAGCAATACAACTCTATCTAATCCGTCATGGAAAGGAAGTGAACGATTCGGACTTACTAGGATCCACTTCCATATTCCGATAATCGAGTTTTGGTTGATTTTGAGTGGAATTTTATTAGACACTGAGATGGTTATGTTTTGAGATGTAAGAAAGGCTGTTGTTGTTTAAGCTTAAAGCTTTGGTCGTAATGGAGGAAGTGTATTGAGGAAAGAGGTCTTGATTGTGGTGAGGTAAGGAATAGGGTTGTATTTTTACACTTCAAAATAGCGAAGTGAGTGGACTTCTCCTTGAAGGGCTAATACGATGTAGATTTGTGATCCCGATGTGGAGTTGTTTTGGAGAATAATTCAAAGTTGAGAACAACGCCCTGAGTTTTGAAACGATAGTACGTTATAATTTTTATGAACTTTGCGTACTGATAAAACAACTAGTAAGGAAACGAAAATTGGTAAACCCTACTTTACAACTTCCAAATGGTATCTAAGTGCTATTATTTGTAAAATTTCCCTGAGATTGTATGCTTTCATTGCCAAAGTAAAAATCAAACAGATCCTACTGTGCAATTCTTTGATAGTGTTAGGACACCAATACCTGTAGACTTTATATGTTATCGTACGCAGTGATTGCTAAAGTGGAAATTGATAGATTCTGCTTACAATTGTCTTTCACCGTGGGAGTGTTGATGCCCATACGCTTTGCGTAATATCATGTGCTAGAATCACTACGGTAAAAGTCGATAGGTCCTGGCTTTCATCTTGTTGAGTTTAAGAGCACCAGTGTCAATAGTTCTTATTTTATGTCTATTGCAGGTTAACAGGTGCAGATATCGAGAGTTCGAAATCAGTATTTTCATCACGTTACAGGACCACTTTTGTCAATGGGTTTGACTCGGCATCTAGCATTATTCAAAGTACTATGCATTTCCGTGAATACTTTTGTTCGATTTTACACTCTTTTGTCTAAATGCCACTAACCCTTGCCCATTCCACAAATTATGTAGCACTTCCTAAATAGATGTTAGTAATGTATACGAGGTGATTTCATTTTGAGTTTAAGATTTAAACTGTTTCTGAATATGACCTAAGATATTAGATTGCTATAATATAAATCTATAATTTAAGCCCCTAAAAAATTGTAAGCTCGTCGTGCTTGCATTTGGGGTTTGTATTAAAAGGAAGCGGAGTATGTCTGAATCAGAGACCGCTCATTCACAGGTGGCAGGACTTACATTTTTATACCCGAAATGTAAAAGAACATCGTGGATCATTTCGTCTATTGATTCTCCTAAGACAGTGATTATCTGTCTTTGAATGGGAGGAAATAAGAATGTGAAGAACTGCCTCTGAGATTGCCAGTCTTACTTGGAAACAATGATGTTAGACTATTAGCCTCCTTCGTTTTGTTTTAAGACACTCAACGTGTTGTTATAATGCTGATTAAAAGCTGACCAGAGGCTTATTGTATTCTCGTAGTCGCTCTTTAAATTTCTCCCTAAATGAGGACATAGTTACAAAGGCTTTAAATTTCGTAGATATTTTACCAAACAGCAGCCTTGCCCCCGAATGATGTATCCTCAATCTTCTTCTGTCCTCCACCACTCCTTGCTGACTTCTGTTGTGCAGCTTCATGTTTCCTAAGCTCCTCTGGTACACGTGACAGGGAGCTTTTCATCATCATCTGTTTCAAGTCATACATTACATCCGCATCTTCATTTCCTAGGAATGTGATAGCAACTCCACTGGCGCCTGCACGACCCGTGCGGCCTATGCGATGAGTATAACTCTCTATGTTAGTTGCCATGTTGAAGTTGACTACCAGACTAACATTTGGCACATCAATACCTCTGCCAGCAAGATCTGTGGCAACGAGGACATTTGTCGCGCCAGATCTCACAGAAGCCAAGGCAGCCTCACGCTGTTCTTGGGTTTTACTACCATGCAGGGTGACAGATGAGAAACCCATATGCTTGATATCACGTGCCACAGCGTCGCAGTTTCGCTTGATGTTGACGAAGACGATGATAGGAGGTTGGAATTCTCCTGATGCGAGAATCTCGTTCAGGCGCTTCTTTCTCTTGTCCTCTCCTCCTACGAATTCAACCCGTTGCTCAACTGTCTCGACAGCCTCACCAACGTTCCCAATTGTGACTATCGCAGGTCTCCGCAGGTATTTCTTAGCAATCTTTTCAACTGCAGGCGGCATTGTAGCTGTGTACATCATCGTCTGTCTATATCGATCTTTACCACCAAGATGCCTACTCATGGCTTGAGCATCTTCTGCATCATCTGTATCAGGCTTTTCATTTCCCACGGGAAGAGCATCAAGAATCTTATTGACAGATTCCTCAAATCCAAGGTCGATCATGCGATCAGCTTCATCCATGATAACATAGCAGCACTGACCCAAAACTAGCATCCGCCTCTCGATACAGTCAACCAATCGACCAGGTGTTGCGATGATGATCTCGGCACCGTTTCGTAGGTTATAAGCTTGCTCTTCGAGAGAATGACCACCAACGATACTGACACAAGTAAAACCAAGCGGGGTTGCGAATTTTCGAGCCTCGACTTCGATCTGCTGAGCTAATTCACGAGTAGGCGCAAGAATGATGGCGTAAGGTCCATCATTCTTTGTAAGCTCGTTCAGAGCAGGTAATTCTGAGATGTATACCAGTAGCGGTAATAAAAATGCAGCTGTCTTACCGGAACCCGTAACGGCTACTCCTATCAAATCTCTTGCCTGTAAGGCAATGGGAATTGCAGCTCTCTGCACTGCTGAGGGTTGATCGTAACCTACCTGAGCAATAACATCCATGAGACGTTTAGGGAGACCGGATTCCTGCCAATTACGCATAGGATTCGGTATCCCACCTCCCTTTGTACTAATGTTGAAATCTTCTTTGAAGATACGCCAGTCTCTCTCGCGCATATGTTCCAGTTTCTTCTCGCTCCAATGTTTATCAAGAGAATTTCGGCCCACGCCTTCTTCTCTCTTTCGTCTTTCCATCTCCATAATTTCTCGCGCTCGTGCACTTCCAGCTTCGGAATCCCGCTCTTCTAAAGCTTTGGCATATTTTAGAGCACCAGCATCGCCTAAATCCTCTGCAAATCCACCTAGTCGTCCTCGGCCATAGAAATTTGCCTCCGCGCGTGTCGAATATATCGGGTTATAATCTGGACTTGTGTCTTCTTCGACATTCCATTCAAAATTAAATTTCTTTTCTGTGGTTCTGCGCCTCTTCTTTTTTGCGGAAAATGTAGATTGATTTGTATCCGCGCCCATATACCGTGTGCGTATTAGAGCAGCTTGTGTGTCTTCTCCATTTGCGGGACGCTTCTCGCCTGCTAGAGACGCCTTTCCAGAAGAAACCACTGGTTTGGTAGGAGGGCCCGTATCACCCTTTCGAGCTGAAGAGCCATTTCGGTCCGTAGCAGGTGTAGGCTCCCCATTTCTCATAGCTCGAGGACCAGTAGGTACAGATGATGATCCTCGACTGTTCGAATCGTATTGTGAACGTTCCAAATAGTGGTCCGAGGAGCCATTTTTTCCATGTGAGTGGCTTCCGAAGGGCGCAATTTCGTTTCGCTCAAGCTCTAGCTTCTGCTTTTGCTCCTGTACTTCTCTTGCTCTCTTCTCAAGCGCCAACTTCTCCCGTGCAGCTTTAGATAGAAATTTAGGCTGTAATTGAATGGTTAGTAAATACGGAGTAGAGGCACAAAATAATACTGGAGATGCGTTGTGAACAACGCTATTGTACAAAATTCGTAGCTATAGAAGCTTACCTTTGCTGCCGCGTCATCGGCTTCTTTCTTCTTTTTGAGAATATCCTCAATACTTAAAGGCCCGCGATCTCGCGGAGCTCCCCATCCGGCCTTCTTCTTCTTCTTTACTTCTGGTTCTTCAGGAGGTGGCGGAGGGAGATCGCTAGGAGGAGGAGGCGCATCTCCATGAGGAGGTGGAGGAGGTGCTATAGTGTCTGGAGGAGGTGGTGGGGGAGAAGATAAACTTCCGTTTGTCTCAAACGGTGGCGGAGGGATAACAGAGTCGCCATTCGTATAGCTGGCCATCTTCATAAAGAATTCGCGTCACTGATTTCCAAGATAAGATTGCCTTGGCGGCTTTAATCAAGGACGTGGAGAAAGTGGTATCTTAGATTGTGGTTACAGAAGGCTTGATGACAAGGCTGAATTTCGAGGCTCTAAATTTTTGCAAGCGAGCTCCTGGACTTCGATTCCGCAACGACAAGCAAGTTCTCGAATTGGGGGTCGATGCTCATCAAAGATGCCTTTAACATCTGGTGAATATGTTAAACTCGCACAAGGGTTACCACCCAAGTTGATGCGGTTTTTCGCCCGTTACCCGCCATCAGCGGTCCTTCCACAAACTTCCGCGCCAGCACCTGCCACACCAGTCGCTGAGGAGTCTACGGCTTCAACAGCAAGCCAAACACTCTTCTCTCAAGCAGAACTCCCATATCCAAATCCATTCAAACCCCAAAGATCTCAAATTACGGGAAGATGGCATGACCCAGTGTATTCATTACGAAGGCAGGCAGATCTGGTGAAATTGGCAAGAGAACACGGAGTTGAGGAATTGCTGCCGCATACTATCAAGGGAACTATAGAAAAGATACGGAAGAGGGAAGAACATGGATTGAGAGTCAAGGGAACGGGTGTTGGGCAGAGTGTGAAAGGAAAGCAGTCGGAGAGAGCTATGAAGGGAAGGTATGTTTGGAATACGCTGTTCTTTTGTATTGCATGCTTGACGGCAATCCATCTGCCTATCAGCGGACACTAACTTATGATGCGACAGATTGGAGAAACGCAGACAGGCTATGTTGGATATGCCTCAGATGGTTGCCACTTGGAAAGAGGTACGTACTAAAGCCATAACACGTTCGTTCCATTTGCTAATAACATGTCTAGAGAGGCCATGGTCGTGGGTGGAAGAAATGGCCGAAATAAGGCAGTTAAATTCCTGGCGCCTTGCTCTTGGCCTCAGGAAGGTTTGTACACCTACTGTACTTGTAAGGATATCCCAGTTGTACATTTTGTGTTTAATCAATCTTCGGATTCTGGTCAAAGCTCATTTTGCTCTGTTTACATGATAGAAATGGCATGGAGCTTACAAGGCAGTACATCTTCTTATCTTATCTGAAGTTTAATGTTGGTGAGGTTACTTGTCCATCTATGAGCTTTGCTTCGTATTGATATATTTGTTGCTGGAGGCAGAATCTCAATACCTTGGGCTAGGAAGATTTAGGAGCTCTAGAGCTATCCGGCTTTCAAATCCGGTCGCTTTTCCTCAGAGTTCAAGACAACCTTTGGCCCGATAGTGTTAGAAACTCTTCACAAAGTTCAAAGTGTTTATTTTGGTCTCTTGATTCATGATCCTTGAGCTTGACCTGCCCAGTGTCATATATACAGAGCTAAGTGTAGCTCGGCTAAAGTGGAAACTATTAGTCTCTCATATCATTCATTCACCTAGCATTTTATGCCTCAGGATTACATTTTAGTTCTACTATCTCAAAACTCGATTCGCTATTATGAGGGCTGTTTTAGAATCGTTGTGCCTTACAAGTCGAGTTCACGCACTGAATCAACGATGGACAGCGAGACATGTTGGCTTGAAACAGTGACGCTTTTCTTCCAGATTCTTTACGTTTACATTCTTTTGCGGCTACTCTCTCCACCTGGTCTACAAAAATTCTATCCCTATTTTATCGGTGAATGGAAGATTTCTTTAGCAGCGACTCCAAGTCTTTTAACTATGCATTTCAAAAGGTTACTGAATGAGATTGAGGGATCATAGCCAGGTGTAGAACTTAGGTTGAAAGGGCGTCACATTCACTAATACTCTAGCCCGTTTCTCCCAGCAGATGTTCTGGACTAGTTTAAGCAATCGTTCTTAGGTACATAAGTCTCTTTCTCCAGGTATCAGAGGTTTCACGGCGTCATCGATCTCCGCACAGTCTCCCCAGAGCTTAGTGGCGACGGTTCAGAAGGATTTGATCCTCGGAGAATACAAGTTCGGCATGTGATTGAGCTTCTGATTGACGGTGCGAGGTGAGAAACGGCTGCTTTCACATGCAAGTTTGTTTGGAGACTGGCACAAACACAGAACATTTCGAGAGGCTTCACATGGAAACCCCCTCGAGACAAGAGTAAGCTACTACAGGCGACATGTAAGTAGGTGGTACCTAGCTACAGCTATTCACATCACATGAGTCTCAGGTGATTGAGACTTTCGTAGCCGAGGCTTTCAGCTATCAACAGAAATTCCCAACAAAATCTTTGGGACCCTTGCTTCGGAGAACCCTCTCTGCACGAACACGGAAACCCCATGTTCGCAGCTGTACCTTTGATTCGCCAATGCGCACGACAAGCAATCCAGAATGATGGCCAGTATGCTGCTGAGAGACCAGAATCATGGTGTGAAGTCTCGGTGCAAATGCTATCTTTGATGTACCAAGCCATGCTATTCGCGCGATCTGATTGGAAAGTAAAGGTCGATCACCTTGTGCATCTTGCGCAGGCCCGTCCCGGAAAGGCAGTGTGCCTCGAGTGAGATGCACCATGCAAAGCCAGCTATGCGAATGCGGCAACACCGCCCCTCTGACGGATGTGGGAGATGAAGCTGAGAAAAGCCAAGTGACCTGAGCGGAAGAGATGTGACTGGTAGGACTCATGGGCTAGAAATGCAGGCAAATAATTGATCCACTGGGAGTAGAGATTTTTGGCGGTGAAAAATCGCTTGTATCTGATATTCGCTTGTTGCTCCCCTAATGATATTCTAAGCACAATGCGGTGAGATGTCGTACTTGGTATGAGAGCTCTCGAATGTTAAATTCTGAGGAAAAAGGCAATCCCGAGGTTAGACGAGGTCTATTTTGCCGCTGTCATTTAACCCCGTCTTCATATGGCTGATGAACTCTTATTAAAGAATAAGGACAAGAACGAGGGAGGCCCAGAAACTGAGACGATCTAAACCAGATGCAAGAAGCGACATCTCCTTGTGGAGATCAGGACTGGTTGCGGGAAGGCCGTGGCGATTGCTCTGCATGACTCTAAAGATGAGTTGTCAAATGCCCTTTGGTATAAATGGTTGAGCTCGTCTCCAAGATCTCAAGCGCCAGGCCAATTGGACTAAGTTTTAGATCTGTGGACCACTGGTGGCCCAAAAATCATGGACTGCATCGAGCTTTGCTTCCATTTGTCCAGTCACCCAGACACCAGCATCTTGGCCACAGGTAATGTCTGGAGGATGGTTCAGTTGAACATGTGCAGCTTTCTGGAGGGCGTCTCTGCGTCTCCGTTCTTGTCAGGCGGGACGGAGGAGGAGGAGGAGGAGGAGGAAAAGAAATCGAAAGACAAGAACTCTCAACCTGCAATTGAAAATCTAGATGTCCTTAGGGAGCGTTTTGGAGGCGGGTAAATCCAAAAGAGTAGCCCTAAGGGGTGCTAGTGCGATGCCGAACCCCCCCTACGCCAGATTCCCAAAATTTGGTGGGCAGGGCTGGCTGGCCAGGTACATATTTAAAGTCCATGCCAGACCCCACGAAAGCCACTTTCGTTCTCCTCCCGCCCTCTGTGTTAATCTCTCTCTCCCTCTCTCTCCTCCTTCTTCGGTGGTCTGTACAATCGTACGTTCTCACGACTTCGATTGACTCCCAATTGAACTAGAATTGGCTAACCTTCCGCCAGCTGTCTTTCCACCAGAATCGCTTCCCAGAGTCGCGGTGCTCAACAAAATACTGCCTCATCCTGTCACCCCAACCACCATACCAAAGTCAGATACCACTTCTGTCAGATATTCCTCGACATCTGCCGTCTTGGAATATATAAATTTCACTCATAATGGCTTCTACTGCTGTCTCTCAACACTCCCTCCTCAAGAGGACCATCACCTCTTCAACCGCCGAGTCTGCACCTTCTACTACCGCTGGGTCTCCAAGTGATACGCCCAGACAGTCTCCTTCTTCCACCTCCCTATCATCTCTATCATCTGTAGAGGACGGCAAGGGATCGGCTTTTGGGGAGTTGATCGATACCTACGGCAACAAATTCGAGGTTCCAGACTATACCATCAACGAGATCAGGAATGCGATCCCGAAACACTGCTTCGAAAGATCTGGCTTGAGAGGCTTGGGCTACGTGGCTCGAGATATCAGCAGTCTGGCTGTTACTTTCTATATATTCAACCGATTTGTTACGCCTGAATACATTCCCAGCACACCAGTTCGAGCTACTTTGTGGACGTTCTATACGGTTATTCAAGGACTCTTTGCGACTGGTCTCTGGGTTCTTGCTCACGAATGCGGTCATCAATCCTTCTCTCCCTCAAAAGTTCTAAACGACACAACCGGCTGGGTCTGCCACTCGCTGCTGCTCGTTCCATACTTCTCCTGGAAGATCTCCCATGGCAAGCACCACAAAGCTACAGGACATATGGAACGTGATATGGTTTTCGTCCCAAAAACTCGTCAGGACTACGCCTCTCGTGTTGGAAAATTTGTCAATGAGCTCGATGAATTGTGCGAGGAAACTCCAATTGCAACCCTAATTCATTCCATTGGTCAACAGCTCCTTGGTTGGCCATTCTACCTCATTGCCAATGTCACGGGACACAACTACCACGAAAAGCAACCTGAAGGCCGCGGAAAGGGCAAGCAAAATGGATTTTTTACCGGTGTCAACCATTTCAATCCTAGCAGTCCTTTGTACGAAGCTAAGGATGCTAAGTTGATTCTCCTCAGCGACCTCGGTCTCGCAATTGTCATTAGCGCTCTCGTTGTGCTTTGCAGAACCTATGGGTTTTCCAACATGGCTGTCTGGTATTTCGCCCCGTATATCTGGGTAAACCATTGGCTTGGTACGTAGCTATGAAGTCCATATAATCGAACAAAATCTAACCCTTTATGTAGTTGCTATCACCTTTCTTCAGCACACTGATCCCACTCTTCCCCACTATACTGGTGAGAGCTGGAACTATATCCGTGGAGCAGCTGCAACAATTGACCGGGAGTTTGGTTTTGTTGGTCGCACTCTCCTCCACGGCATCATTGAGACCCACGTTCTTCACCACTATGTCAGCACCATCCCTTTCTACCACGCTGATGAGGCTACTGAGGCCATCAAACCCGTAATGGGCCGTCATTATCGTTCTGATGTTCGGGGAGGATCAATTGGATTTCTCAAGAGCATGTGGACTAGCGCCCGCTGGTGCCACTGGGTTGAGCCCTCTGAGGGTGCTGTTGGAGAGGGCAAGGGCGTTCTCTTCTTCCGCAACCGAAATGGTCTTGGTACGAAACCAATGAAGCTTCAAGCTCAATAAGTACAATATAAAGAGATGGTGACGAGATATTTTAGCGATGCAATCTGAAAATCAGCAGTTTTCTGAGGTGTTTATGGCGTTATTTCGGAACTGCGTTGAAAAGAGGATTGCTTCAGCATCCATGCATATTGAGAAACGAGAATGCACGTCAAAAGCTCAGCGAGTGGACTACGTCGCGAAGATACCTGTAGAGAATAGATGAGTAGCAAGTGAACATACAAATACTATAGAAGATCGTGCATACCCATTTAAACTGTGATGAAATTGGCACGCAAGTGTTAAAGATACTACTCTTCGTCAGTTGTTGGACCACACTTCTTTCAAACATTACTATTCCATTGTCTTCAATTGTTTTCGAGGTGAATTAAACAACAGCCTTGCAGCTTCCGCCATGTCAGCATCAAGACAGTCTCATCAATTTTTAGTCGGGTGGTAGGATTATGGTCATGTAAACGAAGAACCGAGTTCTGTCACCGAAAATAGACATTGTAAAGAGGCCGGTTGGAAGCCAGAGTAATTTCAATGGGTATCATTCCACAACGAGGTCATCTCGTTCTACATATAAGTCATTATCGTATTAAATATCCTTCACCCGGGTTCTTTCAGTTCACCTCTCATACTTCGGTAAGATATCACGGTGAGAAGGCTGTCCCTGGAGATGGTGTGAATACTGTCCTCCGTACTCATCCTCATCGGACAGAATAGGGGCTGACGGTTCGAGCTGACTGCTGCTGCCTTCACCACCATTATCGTCTTCTGCTGGGAATGACGGCCTGCTCGCCTCGGCCATCAGTCTCTGTCTTTCAAGTTCCTGCTTATCATCCGTTCGATTTGATGTGCCCACCAAAGGATTAAGATCATCCAGTTCAGGCGCTGATGGTGCGTCTGGAGCTTCAGAGGTGTGGATTGAGAGGTTTGTTGCTCGAGGTACGACATCATCTGCACCATATAAGTCTTCTTCGCTTTCAGGTGGGGGTGCTAACGGTGCAGTTTGCGACATTGTATTTGACGAAGATTGTGCAATTTCCGGGGGTCGACTTGGTAGATATCTCTCTTCGGCGCGACGCGCTATTTCCTTGTCGCTGAGACCCTCTTGTGCTGGTATTTCCGGAGGAGGTATCGGTATCGAGGCATGGATAGGTTGAGGGTAAGGGTAATGGTCCTGAGTGTAACTGGGGTGGTAACCCTGGGAGCCATACCTATCATCAGTATAATATCCTTGATATTGCTCCTCGTCATCGTAATGATGATATGGACTGTATTCATTATCATAGCCGTGTTCCGTGCCATGTTGTGTAAGCGTTTCTTCCCATATTGGACCATTTATTGCTGGAGGCATATGAGGGGTTTCTGCCCATTCATTATTCTGCTCCGTTGTCGAGTTCACACCTCTTGTTCGAATACGTGTACTGTCTATTGTGCCAACTACAACCTCGAAAAGACATGCAACAACACTTTTTTCTCGTCTGATGTTCTCCGTACCAACTATATTACCACCCCAAGCAGCGAGTATATTAGAGTTGCCGTCGCCTCTAAGGCCAGACGAGTTGATATAACTTGAAGGTGAAAATACTGTTCCCACGCGTGGAATGTGACGTTGCTGGCCAGCCAATTTACCGCCGAGATCCACAACAACCTCAACGTGGTATTTAAACGAGATCATCTGACCAGGGACTCCAGCGATAGTTGGAAACGCGTCTTCTGGAACCCGGACTGAGGTTTGCACCACAGCAGTCAAAGTCGTAGGATCTACTAGAAGCGGAGCAAAGGTTTGAGCGAGATCTTTTCGAAACATACTGCTAGAACCAGCCGAAGTCAAAGATAGCCCTCCGAGTCCCGTTTTAGACTTGGGATAGTACTCTTCGTGCTTCATCTTCTCAGCTTCCTTGCCCTTGAGATCTGCAAACAGTGACAGTGGGGGAGCTGAGTCAATCCTCCCTTGTCGATAAAGAGTAATGATAATGCCGTGCATGCTTCTGATTGATTTTGTATGCTTGATAGATATTTTCAAAGGGAGATTGTCTCCTGGTAGGCAACCTGATTTAGACAACTCGATTGTGGCCGTGATTGTTTGATCCCGAAGAGATGCCTTGCTAGCATTGTAGTCGCGGGTGCCTTTTGTCGAAGAAGGAACCGGGCGCAGGCTTCTCCCCGTGCTACTACTGACTGTACTTTCATTACTATTTCCGAGACTATCCGTACTTTGAATCTCGCTTGGGACAGGACTTCTTGGAGCTGCATTTTGGTCTGCAGAATCACACTGACTTGCAGAGTCATCTGGCTGAGGCGACGTTACTCGTCCTGGCTCGCCCGCAGCTTTCATTCCAACAGCGTTCTGTGGGAGAGCATCCTTGCCGAACTCTTTCTCAGTTCCGCCGTCTTTACTCCCGTCCTTGCTTCCACCTTTGCTCCCACCTTTGCTCCCATCTTTACTTCCCTCTTTACTTCTGAACGTTCGTATTCTCTTATTTCTCTTCGATATGGGTTCTAAAGATATAGGTCGGGGCCTCGGTGGAAGCATCGGGCCAATGTCAATAGATTCGATCAATGATACATTCGTCTCACAGGTAGTGGTTGCGGTCATGGATGTAGGGCGTGTAAGTGTTGCTGTGGCTAGATATGAGATGACTCCCCTCTCAAACTAAGGAAGGTCAGTGAGGAAGCATCATGAATAGTTGTTGAACCCACCTCAATACTTGTTGGTAGGCCCTCTGTGGGGAACTCCAATTCAAAATTGAATTCCCAGATGCCAATGTCAAGCCTCCTTTTCCCGCATAGTACGACTTCATCCTGGAAGAGGGAGGCATGACCATTGCCAAAGTATTGAGATTTTCTTGGGTTGTTTGACGCGGTCAGTCCCGGGTCGACAAATGGCTCTTTGGCTGCTTTGGGGTTTTTGAAAACTCGAACATAACCATGGAGGCAGACCGTGAGATGGGTAATTCCTATAGGCCTGGTGGCTGTGAGAATGACGGCTCCTTTGACGATGTCGCCAGGAGAGTATTTTCGATGAGGCTCGTTGAGGCGGATCTGAAAATCGGTCAGGTTTCGGGTGCGGGATGTCAATGGTAATGCCAGTCTCGACAGTAGTGAGCGACCAGGCGACGAAGATGTCGAAGTCGGAGTGGCATCTGCGCACATGTCAGATGGTAAGAGGATGTTTTGTTGCCAAGAAGTATGTTGTGGATGCCAAGTCCTGGATGGACACCTATGAAGTGCCGGTTTCCGTGAGCCTCCCTGCTGTTCGCTGTCAACAGATGCTAATCGATGCTATCTGCTACGGAGGAAGCCGGTTCAATGGGGTCGGCAGAGGAAGGAGAAGAAGACAGAGAGGAAGAAGAGAAGCAGAAGACCACGGAATTGATGCTAGCTCTTCGTGCCAGCCCAACGCTGAGTGCTTCCGGCGGCTCCAGAGAAGACAGCTGAGTCGAGTCGGGAGGAGACTGAAGGCGTTGCAGGTTTGCGCTTAGTCGTGCACCTGAGGAAACCAAACAAAGTCAGAGCGCGACTATTCAAGAGTATAAAGGGCTAATGTAGGAGCAAGGCGTGCAGAGGTAACCCTTCGATTCGAAGCTGTGTCTGAAGGTAAATATTGGCGTTCGACTTCTTGTGCGGTCATACGGTCTTCACCTGATTCATCCAGTGAGGCAGCGTCCTCCTCGATACATTTCGGGGTCTGAGGGAACTGCCCAGGAGCGTAACTTGGGCAGTCCACAATCTACTACTTGCACGCACGCTTCGAGCTTGGTGGCTGAGGCGTTGGTCTCTTTCCGACTTAGTTTGAAAAGGGAGCAGGATAGGGCTGGTCAAGATTATTGCCACATTTGAAGACCGTCGTGGAAGTTTCCGAACAGCCGGCCGGCCAGCGACTTCGAGACTCACATACAGACAACAATCAGGCTGCTGAAACTTTCATCTGAACTTTTCACCCAGCGAGGACAACCCAAAACGACCTACCTATGTAGTCACCAACAACAGAAAGAGAGGGGGCAAGATAAAGGTGCTGGCTGAACCGGGAAAAGCACTGGCCCAGTCAGGATTGTTATCAGACCGGGCTGTGCGCTGATAAAAAAGCTTGAATCAACAGCGGCATATCTTGCTCATGTGATGCTAGACTACGAAATTGTAAGTGGGACAGCCCTTGCGCTCCCTACCCTTGCCATCCATTCTCAGACCTTATTTAATCGTCTGCCTCAGATTCAGAGGTCCCTCAAGCCCTCTCCCGCGACATACTCGTTTCCGCAAGCAGTCATCATAGCTGCCGCTAGCTGTTCTCGATCGTTGACTTGTTTACTGATGAAAGCTTCAAGGGATTCGATGTTGTCCGTCCATCGAATTGCGCTGTCCTTGAATCTCTTCGACTCATCCACTTTACGCGCAACTTCGGCAGGATCGTTGTCACGATAACAGGTCAGTTCCTTGTCTAGCTCTTCGATCTCTTTCAACATGGTTTCATGAGCCGCGACAAGTGTATTCCTATCCATGCTGCCGTCGAGCATCTCCTCATCATCTTCGCGTTTGGCCATCTCTCCTTCGATTTCCTTCTCCGTCTCAGTAATCGAATATATCAACTTAGTCCGCTCTGCTTTCAGAGTGCTAATCTGCTTCTCCTTGCTCTTCTTTGCGTCCGAGTTGAAGCACCAATACCAATTGCCGCTGCCAATCTTCTCGACGCGGATGAGATTCTCATCCTGCAAGGCCTGTAGATACTCTTTGACTTGCATCTGGTTGATGGAGGCAACAGACGGCAAGTTCTTCTCAAGCTCTTTGATCGTGTAGACACCCATTGTATCCTTGAAGTAATCGAGGATCTTCTGTTGTTTGGCGGCAGGGGGAAGGTTTTTGGGCGCCTGCATAGCAATTAGTATCGCGAGCTCAAAGTACAAAGAAACATTTTACTGTACCATTTTGGGTTCAGGAGAATAATGATTGTGGGATTTTCCGGGTTCCTGGGGTCTTGATGATGATGTCGGTGATCAGGAATAGACTGGGTTGATGGTTGATGGTTGATGCTGTGGTAATTTCGACGGAGGGTTCATGTGTGCTTTCTCCAACGGGGGAAGGTGACGAAAAACAACGCTTCCATCTCGTCCAGACTTTCCAATTGATTGTCACTTGTTTCTCGACGGCCAATACCAATTTCAATGTAACTTCTATTTTGTCAGCGCAGCCTCTGTAGAAATCTAACAAAGTTCACTTGATCTTTCCTAATTGATCATTACAAGTTAAGGAAATGGACGAGCATGGTTTATAACACACGACAAGTGCTAATATTATTAACATTTTTGATCAGGTCTGCAGTAAGTACATGGGTTCTCTATTCCCTAAGCATTATTCCAGGATCAACAGAGCCCAAGGTCGTTAAATCGAAATCTCAAGAGTATCATTGATATTGTAATAAGCAAACGCATAGAACTTTGCAATTGAGAGGCAAAGTTCCCAGACACCCAGAACACAGTCTACAAGCACGGTGAATCGTTGGAAGAGATCGTATATATCCAACTTCAAATACAGTCCCATCTCATTTAATTTGAACAATCAAGTATTTTTGTACTTGCGAAAAGCCAATGAGTATGTTGGCAGCATGTAGCAATATCATGGAACCTTTAGAGGAGTTTCTATCATCTCCTCGCAGCCCTCAAACCAGTCACTATACAGCTATGCCAAGAGATACGATTCTCATGCAAAAAACGTCACAGCTCGCTCTTAGCTGGCTTCCCTTGATACGCATCAACCCAACCCTTCACATCTGTGCTATCACGAGCAAGCCATCCGGCTTTAGATTTGATATTGTCACAACTCTGGGCCAGTGATTGATTAAAGCCCTTTGTGCTTTTCTCGCTGAAGAATTTTTCAATACGCTCCAGATCAGATTTCCGAGTAAATGCCGATGTGCAGATAGAAACTACAGTACCAAGCATAGAGAGACCTGCAGGAAGTCGTCGAGAGATCTCGTCCCAGTTCTCGGTAAACCAGCTGTATAATGCTTCAATTCCATCAGGGTGTGATCTCAGGTTGCTGAGTGGTAAATAGATATCTTGTTCCTTAACCTCCGAGTCCAGGGGAAGAGCAAGCGTTTGCTTGATAAGTTCGGGGTCTCTGGCTCTGCCAAGCGAACGAAGAGCAGTGTTACGCTCATCACTGTTCTTAGAGTTTCTATAAGTGTCTAAGATGATGTTGTACTTTACACATTAGCTCTATTCATGTGATTGATAGGTGACTTACTTCTTCTTTTCCGCCATATTTCAAAACTATTCCAAAGACACTGCCTCTAATATTGGGGTGTATAGCTGAACTGTCACCCTTTGCGAACTTGGCAAACATTTCTTTTGCAGCACGAATGATTTCTTGATCACCCGCCATTCCAGCACTACCAAAGAGCATTCCCTTGAACTGTTGTTGAATGTGATCATCACTGCTCTTGAATTCCCATCCCGCTTTGTGGGCTTTTTCGCTGACCAATTCTCGTTGAAAATTCTCAAGACCATCTCTGACCTCTTGATCTTCAAAGATCCATGCCGTTTGGATAGCGCCAAGCCGTGTGATGATTTCGTTCCAAACCACGAACTCGGTCTCACTTGTGAACCCCTTCAACAAGTTCAAAACTCCAGAGGTTTTTCCATGACCAGAGGCAGCCAGGGCTCCAGCATCTGCCAGCATGCCAGCACGATCTTCCACACTTAACAGGCCATCCTTGGCAGCTTTTCCAAGCTTCTCAAGACGTTCTGGTGTATACGAGGTACGATAAATGCCGCTATGATCGGCATTGAGCTTGAAAAAGTCCAAATCTGCCACCTTGAAATTCTCTTCTCGTTGTGACAATACGAGAGACTCATCTACGCCATCCTTTGTACGAAGACCCAAGAAAACGGGATAGAGCACCTCATCTTCCTCAGGCTTCAGGTCTGCAGTTCGGAGAAAGCGATTCTGCTGTACATGGATTGAGTTCTCGCCTTTATTTTCGGTGACGGTTACTACAGGAAAGCCCACTTGCTTCGTCCAGATATCCATCACCTTTTCAACATCCTTTCCGCTAGCAGCGCTCAATGCGGCCCACAAGTCTCCAGTTTGGGTGTTACCATAAGCGTGCTTTTTCAAGTACTGTCGAATGCCTTCCATGAAGATGTCTTCCCCGAGATATTTGGAGATCATGCGGAGAACGCATGAACCTTTTGAGTATGAGATCGCATCGAAGATCTGGTTGACTTCATCGGCCCGTTTCACAGGAACCTCGATGGGATGACTGCTTCGTAGTGAGTCAAGAGAAAGAGCACTTTGAAGCGTATTTGGTACGTAGCCCTCCCACACCTTCCACTCCGGAAAGAAGATATTGCAAGAATACCATGACATCCAAGTTGCAAAACCCTCATTGAGCCATAGACCATCCCAGAAATCCATCGTGACCAAATTTCCGAACCATTGATGAGCTAGTTCATGTTGAACAACCTCGGCAACTCTTTCCTTCATTGATGCACCGCTTGTCTTTTCATCAAACATGAGATCAACTACACGATAGGTAACAAGGCCCCAGTTTTCCATGGCGCCTGCAGCAAAATCGGGGATCGCAATCATGTCCATCTTGGGAAGAGGAAACTTGCTGTCGAACGTCTTTTCATAGAATTCAAGGGTTCGTGCAGCGAGTTCCAGAGAAAAGCGACCATGCTCGATATCCTGGTTGGGAGGTGCATAAACTCTGACGGGGAGCCTGAACTTGTCTGTCTCGATATAATTAAGCTCGCCAACAATAAATGCAAGCAGGTATGTTGACATTAGGGGAGATTTGTTGAACTTGACAGCTTTCTTCAAGTCTCCACTAATCTCCGACTTGACTTCGGATTCCGACTCGACGTCCATATTGCTAAGACATGTAAGATGTTTATCGGCAATCAAAGTGACTGTGAATGCAGCCTTCAACGCAGGTTCATCGAAGCAGGGAAACGCCCTTCGAGCATCTGTCGCCTCCATCTGTGTAGTAGCCAAGATACCTTCGGTGCCATCAGCGTTCTTATATGTGGATCGATAGAAGCCCGCCATCTTGTCATTCAAAGTGCCTGTGAAAGTCATCTCGAGCTGGGCCGTGGAACCTTTTGGAATAGATTTGCCAAATGCGACTGTCGTAGTTTGAGTGGATTCATTGTAAGTGACTTTGGGGGAGGAACTATACGCAATTAGACCGTCTCAAGGAGCAGAGGGAAGTAAATTGACTTGCCTGATGGTCGTTGTTCCCGAGAGAACCTTGGTGCTGTGAATGTCAAGCTCCAACGTGTTCAATGAAATCGACGTTGATGCTTCGGCAACATCCAAGTCAATAATGACCTTGCCTTTGTAGGTCAAGTTCTTGAAGTTGGGCTCCAGAGTCAGGTCATAATGTTTTGGGATGACATTGGCCGGCAAGATTTCTCTTCCCTTGGTCACATCAACACTGGTGCCGGCAATATCTGCTTCGCCATGCATCTTGCACATCTTGTTCCGTCGGTAGGAGCAGTGCCGGGTTGTGGTCGTTGTCGAAGGAGGGAATCTCAATCGGGTGAGGAGTTCCGGCCGTTGAGAAGTGAATAGAGCTCTGGAATTGATTATCAGACCAGGAGTGCAGAGAGCTATATAAGGCGAAACTCCTCCGCCCACATCCAGGCAGATCTACCCACGTACCTGGGATGATGCCGCAGAACGGCAGGCACACGCCTCGTGAGGCTATTAAAGCGTCTTCGTTGAGCTACGGCCGCCGGAATATGGAGAGCAGGACGCAGGCGCAGTGAAGAGAAAGAAAAGATCGTTGACTCGATCAGCGAAGTGATGACACGCATTGACAACAAATAAGGAAGGTATACACTAGGGCAACACGAAGAAGGAACAACTGGTCGGGTCTCAGAGAACAGGAAGGTGGGGTTCAGGGGACCTAAGGCAGGGAGGGAGGAGGGAGGGAGTGAGTGAGTGACAGAAAGGACAACTGATGCAGGTCGAAGGTTCTGCCTCCGTCTGGGTGGACCTGGACTAGAAAGCTTCTGCTCCTTTTGGGCTTACCGCCTTCCTTCGCTTTGGCTGGGCTCCGTCGTGCCTCGTCGGCCTCTTCTTCTTCTCCCATCACCGCAACATCAGATCTGCCAACACCGCTCGCTCCCTTCTCCCACGAAGGTGTTGGCGTCCGCTGACGATATCACGTTGGGCGTTGCAAGAGGAGAATCCGCAGGTTTGAGGCGACCAATAGCTCTCGAGCTCTGTTTGGAAGTCATAGGAAGTCGGAACATTCAGCCAGCATCCACACAGTCTTGCGGCATAGAGAGACTACCGAGAATCAAGCATGTTCAAGAAACCACGAGACCCATCTCCCAGATCAACCCGCTCTCAATTGGCTGTGTATCCATCGTGCACCGAACCGACGTGAAACTTTTTCCTTTGCTTTCGACGCGGTCATGCACCGCTGCCCTAGAAGCCTGGGAGGTCCCGTCGTCCCACCATGCCGAGGCCCTAGTTGTTGATAGTACATGTGGGGGATGTGACAGTGTCTGCCCCTCTTCCTCCCATGCCCAAACCGCTGCATCTTTTCTGATATCTCAAGAGTGCTGCTGACGGACCACCATGGCTACACAACATGACAGCCGCAAAGCGCAGCACTCAGGAACGGAGCCAGTAACCGAGTCTTCTCCCCTGGCAGCGGTTCCTGAACGCGGCCATTTTGGCATCGAAGAATCGGCCCACCAGCATCTCAATGTAAGTAGACGTTAGTTAGCCAAGGGAAACATGGCGACACAAACTCACCCTTTGCCTCAAGGTCGACTCGGACGATTCGGACTCGGCGCTGGGTGGCATGACGCCGCACACGTCAACCATGTCAGTGCAGTCAAGTGTCTACAACTATGTCGAGGAGAACGGAAGAACCTATCACCGATATAAAGAAGGGAGTACGTTTCCTTCTTCGAAAGTCTGCATCGCTCGTGTGACTAATTGAATAAAGAATATATGTTACCGAATGACGAAGTAAGTTAGCATGTAGTTGGTAGATTAAACGTCTGACAGGAAGGATAGGCGGAGAAAGACAGGCTTGGTCAGTCTCCTCTCCCAAATATCTGCCCTACTCAATTACCACTAACATTTACCCAAGATCTCCAACATCACGTATGGATGCTCACACTCGACGACGAATTGGCGCTTGCTCCCGTTAAAGATCCAAAGCACGTTCTTGATTTTGGTTGTGGAACCGGCATCTGGGCCATCGAGTTTGGTAAGACACATGTCTGATCAATCCAGAATAGCATTGACAAGGTATCCAGCCAACAGAAATCCCAACACCAAAGTGCTAGGGACAGATCTGAGTCCCATACAGCCTGAATTGTACTTCATCTTTTCCCAACCTTCGAAGCCCTCCTAATCAGGAGTGTAGTGTCCCTGGTAACTGTCGCTTCGAAGTCGATGACGCTGAAGATGAGTGGAACTACAGCCAAAAGTTTGACTTGATCCATGGCCGAGCTCTAGTGACTTGTTTCAAGGATCCTCTCGCCGTTATTAAGCAAGCATTCAATTCCCTTGCACCAGGAGGATATCTAGAACTTCAAGATATGATCCTCCCGTTAAGAGCAATTGACGATTCTCTCAAAGGCACAGCTCTAGATGAAGTAAGAATCCCCGGATTCCACCAGTCCTTTATTATGATTTAGCTCCTAAGACAGAGTTATTCAAGTGATGCACCCTCGAGACAACCCTATCCGGCATTCAACCGTCCTTACTCTTGATACATGCTCTGAAAGAAAAATGCTAACTCCCCGGGCCTCTAGTGGATCAATAAAACTATGCTAGCCGCCGGAAAGATGGGAACCTCTTGGGAAAATAGCATTAACTACGCTCAATATTACAGAGAAGCGGGATTCGTGGATGTGGTTGAACAATATTATCAATGGCGTAAGGGCCCTGAATGAACTATTCGCTTCTCAATCAGACCCTTTCCGCTACAAGTACTAGACAAATGAAACTAACTTTCTTGACCCACTAGCCATCAATACCTGGGCAAAGGGAAGGAAGATGAAGGTTATCGGTACCTTCTGGCAAGAGTAAGAATTCCTGAAGCACATGCACATTCAAATTCATGGCTTTACACTTCAATCCGGATCATGGTACATCGTTGGAAGAAATGCTAACATACTTTTAGGGATATGCTTCGAGGCTTAGAATCACTCTCACTAGCCGTCTTAACAAGAGGAGCTGGTATGACAAAAGAGGAAGTTCTCAAGATGACGGCCGAAGTGAGGTTGAATATTATTAATAAATCTATCCACGCTTATCTACCAGTGTAAGTAACCTTATCTTGCTTCAGACCATTACTAAACTAAAGAAAGTGTGTTTGTTTATGGACGAAAGCCAGAGTAAAGTCAGTACCTAGTTATGTTGAGTTTAGATTATTGTCTCTCTTCTGTTGCATATGAACCTCTTGCCGCTGAACAAACCAGAAGGCTTTGTGAGTGAAGCTTAGCAACAACTACCTCTATTTGTGAATACAGCAATTTAGAATATATACCTATCCACCCTTCTGCACCCTGGACCTCCACCTTGTCTGGCCTTCACGTGACACAATCCACCCCACCTCACCAGCGCTCCATCTCGAAATTTCAACCTAGACTCCGTTATATTTCAACGCAACACAACACCATTGAATTTTGGGACCCTAACTTGAAATAACTCACCATCATCACATCCAAATGGATCCATGACCACCCCAGCAACACCAACACATTACGAAATCCTCTCACTCCCACTTCCCCTCCAAAATGAGCCCATCCTCCCTGCGACCACTCTGCGCCACCTCTATAAAAAAGCGCTCCTCTCACACCACCCCGATAAAACCAACCTGCCAACCTTGAACACCTCCCCCTCCCCCTCCCCCTACACCATTGACCAGATAAGCACGGCCTTCACCACGCTCCGCAACCCCTCGCTGCGCGCAAAATACGACGCGTCGCTGCTCCTCCAACAGAACAACCACCCATCCTCGCCCTCCCACTCGAGCAAGAGGGATTTCCACACCGGGATAGAGACCGTGGATCTAGAGGATCTGGAGATCGACCTGGCGCTGGGAGAAGAGAAGGAACAGGTTTGGTACAGAGGATGTCGGTGTGGAGATGGGCGGGGCTTCGAGGTTGTGGAGGGGGAGTTGGAGAGTGCGTCTGAGGGGGGGGGAAGGGAGGTCCTGGTGGGGTGTAGAGGGTGTAGTCTTTGGCTGAGGGTTTTGTTTGGGGTTTTGGGGGAGGAAGGGCCCGAGGGGAGAGGGGAGAGGGGAGGAGGACTAAGAGAGGGTCGAGGTTGAGGACTGGGATGGAGAGACATGCTGGCTGATTGAGGGAGGGTGTTCGTCTACTTTGGTGGTCCAAGTCAGATACTCTACCCAGTTCCTGAAAGGACGAGATTGCACTCTTTGACGGCGCCACAACGGACGCCATGGACTGAGACATATGGCTCGGGACAATAGTAAGGATATGACCTGAATGGCCGGATTCAATATTAGGTACGATGCTGCTAATTACACTTTGCTCCACCTCATTATGGTCTTCTCAGACATCCATCATTCAAAGACTCAAAGCCGAATATTAAGTATGTGATGGCCCAGAGAACGCCGATCTATGCATTCAAATTCTCATCCCTTTAAGCCTTTCCCCCTTTTCTCCCACCCAATCACAGCTGGAGCTAGCGGTCTCGAAAATAGACTCGTGTAATCAGTATCAGGGACACCTTTCTTGCCATCCACGGTGGCTAGCTTGAAATTTCGAACCATAGTCGCCATGATCGTGATCAGTTGGACGTTAGCAAATTGTTCGCCAATGCAGCGATGTCTCCCTGCACCGAAAGGGAGGTAAGGACTTGCAGCACCTTTGCTGATGAGACCGTAACCATAATCGAACTTCTCTTCTTCCACGTCCATCTCAGTGACACCTCCAGATCCAGCGTCCCAACGATGAGGATCCCAAATCATCGGATTGGGGAAAAAGGTTGCGTCTCGACTGGTGCATCCTGGGGAGGCAAGAAGTACATGGGAGGTAGGAATTACATATTTTGTTCCGGTGATGGGCATGGGGCTTTTCACTTTTCGCATAATGGAGTGGATGGGAGTATGTAGGCGAAGGACCTCCTTCAAAACATTCTGGTGAAGAGTGAGTTTGGAGAGATCGTCGTACTGAAATCCTGGGAGGTCGGGCCCCAGAACACTGATCTGCTCTTGATACAGTTCCTCCATGATATCAGGTCGTGCAGCCAGCCACAGCATAATCCAAGAACTAGATGATGAAGAAGAGTGTTGACCTGCCATCAGAAGAGCAATCATCATATGTGCGATTTCATGATCTGGCACTGGTGTTCCGTCCTTATAAGTAGATCCCATAAGCTGCAACATAATATCAAGCTTTCCCTTGTCGTTCGAAGCTCTGCGCTGTTGAATGATTTCCATATATGTCTTTGCGACTGTTCGTTGAGCGTGGTCACGCGCGCGATTATGGGGAAGAGGGGCCCAGTGAAGCATGAAGTTGATAGGGCTGAAGCCCATGTCCAAATCGTGATACAGAGAAGCAAATGAGGCATCGAATCTGTCGCGGGCATCCTTCCCTTGGAGGGCGTGTGAAGCAGTGTAGATGGTAATCTCAGCCATGGCATCGGGAATGTTGATGGTGCCCTTTTGGCCTTTGAAGCCCGCGGATTTCTTTATAAAAGTCTCGACCTCGCCTTGAATGATAGGGACGTAGGAGCGGAATGCGTCAGTTGTGAGACCAATTTTCATGAACTATTTTCAACATGAGCGTGATTGCGCTAGGTGCTGGGTATATTTTGTATGCATACCTTCTTCTGCTCCATCAATTTCGAGTTTGGGCAATCGTATACTACATCACTCCCAAAGACGGGAGTGGTCAGAACGGTGTATATTTCCTCTGCATTGACGTCTTTTAGTTTGCCATTGAGAATAAAGTCGTTGCCCTGTCTGCCAAGGTAGACGGTGGTTTTCTTTCCCAGTAAGATGAATGTAAAGACGTCGCCATACTGGAGCGGATTAGTGCAGCCCACAGCGTCTTCCGTAGGTTACTGACCTTGGCTCGGCATTTGAAGAAGAACTGGTAAGGATCGATACCGTAGGTAATCGTGTTCCCAATGATCGGAAACCAATGGAATACGACAGGAGGCTCATTGGGGTTCTTGAACAGCAACTGCTTCAACACATTCAGGACTACTGCCAGAACCAGAAATGCGCCCACACCAGCAGCAACCACGACGCCCAGCCCACGCTGGGAAATCTGCTCGGCCAAAGGTCCGGAAATGTCCTCGAGAATGCCCATCTTTGCGGTATTGTTGGAAAAGAGTGTAAGGGGTGAGTGAGGTTGCGATTGAGATTGAGGAGGCGGTCGAGGAGCAACTAATAAATTCGAGCAGGGATCATCCGAATTGTGAATCGCTGCAGCGCTGATTGGCTGGTACCTGAAAATATGATCGTTGCTGCGGACCCTCAGCGCTCTGGCGTGTGAATCTCGTACGATGAGATGGGAGGAGGACGTTCGACCTGACTGTCCTGACCTGACAACCCGGCTACACTGCCTCTCGCCTCGCGCATCTACCGTAGTGTAGGAGAATGGGTGCGGTGCGACGCTGAACTCATCTAAAGATTGGCCCCATGCGGTTAGACTGACAGATACGAAAACGAGCTCGGAATGCGGGTGCAGGATGGAGGAAATGGGCTGGTGGAGGAAAAGTGGCAACGAGGGACTCGGCAACAACACTTCACACCCCAGACAAGGACGAGATGGAAAATGTTCAAACGCCTCTTCTCCATTCTTATATCTTCACATCCGTTCTGGATAGAGAGTAGGTATATCCGTCTTTCCAAACGCCTCCCAATGCTCGCTCTAACAAAATGAGAGGTTCAATGCTTTTGGTCCAAATTCCTCCTCATATCACCATGCAACTCCTCTCCAGTCAAAATCCCCATCTATATTGACCCACCCGCCTTTCTCAACCATGCGGTCCCATCCCATCATCACCCCAAGTAGTCTGCACCCCATACTACTCACTGTACAAACAATCCTATCACTGCCCTGTCCGAGTACAGCCAGATCAATCAAATACGCTCGGCCAACCAACTCCCTCAATCTAAGAGTCTCCTCAGAAGGCCTCATGCCTGCCCTGTCAGCTGGACTCTCCATAGCAGTAGCTGGAACTGCTGTTGCCTTTCCAAGACTCCAAAACATTCCCGCAAAGAATCCACCTTCCCAGCCAACACTCTCATCCACAAACTTGCGAATCGCCGTGGCAGCACCGGTGGCAGGCGAAACTTGTGCCTTGGATGCTAGTTGAATGAGTTCTTGAGCTCGAGAGGCAGACTTAAACTCCAAGGAGTCGTAGACATCTGGGTCATCGGAGGCCACGACAATAAGTGACTTGTGTTCCGCAACCGGGTAATTGGACTGATCGAGTCCAGAAGCATTGAAAGAGATGTGAAGCAGCTCGTGGGCCTTGTCGGCATACCGATCGAGTGGGACATAGCTGTCTCTATACTGAAATTCGTATGGGTGACGATCCCCACGCCGTATATGCACTCCCGTAATGATTCCTTGAACATCATGGGGCGCCTCCAGAGTTCTATTGATAAACCCGGAGATTCGATCGTCGACATACAGCTGATCGGAACCTGCAAGATGGAATAGAGCCTCGTATCCGGTGCGGGCCATCTCATACATGGGCTTTTGACGATAAACTTCCATTTTCCTGGCATCTTCAAAGTATTCGTTAAAGGCACCACCAAATGTCATTGAAGCAGTAGCAGCTGAAACCACCAGATGTTTAGCATAGTGAGGACAAGGGAGCATTTCATGGCGTGGTGGAGGCCTACAGCGAGGCATAGGGGGTGGTGCAAACAAGGAGGCATATTTTCCATATGCCCTAAGATGGTCAGTCTATAATGTGATGGGATTCCGAACAACTTACCATCTTGAGTCATCCATGAAGAAGTCACGACCCTCCTTTTTAGCCAGCCCATACGCCATCCACAACATCATCAAGGTCTTTCCCAATCCTGCATCTGATGTCTCCAACACAAATGTCATGGTCTTTTCGCAAACCTCCGAATCGATTAAACCATCCGTTTTCTCTCCAATGATTGATCCCTCCTGACTCGTAAGGCTCGTTTTTGCTTTAGGACCCGGAAGCAAGCCATGCTCTTCAGCCTCAGCAACATCCATGAAATTTGGATCAACGTAATAATAACCAAAATGAGCAGCGTGCTGAACGTGAATATGTCTATGCAAGTCCTGAACGTGGTTTGATACTTCCATGTTTTGCTCACATATCTCAGCGTACTGTTTCGGTTCCAGAGGAAATGGATGATTTGGAGGGATAGAAACAGTCCATTTGGCCCTTCCTCGTTTATCAGTCACAACCACAGGCGTTGGGAAATCCGGTAGTTCATAATCTCCAACCATCTCGTACTGGTCATCCGCATGTGTGGCCCACCCGACTGGATTGACAGATCGATCCAACTCGATCCTTTGAGAGCCATAATATAAGATCACTAGCACGCCAGCCAGCCAAGCCAACCCTTTCACTAGTTTCCTAGGTTTCGGTGCGGGTGCAGGCTTGCCATGTCTGGGAATTAATGCTGGCAAGCTTGGGGAGGGTGGTGGTGAGGAGATGAGATGATTGAAGCTGAAACGGGAAGAGGTCGATGAGAGAGGACCGCGATCTAATGGATTGTGAGAGGTAGCTCGACGAAGGTTGAGCCGAGGAGAGTTCCGTGACGAAAGAATCATATCGGCATGTGTGTAGGTCTTGGTGAGGTCGAGATGAGGCGGCATCTTTAAAGGTTGGCACAGCCAAAGCAGAATGGAAAAGCTTGTTAGGTAGAAAAGAACGAGGCAGCTTCCTGAGATTATGTGCCTGCACCTATTGAAGAGGTCCTGAAGGAAGCATTAGACGCAGAGGGTCGGCGCCGAAAGCTCTGGAAGAGTATCCGTTTCCGTTTGCAATGAAGAAGAATTTTAAACGGAATCGAGGGCTTGGGACGGGATGGACGATGTCGGGTACAGATTAATCTGACGGGGCTTCGCTGCCAGGATACGGAGTGTGGAGAAGTGTAGAGTCTACCAGGACTTCACTCTGGGACTCAACCAGGAAGGCGTTGGACGAAATGAAGATCGACTGGTGCAGAGAAAGGATGCGAAGGCCAATCCTCATCTCCCTCGTCGCAAATGGGATGGAAGACGCGCACGATCTACATGCGATGGTGAGGAATGACGAAGGGAAGGGAGAAGGTATTTCCTCGCGGTGAGGAGAGGAGAGTACCGGTCTCAGATCCCCTTTCGATCGGATCAGAAGGGTAGAGATGGGTTGAGGTGAGTGAGGTGAGGGCGTTCCCCAGCAGAAACAGCGATGAGACGGAAGGCTGTGCGTTAGAGCCCAAGGACGGGAAGAGGGGGGGGGGGACCTGATACAAGGTGGAGGGAGGGATTTTTGGCTGTGGAGGCTTGTCGGGCCTGGTTCCAGTCGACTGATTCGGCGAGACCAGCGACTGCATCTGGAAAGATGCCATCTGGGGTGGGTGGAAGATGGCGGCTGAACCCTGTGCAGTGCATGAAGCCACTGGAGAGGGAGAAAAAGATGATGGATAAGGGGAGGAGGGTGGAAGGAAGAAGCAGACGAGGTGAGGAGAGAAGAGAGAAGAGAGAAGAGAGAAGAGAGAAGAGAGAGCACGTGAACGCTGCTGTTGACCTCTTGCCTTGGGTTCCTGCTCCCCGTCATTCCTTCCCTCTGTGTCCTTTCCCTCTCCCTCTCCCTCTCCCTCTCCCTCTCCCTCCCTCTCCTTCCCTCGTTGCCGCTCTTTCCTTTGACTCGTGGCGTCGTTTCCTGCGGTGCAGCTCCCTGGGCCGTTCTGAAACGCCCTTCCCCTTAGCGCGGATCCCCCTCCCTGCTCGGCCATTGCTTGTCCTCTGCATAAGCATCATTATTCTTTTATCCCATTTATGCACGCATGGCTTAATTGCATCCCATCTATCTATATCTATATTCGTCCGTCGACAAAGGACAGACATAACCGGCAACAGCCTATCCATTCCACCAGAGATCCCAAGTCAAACGGAAAGTCACACGACGATGCCTCGACCTACACATCCACCCGTTTCAAGCCATCCATTTCAAGCCATCCATTTCCTCTGCCTCCAAGTCCCAGGCCATGCTCTCGATCGTTTGCAAGTGACACAGCTTCATACCATTGAAACCAGTGGCCGACTCGAGCAAGCAAGAACGACTCTCACATCAGACCCGGCTATTTGCATCGAGTAGAGAGGCTCCCTCTCGCTCCCTCTCGCTCCCTCTCGCTCCCCCCTCTCGGATCCATTTCCCTCTACCCAATACCTCATCCAGATCTAATTCATGCATGAAATCCTCGCCGATGACGAGCAGACACAACATTTCTACACCATCCTGTGATATTTTGATCTTGGTGTATGCAGGTCCTCGAGCTAAATGAGGCTGCATGCATGGGACACGCACCAGCTCCCGTCAGGGCAAAGAATAGATGCATCAAAATGACATGGCAGCAAGCACTTTCCTTCTCTGTTTAACTCACATCTATCATTCGTCCAGATCGCTCTCGCCCAGTCCCCAACCCATCACCACCATTATCCATCCCTTCCTCTGCTAAAAACCAAATTCAAAAAGCAAACAACGAATACATCATTATCAACCTTAGCACATAAACCAACCTGCTGTTCCTCCTCCCCATTGCCATCTCCTCCCCATTGCCATCTCCTCCTTTCCCATTTTATAAACACCCCATCAATGCGCATCATCCACGGGCTACCAATTCGTCCCAACGGCTCCTCCCCTCCGTCTCCCATCCTCGTTCCAATACCCTCCTCCCACCCCGCATCGCGAGCGCTCGGTATGCGCATAAACACCAGCACCAGCACCAGCACCAGCACCAGCAACCATCGTGCGAAGCACTGAGCATCCTCACGCACCTCCATGCTCTCCAGATATGGGAGGTCTCTACCATCCACGCAAGAAACAAGCTCTTGCTAAGCACGGGACGGGATGCGGGATCACACACAGACCCCGATTCACAGACCGCATCTCTGTCAGTTTCTAAACATTTGCAACCCTCTTGATGGCACGCTATATGCGCTCATGCACTCACGAACTCCGTCAGTGCGTGCCTGTACGACGCACCATCTCATTATATAAACAAACTATCTCGTCTCCGCCTTCTCTTCGCTCTCACTGCACTGGATGGAGAGGAACGCCTGCTGAAATCTTCAATCATATCATGTATTACACTATACTATTTTCCAGTGGCAGCGATGCCATTACCCATCTTCGTCAAAGTGCAATTCATGCAGAGTACTCGTTCCACCCTCCAAAGAGCCTAATCTAACAAGAGTACGAAAATGGGGTATAAAGGATAACTACCAGAACCATTCCCATCCCAACCAGCCAAGTGCTTCCCAGAAACGCCATGGAACAAAAGACCACCCATCTAACCAGGCACCTATCCCGAAGCAACTTCAATCGGCATTTCAGGCGACAGTGGGCTCATTGGTAGTTCCAAAGGAGGCTCTCTCTTTCTATCACCCATCAGCCTCAAGCTTCCTCTCGAACTTTTCACAATGTGACCGCTCTCAACACGGTCTTGGATCATCTCATCCAACATCTTGCTCATTTCATCCACGTTCTTTTTACTCATCTCATCTACACTCTTCGTTCGCTTCTTGGGAGAAAGAAGACCGACTGGACCGACAGAAAGAATGGGCGAGAGTGGTCCTTGATCGAGCAGCTGAGAGGCACGGGCCGAGACAGGACTTAAAGGCCCGTTATCAAAGGGAAATGAAGACAGCGACGAGCGTTCTGCGGTGTCACGGGAGCGAGCTGCGCTTCTTAATGCGGTCAACATTCGATCTTTATCATCAAGTCGGGCTCGAAGATCCGCAATCTCTGCGTCCTTCTCTTTTAACAGGGCGGCTATGTTGTGATCTTCACCAACCATTATACCACTTTTTCCAGGACTAGAAAAGCCAACAGATGCCCTCGAGTGGCTTGATCGTCTAGCTTGAATCAGACGCTTTTCTAATGTCTGACAGTATCGAGTCTTATCAGCAAGATCGGCTTGCAAAGCTCTATTTTGGGCAGCAAGCGAGGCGTTGCCATCGCCAAATTCTCCTAGCGAGTCCTCATCCTCTATTGAGCCGCCTGACAACCTTTCGCCCGAGTGTCTCTGGCTTGCAGGAAGTTGACCAACAGTTGACACGGAATTGATAGATGCTGTTCGCTCTAAGGAGTTCCGGCCAACAGTCGAAGGAGCCATCGACGATCGTACAGACACTGATGTCATGGATGGCATCCTTGGATGCATACTGAGCGAAGAAAAAGTGCCACTGGTATTGACACCAGTTGACTTGGAGCTTAATATCAGTCGATTCAGATGATCGATTCTTTCTTTCAACGCTGTGCGGGCCAATTGCATCTCCAACATCTGCTCTTCATGCCGCATTTCAGCTTCCTTCTCTCGCTCCTTCTCCTCGTCCTCATCCTTAGCTTTCGCTTGGCTTTCGAGTTGACCTCGTAACTCTACAATCTCCATGCGATATCTCTCCAGGAGAACTCGGGCTCCGCCATCGCCGCCTGCGCCCAAAGCTTCTTCGGCCTTCTTAGCATGACTGACAATGTTGTTTTTGGCCCTTGAAGCGAATTTTAGAGTATTCAATGTCTCGCTAGTGTGAGTGTTTACAGCCGCTGCACTACCGACTGATCCAATCTGGATCGTGCAAAGAATGCTGACAAGAGAATCTCCCGAAAGCGCTCCTTGCAGAAGTCTTGTAAGTTTGCTGTCTCGATATGGGAGGTGTTTTCCGTCTTTGTCTGTTGGCTTGCCTTCCTTGTCCTTGTCACCAGACAAACGAGCAATGACAGTACCAAGAGTCAGTAAACTCTTGTTGATATGGGAACCCTCTGTCCGACGTTCCTTGGTTTCTGCTGCTCTCTCCGAACCGGCCAAATCAATCAGACTTAATGTTGACACTCTCACACCACCTGGTACTATTGCTGATCTTTTATTGTCCTCTATTCCAGTAGCCCCGGGGATTCTTTCTCTACTCTCAACAACGATCTGGACGACTGCATGACTCCGAGAGCTCCTAGCATTGAATTGAGTACTCGAAGTACGCCTGGCATGGTCACCTCTGGCAATCACTCTTAGTAGCTGTGTTGGACTTTGGACGATTTCTTCCTTCAGCGGGCTAGCATAAACACCTCTCTTGCTATCCTCTCGAAGTTTGATCTCTTCCTGTTGTGGAACTCCGGGGCCGGAGCTTGCGGGTGGAGTGCTTAACAGATCGTGGATCTTCTCGTTATAAATTTCCAAGTAGCTCACCCTTAGAAGGAATTCTCGCGAAGGAGTCTCCCGGATATATGAGAAAATATCGGTGATGGCAAGAGGAATCACACCAGGCGAGGTAGCAGTTCCTTGCATGGAAAAAGTTTTACCAGTTCCCGTCATTCCATAGGCGAAGACTGTTCCGTGATAACCTTCCATCACCCGTCTCACGAGCCTCTTCGCTGACGAGTCATAAACCTTTGCATTATTGTCATGTGTAGCGAAGACATTATCTGTTATCAGGTGAGATACCAAACTTCTAAAAAGGATCGGGAGACCTTACCATAATAGTAGTCACCTCCCTCTTTCCCTCGGTAGGCTACCAGAGCACGCCTTCCATCTACCATCCATTCTCCATCAGACTTGCCGCTTGGATTTGCTCCCGCATCAGGTCGAACTCGAACACTGACAATGACATTACCCTTGCTTTCTGGCGGTTTCGACGATCGATGGTCATTGGAGTAGTCTGCTGACAGTGCCCGACCTCTTGGACCATCTCCGTGATCGTCGTATGTTGTGGCTGAGGTTGAGTACGAGTCTTGGGCTGAGGAGCTACGGCTTTGTGGCGGGGATGGTAGGCTTAACAGCCCATCTGATCCACGAGCTCCTGGTCCACTAGATATCGATCTACTCTCACCGCTTGCATTGAGTAGACTGGGCGTAGTTCCATTCGTGTAAGTCGTCTGACTCTGGCTAGTCTTAGGGCTACCAGTCTTCCGCTTGCGTGCTTTATTTACTGCAATACTAGGTTCACCCGATTCTTTGGTCAAGCTACTCCCAGGAAGCGTTCCCCCGGATAGTGGGCTTGGTGGAAGACTTGTCGTCCGAATGCCTTTAGGGGGTTGTGGAAATGCATTGATGCTAATCGTCTTGCGTATGGCTTTACCCGCACCGTTCGTGCCTGGTATTGCTCTTTGCTTTGGCAATGGCGTGCTAATGGTTGATGAATTAGGTGAATTGTATGTAGATGAAGGTGCTCGAAGGCCACTCCTTGGAAGGCTTGGTGTTGAGACATCTGCGTTCGTCTCCTGGATCGCTCCAATACCACCTGTACTTTTCCTCGATTTCGTAGGCAAAGCTGGTAAAGCAGTTGTGGGAGGCCCATAGGATGGCCGTGATGGTCGAGGTATCGTAGCAGCCATCGTAAATGATATCTTGATGGTTAGACTTCCAAGAGGTCTGCAAGATGAAATACAAATTAAAGATCTTCTAGGGCTCGGGTGCGTTATCGAAATGTGAGTACCTAGTCGTCCATGAAACTCAGGCCCTTGCAAGTGTCCTATGCTTAAGTCTTAGTCCGGAGAACAAATATTATTATTTGCCCAACTATAGTTGCAGTCGATCCGGGGAGGAGGGCTGTTTAGAACAGTGGCCACTGTGCCAGGAAGTGTGAAACACTATAACATGCAAGCTGATATGCCTGAGCAAAAAGCTATGAAATACTCTGCCAGATGTTAGCACCTACAAACGTCCGAAATCTGCACGATCCGCGCGAAAATTGTGGTTCGAAGACAAGAAACTTCATAGATCATTTTCTAATGTTTCACGGGTGGAAACAATCGGCAAGACATCGTCGGTTGTGATTGACAAAGGAGATTGAAACTTACCGATTTTGAATAGTGTTAAGTTGTAGTTATTTGTCGAGGTACAATTTCATAATCTTGTGCGCCCCAGTCGAGCTTGTACCATGGACTTTCTTTCTCAGGATATGCAGGCACCCGTGAAAGTACTGCTGTCTATCTGAAGTTTGCGGTAGAAGAACCTAGCAGTATTCTCCGAATACCCTTGCGCCTCTAACCGTTGACAGTGCGGCAGGGTATTTCGTGTTTCGGTGTTCAGCACGTTCGGCGGGTCCACCTGGTTTGGAGTATTTGCCCTGATTATGGCCTGATGGGATGTGCAGAACACAGATTTCGAGGAATCATGCGATCAAGATTCCCAGCAGTTTGTGTGATGTGCAATCTGTACCAAAACTCCAAGGTGATACCTGTTTAAGGATCGCCACTCTGGTGAAAAAAAGAATCCAGCAGCCGTTCGTTTTCCGGGTCGAGGAAGATTATTCGAGGCTCTAGGTATTATATTGGAGGTGTATTAGCCTAAGGTGAGAAAATGTTTCTCGACGAGAGAGTTCAATGGACCGTCGGTTTCGAGTTCGAGAAGGATGCCGTGACAAGAGTTCGGAAAGGTGCAGTACGGTGGTGTCACGATGCAGAGATCGCTGTCAATTCGTGATGTCAAGAAATTGGGAGAGGTTTGCGAGATGCTATGAATGCTTGCGACGAGAGAAGGAGGGTATCGTCTTCGGCAGAGCAACGACTGGAACGATTGAGGTCGAGAAGGTCTTCAAGTGAGATGGTGAGAAGGGTCGAGGAGGAAAAAGTAAAGAGATGAGACGGAGTAACCTCGCAGTTGCAGATGCACGTTCAACCAACAAACCCCTGACCATGTGCGCCGCGTTGAGCTCGTTGGTGGTGGAGTCAGTGGCTGAAGTCGGGATTGGGGGGGGGAGCTGGTTCTAGATACAGCTGCGTTGCCGGTATTTACCTAAGGGAGGGACCTCTTGGGGGGGCATGTGCCGCGATCAAAAGAAAGTGCAAGCGTGCTATCAGCGAGCGACCAGAGGAAACAGAAATGGGGAGGGTGCAGGTTGTAGGTCGAGGAGTGTTGGGTCATGAAGGTAGAAATGTTTTGCTATTTAGTTTTAACCTTTTTGTCGTGCCTGCCCTGGTTGAGTGACTGGCCGTACCTTACTTACCTTACCTACCGTACCTTTCTTCCCATTCCTTTCCTTTCCTTTCCTTCCCTCCCTCCCCTTCCCTCTCGTTATCTTCCTCGGAGCAGGCCCTTTAAATTGCACCACCCTTTTGGATGAATATTCGTACGGCCACCCCCCAAATGTCCTGGCGCAACACGGACCCCCCCCTCACAGTATCAAATTCCCCGGAAAACTCTCCTCTCTTGTGGCTGACGCTCAGATAGTCTCCTATTGAGGTTGAGGCTTCAATATAACAATATAACAATACTGGACGAGTGCAAGAGTCATCTCCGTCTTCATAGCTGCACCTCAGGCCTTCTGCTGATCGTCTCTGGGACGTGCCGCAGACCCGACAAAAGCTCCTGGAGCTTGGGAAAAAGGTGCTCGACCTCCCTAAGGCACATGATGGTGGCTTGCACGAACCAGACGGCTCCATACCATGTAATTTAGCTCCCTTCCGACCCTGCTGGATGACAGGCTCACAGCAAAGTGGCCCGGGACGATTGAGGCACAGCCATGGTGTGGGAAAGGCGCCCCATTGGTGTGCATTGATTTGAGCAGAAAACTGCCCTTGCCCGACAGCTCCCATTCGAGAACTTCCAGGTCGCGACTAATGAACCAACATTTCACAGAGCCAGTCAAGAACCAGAGAGAGAATCCTTCTCTGTACCTTATTCTGGAATTCGAACGTTTCGTGATAGTGGCTTACTCCGTCATCCACGATTTCAACCCATCAGAGAATAGAGTTCTGATAGCGTCGAATCGCGAATTCTTCGGTTGTTGACGTTTGATCCCCAAGGATGCGAGGGCTCAATTTCCGGTAATGGTATGATCCCAATCACCTATCCTTTGCCATTTGTCGATCACACCGAACTCGAAATATCTCCTGTCTCACGGAAGATGCTTTGTACAGGTGCAAGTCCGTCTGTTATGCCGTCTCCCAGGAGGCATTTCAGTTATCAAATTTTCGGAATCACCCACCATTGTGTGTCAAACAATGCGAACTAAAACACACAGATTCTAATTATAAGGCCCGCACACCTCTTCCAGCGCTCCCAGAATCGAAAATCTCGATAAGACCTGCTCCGATACTTTCTTCTAGGATCCATTCAAACGTTATGCCATAGAATTGTTTCCATCTCTTGGTCCGGCCTGGGAGTATGCCTGTAAACTCACCTCGGTCTCTTCGGGACAAGCTTGCCGTGTCATGACTTGAAATGCCACCATCCCAGCGTTGCCGTAACAGAGATTCGGGTATCTCCCGATATTTAGACTTCGCGAGGAGTGATAAAAGATGTGCACGGGCATTCGCAAGTAGTTTAAGAAACGGTCCTGTCGCTGGAAGTGCAAGAGAATAGTCGCCTGTTCCCGGATGTCTAAACCCACCACCACTCCCTCCAGATCGATGCACAGCGCCTTCACCACCAACGGCAGCCATAGATCCCGATGCAGCTTTGGATATGCTGTCCAGAGAGGTCATTGTCCCATGCGAGGCATCCCCTGGTCTCGAGAAGGCATCTGTGGTTGTCCACGAGGGAAGGGAGGAGGTTAAAAAGCCTGCATGCATCAGTGCTTTGGCATCAGCATTCGAGATCTCGGATTTGGGTATCTGCAAGGCAGTTGGATTCTGATGCAAGAGCGCAGTGAATTTGTCCTTGACAGCTTGTTCCAGATCACTTTTCCGAATCATGTCCCCCAAGTCTTTTACCATGATCAAGGCCTCCATGCTACTTCGACTCTGCACGACGATCTTCCTGACGGCCCCGCCTGCAGTAAGTTCGACGATTTCTCTCTCAACCAAGGTTGGAGAGTTCAAAAGTGCCTGTATATGCGAGACTGTAACAATAGGTGGCAGCAAGATTCGAAAATTTAAGACGTCCGCAATTCGTGTAGAATTCATCCCAGCCTGCGGTGGAATTTCACTCCACATCCTGTTCCGGACGTAGATAATAGCTTGCGCGACATCTCGAAGGGTTAGATCGGTCGCCAAGGCTTTGACAAGACCGAAGTCATCCAATCTATCCTCGAAAAAGTCCTCATGTTCGTCCTTCGCGTCTTCTGGTTTCGAAGATGACCGCTGTAAGGGTTTGCGGCGAGGCAATGTCGAATACGGGGAACCGGAAGAGGAGTCTCGCTTGAAGGACGGTGGTTTCGAAGGTTTCTTCACGCGACTCGAGTGCGCTGCTGAGAATTTGAAACTCATTTCTAGACGCTTTTGACGATTTGTTGTTGTGGTGGTGGGGTTTGGTTAAGAAGAAATAGCGCGAGGCTGCAGCCTGGAGCAAGCTGTAGACTAAATTGACAAATGCCCCACAGGGCTGTGTCTACCTAAGGTCTCGCAGCCGCAATCACATTAACCGCAGCCTTCTTGAGCATCTATCCAATTACATTCCCACCTCGCCCAAGGACCACGTCCAACAAGCATAGAATGGCTCCGACGATCATCTTGATCCGTCATGCACAAGCCCTCCACAGTTCGTCTTCTCCTTCTACTCACCCCTAACATCGAAGTATGACGCTTATACCTCTAGATGTTGCTCATAAGTCTCCACACACCGCTCATCTTAAGAAGAAGAAGCTGATATTTCTCACAAAACTATAAGCTTCACGATCCACCTCTCACCGACCTTGGTTTCGGTTCTCAGTGTGATACTTTAGCCGAGTATCTCGAGAAGGAGCTTCCCCTTGCCCAGAAGGTGGAATTGATTGTGGTCAGCCCTATGAGAAGAACCTTGCAAACTGCTCAGCAGGGCTTGGGATGGTTGATGAAGAGAGGTGTTCCGGTGATCCTGAGGGCGGAATGGCAAGAGAATTCAGCTCAGCCTTGTGACACTGGGACTTCCATCTCAGATATAGAAAAGGAGTGGCCGCAGTTTGATTGGTCAACAGTGGACCCTCTCTACCCAAAGAAAGAAGGGCTTTATGCGTCAGTAGCTTATTGATCCTTTCGATGTTTCTGATTTGCGTCCCTATCAATCATAGACCAACACTCTTTACTGCCTCATAACTTGTCTCAAACGCTGATTGAGAAGATATCAGACACTCCAAGGATGGATTAACTCAAAGAGGCATTGAGGCTAAGAAATGGCTGCAAAACAGGCCAGAGAAGGTCATCGCAGGTATTTACCCAATGGCTCCAATGTTTCAAGCTCAAGTGTGATATAGTTGTGACCCATTCTGGGTTTCTCCGCGTCGGTGTTTGCAATAGGCAATTTGAGAATGCGGATTTCAGGATATTTGAATTTGGGGGAGGCAATGAGGGTGACGATATTGTGTTGAAAGAATGGGATCTTACGGAACAGAAGGGGGGTGGCCTAGGGAAGAGTCCTAAAGGGGTTTTTGTGATGGAGACGACAGACTATCCAGCAGAAGCTGGCGTTGCGGTTGGCGAGGTTGCCAACGAGGAGCCATGAAGGTTTAGACACGTCAGCTGCACGCACACAATAGATATATTCGAGGATGTTGCATTTGTAACTCTCAGAGCCAGTATTCTCAAGTATGTTCCTCAGAAGTCCACGGAATGACCGAACTAAATGGATGTAAGCTTTAAACCCGCCCAGATCAGCTTGATGAAAACGCCATTCCGGCTAGGTGCAAGTTTTGAAAGGGGATAATGGGTCCTGCAAACGAATCGACCAGCACCAGGCCAACTTGGGTGAGAGGGTATCGGCAACCCCGTGATCAAAGTGCATTTCCTGTCGTGATTCCCAACTGAGGCTGAACAGAGCGAGGCTGACAGCAAGTACGGGTGATTTAGCACAGGCTCAGCGGTGAATGGGCCGGTATCTTATCCAGGGTCTGAGGAGGTGCACTCGGTATCTGACGACTATCCGACGGTGGGTCTCAACATGTCGATTTGTTAACATGGTGGTATTATGTCATTTGGAAGTCGGAGGGAAGAAAGAAAGCCTCGCCGCGAGCATTGGAAGCTTTGGTGTCTCACTGGCTGGGAGCGTCGGGGCGTGGCTTGAAAATCACTTGTGGCGTCAGCGTCGACAGCACCGCGTACCCAATGACATGGCGGGCCAATCATGACTAACGTACATTGTGGCACTGTGACAAATCTCTGGCGGTGCGGGACTGATATGACCGAGTTGAACGACAACATTCAGCCCCCAAGTCGGTCGTCACCGAGTGACTTGAGTTCCCTCTCTTCCATCCGTACCAAGCGAGGAGTGGGCTGGTGGTGGTGGTGGTGGTGGTGGGAGGCGACCTGGAAAGGAAGCACGCCGCTCGCCTTGAGACTCCAGTGCATCACAGGAACAATGTGGCGCAAACTGCAAGCTTACGCCATGTCTCCCGTGCGACGACGGTCTTCGTTTTCCCCTTTGGGCTTAGAGAGGAACCCGCGGACAGGTCAATCGGGGCATGTGGCTACAACTCTGCGGTCTCCCCAATCGGCTAAGCATCTGGACGGAGACGCATGAGGGAGGAAGGGAGAAATATCGAGCTCGCGGGGGCCAGACCAGGGAGAGGAGGACAGACAGAAGAAGGGACATGCACACCTATGACAAGGAACGGGCTCTATAGCCAGGAAACACGAGGCCAAAATCAGGATGGATATAGGGATTTCATAACCCTCTCGCCGTGAGCGATTATTGACAGCAGTCGACGACCGTAGCTTTAACCGGATGCGTCGAGGAAACGACTGCAGTGCCACGCTCGCAAGCCTCAGCAAGCAGATTGCCTCGTCAAGCGAGAGAAGGCCAGGAGAGACGAAGCAGGAGGAGAAGGGCGATGCATTTGCCTGTGCTGGTCGTGGAGCAAACGACGCTTTCTGCAGCAGAGAATCATGGTGGACAGACCACAATTGAAAAGGCTGATTGTTGTCATGATTTGATTTGGTTAGGTCGTCTTTTGCTCGCCCGTTCGAGCTAGGTCCATTTCGGTCAACTGAGGCGCAGCCCTCAGCTTTCCCTCGTAACCATCAAATCCACTCCATCATTCATGGTTGGTCGCGAGAGGAGAGAACCGATCTTCAACTGAGTTCTCAGCTCATTGAGTCCTTCACGAATCAGCGCGTCATCCAGAAGCCAAGACCGTCGCACCGAGTTATGTACGGCGGCCATCGCAAGTCTGAAATCCCCAACCTGAAGAACTCTTCGGAGCTGTGCGCGCACCATTCAGCTGGCAGAGAAGGCTCCTCGTGGAGCAAATATCCATCGGTATCGCATGAGAACACTTTCTCCCTCATAAAACTTCTCTGACTCGGGTTTTCGCAGACTTGCCACTTGAATTGAAGCTTCTACTCCAGTGCACCGGATGATCAGTGATTCTCGCAATGAACTTTTGAGCCGCTGACGACGTGACTGAAGGATCACAGAGAAGCCACTGCAGAGAACCATTTGCAAGCGTGCGGTTGACCAACCTTTGAATCTCCCACGGTTCGGCCTACCTCCAGCGCATACAATAATGGCTTCAGAACAGAGTGCAGTCTCTTCGAATTTGTCAACTCCCGCCACCATTCTTTCAACAGCTCCTACCATCGGTCAGAACGAGTCTGATATAATACGACCGAAATCCCTCAAACGAGGTCGAGCGGATCAGTCGCAACATCCAGCTAATTTGACCTCAATCACGAATACTACCCTCGTGGGTTCACCATCTCCCAAGTCGCCACGATTCACAGGCGCCTTCTCGTCTGGAATGACCGCAGTCACTCTAACGGGAGCAGCAGCCCTGGCCGATCAACGAAGGGAAGAAAGCCAAAGATTTCCGCCTGGCATGAGTGAAAATCCGGGGCATAAAGCACTTTCCTCACTTATGGCTGGAGGTGGAACTGGTATGAGTAAACCACAAGATGCGCCTGTTACAACGACATCAATGAGTGAAGGCATGTCCACTGCCGCAAATGCAATCTCTATATCTAGCTCTATGAACTCGGATGATAAGCCTGAGACCAGTCCTGCCAGTGTGACGAGCCTCGCAAGTTTAGGGAGTACAGCACCTACTGCGACAGCAAACTCAACAGCTGTTGCTAGCCCTGCAACACTTAGCAGTGCCATTGACGCCGGAGCTCGAGATACGAGGCAAGGAATCGTTAGCCATCATCAAGCTTCTACTGGAGAGCAGTCAGCGAAACGACCATTAACATTTCCTGGAAACATGCTTGGACAGGCGGATCCTTCACGTGCTCCTTCGCGAGGACTCAGCCTACCAATGCCAGGACAAACTCAACCATTGGCACCAAGATCCCCATCACAAAAGAAACACAAATGTCCGTACTGTGACACTGAATTCACACGTCACCATAACCTCAAAAGTCATCTTTTGACCCATAGTCAAGAGAAACCTTATGTTTGTCAAACATGTAATATGAGATTCCGAAGGTTACATGACCTAAAACGCCACATGAAACTGCACACTGGTGAGCGTCCTCATATCTGTCCAAAGTGCGACCGCAAGTTCGCCCGAGGCGATGCTCTTGCTCGCCATAGTAAAGGCCAAGGTGGATGCGCTGGGAGAAGATCAAGCATGGGAAGTTTTGGAGGAGATGATGATTTCGAAGGATCGAATGTTGGGGATGGTGAAGAAAGTGCCATGGATGGGGTTTTATATACCAACGGTACACCGCATCCTAACGAGAACGAAATGTCTGAAGAAGAACGAAGACGCCTCAGCCTTCCCAGCATCAAAGCTCAACATGTGACCGGGCCAAGTAATTTTGTAGCCCAGGCCCGTACACCAAGTACCTATCCACCAGCTGGCCCACGACCCGGTCAACCATCTGGAGGACTATATCCTCCATCTGGTGAACGAGGCGGTTCGACTTCACCGGTCCGGGGTCATACCCCCGGAAGCAGTCTGTCGTCAATGCCTCTTAGTACTGGTGGAACCTCTATGTTTTCAGCAAGTGCGATGACTGAAAGCCCCAAACCGTTGAGCCCTGCAGGTATGCATTCGCATCAACTTGGGCATGACCCTTCTACTCTCAGTAGACAGAGGTCGCCAAGCCTAACGACACAATTCCAGCAACAACATTTTGGCCGTCGGCAAGGAACATCGCCGCCAGGAATGTCACTGCCATCTCCCCATGGGAATACGCACGCTCCTAAATTGCCTGCACTTTCGGGATTAGCACCACCTGAACAAAGGTATACGTTATCGAGCCAGGTTCCCGGTCAACAGAATTCAAATAATGGCCCCCCGCAAGCGCAATCTGGTGCCACCTCGCCCAGCACCAACAACTTATTCACAGCAGGCGAACGTGGCGTTTGGGAGTATGTCCAAACATTAGAAGAGAGGCAGAAGCAATTGATTGACAAAGTTCAAGCAATGGAAAACAAGGAAAAGAGTCAGGAAGACAAAATCAATCGGCTCTCGGAGGAACTTTTTATGCTGAGAAGCCAGCTGAATGCCCAATCTCAAGGTCAACAGCAGGCTCCGAGCCAGCCATAACCTAATTTGCATAGAGCACCAGTATACGATGGTGTCCTATGATCAGTCATCTCTGGCGTACTGTCGTTTCTGCATGGCGTCTGGTGGCGGAATTTGATGTAATGATAGACATCAGACCTATTCTACATGTCCTTCCCATGATTTTGATGAACAGTGGCTTGAGGGCGTTGGAGGAGGGTAGTTTTTTTTTTTAATTTCAGACGATTCTAAAAGCGCTGGCCTTTGAATAAGCCTTAGGTTTGGCTGCTAACCTTATGATTCACTTGTTTCCGATTGCAAGAGTAGAAGAGAACGACTGTCGGGATTCGGGGCAGGGAATTTGTAAAATACATTGCCAATTGTTTACCTATGCTTAGCAAGTCTCTCTTGCTTTCCTTTGGGAAGTCTAGATACTTAACAAAGACTTCTTTTCTGACAGAACTCCAAAATATCTGGAAAAGGTCTACCGAAATTATGGACGTCAACAGCTCGAAAGTGCTGCAAGATAGACGCCCGAGTTTAAGGGATGATGATAAATAGAAGAGACACCAGGCGGAAGGTGAGCTCGCCCTCGAGACTTGACATTGTGTTCAAAGCGGACCGTAAATGCTTGTTGACTGTAAATAATAGTTTGAAGTGACTTCACAGCAACGACCAAAGTATTTTGACGACCCCACCATCCCTGCAAGAGATCTCACAAATTGTACCTCGCCCAACGTCATAGGTACCTTGCGGCAACCAAGGGTTTCCAGACTTCAACCTCACATTGCGCTCCAACCCATAATCTCCCTCGCGGCTCGCAGAGAAATGCAATAAACCTCTTTTGCGACACTGACTGCACTCCAGCGACGACGAGATTAGTATGGCGGCTTCAGCAAGTCTATCGCTCAACGCTGAGCCGGCCCTTCCTTCAGAGAGGAAAGAGAAGCATCTTCCCCCCAAAAGCTACGTGGATGCTGTGGTGGAATCGGCTCCCTCACTAGGCACGAATGGGACAACAACAGATGATTATGAAAAGGATGCCTCGAAAAAGCTGGACAGCAGGACTGAGACTGGACCACCAAACACTGCGTCGGTGTTAAGAATTGTTGACACTGGATCGGACGCGACTTGGAATCAAAGAGAGAGACCAGATTTATCCAGGCAGGAATCGAAGCATGAGTATTATGCGACTGTAAAGACCTTTCACTTCCTATGGATTAGCCAATGCTGACCTATCCAGGGCCTTGACGATGCTCCTCGCTCCCCTCCACGCCAAAAGCATCGCAAGACTGCTTCCAAGAGCAGTAATGGATCGCAAGACAAGGCAGACACAAATGGGAACTCGATAAGGATCAATGATGTCAAGGATCTCAAGTCCGAACTCAACGGACACCATACTACTGTTGTCGTTGAGAAGAATAACCTGACCACGGTCAAGCCTTCAGAGGGCTACGAGAACGAACGCAGAATTAACAAGTCCGCTTCACCGAAACGACCAAAATCGAAATTAGCCAGCGGTCGAAAAGCTGGGCAAAGATGGAAAACGAGCGCTATTCGATTTGCTCCCTTAAATGTTCCTCTTCAGCGCCGTCTACAAACTCTCGTCGTTCTACTCCATACCCTCAGTATTCCTGTAATGGTTACTGTTTTCTGTTGGCTTTGCGCAATTCCGTTGTTCTGGCCTTTATTAATACCTTACATGATCTACGTGATATCCTCCACAGCCTCTACATCGGGTACCCTGAGCCACAGGGTTCAATTCTTGAAGGCTTTACCAATATGGTCACTTGTTGCATCTTATGTTAGTGCTTCTAAGGTTGAGAATGCTTCTCGACCAAAAGCCTCCTGGCTCTTGACATAAGAATCAATGCTAACATTCTCGTAATTCAGTTCCCAATGAGGCTTCACCGTACTCAAACTCTTCCTGCCACTCGCAAATACATTTTTGGCTACCACCCACATGTATGGACCGGCCCCTGTTATAGTGATTCAAAAAAGCTAATCGCTCTTCAGGGTATCATAAGTTTAGGAGCATTCTGTTCCTTTTCAACGGAATCTTTGGGTTTCTCCCAATTGTTTCCAGGAATTACCAATACCCTCCTTACCTTAGACTCAAATTTTCGAATCCCTATATACAGAGACTACTTACTAGCCATGGGCCTTGCTGCCGTCTCCAAAGAATCGTGTGAGAATCTACTTTCGAAGGGAGGACAAAATGGTGTAAGTAATGTCGTCGAACATCCATCTTGTGTACTAATCTATGTGACTCTTTTAGGAAGGAATGGGACGAGCTATCACTATTGTAATCGGGGGCGCTACCGAGTCATTAAATTCAGTACCTAACAAGCTAGCACTTGTGCTCAAGCGAAGAAAAGGCTTCGTAAAAATTGCAATCCGAACTGGTGCAGACCTTGTGCCTGTGATAGGCTTTGGAGAGAATGATCTCTATGAGCAGGTCCAAGCAGACGAACACCCTAACATTCACAAGTTTCAAATGCTTGTCAAGAAGTTGATGGGCTGGACAATCCCTTTGTTCCACGCTAGAGGAGTATTCAACTACGACGTAGGATTAATGCCATACCGCCGGCCAGTCAACATTGTCGTGGGACGGCCTATTAAAGTAATGCAGTCTGCAAACCCTGGGCAGGATGAGATTGATCGAGTCCACAAAGAATACATTGATGAAGTTCAGAGGACCTGGGATGAGTTCAAAGATGAATTCGCACCACATCGGAAAGCAGAGCTGTCTTTTGTCGAGTAGAGCGAATTATATGAATGGCGACTGGGCATCAGGAATGGTAGGTAGGATGTAGAGTGGTCGCATCATTTGACTGTAAGACAATTGAAATGAGGGCCTCTTTTCCGCTTTATCTAACAGACAACGTACAATACTTGAAATAAAAAAAATGTCCCTCACGAGTCTCGCGGCGTTCAATGGTTCGAAGGATGGCTTGCCAATGCTTTGATATCAAGAGCGATTTAGGCCAGCTGCCGATCCATGCATACTCCGTCCATTATCGTCTTCCAGCAGAGTGGCAACCCAATCAGGGGTCGGTGACGAGGGACGACAAGTGCCACCAAATTGCCAGCTGAATGGAAATTAGAAGGCGCATTATTCACTTGCTGCATCTTTTCATATCCCCTCGTTTCTTCCTGTTGAAGACTCACATCGGGAACTTCCTCGCGCACATTTGGATCAGGGACCGCCGAAAGGAATCCCGGCCGAGACTTGTTGCTCTCGCGTTCTCCTCAACTAAATAGCGGGTCCTGATCCCGCCCAACATCCATTCGTCTCGACGAATTGCCTCTCCTCGTCGTGGGAACATGACCTTTTGATTGTTTATCTCTCGACAGTCTCTTCTAAAGCCGAACTCATTCATCTCGCACAATCCATTCAGCGGCCATCGATGACCCACGTTCCATCCATCTAGTAATTACATCATCTTACCCAGCCGACACTACCTCCGCCACATCTCTGGCTTCCTTGTATGATTATTTGGTGGGAGTTGATACGAGAGGAGGTCGGGCGCACATATCGGTTGGCAAGATGGTGTGCGCAAGTCCCTCTTTGACGTTGGAGAGCTATGGGGATATAACCACCGCCCAAGCATCTGGAATCGAAACCAACCAACCGAGGTACAGGAGACGCCATTCTTCGTTCCACCCGAGACGCAAGATTTCAGATTGCACTATGGATGCAGACGAGGGGTTATTGCTCAAGGTGTGCTAACAAAACGCTGTTGAGATTGGCCAATGGTTAATACTTACATACTTACAGGTTGATCTTTTTCTGTCGGAACTTGAACGGAGGTTAGACTTCTTGGAAAACTATGGCAACCTTACGCTCGACAGTAGTATTTCAAGAGCATATTCCACACTACAAGCCGTACGTGCGAGCTGCTCGCAAGTCTCCGGAGAAGTGATCGGTGCTGGGAGAAGAAGAGCACGCATTATGGTTGAAACCGTGGAGTCCAGTTACCAAAATGCGCTTACAGCAAAAGACTCTTTGAACGAAAAAGTCTACGAGGGGATTGGTTTCCTAGAAACCATGCTCTCCGATTTCGAAACCCGCGCATACAAAATGAGAGAACAAGGTTTCTCTGGAGCCGCAGAGTCGCTGATGGGTGAAGGACGAAGAAGAGTAGACGAAGGATTCGAACGCGCCCACGAGATTATAGATGAGGGGATTGAACGGGCAAAGAAAGCTGCTGAGTCACTTGAGGAGCATATTCAAGCTGCCATTATCCGCGCACGAGAACACGGCCTCATCAGATATGAAGATTTACCAGTCCCGTGGCGCGTGAATCCTCACATCGTCAAAGGGTACCGCTTCACGGAATCTAAAGTTGATTGTATACGCTCGATATTTGGAATTTCAAACGAACTAGTGAATATCTGGTCTCATGCCATCGGCCTTATTATTGTTCTCTCGATAGCATTCTACTTTTACCCGACTAGTATCACGTTTTCTCTCAGCACCAAAGCCGATATCCTCATCGCTGCCGTGTTCTTCTTTGCTGCCTGCAAATGCCTGGTATGTAGCACACTGTGGCATACGATGAATAGTGTGGCAGACCAGACATTGATGGAGCGTTTTGCCTGTGTAGACTATACCGGCATCTCCCTCCTGATTGCTGCTTCCATCATGACAACAGAATATACAGCTTTCTATTGTGAACCCATAAGCCGCTGGGTATATATGACGCTCTCTCTTGCTCTAGGTATTGGTGGTGTTATATTACCCTGGCACCCTACGTTCAATCGCGCAGATATGGCATGGGCTCGAGTAGCATTTTATATCACCCTTGGTGCATCTGGCTTCGCGCCTGTTATTCAACTCAACTGGACCAGAGGATGGATATGGACCTGGTATTTTTATCTTCCCATAGCAAAGAGCCTTGCGGTCTACGTCATTGGCGCTTTTGTCTACGCAAGCCAGGTCCCAGAGAGATGGTTTCCCGGTGCCTTTGATTACATCGGCGGCAGCCACAATTTATGGCACTTCGCTGTTCTCGGCGGCATCTTATTTCATTACATGGCAATGCAGGAATTCTTCGCGGCTGCATTTGAGAGAGCACAAAATGGCTGCACTCAGTATTAAGGGTTGAAGGGTAGATAAAATCGGGATTTGGCATTGCGATGGCGTTATTTTATGCATTGAGTGGATAGAATTTATAGATCTAGGTTGGGGAGTTATGCCTTGTTTGGCGAATGAATGTCGAACAATGGCCTAGGTCAGATTCCAGTTGATAACATACAAAGAGTACAAGATATGTTCCACATGAGGCCAAGTGGCTCTGGACTCTCTATCTTCGCCATCATCTAGTGTCCTAGATTAATGTTTCTCTGGATTGGAAGGGGTGAGCTACTTAATGTGGAAGAATGAATGAAATGGAAAAGGGATATATATCTACGGGTAATCCTTGAAACGTACTTGATCCTTTCTGAAGCCAGTCAGGCCCTTGTGTGGCCTTTTATATTCCTTTCTTGCGGGTCATTAGCAACTTCAAACCCCCTATGCCGTGGCTATAGCGTACAATCGCTACTCATGGTCAATTGCTCGGAAATATAGGTAGGATCTTGTCGGAAGGGAAAACCCGAAGAAAAATTTCCAGATGGAGAGGAAGGTGTTTATACTGTTGCTTTCCCTCCCTTCCCTTTTTATGGCAATGTGGCAAGGGATCACATTCTCGCTAGGATTGAAATTTCTACACTTGATAGAAGTTCATCCCAGCGTTTTAAAGTTCCGAAATAGCCTCAATAACCCGAACATCTTGTTAAGTCGGATAGGGCTTGGATGCTCAAGCGAGGCGTATTTTGGTTCAGAGAGGCTCCCCGTCTCCTTACCTAAGCACCATTATCACCCACCGCATAATGGCAATGGGATATCAAAGGGATATTGCAAACTACGGTGCTCTTGCACCCGGCGATCCAGTCACAAATATCATGTCATAGCAAGAGATGGTTGACTCGGACTCCCTCTCTCTCTCCCTCTCCATTTGGTCAAAGGAAGCTGACTCTCAACCTTCTCCTCGATATCTCCCTACGCCTCTCTCCACTGCTGGTGTTTATAATCTTCCGATAAAGGAAGGTTCATAACCGCCCAACGCTCTGACTCCCGCCTTGAGAGCTTCTTCTCAAACGTCCAGAAGCCATGACCTCTCCGAGCGTGCATTCTGTTGCACTTCGCACATCTACTATTACATGTTAACCATCCGCTATTACATCTGCAATTCCGGATAGCATTCCATATTCCCTTGTCCACTCACTTCTCACAATCGAGGTGCAGTATTGCAAGCACTCGCGAGTGAGTGAGTTTGATCCCTTGGGCACAAGATCTACCGGCTATAATCACGCTTGACCGCGGTTGTGGCGGCTCAACTCAATACCCGGGGAGAAGTCGATGCGAGCTTTGCTAATTTTAACTCGCGAATCTGTACGCAGCCCGGTAAATCTCTCTGGGTAAAGTCCTAGCCCATAGATCTGATATTCAGCATGCTTCAAAACTACTTGGAGACTTGATCTTTATGACTTTTCCTTCTCCTTCATCCAAAGCTTGGCCTTCTTCATTCCGTACCACATATTTCAGAGCGGTGGATCGCTATGCCCTATCTTTTACTTCCTCTCTATGGGACATATGCTCTTGTGTTGGCTAGTTTGAATAGGAGACGGGATTGAAGTAATAGCTGCGGCGTAGATGTATTGTTGATCGTCTGCAACTCTCTACATGGAGCGGCTCGTCTGTTTCCTCCGCATGAAGACGCGAGATCTACGTTATAATACCTCACTGCATCCCAAATCTGCTTACAGTTGTTTTTATTTGTTCCTAAACCACTCTTTATGCTCTGACGGCCATTCTCGCTGGCCCAGCGTCTCCTAATTAGCAAGCATGCAGCTCTCTTCATTCATCCCTCTCTCGTATCTATTTCTTCTCGCCGAAGCTAGTAGCAAGCTACACAAGACACCCGAGATCTACTACCTCACCAACTGCTTTGACACAGCCAAGTCAACCATCACTTCTTGGGCCGAAATTGATTTCTACAAGAACTCGACCAAATCGGCTATCTCCGGTAACCCTACAACGCCAGACCTCAAGACTACCATCAATCCAACTTCGAATATCGATTACGAGGATGGTACATGGGGCACGCTAGCTAAGGCACCGTTCACATTCGAGGCTTTTATAGGCGACGATGCATATACTGCGACGGCCGGAACGGTCGTGGGTAGCGCAACTGCGAGCACTTATTCTAGGACATTGGAGTGCAGGAGGTTAACGAGGGTGGTGGTTTATGAGCCTAATAAAAATACCGACTGTTATTCGGATTACGCTTGCATTGAAGTGAGTACCTCGTCATGGAAAGTCGAGTCCACTAATAAAGTTTCAAGCCTTGAATGCATTCGTAGGGTCATAGATTATGAGCATACGGATCTTGAGCTCCAAAATAGCGAGAACGAGGAAAGGAGCTCAGGACAACGGTCATCATGATATACAAATCAATTCAGCGGCCGATAAATCTCACATTGCTCTTCCCATCCTTGAAGAACAAGTTGCACCTTACAACAGTCTAATCAAAAGTACAACAGTCACCCCCAACAACCAACTCAATCCCAACTTAACCCTCCCTGCTCTTCCCTCAAAACTCAACAAAGTCAAACCCCCTCCGCCAGTCGAATTTACGCTCTTCCCCGCTGTCGCACCTTGGTCCGGCCATACGCTCCCATTCTTCAATCCACTAGGTACCACAAGAACAAGACTGATAGTGGACGTAGCAGTGAGTGTCGTAGTGAAAGATGTTACCTTGATGACTGCTGCCGCAGAATGTAACGTTGAGGGTGCTGAATTCAAACCCCACGGTAAAGTTACATTTCTTGCTGGAGCGGCAGTTGATGTTAATAGGGCGTGTCCAACAAAGCCTAGCCTCTCGGCACAAGTTTCTGGGTCCTCGTTCTGAACTCGTTAATGTTACTCTTCTTCTTCGTTTTTAGTGATGAAAGGCTATCTTGACTCACATTATGACAGCAGTAACCTTTCATATTAGCACAGGAGGTACCAGATATGCAAACCCCCGAATCCAGAATGCAACATCTCTGTCCCAGAGTAGGATCATAGCAGAAATGGCTGCTCTCTGGGTTGCCACATATGATTGAGCCACCGCCGTAGGTTTCGGAGCAGGATAGGTTGTTATGTATGTGTTTGAGCGTAGTGGTAGTAAGAAGGGAGTTGGTGGTAGCAGCGACGGTCATATGGAGGAGGGGTAAGACAATGAATATGTAATGTTGCATTGTCAGCTGCGAATTCTTTGGGAATAATACTTTGAGATGTCCGGTTATAATGCGAGGAATATTAGGCGTGGCTGGTGTATGAATGATGAGAGACTATAGTAGTACGCGTCGATTGAGAGGCAGGATGCCATATATCTCATCTGGAAGTTTAGACTCGGAGAAGAAAAGAACATTGGATTTGTGGTCGGCATTTAATCGAAAATTAGAGCCAAAAATATATCTCCTTCCTTGTCTTTCGAAGGATACGGGGAATGTAAAAAGATATGGTAAAGGCAAGGAGAGTATGGTTTCAGGCGTGTCTTGATAGTTCAGGGTTTTAACAAAGGTGGTTTTCGGTCAAGCAGTGAGAAGGAGATAATTGAGTCGCACGGAAGCAAGGGAGATCGAGTTTGTAACCACCTTCTCTTGACCAAGCGAGTCTCAAATGGCCAATATCTAGGACTTACTCCCCCTCAACTTGTTGTCTGAATAAGTCCTCATCAATAAAATATCGAAACAATGGGCTTTTTATGATTAAAGCAGAGAAGGTCGATGAAATTGTCTTGCCTGAAAGAATGAGTTGGCTTTAGATTTGATCACAATTAAGTTAGATTACAGACTGAACACGAACCCCCGATATTTGTACAAATTAAGTTGTCGTGTACAGCAGATTTCAGAGGATAGTAGAAACGTCAGATATTAAAGATCGTTCGTTTTCCGTGCCAGAATAGGACGACACCACCTTCATTTTCGTTTCTCCCTCCTAGGCATTTGGCTCTAATTGTTATTTGTACTGAGCAAGGAACCAAAAGAGAAAAAACCTTTCCACCAGCTCCAGTGCTGAAATGCAAGACAATTCTGTACAAAAGAAATCGGCCGACATCTTCGGGGATAAGAAATAGACCAGTTGTGCTGTCTTCAAATTTCGCTACCCATTATCCATCAAGCTTGGCTCTTCTGCCTCCTCTAATAAATACGCGGTTACGCACTCACTAGAGCCTTCAACCGCTTCTCGATTACTTCTCTCCCATACAAAGTCTTCCATACCTCAGCAGGGGCCTTGTTGACAATGTCCCAGCTGACAAGGTTATCTGTCAGATGGCTCAAATCCCTCTGCTTTTCTTCCCACTCTGAGTCTTTCCGCACATCAATCCCGGAGCTAATAAGTGCCAACGGAACCTCTCTATTCTGGATGGTTCTCGCGCTCCTAACTTCATTCCTAGTTAGGCTGCTTGCAACTAACGTCTCCTGTAGCTTGGCTTTGATGTACTTTCCGTTTTGGTAAGAGGAGCGCCCATAAACTCTGTCCTCGCGAGTGCGGCCTTTAAAGAGTGCTGCGGGCAAACGGTCCAAGCCAAGAGGCGAGATAACTCCCCAGGCCCATAGTAAGAATCCACGATTGGGTGATCCCAGCTTGTAGAGTAGATCTTCATGTAGAGGATCGATCAACAATAAACCCTTGACGTCCGTACCATGGCGAGACGAAAAGATACGAGAGTAGATGGTGCCGACACCAGCACTAACAAGAATCCATGGCCCCTCTTCACCAGCACGCGCAAGAGCTTCTCCTAGAACATCGGCAGCCATACCAGCAGAGAATGGCGAAGGTGCGTTGTCGGACCATCCCAGACCAGGACGATCGTAATAGCAATATCTATCAATACTCCCATTCTTGAGAGAGTTCTCTCCAATAATAATCATTCCTCCTTCGAATGGGGCCGTTGCTGCGTCGAATAGCACCGTGGGCTGTGACTTGCCGCTCGCTGTGAGTTTCACATCTCCGGAGCAAAATAAATGAAGCTGATACTTGTCACCATCGACGTAATATCTTTCTCCTGGTGGCGAAAGAGTAGAGTCGCGAGCTCGGAGGATTAGTGTGGCTGAGAGAAGAACTGCAATTACAGCAAGAACCACCAAAATGACCGTTGAGGTAAAGACAGCACACCATTCTCGGAGCGTCCGGCGAGTTTCTGATCGTCCAGTCAGGCGTTGCTCCTCCTCATGCTTGCCCCAAGTAACTATCCTGTCCGTAAAAACCGTCCAGATGCTGATTAAAACCGCCCAGACGATACTTGCGATCCCAACCCAACCCTCCTCCACACGAAGTCTTGGGACAGCTAAGATCATAACCATATCAAATAGCAGTAAGACTGCTAGGACTAGGCACGTCACCTGTGCGGCCGTGGATGGCGCAGCGAAGAAGAGAAGAACAATGGTGAGAAGGCCCATCGTGAGGGTTGTGTATGAGAAGTCGAAGAAACCAGAACCTCGGGAGTGCATTCCTGGAGGGCTGATGAAGATGGAGACCAGTAATAGAACCCACCAAAGGAAGGTCAAAATAGCAAAGAGGACGGTGAAAAAGCGTAACAAGCGGATGCTCCACAGATTGTAAGGAGAGACCTGAGGGTTTAGCACATGCTAAGGAGAGTTAAGAGCAACTTACAGCTGGATCATCAGGGCTCAGGTAGCCCTCCTGAGGTGGTGGAGGGAGGAGACGAGTTCGTTCATTCGATTCTGCATGTTCGCTGGAGTCTCCATTGTTGGCCGGGCCATTCTCTGGGCTGTCGTCTTTCTTGGAACCCCATAAAGAAGGCATCTTGCCAGTGGTAGAAGATTTTGGTCGAAGGGTTCAATTGAGGTGAGGAGAAAGACGGGAGGTTCTGAAAGCTATGAGATGTCGACCTGGCGGTGGTCATAGTGATGGTGACTGGTGCATAAGGTCGAAGTCAAACCAGGTTGTGATGAAAGGATGGCCAATGATAGAGCAGCGGTGCGCAGTGTTCTAGAACGGATGAGGTTAAAGGGAGAAGAGAGAAGAGGGCGCTGAGGAGAAGGTGAGGGCATGTCATGACATCATATCGCGTTGCAATTGATTGATCTCTTATCGATAAGAAGTAACTTAGCTCTTTCTGGAGTCACTTACCTAAGCATTCCGTCTCAATGGCTGGCACTGCATCTGAAGCTTTGTCAAGCTCTAGACACTGGGCAGAAATCAAGATAGCTCTTTGATTCATGCCTGCCCAAAGAACCTCAGCCTACCATGAGTGATCTCCAAAGGTCCTTTGCGAAGGCAAAACTCTCACCGTATCCTGCAGGACCCCAGCCAGAGTTGGACGAGGAAGATGAAGAAGCAGAGGAGACAGATCAGTTTGGAGAGCTTCCTCAGCATGACGACGACTCCTCGTCTGCATCATCTGCATCTTCAGCCTCATCAACGGGGACCATCATTCCTTCTCAGAACCAGAAACTATTTGCCCGACCTCAAGGGTCAGCAAGCTCCTAGTTACTCTACCACGCCGACAGCTAATCTGTCCTCAACTAGGCTACCAAATAAAAGAACCATGGACCAGATCCCTTGGACAGCTTACTTTGAGCGTGAGCTTTTCCTCGAGTTCAAAACCGAAACCGAAACGATAGCCTATCATGCCTATCTTACATCTCCTGTTGGTAATGCACCATTATTTGTAACCCATCATGGTGCAGGATCATCTGGCTTGTCATTTGCAGCATTGACTGCCGAGATCCGAAAACGGTTACCATCTGCTGGAATTTTGTCTTTAGATGCTCGTGGCCATGGATCAACAAAGATTACTCCTCCACAAGAACCGCTAGATTTAAGTCTCGAAACATTGAGTGCAGACTTACTGTTTATTATAGACAAAACGAGAATAAAAATGAACTGGAAAGAATTACCGCCATTGTTACTCATTGGGCACTCTCTTGGTGGTGCCGTCGTGACGAATATTGCAAAGAGTGGGAAGTTAGGAAACTCGCTTTTGGGTTACGCAGTTCTGGACGTTGTAGAAGGCTCAGCCATTGATGCATTGCAAAGTATGCAGACGTATCTTTCCAACCGGCCAATCGGATTTCCGTCTCTGGAGTCTGGAATTGAATGGCACATTCGGTCAAGAACAATACGAAATTCTATCTCAGCTAGGACAAGTGTGCCGGCGCTTTTGAAGTATGACGAAGGAATGAGAAGCTCGCGTGCTTGGACGTGGCGGACTGATCTAGCCGCAACTCAACCATATTGGGAAGGTTGGTTTGTTGGGCTAAGCAAGAAGTTTCTCGAGGCCAGAGGTGGAAAGTTGTTATTATTAGCCGGCACCGATCGGCTGGATAAAGAACTCACAATTGGGCAAATGCAAGGTAGTAGAAAAGATCCCTCGACTCAAGAGTTGCTAACAGCAGTAGGCAAATACGCTTTGCAAGTGTTCCCAGAAGCAGGGCATTTCATCCACGAAGACCTGCCTGAGAAGACAGCGATGGTCATCGTGGATTTCTATAGGCGAAATGATAGAAGCGCTCTGGTAAGCTAATTCCCGTACAAATTTGCGATCATGTGCTATAAGAGCCTCGGAGCTGGGAGCTGTCTTAAGAGGAGCGCTGTTGCCTGTTTCTGAAATATTTCTTTCGGGAACCTAGCTCTCCAGCTCCTTGACTTCCTCTGGACATTCGCAGAATCACATATTAATTCGCTGGACAGGTCCTGCCACCTAAAGTATCTGACATGTTACGAGCCGGCCGCAAAATATGATTTTCTCAAGCCAATATTTTGCAACTACAGCGTATCTGACATGTGCTCTTCTGCATTTCGAATCCATTTCATGTACCCATCGCTCAACGCCATCACGCCATGCCAAGATCATCGTAGTTTGCAACTCATGAAGAAAGTACATTTGATATCCTTAATGCTAAATCCAAGATGATGAGATGCTCATCTGAACCATCAACTAACCGCTTATCCGCTTCAGAGAAAATGAGTGTGATCTTGTTCTTCTGAACATCTGAAACCAGTTCATCGTAGATGATAGATTGAAACAGCTGTCATTGTCAGTATTACCGTCTGATAAACTGGAATGAGATATACCTGGGAAACAACTTGCATTCCGCTCCACCCATCTGCAACTATGTCCGTCACCTCCTTCGCAACAGCCTCGTAGACGAGTCCTTTCGACCGTGGTTGCATAGCCTTAACCAGCCTCGCAATCGTAGCGTCAGGGATTACACCGGCAATGTCCTCCACACTCTTTATTGTAATTATCTTCTCATCTACGTCCATCTTATCCTCATCACCCTCGTCGTCTTCATCTTCCACTCTCACTGCTCCTACTAATCTCGCTGCACTCTGCAAAAACGTAATTGCTTTCCTCAAATCTCCTTCCGCGCACTTAATTAGCGTTTCTGCTGCTCCATCTGCAAGCTTCACCCCTTCCTTCTCTGCAATCTCCTCCACTCTCCTCTTTGCATTCCCCTGATCCAAGCTCTTGAATCGGAACTTACTACACCTGCTCGCCAACGGATCAATGATTCTCGTGACATAATTACAGATCAGACAGAATCGCGTAATCTTCGAATATGTTTCCATTGTTCTTCTCAACGCGCTCTGCGCATCCTGTGTCATACTATCCGCCTCGTCGAGGATGATGATCTTGTAAGGTGGACATGGGTACAATTTGCGGTATGCTGCAGTGGGTTGCGAAAGCTGCATGCGTGCGAAGTCTTTGACTTTTTCGCGCACAATTGAGATGCCGCGTTCGTCCGAGGCATTGAGTTCAAGGACGCGGGATTTGATCAGTTCGGGGCCGTAGAGCTCTTTAGCTAGCGCAAGGACGGTGGAAGTCTTGCCTGTGCCTGGGGGGCCATAGAAGAGCATGTGAGGAAGCTGGAGAGATATTAGCATGAGAGGAGATGGAGAGCAGATAGATCAGACATTAGAGGCTTGGAGGGTGCGCTGGAGGACTGTGATGGTGTGGTCTTGGGCAGTCACGTCTTCGAGGTTCTTGGGACGACTAGAAAATTGTTAGATTGCTTAAACATATAGATTCACAGATTGATAAGACATACTATTTTTCAACCCATGGTTGTAGGCGAGCATTTTCCTTCGTTGCTGGAGCTTTGGCTGAGGCACCACTAACTGTAGCCAACTCTTTCCGAGCTTTGAGATTGAAGAATCCAGCCATACTGCTTGATGGTTTTAGGATCTAGGATCTAGGATCTAGGAACTAGAATCTTGGATAATGGCGCCCCTAATTGAAAGTGAAGAGAAAGTCGGTGTCATGGGGAGACGCGTTCGTTGTCGCGTTTTTTATTTTCCACTTTACGCGAGGTTGACTTAACGTCTAGGTACAGTAGGGTGCAAAAAGTCAAGACCCCCCTCCCTAGCAAGCCACACCACGCTACCCCAAAATAGCCTTGTTGATATCGCAGCTTTTTCATTGATTCCTACCAAGAACAACACACTTTTTGAGGCTATTTGCGATGCTACGAAAGAAGACTTCTCCTCAATTAAGAGCTCGTATCTGCGAGCTCTCTTCTATTCAATAGAGCGCGAAACGTATCTATAACAAACACTCTGAAATCCTGCTTTCTACAATTAAAGAAATTATTCGACGCAGCAAAACACAGGCAGATTGTACCTCGAAGCTGCGATCAGGTCGCCCTCACGCTCTTACAGAGGTACAACGCGACTACGTATACAACGTTGTTACTCATTCGAATACTTATATTAAAATGCGAGACCTCCTTCGCGAAGTTAACGATAATTTCAAGAAACGAAGCTTTCAGCAGCTTCTGCGAGAGATAAACAAGAAGAAATAAATACAGAAGAAACGCTCGCATCTTACGCCTGAATATGCAGAAGCACGACTTCAATAGGCTATTAGACAGCAAGCATATACTTTAAACGACTGGATGAAAGTCTCGTGGTCTGACGAGTGTATAGTAGAGAGAGGAGTAGGTGTGAAGCTTGTGTAGACGTTTTTATGCTCTCGAGATCAGATACGTCAACAAGATATACAACCTGTACTTTGCTCTGGCAAGGGTGTTAAGAAGATGCTTTAGGCTGCTTTTGGAGACAACAGACGAACAGGTTTAGTTCCTCTTGATAGAGATCCGTTAGCTTCTCGTGAAAGTGTAACTTCGTGAGTAATCCGAGCGTTATATCAGGCTTTCTTGCCTGAGATTATAGTTGAAGGAGGAGAATTTATGCATGATAGCGCAGAAGTACACAGAGGCCGTATTGTTGTTGATATTCTACGAGAAATAAGAATTCGTATAATAACTTAGCCTTCTTTTTCTCCGGATTTAAATCTTATTAAGAACTTATATGCTTTAATAAAGGCAGAGTTGTATAGGCTACACTCTGAGTTAGAGCATGCTTCTGATACAGACGCAACACTAGACGCATTAATTCAAGAAGCTTAAGAAGCGTGGCATAATATTGATAATAGAATTTTGTATAGATTAGCTAAAACAATAAGTAATAGAGTAGAAACTGTAATTAAGGCAAAAGGGTAGTATACAAAATATTAGAAGTAATATCAAAGCAGCGATATTAACAAGGCTACAGTATTTTGGGGTAGCGTGGTGTGGCTTGCCAGGGAGGGGGGTTTTGACTTTTTGCACCCTACTGTATGACAACCACACACCCCGAGCAACGAAATACTTACAATTGTATGACCGTGAAAAAAGATTCCTGCTAACTTTGACTTCTAACTCAACGCTTAATACAATGGTATCTAATCTATTCCCACCCGGTGTCGACTTGTTCTCTATCGGCTATGTAGTTCTCAACTACCCCAATCTAGCTCCTCCTCCACGCATGCCTGTTCCTCTAGGGAATCAACTGGGCATCCTTCAGCGGACCCCAATGGGCGCACAAATGCGCATCATGCCCCAAATAGCCTCTCAATATCTTGAGACGTTTCTGGAATACATCTATAGCGACGCTGCACAGCTTCACGACCCCTCTTCAGCACAATACTACCTCTCCGATGCTCTTGCCGTCATCAACTGGTTGACAAGCAACCCTGATGTCGCCATACGGGTGGCTCAACATCCAAAGCTTCTACATGACACTATTGAGAAGTTGCTGAATCCCAACATCGAGAAGGATATGAAGGCCTGCTCACGTGGCGGCGGTTCAGCATTTGAGTCGGACTTTGGCAGCATGCTTCAATTCGTGTCTACAATCCTGCTCCGTCAAGAGCATTTACAAGATCCCGTCCATCCTCGCCTCAACGACTTAGTCCCAAAATTGAAGGGATGGAAACGCAAATATACAGGAGCGTACATTGCGAGAGTTTCAGACCGACTGGCGGACCAGATCACAAAGCCAGAATCGTTGGATCTAGCTACTGTGAAGTTAACCCAGCAAGCGATGTTGGTGTGCGGCTATATCAAGTGTGATAATCAGTCAGATTTGAAGGCTTGTGGAAAGTGCAAGATCATGCGGTATTGTAGCACCGAGCACCAGAAGAAGGATTGGGGGTCTCATCGGAAGCTCTGCTGCAAGGGCCTGCCGCAACTCATCTCGGGAGAGTCTGGGGAACCAGGGACTGTCGAACAAGCCTCGTGAGGAGGGATTTTCCACATGTGTTATCCAGAAAATAGCAGAACAAGCAAAATCCTAGTGATGCAGAATATAGAAGTGAAAGCTATATGGTCTATGCTAATCTTCATACTATTGCTGCCCCATCACAATATGGACTCTCTTGTTCTCACATATCAGTTTTTCCGTTTTCACAGTTCTGATTAGAGATACCCGACCTAGTGACCTGCATATATACAAACAAGCGAAGTAACCGAAACTTAACAGTATCAGTTTTATCCAGCAACTTCACAAGCAAATTGACATCATCAGGTTCTTGGTCATGCTCAGAAGATACAAACCCCAGTATGGTCTCCCGGTGAAGCCAAACGTCGACGTGAGAATCTGACTGTGAAGGTTGTCAGGAGTGGGAGCTAGAGACGGCGAGGAGAGTAGAGAGCCGACTCCGGCAGGGAGAGTAAAGGAGATAGGAGCCCCGAGACCGGCAGGAGCTGCGAAGTGCAACAAAACCCTTTTATCTGCTCGATAGTCTGGATAGTGTTGGTAGATATATTGCTGAGTATCGAATGGTGTTCTGTGAAATGTCGTAGAATTGCTAAAAGACACCTCCCCAGCACACCATTTCTTGGTAGTCACGTGAGGTGCAAGCCTAGCCTCAGGAGCTCAACTTCCCAGCTCATCAGGCACATCAACCTGTCCTATTCCGCAAGAGGCGTGAGATATCTCCAGCGATCCTCATACCCGTTGATAAGAGCCATGTGAAGCTTCGCCTGCTGGCAAACTCCGATACTACAATTCTGCCAATGACTCCATCAAGGCATGGAAAATGATTCCACTCTCTCGACCGACCTGCCTAGGAACGGCGAATCCAGCACCAGCGAACCTGCAGAAGCAGCAGAATCTTCGCAACAACAAAATGAAAAGACGCGGATTCAGAAGAGAGCGCAAGCTCGAACAAAGAAGAAATTTGAGTTTATCAGCAGTCTCAACACTCAACTTGATACCATAATCTATGTGGAGCTCTGCATTGTTTATTACATGGAGTGTGTATTGCCTTGTTACCATGCTCTCAGCGCTGACAGGAACTAGCTGTTCCTTCTTTCGCCTCCTTCTGCGAGTTCTCTGCCAGATGATGTTCCTCACTCCAAAGCCTGCCTTCATACCCCCTGCTCCACAGCATCGTCCCTACATTGGCGCTATCTTTGGCCCCAACATCATCTGCATACTGCTACACATTTTCACTGCACGTTCCGAGGCTGGAGAAGCTATGAGAGGCTACCTTCACGGAGGCGTGATTGTAGATCTTATTGGGCAGAAAGGTCCAACGTCGAAAGTACACCTTGTGTTGCTAGACATGTTAGTCTTAGTATTACAGTGCTTTATGCTAGCAGTCCATGTTGAGAAGGAAAAAATCCAAGCAGTATTGACGGCATCGTTAGGCTCTTCGAACCCGCACCAAGCTGTAGCCTCAGTAGTGTCATCCCAAGACCATGATGCTGAAGAACGGGGTGTAATGATAGACAACAGTACAAGATCTGGCGATATTGAATTACAGTCTTTGGCCGCCCAGGACGAAGGGCCTTCAAGTTACGATGGAGCGGATGGAGAAAGGAACGCACAACGAGAACGGCTTCTTGCTGAGCCACAACCTCGGTCTGATGAGGATTGTGATGATTCACTGAGCTTACTCTGGTCGGGCATGACCATTGTATCCGAGTTTCACATCATGCAAAACCTAAGGAGGCAATGGAACGACTATGGAAACGCAACCGGTTCGGCTTTGCAAACTGTTGGTTTCAATGCCGAGCTAGCAAATGTGGTTGGGCGCCGTCGCCTAAATGATGCTACTGCTGGATTTCAGCGAGGAGTCGAGTCTCTTTCAGTTTGAGCAACTAATCTAATATGGCTTATATTCAGAAAGGCCTTCCTCAGGGACAACACTTAATTATGCTATTTTCCTGCCAACATTCCCAACACCGATTCCTTTCACACTGACAATAATATCTCCATCTTTATTTCCAATTCCATCATCTTCCACGTCTCTCAGACCCCAACTACTTGCACCAAACTTCTTCAAGTCTCGCCCTAAACATATCACATCCTCAGTTCCAACCACTTCTCTTCCTAATCTCACTCTTCCAACGTCCTCTGATCCCATAGCCATTAATGTCAACACTGTCTGTATGCCAATCCTGGTCACGCATCCCCCTTGCGATATAACCTCCAATAACTGATATGCACATTGCTTTCCCACATCCTCTGGTGTTACACCACCTGCGCTCGGCGCAGGTACATCCGCTGAGTATATAACCCCATTCAAGCTAGACTCTGCAATCAAACTCAGTCCAAAGCCTATGCCTGTCCTCTTCTTTCCTCCCGGATTCGACTTATCCGTACTGTTCACTAATGGTGCTTGATCGTATTGTGCAGCAACATGAATATCACTAACCAGTGGGTTCAAAACTCCTCTCGCAGCATGTATCATACGGGCATTGTTACTTGCAGACACGCCTGTACAATAAGCCACGCCTCTTATTCTCCTGACTCTTCCTGGACTGCGATTCATATGCAATGTCTTTGGTAAACGGACCTGATTCCCAAACCGTAATTCGACCGCACCACCTCCGCCTTTGCCTCCAGGCCCAGCGCAACTTCTCTGTAGTACCCGCAATTCAAGCTTACTTGAGAGAATGCCAAATGCTTCGTATAGAGGTAGCACGGCTGTCCGGATGGTGTCGACACTCACATCGCCTGTCTCCGTCGCACTGGTGATAACGCCATCTCCTTCAAATCGTACATTGACCGGCGCTTTTGAAAATGGCGCTAACATACACAGAGGTAGTAGAAACCAGCTAATACCCCGTCGACAAGTTTCTGTGATGACGCACTTTACGACATCTCCACCTCCAGTTGCAACGCTGCCGGTGATCAGGCCAGGAATATATGTTAGTGTAGTACCGGTGTACGAGATTTGCATAGTTGAGCCATTGGTAATATTATCGAGAAGTCGTAGAAAAGATATCTCGTGCGGCGCAAGTCCAGGGCTAGTCGAGGAGGATCGGATCTGCGAAATGTGAACGGGGCGGCCGGTGAGGGTGGAGAGGACGAGACGCTGGGTAAGTGATTTATGTGTAGTGAAGCGCAGGAATTCAGGAGTTGGGTTCGTCATTTCTGTGATTGTCTCTATGTTGTATATGAGATTAAGCAAGGCTGAAATTTTTATTTCTCAATTGTGAACGGCAGAATAAGGCACAAGTCGCTCGACTAGCTTACCGCCCTAGCGACCAATTACATCCATTTTGCAGCAAAAGTAGAAAACAATGGGAGGGTGTTGACTAAATTTTGTTATTGCCTAGCGTAAACTATGGTACTGTCAATCTCATGAAGACTGATAGCGAGTGTTCGTGCAGAAATGTGGATTCATTCATATCCCATCAGCCTTCCCATCTTTCAACCCTTCCTCCCAAACCGGTGCAATTTTAGAAAAGTTTGAAAGTTTGTACAAATGTGGATGCCCCATGCTGAGCAGCCTCGAGCCGGAAGCTGAAAACTCCAGAATCGCATAGTGTTACACGCAGCAGCGTAAAGACAATCTCGCAATGGAGATGCGAAGGATGCTTCACCTGATTCCCAGAAGAAATGCCGAAAAGAGCAAGTTGATCTGCAAAACGCAGAGCATTTCGGCGTAATTCATTATAGAGGTAGGGCAACAGTTGTTTTCCCGAGGTCGAACAATGACCGTCTGTTAATACTTCGGTCACATTCCACTGGATACAACCTTAGGCAGTAGATTCCACGGCAGGTAGGTCTGCAGTTGTGTTCTGGATTCGAAATGTTAGGGCACGGGAACTGAACGGAGCTAGAATTACCCATACATACCTTAATGGTCTCGTCTTTAGGTAATGCTGGTGTTGAGCCTGTCCCAGCTTCGGCTTCTTTGGGTTTGAGAGCGCTTGCGGGAGGGTTTTCCTCCAGCTTCTCGTCTGTCGAAGATTCTTTCGTTCCGTTTGTGGCGTCGACAGGGGAGTCTTTGGCATCTTCAATATCATTCTTGGTATTCGTAGCTCCATTGATAATTGGCAAAGCATTACTAGGAGTACCCGTCTCAGTGGCCAAGAGTTTATTCCACTTATCCAAAAGAGTTTGCGATCGAGCTTTGAATGTGTACTCCTCTTCCTTGGGAATTGACGGCAATTTTAAAATTGCCTTGAGCACCTTATTGATTTTCGTAGCTCGAATAATGCTGACCTCGAGATCTGAATAGCCTTCCAATTTGCCAACATACTCTGACATTTGCTTCATCTCCTCTACTTTCGGCTCTTGATCTTTTGTCAGAAGCCCTTTCTGTAGTTTGTGTCGTAAGAATAAAATTTCTTTCTGGCAAGCTGTTAGATTCGAACAAAGAAGCGCATATTTCTCAACTTACTTCTTTCTTGACTCGCTTCTCTTCAGCTGTTAGTTCGGGTTCCTTTGGCACAACGATTTCAGGGGTCTCGGGCTTGGGAGCACTTTTCTTCGGCTTTGGTTTCGTCGATTTGGTGACGGATTTCTCCTTTGCAGACTTGGGGGTTGATGTACCATTCGTCGCCTTTGGGGTATTGTTAAGCTTGACTTTGATCTTCTTCGGTGACTCGACAGGTAAGGGCTAGACAATTAAGTCAGCAGATGTCAGTTGGCTTCTAGAACGACGTCTTACTTCATCTGCAGGGCGCTTCTTGCTCTTCTTCTCAGTAATAGCACCGTCATCTTGATCATCAATCTCTGCTGTCGCATCAGGCATTTCCACATCCTCATCATCAACCTCCTCTATGGCTTTACTCGACTTTTTCTCCTTTTTATTTGCAGCGCTCTTGGCTTTCTTTTCAGCCTTAGCAGCTTCCTTGGCGGCCAAGTCAGCTTGCCGGGCCTCCATAAAATTCTTCAAAATAGCTTTGAAGTAATCAAGATCATGCTTCTCCGAAGCAAGCATTCGTGCAGCAGCAAGGTCTTTTCGCATGTTACCCGTGATGTTAGTGACCTCATCAAAGTCGATTTCTAGAAGATCAAAGTTGGGAATCCAGCCACTATAATATCTTATTAGACCAAATTGGCAAAAAGGAAGTCATTAACCTACAACTCATTTGTGTGTAAATACATGACGGGGAAGGTTCGATCCTTGACTTTTGATCCACCATCTTCGTAATCCGCACGATAGGTACTATCTGGTCTGGCAGCTGTGACGGGTCGCGACTTGATGAGGGTCATCGGGAGCATGCTTTCATCACACACAATCGCAGGCCATAATGGATAACCCTTTAGCCTAACGTAAAAATAGTCGCCCGGTTTAGCATCGGTGTGCGTCATCTTTGCCTTCGAGGCTTTCTTGTTGAGCTTCTTGCCCTTGTGCTCTGGCACTCCACTAGACTTGCGACGAGGCTTGGCCTTGCTTGCAGAAGCGGAAATATCTGCAGAAATATCAACCGACTCATCGGCAGCTGGTTCAGCAGCATCTGTCTTTATTTCATCTTTGTTCTCCATAGCTTCTTGGGAAGGAGAAGGTTTGCTCTGAGTATTTTCTTCAGATGCAGGCTTGTCGTTTGTATTACTTGGATCTGTTGCTGAACGCGAGGAGATTTCGGTTAGCGAACAAGCACCGGAAAGAAAGCAATTGCGTAAACTGTAAAGAGCAATCATACCATTGTCAGGCGCGTTAGTCGTGGCGGCTTTGGATTCTCCGTCTTTCACGTCACCATTAGTGATTTTGCCATTTGGCAGCTCAGCGTGCCTTGCTTCAAGCTCAGCGCTTGCCTCAGGAGAGTTGGCTAATGGATCTGCAGAAGCAAGTCCATCAACAGCAGCTTGCGGCTTTGCCTCCTCAGACATGGTGCCGTCGCGTCAAAAGAGCAGGAGGGCGCGATGAAATTGAAGGACTGGTGAAGGACGCGTCCAGAAGTGCTTTGGATTGAGTGTAAATAGAGGACGGAATGACCTTGTTTTGGTCTGATGTTGATATCTTGATGGCGTCGTGGGGGATGGATGGAGGATGGAGTGAGATGGATCAAATCGGCTCTTGCCAAAATCCACCAGAAAACTTAGTTTCCTTCCTGGGTCACGTGCCGTGCGCACAACAAACAACCAACGGTCGAAAAATGTATGAGGCAGCAGAAAGCGAAGGTTTGGAGGTTTGGACTTGGCAGAAAAAGATGTGCTTGAAGATGTGTTTCTATTCGGTCCACGGTAGCAACTGCTACAGCAGTGTGAATTTCACATCAAACAAGGAGTGTTGAAAATAAGAATGGAAGGGTCGAAAGAGAAATACACGAGCAACCCATCCTGATCGAGATGGCCTTACCAACCAATCACAACTTCTGCGAGTGGCCGGCACAGACAACACAAATCACAGATATCCCAGCAAAGAATCCAATGGAACACAAACAACCCCCGTATGCCCAAGACGATCGATAAGAAGCTTCCTGGCTGATGTATTCTCGCTTCATTCCAAGCTACCTACTATACAACACAAAATTTTGGGCGTCGTCAATGGTGACTGTCAACTATTCTTCATCATCCTCGTCATCCTCGTCCTCGTCCATCCCTTCGGCAACGTTTACCGAGAAGCTTGGGTCTTGATCGACGCCAACATAGCTGTCGCTCATCAGGAACAGTTTCAATTCGTGTTCTCCTGGCGTGGGAACAGTGTATTCGAGCCTCAAGTTCAGTGATCTTCCAATCGTGATTCGCTTGATCGCAAGTAACGTCTTCGAACTCTCCTCGCCGACCACAAGCCACCAATTCTCCATCTTTTTCCCAGGATAAAAGGGTGCATGTACAGATGTGTCAACTTCCACTAAATCATCCTCTTCGTCCACTTCTCTTGCGATCTTAATCTTGATATAAGAAGCAGCACCAGCTGTGATATCATCAGGGTCCTCCAACTCGAACTCAAGTTCAATGCTAGGGTATTTTGAGTTAGTGAAATTGGCAGCTTGCGACAACTGCGACTGTGAAAGCCCAAGTCGCTTCACTAGAGCCCCATAGTTTGGATTTTCCGAAGGATCCATAGCATCCATGAATTCAAATATGTCCTTCACTCTGTTTTGAACTGGTCAGTAATTGTCATCGTAATGGATCCAAGAAACACATACCCAGATTCATTGGCGGCTTTGATAACATCGGGAGTGAAGTTTGGAATTTGCTTCAATGGACTATCGCGATCCCACATTGCTTGCACTACCATTTGTGACATCTCCATTGCATTCATAGCATTGATGTGGCCATCAGAGGACAGTACATCGACAATTGCACTAAGGAGGCCAAGGACTTTGCTTAGGATGATCTCCTGGTCTTTCGCTAAGTCAATTGGTAACTGCATGCGAGAAAAGTGAGCTTGGAGAAGGACAAATGCTTTAAAGTGTGGTGAGTCATAGGCAGGCTGAGCCATCTTAACAGGAACTCTGTCATAGATTCGCCGAAGCAAGCTGTCCTCGTGCCGTCGGATTTGTATCGACTCAAATTCGGTGGCCGAGGTTACAATTTCAAGGATCCCCTTAAGCTTAGTGCGACCACTTAACGATAGAAGAAATGTTTGCATGGTAATGTACGAAATGTTGTAGTACGCTGCGATCATAGCGGCATTCAAAGGCGTCACCGAGTCATCCTCTTCATCTGAATCAATGATTTTAGATTCTGCAAGATCCTTCAGTGTTGTTTCTACCAGCTCAGATAAATGCGCGCTAAGTCCCTCATGAGAGGTATCGGCCAAGCTATAATAACTTGGGTTTGCAAGTAGTCGTCTGTAGAAATATGTAAAGGTAGTCCAGTTGATAGCATCGTCAGCGGACTCTATCATCTTGGTGCTGATCTCTGATACGAAAGCGTCGTGTAAATATACTTGCAGATGACTCTCGATGGGCAGCGCTTCGTTCAAAAACTTCTTGTAATATTCTCGCTTGACAGCTGGTACCATCAGCACACCTTTGCTAGTTTTGTCTTCGAGGGGTCTAGACGCCTTTCCAAACATTTGAAGGATCTCACTCAATGGGTAATCCACATAACGATGCTCCCGTCCCTCATAATATTGAGTGCCCATGACGATGACTAAATGAGCAGTGCAATCCAATTCCCAGCACACGTCGCGCGATGCAACGAGGACTTGAATCGCTCCATTGGCATAAAGATGCTTTACGATCCGTTTGTCACTTGTGCTTAGAGCCTCGTGATAATAACCAATACCATGTGATATAGCTTCAGCCAAAGCTTCTTCCCGGATGCGTTCTAGTAGAGGCTTCATCTGTTCAACATCGGCATGCAAAAATCGGTCTTCATCATCGCTTGCTACGCAAGCAGACAACAAATCTCTTGTCGTTGCTCGGGCTTGTTTTCTACTTGGAACAAAAACAATGGCAGGCTTATCGGAAGACATTTGCAGTATAGAGAGGTAAGCTGGTTTTGCCATGGCAAGCATCAGTGATGGAAAATGTGGGACCGTAAAGGATTGGATATGCAATTCCAGAGGAACAGATCGTACATGTGGGCTAAAATTGTACACATTGTGCTTCTTCGCGTCGATCCACTCGCCAATATCCCTAGCGTTAGAGAGGGAAACACTCAGGCCAATAATCCGTAAGGGCAGTTGGGTTTGTGAGCGAATATAGTGCATGCGAGAAACAATGATCTCATAAAAAAACCCAGATTGTGCTCCTAGCATGTGCAGCTCATCGGCAATGAACAATTGTACATTTTGTACATTTTTCCGTCGTTGCCATTGACGCGACAGAACATCCCATTGCGATGGAGTCGCCAGAATTAGATCACCTCGTTCAAGCAATTTGAGATCCGCAGTAATTTCACCTGTGAGCTTGAATATCTCTTTGCCTCCACGGAGCTTGTTAAATCGATTCTGCCAATCTTGATGTCGAAGGTCGACAAGTTCTTGAAAAGGAGCAATGTAAACCGCGCGGCCTGAATCGGTCTTCGACCAATGGCGGAGTAGAGCGAACTCTGCGCAGACTGTCTTGCCACTTCCAGTTGGAGCTCCAACAAATACATTGTCGTCAGTCGAGTACAGAGAGTTGAAGGTTTGAGTCTGGATTTTATTGAAACGTTCCCATTCTAGATATAAGTTGCGATAGTCATCGGTCTTCAGAGCAGCAACCGGTAACGGCTGGAGATCAAGAAGTTGCGTATGAGGAGGAAATTTCTCAGGTAAAATGAGTTTCTGGAACGAGACTGCGAGTTTAGTCTCGGAATGCATCCATCTGTCGGAAGTGACAGTGATGAAGTAATTGGGTGGCATGGGTTCTGTGATAGGTACTGTGAAGTCAACAACATGCTCATTCATTTCGGACAGTGCAAAATCCTTCCGAAGGATGAATTGGTCATGGAACAGTATATCCTCTCCGTCGCAATCTTCCGCAATGATCCAAAAGCTCTCAGCAGTTCCGTGGATCTCGTCATCCCATTCAAACTTTGGGGTGATTGTGAGCTCAACCCTTAGCATCGACCTTGTCATAGGTTGAACCGAGGCTTGCAATTCAACACGTGGAAATTTTTCAACCAGACTGCAGACGGTACGTCCAGCTTTGGGAAGACCTAAAAGTTCGCCCATACGTGGGGGGTCAAGATCAAAGTAACTAGCCCATGGGACGTCAATTCTCTCCGCCTTTTGGATTATGTCTTTCGAACAAGACGGGAATTGGCGCAGTGGTGTCATGGTTGGCCACATTCTCTTCTCGGCCATTTTGCAGAGTTCTAATGCGGTTTTAGCCACAGACGACCAGCCTTTCTTTAGCGTGATCTCGAAGATGGCCCTTAGGATTCGTCCTGCCGACTGAGTGACGTACACAAGATCCGCCATTAGGGCCAAACCTTCGAGTTTGAGGCGGGAGATATAGGCTTGGAGAAGTACATTAACCTTGGCATGAGGCTCTTCAATACTCTCTTTAACTGGGATGGGAACGCGACCTAGTAATTTTGCCAACTCCAGTTTCTCATCCTGCCGAACTGGAATATATTTGAATTCGTCGCTCAGAGCAAACACGCGGAAAAGCTCAATGGGCGTAATTGATGGCTGAATATGGTGATTATAGGTTAACATGGAGCTATGAGTGATGTAGTAATGGGAGGCGATGCGTCCAAGCTCGGTGGGTTGTAATTTACCGGTCTTCTTGTCATATTTGGCAAGATTGGATTTTTCCAGAACTACCGCAGCAGAGTGAATGAGGTCTACTCTCTTCTGCTCAAGAGACTTGTCTTCTTCGTAATCAGCTCCAACGCTGTATAGTCCTGGCGATCGCAACATCCTAACAAAGAGGTAGGTATAACCCAGCCACTCAACTCCATCGTCTCGACTTCTAATATTCCCGAGTACCACCTCAGCATTAAGATTGTCTGCAAGGCGACTAATGAATTGACTCTCGATGGGAAGCTGTTGATTGAGAAGCGACAAATAGTACTGCATTTCAGTCTGCGTGGTTATAATTATGCCTTCGCCATATGTATCATACTGTGGACGACCAGCTCGACCCAGCATTTGCAGCACATCTTGGGGACTCAATTCAACCCAGCTACCCTTTTCTGGCGAGTAGACTTGGGTACCTTTGATAATGACGGTATGTGCCGGAAGGTTTACTCCCCACGCCAAGGTAGCAGTGCATACAAGGACTTGAATTAAACCATCGTTGAAAAGATCTTCGACTGATGTTCGATCTGGTCGACTCATTCCTGCGTGATGTATACCGAACCCATAAGGGAGAAGATCTTTTAATTCTCGATCATTGACAGCTTCCGCTTCACTGTTCAGGGCCTCTCTGCTACCCGCATCGCTCTTCAAAATCTGTCCAATCGTTTCCATCTCCAACGCTTTGTCTCGAATGTATCTCGCGGTCTTCGATGTCTCTTTACGAGAATGCACAAAGATAATCATTTGATTGCGGTTTGTACCTACGTGTTCCAGAACCTTGGTATAAGTCACATCATTCATTGTCTTCAACTGCTTAATGGCTTTCTTCTCGGTTACCCCAATGAACTCTTGACGAAGTGGGCAAGGGCGATAAGATCCGTCAAAATGAAACATACCCTTTGTTGAATCAACACGAAGGAAGCTAGCAACATCACGATAGTTAGGTAGTGTCGCCGAAAGACCGACTAGACGGACTGGATCTCCAGTTTGCTCCATCTTTCTGATAGTCCGGCTAACAATGCTTTCCAAAACAGGGCCTCGATCATCATGCAAAAGATGGATCTCATCGATGATAATGAGCCTGACTAGGTTGGTGTAGCTCAAATCAGTTGCTTTTCTAGTAATAACATCCCATTTTTCAGGCGTTGTGACAATGATTTGAGTATCTGCAATCTGCTGCTTCGTGAGCTGGCGATCACCAGTCAATTCAGATACTTGGATGCCATAAGGTTTCAATCGAGCACCAAAATTTCCGACCTGTTCCTGTACGAGAGCTTTCAGTGGAGCAATATAAACAATTTTAAATGCATCCAGATTGATATCTCCAGTCTCAGGGTTACGATTTTTGCCAATTTCTCGGAGAATCGTTAGCATACCAACATTTGTCTTTCCACTGCCGGTAGGGGCGCAAATGAGCATGTTTCCATCGTCATGGAAAGCCTGAGGAAAGCACTTTGACTGGATTTTGTTCAGCTTTGTTGCTGAGCTGAAGGGTACTCGAGACCATTCCGGCATTTCAGTAATAGGGATATCACGATCGCCAGGCTCATTCCGTTTCTTAGGAGCTGGAACGTGAATCTCCTCGTAGCCCTTGAAGGTGCGCTTAGTGGAGCCCTCAGGGAGCTTGACTTTAGGATTTGTCATGAGATGATTCCCTTGATCGAATATGAGGTTCTCTAAGTTGATGAGCTTCCGTGGTTGTAACCCTCCAACAAGACTTCCTTCGCCAGCATCCCCAGCTCTGGGATTCGCATTTGTGAAAGACGTTGGAACATCAATATCCATCTTGATTTCCAATTTGCGCTTCTTCGAGCTATCACCTGGTGTATTAATCCCTCGCAGTTCATCCAATACCCAACGCAGGCCCTCAGACGTGATTTCTCGTTCAACAACTCCCCGGGCTTCTGCATCCTCAGCTCGCGCTAGTCTTGTAAGCCAAACAACCTTATCACGATTTGCAATGAGTTTGTGAACAAGATCATGATTTTCGTAGTCGAAAAGCTCAGCAAGATCATTCTCAATTTCTCGCAATAGTCTCTCCTCGCCGCCCTCCTCCTCGGGCGCTCCGGATAGGATGTGAAGAGCTTGCTGGGTTTTGACTTGCTGGATGTGTGCGTCTGAATAAATAGACCCAATTTGCCTCTGCAGCCAATATGCATCTATGTCACGAGCAGGAATCGAGCCTTTCACCTTATCTTTCTCGGAGCTAATTGCGGCTGTGCCAGAGTCTATAATCATAGCCTCATCTTCAGGTAGCTCTTGATCATCTTCGTCTCTATCCTCTCCAGCACCGCCAGCCGTTGCGATCTCATCTTGCCCAGGCCGATCCTCGACGTCCTCATCTTCAGATGAATCGTCTCGAACCTCATGGACCATTTCTTGGCCATCTTCATCTTCAGAGTTGTCGTCGAAAACAACCGCAACACCTTGCTTATCATCAATCTCGGCTCCATCCTCGGCTCCTACATCTCCATCTCCCATAATCTCATCGTCGTCTTGTGCTTCGTAGTCGGTGATTTTCTTACCAAGATTAACAAGCTCATTGAATTGTTTCGGATTTAAAGCTGTACCCAAAAGATCATCAATCTCTTTCTTTTTATCAAAATCCTTCATATCATCGTCCTTGAGATACTCTAGAACCGCATCTGCCGCACTTCGAACGATTTCATGAGAGACGTCGCCGAGATTATTCGCAACGGTAGTAAGAATTAGGTCATATGTTGCTCTGGTGGCTGACGTCCTAGGACGATAAACTATGCCTTCTACTAGTGCATCTGCAGCAGACAAGATACCAGTTCCTCGTAGTTGTGCAGGCTCGCCACGTTTTCGTTTGCGCTGCTCCCTCTCAAGTACATCTTGGCCTTCTTTTAATCCTCCTCTCTCGACATCTGGAAGACCTGTGGCTTTCTTCTTCTGTTTCGGCGCATCGTCGCGGGCATTTCGAGAGCCCATGTCTCTAATGCTTAATCGTCCCGCCAATGACTCAGGATCGCCTGTAACTTCGTCATTGCGTCTTGTAACAAATCGACGGTCCGCCTGGAGGACCAGGTTGGACATCGCCGAATACTTGTATTGCGATACATCTCGTTGCTGGTCCGTCATTTTGGCAGAATATTTGAGGTGGCTAGTACCAGAATGAGTGTTAATGTGTGGGAGTTCCAAGATCAGAAATTAAAATTTCTGACGATATTTTCAGGACACATCGATACAGAACTGCCCCAATAACTCGTGATAAACGTGGTAGTTGGTTGGAAGTAAAACGAATGCCCCTCCACAATTGTTAGAGGGCGTTGGATGTTGCTCAAAAATTTAGGCCCACCTGCTTTAGCGTGGTTGTTTATCAGATCTCACGTGCACGTGCTGAAGGAACCTCTGCCCGAGTTCATACCATAAGAATTATACATTTTTAAATATTTCTCCTAAAAGCAATAACTTTAAAATACTACATTACCGACCTATTTAAATTGATTTGATTTAAAAGAGTTGCGACTATTTCGTTGTAATTGCCCCGCGTTCGTACCAATTTCTGCCGCTTATTTTCTCGCACGTAGAGGAACCTCAAATGTAAACAAACTAATTGAGCAGTCCCACAATACTCGTAATGACTGAGCATCAGAACCTTCCTAACGCGATCACCAAAGCTCAGTACTCTCTAAAGCCATTTATCAAGCCAAGACAGAAGGTTTTACAAATTCGACGAGTTACAGCTATTCAACTGACTGCAAACGCAAATGTCGAACGGCCACTAGATCGACCTCTGTCACTGATAGACCATACATGTAACAGTGATGGATCGTCTCATGGAGTACGAGGCTTACAAAGAGACTATCTCAGATCCAAAAGATCCAGCCTCAAGGCAGGGAAAGAATATCTGCAATTGAAGAAGGAACTCCAAATCATTGATGGCTTGGAAGGCTCTGAAAATGTGGATCAGCATATTTCCGATGTTGACGTTTCTATTTCATCAACCAGCTCTTTCGTCGATTTGGCGATGATACGGCAGAAGTATGAGCGACTACGGATAATCCAAGACTACGTTGAGTTGTTATCTCAAAAGCCTGCTGCAAGAGCTGAGCACCTCGATCCTGAGATTGTGTTAAAGGATGTTGGTTCATTGTCAAAAGTCCCACCTGAGGTGATGAATATCACTGGACCGTATCAAGCTGTCGTGGGAATAGATCTAAGAGAACTCGTCGACAAGCTTGAGAAATCTGTTTTACGCGCGAAGATGCTTCTATGGAGGGAACAGAGGCTTCTTGCCAAAGTCAAAGAAAAACAAGCTACACCATATGTAACTCACGGAAGGCGTCTGCACGCCCTTTCAACTACTCGCAATGAACTTATAAACTGGATCGAGACTGAATTGGCGACTACGGCAGAGTCTCCTGGCGCCACAGATGAAACTCCCAGCCATGCTCTGCATGGTGTAGACTTGCACATTGAGTCTGAGTTAACATCAATTCAGAGGCGATATCTTCGATATGCAAAAGCTCGGCAATCACTAATCCTCACTTCAACCATGAAGCTAGACACACCACCTATTACAAATAACATTACAAACACAGCATTTCAAGGAACAACAAAAATGGTGCAACAAGGAACCAACTTGAGTATGATCTATCCTTACCTAGAGAGTATCGCGGGTATATCGAACAAGCAAAAGGCTATGATTCAGCAGAAATCGTACATCACGATTGGTTTGGCAAAGCAACTGAAGGAAACCAATCAAGGCATTGATCGCCTTGCCGAGGAAAGTCATTTACTGCCTGCGCATCCTTTGCCGGCCGGGCGAAGTAAAGGATCGGTAAACTCGGGCTCTTTTGGAGATACGGTGTCAAACAGTGAGGTGCCAAATTCTTCTCGCCGTGCTCTATCATGGGTGCATGCAAGCCATTCAGCTCGAGCCTCAACACAAAGAATAGTATGGAATAAGGTTGATGAAGCAGGCCTAGCGCTTAAGAACTGTCAAGAATCATTATTAGACCTTCAATGTTTCCTTGGGCAAGGTACCGATCTCGAGGCCGCAGCTGAAGGCTCACAAGCAAAAGAAGTGACAATATGGTCAATTCTAGATGGAAACCTGGGTTCAATTAAGGGAGAGGATATCTAATTTTCTTCCTCAATCTCAGATAGTGCATGTATTGCCAATTCACTTATCTTGATGTACTGAAATTACTGCTTCAAGAAATCTAGTAAAGGGCTAAAGTAAAGGTTCGATACAATACTGCCAGAAATATGTTCTTACCATCTGGTGTCGCGATTCATCCAATAGGCTGAAGAGAGCTCAACAAGTGAACTCTTCGTTTTATCAAAGGCGGTCAGGCATTCTGCATCCTCGCTTAAATTTCCTGCCAGCTCGAGCCTGACGTTGACTCACAACTCTCAACCGGTAATGAAATACGAATAGACTCTGCGCCACTTCCCAAGTGCGCATAAACTTTGAGATCATGGCAAGCAATCAAAGTGGCCATTCTGGCGATCTGCCATCCGAAATCCTTCAAGAACTTTCTAAGCACACACCAATTGTTTCATCCGAAGCATTTCCTTCACAAAAGTCCGCTGATATCAAGAGCGCATTAGATCGATTGGCGTCTCGTTCTATGGTCACATACGAGACTATTGATCGCGAAGAAGCTATTCTAGAACCCGAAGCTGTAGAGATTGAAGCAAATGGAAGTCATGAAGCAAGAGTTTTCGAAGCATTGCGAAAGGCCATGGATGGACTCACAATCCCAGAGCTTGAAGCCGCCGTGGGAGATAAAAATGCCGTAAAGGTTGGTCAAGGGAAGGCTTTTAGATCAAAATGGATTGCCAAGGGGAAGGGGGGTAAATTGGTCGCAACTGTAAGTAGGGGCACTACTCTCAAAAGAACTGCAATTGACGGGGACCCCAGGAAGATTCCATAGAGGATACGACTCGGGAGCAACTCCAAATCATTCAAAAGACGCGGATGCATCCAGACCCCAAAGTCATAACCGACTTAAAGAAGCGCAAATTAGTAAAGATGCAGAAGGTGATCAGCTTCAAGATTTCCAAAGGACCAAAGTTTGCGCTTGAGATAGCCAAGGAAGAAACCGATTTGACTGCTGATATGCTTGCTTCGTAAGTTTGGACAGGATTGCCTAGGAATAACAGTGCTAATTACCCTAGCGGTGCCTGGAAAACTGCAGCATTCAAACCGTATAACTTCAAATCTCTCGGTGCGGACCAAAATGCCGGCGCTTTACATCCTCTCAATAAAGTTCGTCACGAATTCCGTCAAATCTTCTTCGAGATGGGGTTTGAAGAGATGCCTACCAACCGTTTCGTGGAGACAGGTTTCTGGAACTTTGATGCTCTATTTGTGCCGCAACAACACCCTGCCCGTGACCTTCAAGATACCTTTTATATTTCAGATCCAAAGGCTGCAGACAAACCACATGCCGAAACAAAAGAAGACCAGGCTGATTATGAAGCCTATTGGAAAAACGTTCGAGATGTTCACGAGGAGGGGAAATATGGTTCTATTGGGTATCGATATCCCTGGGCTGAAGATGAGTCTTTGCGTCTAGTGCTTCGTACTCATACCACAGCAATCTCAACTGCTATGCTTCACAAGTTAGCTTCAAAGAAAGGGCCTGATGGCAGGCCCCCGCCAGCTCGTTACTTCTCCATCGATCGTGTGTTCCGTAACGAGACTGTGGATGCCACCCATCTTGCTGAGTTTCATCAAGTTGAAGGTGTTATTGCTGACTACGGCCTTTCACTGGGGGGACTTATGGAGTTTATGGAAATCTTCTTTCACAAGATGGGTATCGAGGACTTGCGCTTCAAGCCTGCTTACAACCCGTACACGGAGCCAAGTATGGAGATTTTCAGCTTCCACAAGGGCCTGAACAAGTTGGTCGAGATCGGAAACAGTGGCATGTTCAGGCCGGAAATGCTAGAGTCCATGGGCTTGCCAAAAGATATGCGCGTCTTTGGTTGGGGATTAAGTCTGGAGAGACCGACGATGATAAAATACAAGGTCCGTAATCTCGCCCCTGACAGCATGTCGAGACTAATTTGTGAGCAGGTCAATAATATTCGCGAGTTGCTAGGACATAAAGTAGACTTGGCATTCATTGAGCGAAACCCAGCTGTACGACTAGAAAAGACGTAGATGACTTGCATGACCAAATGAAGCCATGATGAATGAATCTATGCAGCAAAATGGCAATTGCCTGTCCCCAGGTGCTTTAAAAGATTATAACGACAAAGATGGCAACATCAGATCCCTTCAGGGGCTAATTCTCTACACGGGCATGTGATGCGTTGCAATTGGACTGTAGGTACCTCCCCGGATGCAGGCTCGAAACCGTGTCCCACCAGAACCCATGCCGAACCCTGTCCGGTGCATGCCCCGCACTTCTGGCGACGAAAAAAAGTTTGCGCGGCTCTTCTCTCCTCTCCTCTTCACTGCTCTACTCGTGCTCTCAGGTGCACGCTGCTCCTAGACCAAGTCCTCTGGTTCTCCATTAGCCATCCAGCCCACTAAAAAAAAGAAATCAAGCCAACTGCCCACTGCTTTGCCAAGGCATCGTGCCCCTCAGTGAGCCGCAATAGGCTTAGGTCAGGTGGTGGTGCATCGTGTAAGTCAAGCAAACGCTTCCCCGGTAAAAAAAAAATCCACGGGTGCCGCTAAGAAAATTGTTTTGCCCACCTGAAGTAGCTCCCACTGCTATTTGAATTCGTCATTTGACTTTCAATCCTCCTCACTCTGTTCTGCTTCTCTCCTCGACAATGCTGAGAGACTTCGAGCCTTCTAAAAAGCAGACCTGAGTTTTCTGCCACCATATCCCTTCAATTGCTTTTACTCTAATCCGAGCACCTTGATCTTGACCGCTAGGTTAAGAAACAAAGCTCACCGGTATACACCTCAACCTCAAGAGTTTCACAACGTACCCCAATTCTAAGCATCCCAGCCCCTTCAATCTTGTGGCTGAAGGTTAATTGGCCTTTCTTGCTGCCACTTGCAGCTCCTGTCCTGCACAATGGCTCTCTCCAGCCGCTTTGCAGGTCGTTCGAACTCCCTCCTCCGCCAGGTCACTGCTGCTGCTTCCAGTCCTGCCAGGAGAGGCTTTACAACACGGACAACAAGATGTCTCTACGCCAAAAACGAGGTTCTTTCCAACAAGACCCCCAAATATGCAAGACTTTTTTCCAGCACCTCTCTCTGCAGGGATCAGACCCAAACAGCCCCGAATGCCAAAGCCTATTTAGAGAGCGGCGTCATAAAGGGAGCCGCAAATCCAGTGAATGTTAAAAAAGTCTTGGTTATTGGCAGTGGTGGACTCAGCATTGGTCAAGCTGGAGAATTTGATTATTCAGGTTAGTCGTCCCAAACTCCTTCTCCAGAGTTCATGAGTCATTCGAGCACTTTGCTGCCCTTATGGACCCTCACTCATGCTTCAATTGAGCTTTCACTCTCACGCTACACAACCCTAATAGCTTCCTTATAGGTTCTCAAGCTCTCAAGGCCCTTAAAGAGGCTGGGGTCTCTTCTGTCCTCATAAACCCGAACATTGCAACAATCCAGACCGCTCATGTCCTTAGCGATGAAGTCTATTACCTCCCCGTTACGCCAGAGTATGTCACCTACGTCATAGAACGCGAGAGGCCAGATGGAATTTTCCTTACCTTTGGTGGCCAAACCGCCCTTAACCTTGGCGTCCAAATGCAGCGGATGGGAATTTTCGAACGGTACGGGGTGAAGGTTTTGGGAACAAGCATCAAGACACTTGAGACGAGTGAGGATCGAGATCTTTTTGCTAAGGCACTTGGCGAAATCAACATTCCAATCGCACAGTCCATTGCGGTCGGTACTGTGGATGAAGCATTGGAAGCAGCTAAAGGAATTGGATATCCCATTATTGTACGGGCTGCGTACGCTCTTGGAGGTCTCGGTTCGGGATTTGCTAATAATGAGGACGAGTTGCGAAACATGTCTGCAAGATCCTTGACATTGTCTCCTCAGATCTTGGTCGAGAAGTCTCTCAAGGGGTGGAAAGAGGTTGAGTATGAGGTTGTCCGAGATGCAAGCAACAACTGCATCACAGTCTGTAACATGGAAAACTTTGATCCACTAGGCATTCACACTGGTGATTCCATTGTCGTGGCTCCTAGTCAAACTTTGAGCGACGAAGAATATCACATGCTTCGTTCAGCGGCCATCAAGATTGTTAGGCACTTGGGGGTAGTAGGAGAGTGCAATGTACAATACGCTTTGCAGCCTGATGGACTTGACTACCGTGTTATCGAAGTCAATGCACGCCTTTCCCGCTCGTCAGCCCTCGCCTCAAAAGCTACCGGCTATCCTCTTGCATATACTGCAGCGAAGATTGGGCTGGGCCACACCCTTCCGGAACTGCCAAACGCTGTCACAAAGACTACTACAGCAAACTTCGAGCCTTCTTTGGACTACATAGTCACAAAAATCCCTCGCTGGGATTTAGCTAAGTTCCAGCATGTCAAGCGCGACATAGGTAGTGCTATGAAATCTGTCGGCGAAGTTATGGCTATTGGTAGGACTTTTGAGGAGTCGATCCAAAAAGCCATCCGCCAAGTTGACCCTCGGTTCGTTGGTTTCCAAGGTGATAAATTTGACGACCTGGATTACGAACTCGCAAATCCCACAGATCGTCGCTGGTTGGCTGTTGGCCAAGCAATGCTCCATGAGGGCTACACTGTTGACCGTATTCATGAGCTAAGCAAGATTGATAAGTGGTTCTTATATAAGCTACAAAACATTGTTGAGTGTACTCACGAGCTTGAAGATGTTGGCAGCCTTTCTGGGCTCAAGAGAGAGCTCATGATGAAAGCTAAGAAGATGGGTTTCTCTGACCGACAGATTGCCAATGCTGTTAAAAGTACCGAAGACGAAGTTAGATCTCTCAGGAAAAAGTTTGGCATCACACCCTTCGTTAAGAAAATCGACACTCTTGCCGCAGAGTTCCCGGCTTCGACGAATTATTTTGTTTGTCTCTCCATTCCCTTTCATTCGAGCTCCAGAATTTGAGAGATGTCTCGAGAGCTGAGTAGCCGCATATCTGTGGGGCATCGGCTTTTGAAATATCTCCAAATTCTGTTCTCCCTAACAAATTTCGGCGATCAAAATGCTGATTGAATGATAGTACACCACGTACAACGCCACGACACACGATGTTACCTTTGATGACCACGGAATCATCATCTTGGGCTCAGGCGTTTATCGAATCGGCAGTTCAGTGGAATTTGACTGGTGTGCTGTGAGTGCGACACAGACACTCAAAGAGATGGGCAAGGAAACTGTCATGATCAATGTGAGTTAGATTTTTTTTTTAGATGAACCTACCGATGGACCAACCGATGGACCTACTCTCTGGATGGACCTTCTCGTTGGAACACTCTCAGCTGGGTACACCTTCCCGCTGAACAAACCCGCCTGCTGGAGGCACCTTCTGGATGGACGTCTTTGGGATACCCAGGGCAGCACCTGCCTTGGATGAACCTCAACAAAAGTACTTTTGTCGCTCTCCTCAACACTCTTCACTTCTTACCATCACATCCATCACCTCCAGCACCTGCAGAACCTCCTCATACGCTGCCGTTGAGGTTCCCTAGCACTGTTCTACTCTCAATTGGACGACATCCATTCCCTATAACAACCTTATATACTGGAATCAACTGTGCTGATTTCCACCACAATGGCGTCCGAAGCCGCTACCCTTTTCCAACTTGTCATGCTGATCACTTGGACATGTCTCAATGATACGCCTTTCAATGAGAAGCATATCCTCTTTGCTCGGTTCTTTACAAGTCAAGCAGATATTGAAGAGGCAGCCACAGCAGCTTCCATTGTCTTTTATCCTGGTCTATTCGAGGTACTAACAGCTGCTACTCTACCTACTTTCCAATTCTTCAAGGGCCTACCAACAGATACTTCTTCAGATCGCTAGGGTATCTATGTGCTTGTCCTCGAAAAACCTGATTGTCGGTCTAGAGCTTATATCGGCTCTAGAACTTGTGCTTCTAACGGTGTCCGCGTTCGACTCAAACAGTATCATGATGGGTTTTTACTGCCTCGTTTTGTCAAAGAGTCTCTTGATGAAGGATTCACGATCGTTCGCAAGGGACTGCTCTGCTGGGCTCCACTACCGACTGCTGCTAACGTTCCTGTTTTTCGCCCTTTATTCCTCACTCTAGAAGCTGCATTTACCTATATATTCTGGGCATTGAAAGCAGTCAAGGGAGATTATGGCATGGGTCATATCTGTCTCTGGGACCGCACGGAACTCGAGTATGATGGCCTCTGTTCTCACTGTTGCTTGAACGAGGGGATCCGTGGCAACTTTGACCTTTCTCCTGAGCAGCTTGAAGCCCGAGCCGCTGATCAGGAGAAGAAGTGTGTGGCGCTGAAAGCTCTCAATGGTACGAATTGGCACCATAAACAGATGGAGACAAACTACGGTGAATACATGGGTGCCGTTAGCGCGAGAAAAGCCAGATCCAGAGCCAAAAGTCCAGAGCGGGAACGGAAGCTTCAAGCAAACCGCGTCGCAAAGGCTCTAGCAGCAAAGACTTATCACTGTACCCGATGCGATATAACATTTGACACGAAGCAATCGTTTCAAAACTATCTCAAATCCCCCAAGCACGCCCGAAAGGGGACCGAATCGGAGAACCCGTTTAGATGCGTTGCCTGCAACCTTGGCTTCGCTCACAACAATTCCCTGAACCGTCATTTCAAGTCAGAGCGCCATGCTAAGAACACGGCTGCGTCTTCGAGCTCCCAGCTCGAATAGACGCTGTCGAGTTCTCGAAAAGTACTTTTGGACCTTTTGGACCCCGGACTTCCGGATTCATATTTTTCTTTCATGTCTACCATTGATAACCATCATCAACCATTGCTAATTTTCTATTCCAAGTTTAATCCAGAGACGTACAGCACAGGCCTGTATTCCTTCATTCCAGCTATTCGCAAAACTAATTTTCCACAGATTTTGATACTGCTGACAAGCTCTATTTCGAAGAGCTGAGTTACGAGCGTGTCATGGATATCTACGAGCTTGAAGCTGCTACTGGTATCGTTGTTTCCGTCGGTGGCCAGCTCCCTCAAAATATTGCACTTCGTCTTCAAGAAACTGGCGGAGCTAATATCCTCGGTACCAATCCTCTCGATATCGACAAGGCAGAAGACAGACAAAAGTTTTCCGAGATTCTGGACAGCATAGGAGTGGACCAACCCGCGTGGAAAGAGCTTACTTCCGTCGCCGACGCTGAGGCATTCGCTGAGGAAGTCAACTACCCTGTCCTCGTCCGACCTAGTTATGTTCTTTCCGGTGCGGCCATGACTGTTATCCGAAGCAAGGATGAGCTCAAGGAAAAGCTTGAAGCTGCTAGCAATGTTTCCCCAGATCATCCAGTCGTCATTACCAAGTTTATTGAAGGAGCGCAAGAAATCGATGTAGACGCTGTTGGATCCAAGGGTGAGCTTATTGTCCATGCCGTCAGTGAGCATGTCGAGCAGGCTGGAGTTCACTCTGGTGATGCTACCCTCGTTCTCCCTCCCGCTTCTCTGGATCAAACCACAATGGATCGTGTCAAGGAAATCGCTGTCAAAGTCGCCAAGGCTTGGAGTATCACCGGCCCTTTTAACATGCAAATCATTAAGGCTGAGGACCCCAACGGAGGTCTTCCTCAACTTAAAGTCATTGAATGTAACTTGCGTGCTTCCCGTTCCTTCCCATTTGTCAGCAAAGTTCTCGGTCTTAACTTCGTTGAGGTGGCGACTAAGGCTCTTGTTGGAGAGGGTGTTCCAGAACCCACTGATCTTATGAAGATCAAACGTGATTATCTCGCGACAAAAGTCCCTCAGTTTTCATGGACTCGTCTTGCCGGTGCCGACCCTTTCTTGGGTGTGGAAATGGCTAGCACTGGTGAGATCGCTTGTTTCGGTAAAGATCTCATCGATGCCTACTGGACCTCTCTTCAAGCAACCATGAACTTCCGTATGCCGGAACCAGGAGAAGGTCTGTTGTTTGGTGGCGACATCTCCAAAGATACTCTCACAAGCATTGTTGATTACCTCTCGCCACTTGGCTACAAGCTATTTGCTGCCGAGCAGGAGGTCAAGCAATTCCTCGAGTCAACCGCCAAGAATAACGTCAGCATTGAAATCATTGAATTTCCCACAGAAGACAAGAGGGCTTTGAGAGAAGTCTTCCAGAAGTACAATATCCGAGGAGTCTTCAATCTGGCTCAGGCTAGAGGAAAGACAGTTCTGGATGTTGACTATGTCATGCGCCGAAATGCAGTTGATTTCGGTGTACCGCTCTTCATGGAGCCAAAGGTAAATCTCACCATGATCACATCCATCGTATAAGCACTAACTATAAGTAATAGACCGCCGAGCTCTTTGCCCAGTGTATGAGTGTGAAGCTCCCGAGAAAGGAGGGTATTCCAGGCGAGGTTCGTCGGTGGTCTGATTTTATCGGCGGCAAGCCTTTGTAGATAATTTGCACCTTCTTTACCGCACTGTTCTATGGCATTTTCCTAGCAATATTCAACAGGCGTATACAAAAAATCTTAGATAGTGGTCCAGTTTGATAAAAAGTTATTCCTTATATTTTGAAGACGAAGCTTTGATTTTTGCTCGAAAGCTGCATTATTTCTGGTCTCACCGCCAAGACAACCGTAATTGTCCTATATCTACACCAACAATCGAAACATCCAGAGAATTGTTTTAATAGAATTTATTCCAGATAAGGGTTATCAACTTGAGAGTCGCTAAATGCGATATACATTGAATTCGTGGAACCCTTAGTGTGCTGACTTGGTGATTAGTGCTTGCCAGTGGAGATGGGATATTGTCCATCTGAAAATCGGTATACTCCCAAGTAAAAAAAAGTAAGGATAGAAAACTTATACTGAATAGTTCTCCATATTTTATTTCTTCGTATGCCTAAGTGGCTACTTAAGCTCAAATCATACACCATTGCAATGCTCGCAGCCCAGACCTATGCTACGCCCTCGTCATAAATGCACCGTTTTCCACGCCTAAGTCTCATCTATTTGTGAAGGACCATACCACCCACCAATCTCGTTCAGCGATCGAAGCCCATCTAGTTAGGATTTCCTATATCCACAGGTTCAAGCTAGTTGAGGTTCCCTTAATCTAGCCTTACCCCGCCGAACTCCTTAGCAAGACGTTTGGTGCTAGAGCGACCATCACTGTCATCTGGTGATGGACGTTTAGGGGGTCTCTCACCAGTCGATTCTAGTATTGCTACCAATGTTTGCCAGCCAGGTGTTCCAAGAAGTTGGTATCCATCAGCAAGGTCATGCTGCGTAGCCAGCTTACACAACAGTGCCTCCTCTTCCTATATTTAAATTAGATCCGGACAATATTCAGCAGATAATTAGCTTCTCAACTTACCCTGTTCAGCCATCCGTATCCATGAAGGAAGCACAATAAATGGAAATCGGAGACCGCTAGAACACCTTCACCTGATTTTTTGAAACCTCCACTTTTGTCTATTCCCAGCTGTCTAGAAATAGAGTTAAGATCTTGATCGATACCGAGAACTGCACGATTCTCGATTGGAAATGTATGCTCGCTTGCCCTGAAAACGGGCTTAGGGTCACTAGGAAAGCCATACGTCAAGGTGACGAGGAGATATTCGACAGGGAATGTTGGTTTGGCGTTTTCCTGAACACTAGCACCATATTCGTTGATTTTGCGATAAAACACTTCCGGGATATAGCGAGTACGACTTTCGGAACCGTCATCCTCTTGCTCACTTCGGACCAGCATAACGGCAGGATCAGCACAAGGCTCGACAATGTCGGCCCTCACCATCTCAACCGCTGAGTTCGAAACCTGATATGCAGATATAGAGATTTTTCCTGATTCATCGCCCGATACTACACAAGTGACAAAGTTTGAGCCAAATCTTCCGCTATCGCTCCATTTTGTAGGGTTTGGGTGTTGTGCTTGAAGTCGGGCAGCAAATGCTATTTCGAGGGAAGACAGATAGTATGAATCTATGTGTCTTTTGCAGATGACAGAACCATCATCTTTACCTGCATCTAGCAGATCGGTCCAAATGACTCCAACTTTCTCTAGACCACATAATCTCGCCACCTCGTCAATATCCTTTTCATTCTCCCACTCGTTTAGCGTAATGCCATCAATCTCATCCACTTGCGGCGGCTCATAAATCGCTTCTACGATGGCTTTCACGCCCAACGGAACCTCTGTGTATTCAGCGTAGCGACCATACAGATACCCTAAACGCTGTCCCCCGCCCTTTCTCCAGAAATCAAGCAGATTTTCGATGAGTTTGGAATTCGCAAATTCAACATGATCAACCATTCGGAATGACTGAGGCTGCAAGGTAATAGCGCTTGGTTGGCACTTTGTACAAATACCTTCCGGCCACTGTGGATGCCCTGATGGACAGTCTCGTTTTACTCGATAGTAAGGTTCTGTAAGCGGAGGCATGAAGGAGCTTCCTAGTTCTGGCTTGTTTGTTGCCGAGTTTATTTTTCGCAAGTAAGAGTGGAATGAGAGATTTTTGATCTTCTTTTCTGCTAGATATTCTGCATTGAATGGTTCCAGTGGCATACAATAGTCACACATTCCTTTCTCTCCATGCCTGCACATTTTCAGATCCCGTTTTCGAGGAATTTTGCCATCTTTCCTATCCAAAGTATCGTCCAGCGCCGATTGCCGAACAGTTTCCCAAGGGTTCTTGATCTTTTCTGACGGCGATAAGACTGGGAAAGAGTTTACCGGAGTGTCTTGGGTTGGAAGTATAGCATGTCCGTTCAGCCGGTTGGTTGAAGACACAATATGAGGCTTGGAGGCAGATGTGGCGTCATCGGAGTTTCCGTTGGACAGTATTTCAAGAGTCTTGTACTTGATAAAGACAATGTCGCCATGACTGTCGAAAATAATTAGTTAGTTGCTTGCAAAGAAATAAACAGCAGTCTCTACCTCAAGCCAATCTGTGAGACTTTGTACTTAGCTATATCTTTCAACAGCCTAGCATCTCCACCTTCTGGCTTGTTGGACACCGTCAACGTGCTGAAGTCGACAGTTGAAGGGAGGACTTGAGAAAGCTGCAGCACAAAAGTTAACATTTGCTTTCAACATACATCACTACACACCTTCTCTGCAAGCTGACCAAAGGTCTCTGACGGCTCAATGCTGATACGAACAGTCCCATCGGGTCCACGGAACCTGAGGAGCATGGTGTTTTTTTGCCCGCGTGTCGGATTCTAAGTGCGCCGCGAGAAGTTCCCAGCAGTTTAGACTGGTTTTGAGATAAGATCGGGTGTGTTGTGGAGGATAACTGAGTGGAACAGGTCGAAAGGTAGAGACAAAGGGTAGGTCGGGAAGGGAAGAATAGGGTAGAATTATTCGAGGAAATCAAAAGAAAGCAGTCGAGTTGAGAGCTCAAGCAGGTACCATCGCCTTGTTCACGTCACGACGTAGCCGCCTGAGCGGCCGCCTGCCCGCCAATGGCGCCCCCCGATATTTACCCGTTCCGTTCCTAATAGCTGGCCTCATCATTCATCAAAATAACCTCTCGAAATAATTTGAGTACAGTAACACGCCTTTGCCCAACTAGTTGCAACGAATATCTTCCAACTTCCAAAGCAGCTCTTCTACTCAGACAGTCACTAAAATTCATGAAAGATACTAGCATTTCATAGTTGTCGTAATGTTCGACATCGATTGGATTGGGCTCTCTGTCCCATTTGCGTACATTGCCGTGCTTGTTGGCTCCCTCATCACATTTTCATCTGTTTATCGCAAACGGAAAGCTGGTTTGTGTTTGCTAACACCATAAAAGCATACTGCGACTAATAAAACTTAGCCAAATCTGCGACTCTAGCGCCGTGGTTTCCACCACATACGCAGCGGGATATTTACTTGTCGCTACTTCATTATGAACCAGAGGAGGGTAAAGAAAAGTCCCCCGCGGTACCAGATAGTCTGAAACGTGCGGCTTTGCTGCGACGAGCATTCGAGGACATCCACCGAATTATTCAGATCAGAAGTGCAAAGCAAGCATGCAGTACACTTTTGCAGCGGGGCAGTGTGGGAGATGACCTTTGGCAACGATTCCTCAGAGCAGAAAAGGAGATGGAAGAAGAGCTTAGAGATGTGGTGATGGAGGTCAGCCTCAATTTTCCTTTTTTTTTAAGTCGATGCTAAATATTATAGGCCAATGGTTTACATCCGAATTGGGGCCAAACCATATTCCAGTCTGCAAATGAGATGGCAGCGAATACCGTTGCCCGAAAACGACTTGAAGAAATTCAAAGTCAGGCCTCTAGTGAGAAAGACTGGTGGGAGAAACGGAGATTGTCGATTCAGTCGGAATTAATGAAGGAACTCGATTCCGACAAGGCCCCAACAAGCAAGAGTGGTATTGATGAAGACGCCATTTTAGTCGAGGGTGGTGGACCTGCTGTAGGAAGCATACGAAAGAAGAAAGGCAAGAATTAATAAATTGCTTGAGATGCGCTGGCTTATTCGGTACATTATTGCATTTCTGGAGTTGCAAATGGAGTAAGAGGCGTTCAAGACAATCGCATCTGGCGTACTGTACGATAATTTGCGGTCTAACCTCGATAGTCATATGGTTGGCAAAGAGGCTTAAAATTGAACCGCGATAAAACAAAGGGGTATACAGCGAAACATATGCTTGGCAAGTACCAGTATTTTTCTTTTGTTGGGAAAAATGGCGTTGTCTTAGTCTTAGAGGTGGTCCTCGATGCTCAATTGATCTTTGTTACTCTGTCTTGACGCTTTTCTTTTTGACTTGTTCATCGAAGAACGGGGAGCAAATTTTGAATCACAAAGACATTCATAGGACAAAATTAGAAAGCCGTATCAAAATAGCTCAAAGGCCTTAGTGAGACAAAGCTATCGACTTCTCGAAGGCAAAGGAAAACATATATACAAAGACTTGCAGGTCTTGTTCAAAAGGCGTAGCTCCCTTCAGATCTTTGCTTATCCAACATTGTCAAACCAGTTCCAAAACATTCTACATTTCCAAGAGCTAACTGGTCATCCAAGCTGCTGGCAGCTTTTAGAACAATATTTTCCATTTGAATCACAATCTTGCATTGGATAAATAGATCATTTATCGCTTTCCCCAGCTTCAAACCCACTGCAACATTACGAATCCCCTACAAACCAAGCCAAATGGAGCCTACACCCTCTCTGCTCGCTAGGCGCAACCCAGAGCTCGAAACCAAAATAGCACGAATGAGGATACCTCTCGCACCTCTTGTACGTCTTACAACCGGAGAAGTCAGCAATTCATTCCCCTCCACTCTCCTGAACTTTTATCTTCTCACTTCCGACCAATGTGACGAGTTAGCACACTTTTACCACCAGCGTACGCCTTGTGCATGGACTCGGTTCTATCCCTGCCCTATAGACTGGCGGACGGATGCAACACTTGAGGAGAAGCGAAGGCGGATTGGAAGATTTATTGGACTAAGAGGCTGTGAGAGTCCTGCTAGGGCGCAGTCAGAAGATGAGATCATGCGAGAAATCAGGGATGCGAGGGCTCGGGATGATGAGGACGAGGCCCTTCGAAGAAAGATGCGCTGGTACTAGAAATCGGGAGCGGGTTTGATAAAAATGGCTTGGGAATGAAATTTGATTAAACAATTCGTTCGGCGTGAATAGCATAGCAAGAAACCTTCGATTTGTTTTCATGCCAATCACAATCAGAACATGTTTAAACTCCTCATGATTCCTACACAATTGTCATAGGCATCCTCTATTTAAATTCCATCCCACGTCACCTTAGCTAGGTGATCTGCTTTCTTTTTGCTTTGTTTAACCATTCCCAGTGACTTCAAATCTGCTAAAGCCCGGTAAAACATCACCAGTGCATCCCTCTCATCCAGTTTAATTTCATCACTACTACCAACCATTTCGAAAAAGGCAGACCAAAGGTCAAACACATTGATGAGGGATCCCGTTTCCAGATACATTTGATATAAGATCGCGGTTGCGGGGTGTGTAGAGGACAGGCCATCGACAGACTCGCAGCAATCACACTCAAGATAATCATATGGGGCCGTAAGAGCACGCTCTATCGCAGCTCGAGGCCGTGGTATGAAGATCTCGCGATGGCGCTTGAGGTGGTCTGACGTCCAAATTTCGTGGAGGAAAATATCCTCTGGATTTTCTGTTGTGAAACACTCCTCCACCACCTTTGATAGTCGGTCCACTAAAATTGTGAAAGCCTTATCTTCTTCGGTAAGAACTGACTTCTCATAGCTCAGTTGTACTCTTTGAGCGATAACTGTTGTTCTAACACCTTTGCTATGAATGACATAGCTACTAGAAAGTGGTTTCCCGGCTTTAGATGACTTGTCTGCCAGCTCAGACACCTGCCAGTGGATGTCATCTAGATTGGAGATCAAAATAGTATCTTCATCCGCCCAACCTAGTAAGTCCAGTTCAGAGGCACCCCGAACAATGGCCTCCTTAATATTCTCGATGAAGTCGGTCAAACCTTGTGGTGACATTCGTTTAATTGCATCCAGTAGATCCCGCACGAGGTTGGATGTTCCAAGGCCACCTTCAAAAACGATTAAATATAGATCAATTTTTGAAATAGATTCCAAAGAACAAGCTTCAAATAAATGCATAGCTCGCAGACAACGGGTAACAACCGTTTCTCTCAAAGATAAAACTTTCTCAATTTCATCCCGGAGTGCTTCGTCGTTTTCGATCAGCGCCCGAATCCAATTCAATTTTTCTCGCGGGTTTTCAGAATTCAGTGCATTCTCAATCATTGTGCGGAATGAGGGAAGCATTCGAACAGCTTCAAGGTGTTCCTTCTGCACAGAAGAGACACAACCAGACCCCCCAGGATGAGGATTGAAGACACTCAATGCGTCGCAATAGTAGTGGCACATGTATGCATACTGCAGACATCAGTCTAGGCAATTGAAGAAGAAATGCAGCTTACCCTTAGTGTTGCAATGAAGGATTGTATACTCTGCACATGATCTTCTTGCCTTTCCATCGCAGCCGAGATCAATCCGGGACTCAATCTTAAAGGAACATGAGCGGCTGCAACAGACTTCTCAAAGATACGCTCCAGAAGTGAGTTAGTTTGTTCTACCTCAAACTCTACACCGCGTAAGCAACGGCTCGCCGATCTTGAAAGCCTCTCTTGGAAGAGGCCAACAGATGTAGCGACTCCAAATAGGAGAACGAAGGGGATTCGATCACTCCATGAACTATTTCAACTCAGGAATCTGTGACGCGACTGACCTCTGTTACTTACCTAAAAAGAGTGATCAAATCAGCTAACAAAGCTGAATCGAAAGCCTCACTGTCTTGGAATATAACAACGACGGCTTGGCCTCCATTGGTATTCACAAATCCATGGAGGATTTCTAGGTCGTAATTTAGCAATTTACGCCCCTGCTGAGTTAATCATGAGAACTTAATAATTGTGTCTTTGACTTACATCTTCCATAAACCAAAATGCTTCCTCGCTGTCTTCCGCAGACCTCTGACTAGTTGCATCTCGAATAAGCTGCTTTAAAGCGCTCTTCACATTTGTAGAGTCTGCAGAACGCAAAGTCATCACAAGTCCCTTGATTTCCACCCTCAAGCGTTTTGATAGCCGTTTAAACAAGAGGTCTTGTGAAGCAATATTTGGTCCGGTGATAATAAAGCCTGCGGGAACTACATTGTGCTCTCTAGAGCACAATTAGAAAGAACAATTATGCGCGACCAAGAAGATAATTACACAGCCTGTCTCGTCCCATTCACAAATTTAGTAACTTCTGACAAAGTGTCTTCATCGGCATCATCTAAGATATCCTGAGCGGCTCTTAGACAAATTAACCAGTTCTATTTATCATAAATTCTCACCTGAATGCGGGCTGTTGTAACTGCCCAGGATCTTTCGAAGAGCTCATGCCGCAAATTGCTAAAACTCGGGGTTTCCAGGCTACCCAATAGAGGAGCGTATAGTAGCGGTGTTGGATTTGAAGCGCCCTGAGAAGTAGCTGCTGGCTTCCTTCTCTTGCTAGGTCGCGTTGTGCCATCTTCAGTTGGCGTATAGATGTAGGCAGGCTGGATATCGTGAGATTTTACACTTTAATATTGTAAATAACAGACCTGATGATCAACCGCATCAAAGCCGAAATGGCCACTTTCTTCAATATCAGACATGATCTTTGGGTCATAGGAAAGTCATCCTGTTTACGCTGCAGGAGAATGTCGGAGTGCGGAAGTGTCCCGCAAGGCACAAGGCTACTTCACCCCTACAAAAAAGTTTCTCAAACAACTTTCATCAAACAACTTCATGCTTCATGCCGCCTCCACAACGTCTAGCTAATGGACTTCGAGGTTTCGTATGCAGATCATGCTCATCAAAGTTCTCTCGAGTACTATGGCTGTCGAGGAACCTCTCAAGCGATCAGCAGGCCCGGCAGCCAAAAGGGGCTGCCTTGAAACCCAACTTGCGATTTTACGAGCAATACCCTGACGGGACAAGAACTGATATCACCGAAGTTGAAGATTTGGAGAATACCCCTGAGGAAGACGCTCTTGGAAAAGCCATGATGGAAAGGATAGAAGAACTTGAAGCCAACACAGGCAAATCTATCGAGGAACTGGTTGAAGGGAGTGCCATAGACCTGGAAGCCGGAGAAAAGATTGATAGGACCAGTGGCTTCGTACCAACAATGGCTGAAGTAGAAGCGGAGTTTCCTGCAAAAAACCAGTCGTCACAGACACTCCAGGCCATTCTAGAGAGAATGGACGAAGATCCCGACTTGGAAAGTCTCTCGCCTGAGGGCCGCGAAAAGTTGCGAGCAGATATTTCAAAAATATTACAAGATAGTTGGAGTCCTAGATCTTCCTTCTTGAGACAAATGCTAATCTCTCCTCAGATGAAGTTGACCCCGAGTCGGAATCCTCTAAAATTGCAGATATCCAGGCTCCAAGTTTACAGAAACATTCGTCAATATACGATCTTCATTTCGAGAATTTTTCAAAGGAATACCAGAAACATATCTATAATTTGAAAATAGCCTTGGAACGTTATCATCTTCCGCCACGAGCCATTACTCCAAAAACGCGAAAGATAAAGCTTCGAGATAAAAAATTTCCGCCGTCAGATAGAGTGAAAACTCTTGGAAGAGCCTACGCTTTGGCACGGAAAGGACTTTTATCGAGACCGTCAAAAGTCTCGCCAATCATCTGGGCTACACTGTGGGAAGCTTTAGGAGTAGAGGGTCCCCATAATAAAGATCGTATGGCTCATATCAGACGAGTTGGGGAGGATATGGACGAGATCAAAGCCCCCATGTCACCATCGCAACGGCTTCAATATATTGAAGCAATATTTGTCGAAGGGCTTCAAAAGTCGGCCCTAGAAGAATGGGAACAGGCGAAATACCTGGCTAACATAGTCGGGAATGAGTATTGGGAACTTGGTCTTCGTATGTCGAGCCGCCTTGGTTCTCTGGATCAGGCCGCGCATGCAGCCGATATGCTATTCAACGGCTCTAAAGATCTTAAGCACTACCATTCACTGATTCCTCTTATTCACGTTTATCTAGTATCCAAAACCAAAAATTCTGTGCAACATGCGTGGGCACTTTATGTCCGGCTAAAGGCCAATTTTGGTGATCAAATGGCCATCGAAGACTATGACGCCGTAATTTCGTCTTTCATGGAGGTTGGCGAGCCAGAATTAGGCCTGGCTGTTTTTCGGGACATGATGCTCACAGCTAGTGATGATGCTTCTGGTAGTAGGCATGATTCAATCTCAATCCATTACGCCAACACTGGTTCGATTGATCTATCGGGTATAGATATTAGGTCTAACGAACTCGACTGGAAGGATTCGAAGACATTATCTCTATTGCCACTAAAATTCAAAAACAAATTCTTTTTTGGAAGCTGGGTCAAGAAGCTTATCGGAGAGGGACACTTTGACGCGGCGAAGCAAGTTCTTGACCTAGCGCAAGACCATGGCATTCAGCCTAGCCCTATGCACATGAATGGCCTGATTGGGGCTTGGTTCCGAGAGGGGACGGAGAAGTCTTGGGTTGAAGCAGAGGAATTGGCCTGGAAGATGATACGGACGAGGTTAGAAATTGTGGAAGGTCAAAAGCGGTGGAGAGAAATCCGAGAAAACTTTCAAGCTCCGCTCATACCTCAACCTTCGATGAACAGACAAAGTTATCGGACTTCGAAACACTTCCCCCCCGCCACAGCCGAAACATTCACATTACTCATTCGAGAATACAGACAGCGACAAAGATCAGAAGCTATGTCTGACCTATTTGATGCATGGCGAGAATCAAACATACCTCCTAATACACTGTTCATGAACCAACTGCTGCTGATGGACCTTCGAGGAAAGCATAAAAACTGGGCATGGGAGACTTACTGTACTTTGATTGAAAGGACAGCAGTGCGACCTAACATCGAAACGTTTGGAATTCTCTGGGACCTGGAGAAGAGACATGTCGATCCAACTATAGGAGGACCTGATAAAGACCAGAGAGCGCACTACGCGAGAAGAAGATTTCCGGAACCACGCCGCCTCTTTCTCGAAATGATGAAGTACAAGTCACTTTTAAAGGCAGGAGGTCCAATGAAGCGTGATATGTATGACCTGATCATGCTATGCTTTAGCCTGAAGCAAGACCAGGCTGGGACGGCGGTTGCATTACGTGCTTTACATCGCCATTTCGATATCTACCCCAACGATCAAACAGCAAAAATGCTCGTGTACCAACTCTCCCGCCTAGGTCTCCTAGCTTATGGAGGAGTCGAGCCTCGTCGTCTCAATTTATCTCACCAAGGGACACAAGATAGGATTTCCTCAGTGACAACACTCGTCCAGAAGTTCAGAGAACAACGAATTCAGACTCTACTAGATAATGGGATCGTTTTTGATAAGCTGTCGAACATGGATAAACTTGAAGAGACAATAGTCATGTTCTCAGAAATTCTACGATACGCAGCGAATTCAAAATTATCAACGGAGGATACCAGTACCACAACAAGTATAGAGTCTGAAAAGGCTGCTAACCAAATGGGCGTACCGGATTGCGTCATCTGGAAAGATGATGATATGTGACTAAACCATTGTATTTATAAGGATAATCTCCCAAATGTTCACATGAATGAGGCGAACTGTGGTCTTGCATGTAAATCTCAAATGGGTATCATTCCTCTTAACGCCTAAATTAAGTGTCAATCGTGGTCTTCTTCTGTGAGTCCTGGACAACCTTCCATTTGACCGTCCGGATAGGTGAATTTGCACCAAAAACAGTAATAATACTCCTTTCGAAGATGCTCAACCAAGCTTCCCAGCTGTTCGGCAGGATCCAGCTCATTGAACGAATCCAATTCAGGATCTTCCTCTTCCAAGTCTTCGACAAGAGTATGTTGGATCCTATCCTTGCCAAGTGCTCTCTTGTCTTCCAAGTCTTCATCAGGGTCCTCGTAGGTCGGTAGGCGTGAAAGACTCTGATAAAGATCATATCGCATTCTACGATCTCTCTCCTTCTCCTCCCTCTTTCTAACCAGACCCCGCCATAAAACATTGACCTGCTTCAATGGTTTCGTCGAAATCTTCCGCTCCTTCCATCCTTCCGTCGTCTCATCGCCATGGAGCGCCTCTTCTCTCTCCACATACATCCTCTCCGCGACCCTCATAGCCGCCCCCACTATCCCCTCAAGTCTAGCTTCTTCCCTCTCCCTTCTTACCCTCTCCCTATATTCTCCCTCCTCCGCCTTCACCCTCTTAGCCTCGCCTTCCATCTCCTCCCTAAACTTCCTCTTCTTCTCGGTATCCAATCCAATTCCCCCCTTCCCATCCTTCATCTCAATATGAATCGGCTCGGTCCTTGCCCCGGTATTGTCCTTACTACCCAACGCAACCCCCGGCTTAAAGCCCATCTTAGCCATCATCGCAAACCCTTTATTCGTAGCCGGATCCGCAAGGAGCGATTTCGACAGCGCTGCTTCCCGAGCTACTGCTTCATCTGCTTCTCGTTCCGCCTTGGACTTGACCCGCCCACGTGCTTCCGATTCTCGCTCTTTGCGGAGGCGCCGTTGAGTATAGGTTTCTTTCTCACGTGGTTTGGTAGGTTCCGCGATGATCATATTCATGTAGTCATCCTCGTCGTCTTCGGCGGAGGTGCTGAGCGGAGTATCTTTTGCTGGCATGCTGGCAATTAACGAGGGCTTCGACGTGAAGTTGTAACTTTAAAAAGCTTTTAATTGTGTGCTCTTTCGGGCGTTGATTAAACTGCTGTCCAATTAAAAATAAATCCGGAATAACGTTGATTGAGCTGCCGGGTTTTAGAGTTTTCCCGTAAATACTTGTATAACCAAAAATAAGCATTTTTCGAATTCAAACATGCCAAACTCCAGTGACGCGTAAGTGATCGTCACTGCCTTTGATACAAGCAAGGGCTAACTTGGTGCATAGAGTGGTTAGCGTGTCGTTCTTATATATTTCGGGGAACTGATTTATATGATCTTTCATCACAAGAGATGCGAAAGTCGTGGGTTCGACACCCACCTGGAGTATACAAGTGACTCTTTTTTTTGCTATTTAAAAGTACTTGTTTTAGAGCCGGGAGTATATTTTTGCTATTTTAAACGGGGTTTTTTTGGGTTAGAGTTGAAGCAGAGTAAGCACGGACGCTCGATTGGCTCCTTAGCGAGCAGGCAGGCAGGCTCTTCGACATAGAAATAAGCAGCCGAATCCAGGAATTTAGATGGCCTTAATTTAAAATAATTATTTTTGCTATTTTGAAGGGGAGGTTTTTTTTAAGAGTTTATACATATGGATTCCAAGGCAGTTCGCTAATATGTACACACTCGGGCTGACAGTTGACGTTGGCTCTCCCGACCTTCGTACAACTTTGGCGAAACTTAAAGTATTTTGCAATTTCAGAAAGTCTGATACCCAATGTTAGTCGTTGTATATTCAAAGAAGATTACATCTTGAGACAAATATCGGCCGAGATCTTTATTTCACCACCCTTTGTTATTTATCTTTATTCAACCATCCTTTGTTGTTTCATGGATTTTAGTGCTCTTATACAGTCATGGGGGTGCTCTGCCAAGCGAGCTCGCCAGGCAAAACACACAACCGTAAATGCGGTATCACCTTCTGTTTTGAAACACTTTCCAGCATCAAACCCCCGAACCTCCTGATTTGAATGGGCTCAGAGAGGTCAGTTTACGAGGTGAAAAGTACATGGAGTCTATGAGCAATCCGCCATCACTTGCCACAATTTTGTATCAATGAGATTGGAACCGTTTGAACATTTAAATTTAGCTTCTCTATGAGATATCTCTTCCAATTACCAGAGTTGCTAGATACACCAAGATAGAGGGTTGCAACCCTATTTTCCAGTCCATTTAATGCTACAATATCTTATCAGTGTTGCATACACTAGCCAACTGTTTCATCATTGGCAAATGCTTGACCCATGTTTGTCAACGGCGATATTCCTTCATTAATCCCGCTGGAGACCTTGCGCCGCCATATACACACGCCTGTAATGTAGAGAAATATGAACAGAAGAAAACGCTGAATCGCAGACAATTAAAACAGATGACGACCGCCGACACGTGAGTGCTTATATTTTATTCATGGATAACGGATCCATCCGTGGGTATTTATACGGTTTTGCTTGTGTTGCTTCAGGGTCCCATGAATATCCGCTACCTTGAGGGGGTCGTGGATTTGAGAATGATCTTGATGGAGATTGATATCTCGCTTCCCTTCCGAAGTAGTCGGGTGTTGTTCGGCCACTCTTAGCAGCCGGGGGGGAGAGTGGAGTGATTGGCTGTGAGATGGAGAAGGGCTCAGGCGTTTTGCCGCTGTTGCGCTCACGTCCAAGCATTTCGTATGTTGTCGGATCTTTGTGTACGTCTGCGCTGACGAATTCAGTCGTGGGTTTGACTTTGCCCACCACCAGTTCATACCAGCCGGTGAACATGGACACGCGGCCGAGGAGCAACATGCACCAGATGCCGTTGAGCTTCGCACGTTTAGCATTATTTCCGGTTTGGGAGCAGGTTGACTTACAGATAATAAGACGAGAACTGCCATGACAGTCGCTTCATTAACTCTGAGAGGGCTAGCAAACTGCAGGCAGTCGTTCTTTTCTCCTTTGCTTGCTACCAAGCAGAAGAGCCAAGGCATAATCTTGTTAGGATTTTTCAAGGCGTTGACTTCCAAATCATCCATGAAAACAAAGATGACGGCAAAGAAGATGACATCGGCAATGATAATAAGGACGATCAAGATTCCCCGCCATTGAAGCTCGATAACCCTGCGAACTCTTCGGTAAGCCTGTCTGGGGGAGACGGTTCCTCGGACGCTATTAGAGTATGCTGGACCGTTCCCAGAGCTGTTTGTCGTCACTGAGTCGTCCGACAGAGAAGCGAGGTAAACCTTGATACAGTATCCAAAAGTGGCAAACTGTGTGACCACAGTCATCCCAGCGAACACGAGAAGAGGAATCCACAAATCTGCTAGGCTGTTCTTGTGGTTGATATGGCAAGTATCTCCAAACCGGAAGGAGACACCGCTGAGTAGCAAGGCGATGGTCAGTCCAACAGCAGGAACTCCCCATCCTGCAGCGAGCGCGGCCCACATGAACGTTTTGCCAATTACAACTTGCCAGCAGATTTGAAGATGAAGTGCCAATGATCGGAGGAAGATCCACATGACCCCACACCAGCCACCGATGATCAAGAAGGATCCAGATAGTGCACAGGTAGTATTGCTATTCATGTCATTGGGAGTAATCTCATTGTAGCATTGGGAAGGCTTCGCTCCCAGTGGGACAATAAATCCAAGCTATACCCCCACTTAGCATCGTCAAAAAGATGAAGGGGATCTCCTGCTCTTACCTGCATCAAGCCGACTCCGATGGTTAAGCAGACGCTGAGATAGTGGCGGTGGGTTCTTCCAACCGGGAGGAAAGTAAATGATAAGATGAGGAAAACGGTACAGACGATGCCGGCGACATTGATCCAACTCGCTCCCGTGGTGATTGATTGGAAATTATCTGCATATATCCATTGTGATAGCGGACAAGGCAAGCAACATGTTGGACCCAGATTATCCGAGCAGACTCGTCCATCGATGACTAACATCCCATGTTAACCAGACTCCAAAAGTTTGGGGGAGGGGGATCGTGGACTCACAACCACCAACTGCAGCGAACTGGGTGGCATCCAGAAAGGGAGCTGGGCAACCGCTGCCTGGTACGATGGTAGTATTTGACATGGCCGAGAGCGAAGAGTTTTTCTGAGGATGTGAAAGGGACTGCGGGGGTCTCGACGAGACTTATTCCCACACGACGAGGCGCGCGATTCGTGTTTCTAAACAGCGGACAGGCGTTGGAGGACGCGGCTGGAATGTTTTGTATCAACGCTTTGTGCTGCGCGAGCCGGAGGAGAGAAACACGGTCATAAACCCATTGCCAGAATGTCAAGACCAAAAGCAAGACGCAGAAGTCGCGAGACGCCAAAAACGAGCGAGTGGGAAGTGGTGGGACTGGGGAGGAGCACGATGGAGATGGGAGATGGGAGAGGGAGTAAGAGATATGGCCGTGACTAAGAAGCGCAGCAGCAGTGGTCCCCCATATATCGGGGTCAGGACAAGCCATCCAGAGAATGGGCTGGGGGGGACCAGCGGAGCGGACCAGCATTTCCTGATGCGACAAGTGACCAGGGCAGTTTGTTCTGGGAGTGGAAGGAGAGGGCCCCAGATGGTTGAACGTCTGGCCGATGCGCGATCTCGGGGCGTGATTGGGGCGCCGATGCCCTGGGGAGCTGGTCGGACGTGAAGACGCAGAAGGAAACAGCCCCCCCAGCCCCAGGCGAGTCCCAGGGGCTGACGATGGATGATGTTAGCGTGGTTGCTTGCGCCTCGTCAAACTTTTTCTTCGCGAGGCACCAAGGAGCGCCCGAAGAGCAACTGCGGCTGCAACTGCAATTGCAACAACATCAACAACGACGACGACAACAACAACGACAACGACAACAACAACAACAGCAGACACCGAAAGACTCCGCTTCTCCCCGCATGCACCACACCGCCGAGCAGCATTCAGGTACGACGAGCCACCACGGCGATCTCGCGGACGGCGACGCGGTGCAACGCGCACATCATTGGCCCACAGGTACGGGCACTGGACCAGGGCACTCTAGACTCCTTAGAGCAAGTCGACAGACGACTGGCAGACGAGAGGAGCCTCCACTGCTCTGCTGATTGGCCGACTCCCATCTCACCATCGTGATTCGATGCACACCGGGCCACCGACGACATGATGGTCGCGGGTAATCTCCAATGACTTCCCAGATCAATGCGAGGAATTCACCGCTTCCACTCTCCTGCCGTGAGTCTCCTCCGCTGCTCCCAGATGATATCAGCCGCCCGGTCGACATGGCACTGACCAAATGGGACCTTGGTGTCCAGATCAATGTCCCCAATTCACGTGTGGCCATGGGTTCAGAGTTTAACCTGCCCGCCGTTGACCCTTTCCGTGGCGTTGAACAAACGGCAGACAAAGTGTCCCGCGGTTGCATGTCGCCCAAAAAAGATGCGGGAGAACGTCGCTACCAAACTTCTTTTTCTTTTTCCTGGCAGAGGCATGAATTGCCGGCGTTGACGACGCATATCTCACTGTAACACACAGAGGCAGTCCAGACGGATCACGGGAGCTCCGGTTGAATGCTTCTGGGGGATTCTTGATTACTGGCCAACGAGAGTCCCACCCTAAGCGCAGTCAAAACCCTTTCTCCCCAGGAGATCTGCTCCTCGGCTCTTGATTGGCCCACGCTCAACCTCTCACGCTTTCGAAGGCCCCTCGCGAGTTTGAGTGGCTCCAAGGCCAACCAACCTCTTCTGACCGAAGATCCTCTCGAGACTTTGCTTCAATGGCACGAATCACCACATCTCACAGTGCCTATAGCATGAGAAGACGAGCCCTTCCTAGCATTGCCCTCAAGCGTCAAGCTGCATTTCCACCCGAATCTTCACCTCGCGGCATTGCCGTTGCTGGTCACCCGCCACAGTACTTGACCGTGGCGCATGGGGTGGCTGTGTTTCACCACAGCTTCTAGGGTCGTGGGAGGCTTGAACGGGAGACGACACGATCCCCAACATCGCGCCATCTGCAACATTTGACGAAATTCAACCAAGCGGCACGGCTAGAGTGTTCTGGTTTGGCGAGAACCAGTCCGGACTGCAGGAGCCCTTTTTGATCGGCATCTCTTGTTGGATTCATTTGGCACTGTTAAAGCCTATCGGATATCAGCATCGCGTTCATATGTGATGGGGCTCTTGTTTGGCCCAAGTCTCTGGCTACGGCGGCAAATGTTTAGGACTGCATTACGGACGTACGTACCTGAGGCGAGTTCACAACTTGCTTCAATTAGTGTCCTGGAATCACTTCGGAACGCGACGAGGTCATTTCTGGAAATGATAGCTTTAAGTCTCCATACCCTCTGTTTCCGAACAAGACCTACCCTGTGCGACCGCAAGACGTCGTTCAGACGCTAAACGAGAGACCCAATCCGAGATTGATATCCTTCAAGGAGATATCTCGCCCCTGAAGAACCAAAGACAGCAGAGTCTCCCTAGCCTCTTGATAACTACCGAATCTGCCCACAGTGCTCTCGAAGAGGCTGATGCATCCGATACGATTCCTCAAATCTTACCTCCCCACAATCACTTCCCCCAGTGGCGCTGTGAAACAAGAGTGGCGCGTATTCGAGCCCCATTAAAGGCAGTTAGGAATTCAATTGGGCTTCAGGCATCATCTCAAACTTAGTCGTCGTCTTTGGGTTTCATTTATCAACCTATAGAACATACCTTCAGCCCCAGATTTGCGACTGTTCTCTACACTCCTCACAATGTTCAGGAAAGCAGTTGTTGACGAAGGGTTGAACAATTCTTACTCTCAACGAAACGTCAGAACTCACCTACTAGAACTGTGATGATACAGCTAAGAAATGTTCAAGATGGCGGTGATACACGCAAGCCTGCCTTAAGTGCAACATTGGCAAACGTGAGATGCTCCTCCTCTCCCGATCATACACAAGAGACAATCAGTCAAACATCAATATGGCTGTAGCCAAGCAAGCTACACTCGGGAGCAATAGGATGACCCGAAATCTACCCACAAGCGAGGTTTGTAGCTTGGATTTCCGCTAACAGTACTGAGAGTATCGTGCTTTAGTAAACCCGAAGCCTCCAAGACATATCAACGGTTGAGACTGAGTCATGGCTAAAGCCCTAGCTGAGGCTGACGTACCATTAAAGCTATGCAACGGAATGCGACTCCCTACCTTCCTCGGGTACAACATCAGAGGCGGACTATGCATGTGTATGCAGTCATCCGAAATAGATAAACGGTCACTGCCAGCATTCGTGGTTCCTGAGCCCATTGCCGAAGATCACTTTGAGACCTATCACTATAGAGAGGTAGAGGTAGATGTGATTGGGCTGGTAAGAGTTCAGGTTCTGATTCTTCAACTGTTCCAGAATCCTTCCCCGTATGTTGGTGGTGATGGTAGTATATCGGTAGATGTAGTCTACATTTGAGACGGTTAGAATGACGGTCCTCCTGGCACCGTCCAATATTGCAGTTCCGGCCTGCGCAGATTAGACCCGACGATAAGGCCACCGTTTCCCCTGATCTACTGTGCAGACCGGATGATTTATTCACTCTAATCTGCGTGTCCACGCGCCAAAAAATTCTATTCTCGGGGTTACTGTGGAAAGCAGACCCCTTCCGGGGTTTGCGCACGATCTTCAACAACCCATGTGCCTGACCAAAGAGCCCTGGAGACTCTACGCTTCTCTTCTCATAGACCTCAGCCAAGCACGAACAGAATTTGGAGGCTTTTGGGTTCCGACAAGCATGAGCCAAGTGGCGGGTGGACGAAGCAGGCCTTCCGTCCCGTCATTCTCTCTTCGTCCCGCTTAAGAAGGTGATCGCGACCCCAAAATGCTTGCGCCGAAGTGGCTTTTCTTCGTCGCCGAGAATCTTTGCCCTCCATCGTCTTCGGCATCAACAGGGCAGGCAGCATGGTGGTGGGGTTTGGTTTGGTATGGTAAGACGTCAGCTCATTTGTTTATCCGTGATGGAATTTTCACCTCCTGCAAGCGCATGGAAGAAATGAGACTGCATTGCATGGCTTCTTCGAAGGCCCCGCTGGGGCCTGGCTGTCTTAACTTCAAACGCGACTTGATATCTTCCAGCCTTCTAGAAGGCCCAGGAATAGTATCGCAATCTCACAAATCCCAGGGTCGGCTGCTGGTTAGAAGCGTGAGCTGGGCATTGGTCCGCTTGGGTGATGTCTCAAGGGCGCTCTGTTGGGTTCGTTTCTGATTTCGAAGGATCTCAAACAGCCCTCTGCTCCCTGCAAATGCAGCAACGTTGTAGCGCATCATCGCACCGCTGCCGCTCCTGCATGTCCCTCCGGGCCACTGGAGTTGGGGAAATTGCAAACGTCGCCTTGCTTGAACTTTTGGTGCTGCGTCGGCCGCCCCAATGCTTCAGACTCCAAGGAACAAAAACCCATAGCCTGATCACCTCAATGCGGTGGCAGGTATATGAGAATCAATGCTAAGTTGCCATGGCTCTCATCTTTCTCCGAGCTTATATACCGCACCACCCTTTCCGACGGATCATCCCTCCCGACGGTCTCCGCAAATTGCTCCCCTGCTCTCATCTCATTATTACCTGCGCCTGGGATAAGTCTTCCATTATCGCCCGTTCTATGTAGGGGAATCATGCGACCTTCAGGCCAACGGTCCCCGGTTCTAGGACCCGAGTTGCCGAACCCCAAACTTCGAGTTTGGTATGTTGATCATGGTACGTTATGGTTGTACTACCATCGCAGCTTGCTTCAGAACCACGAAGTTTCTGCTCCGAAGGGGTTCCAAACCAGGATGGCAGGTCCCAGCCGCAGTCAGGCAATGACGCAAGGAGAACGTGATGGATGCCCTTGCATTCTCTAGGCAATGCAATCCGTCGTATTCAAGCATGTTTTGATCGCGGTGGATGCATGAGCCCGGACAAGACGACATTTTCCAATGCCCAGCTAGTTCAGAGGCATTGAACTTGGTAGGCTCCAGTGCAAGCAGGAGTCCCCTGTGCGTCGCCAACCACCTAATGGCCCGTTTTGTGTCACTGATGCTTCGAGCACTCGTGCAGGAGTCGTATGTGTTGAATCTGCCCTCTCCAGATAATTTAATTGGCGCTTTACGGACCACCAAGATTGAACGGAAGACATAAACTGGTTTGAGGCTTAATCCTCCTCCTTCTCACCGCTCAACTGGGTTTCCAAATCCACACAAGTTACCAACCCTCCTTCCTTTTCCGCAAGCACTTCTTCGCCTTTGGTCATGGCGTCTGCACGTAAGCGTGAGCTTGATCCATGATATGACTTATAGTATCTACGAGATCAACTCTAATTCCATTGTATCGGTAGCGAAAGAGATACGAGGGAAGGTGACTGTGACCACACATCTAACGAGACCCGCCTGCCGCCATCAGGTCACCTCTTATTGAGCAGTTGGTAGTATCATGCACTACTCCAAGTGCTTAGGCAACCCAGATCTGGCCATTTGATATGCTGTTGATATCACACAGTCTTTTCTTAGAACACTCTGCGCCGCGAAATTGCGGATTTATTGTTTGTATTTGCCTCGGACGGTTTTTGAGCACCTCAACGTCTCCCCAATCAAACGATAAAACCTCCTTTCTAGCTGAGCAAACCACGTAGCTTTTGAAGAACATACGATCCGCACAATTCTATGAGAGCTTCCCGATCTTTCAACTACATGGCGCTTTCTTCTTTCTTTACACTGAAACCCAAGGTTGACACCGTGTTATGAGCAGCCATTGAGCCTCGTAGATGAGCTATCTCACTCCAATTCCAGAGATGTAGAATTTGATGGTTCCGTGAAAGATTGAAGAGGATACTTGTCAGGAAACCCAGGATGTTAATGTGTCTACTAGTGCAATTGTAGCGCCTCTCGAGGTGTAGAAGGCCCGAGGCAAGCCCCCCTTTTACCGCTCAGAGTCGAAATGTTCCTCCTTAGCCAAACCCAGTCTCGTGCCAGTGGTTAAAGTCGACAAATTGAAAGCGAAAGCCAATTAGACAAGATACAAAATCACTCAACACATTGCCTCCTGGAAAATGGAGATAGAGAGGTTGTCGGATGCTTGGTGGCGGATTGTCAAAGAGAGTTAGTCAGCCTAGCTACTCAAAGGCATTGCGAGGTGACGAATGAGACAGAGAAATATCTTAACTTATCCTAAGAGCAGGAATTTGGTGCTGAAGAGCCACCTCAGCTAATTCATTTCAAGGCGTTGAAGGGAGGCGCGAGTCCTAATGGTCGCTTAATGCCCCTACTCCATCACGAACGATATATACAAGTCTTGGCAAAAAATGCAAGGGCTAAGAAAGGGTTTTCTCAGTAGATTGACGGGTCCCAGAACTGTGGTATCACACACTACCCTTCGTCCTGGGGGGTGCCGGTCGTGTCTAGGTCTGTCATGGGTCCTAGATCTTCATCATTCGCACTGCCGTCCCTTCTCAGGCCACCATCGAGCTCGTTCCATAACTTTCCTAACAACTCTTCAATACGACTTGTGGCCTGCTCCAAGGCCTCAAGGCGACTTAATACTTCGGGACTTTTATCATCAAGGCTTTCTCCTTGTAGCAATTCTTTTAATTGCTCGGGGATATTCGGAAAATGAAGAACCGAGTCTCTCCTCATCTTCGCCATTTCCTTTTTATTCTTCTTCGCTGTAGCCTCGCCGAACTCCCTCGCGAATGCGTCCGGTTCGAGGAGGTTTCTCCCTAGTTCATCTCCGCTGGATATTTCATCCTCGACAGACCGAGGAGGTTCTGATTCAAAAACGGCTTGGATGTCCCCGTGAACCGAGAATCCGCGGGAGAGATTCCAAAGACCAGCACGACTGCTGGGTTTTGGCACCTGTTCTCTTTTGCGTTGGTGTTCTTCTCCGCTCCATAACGTACGTCGCTCGATGATATTTATGAAGAGTAAAAGCGGAGCATTGATGATTCGAACAGCTACAACGTTGGTTTTGTGAAACCAACGTGGTGTGAGAACGAGCTTCAGAGGCAGCAGTATAAAAACAGCCATGAGATTTGTTGGTGGGAAAAATGCAAAAATTGCACTGAACTGTCATCAGCATGTTCAACAAAAACAATAAGAAAGAACAAGGCTATGAAAGGTGTTGGCTTACTCTGACTTGACACCCTCTAGTGTCAAAACAGCTCTTCTGAAATGACGCTCGGCTGCCGTATTTTTCTCGATGTTTGAAAACGTCGTACTTAGCATCGATACCAAAATGGTGAGGAAAAGTGTATTTCCTAAAAATGCGAATGCTATCATGAGCATTGGACCACTGTCAAGAAGTAAGTTTTGTGTGGGCAGCCCACATTAGTGAGGTTAGAGCAAGTTACTTACAGGAGCCAGTGAAATTCAACAGAGCGTTGAATTCCTGTTCCATCCAGGCCGAACCTAAACAATATTAGAAAATTTAGCAACATAATAGAAAGGTTCATATTTCATAGCGAGCGACTCTTACCAAATCCAAATCATCCATTTCGAAATCATTACCGATCCGATATCGCCATCACTTAACCAAGTCATCGATATAAGAAAACCAACGAAGCACCAGACCGATAGCGCCGTTAGTACCATGAAGTCTCTTAACATTGCTCGAAGCGATAAGAAAAGTACGTTCTCCGACATCAGATTGAATGCAAGTCGAGGAACGAGGAAAACGCTCGCGAGAGCCAAAAAATCCGTGCTTAGTCGAGCCCATTCGAGATCGTCAGTCCTCCATGAATATAGGCGAATAAAAAAATATATCAAGAAGACCGAAGAGAAGCCAACGTCGAGAAATGACCAAAGGTTTTGGGTGTACACATTCCATCTAAAATCCATTAGTTTTAAATCCCAACAGTAGACCTTGGATCGTACCCGTGTTCAAGGATTGTAGCCTAGATCCACACAATTACTATCAGAGCCTTTCAGGGGCTTTTCGGGATACTTACTACCTGATCTAAAATCCACCCAAGTGTGCTACGGCCAAAAGTTAGCAGTCTCTAGCAGATTGTATATTTGGAGAGAAGTTTCGGTCACCGGAATCCGGCTGTAATGAAGGTGTGGTTTGATGTGTACTCTCCTTCTTAGGAAGTAGCTAAAAAGCTGACAAACCAAGGGGAATCTTACAAAACAATAAAGAATACTTCATAGCCGTGGGCCCCGTGATGGAGGGGCTCTCGAGACACCATGACGAGAACATAGAGGATGAGAAGGACCAAGAATTGAATCACTTCCACCAGGTTTCTCCATTTTGGCACAATTAAACGGTATTGATTGAAGAGAGGTATCTTTGGGTGGTCCGCGCGATACAATGAGATTGCTCTCTTCTTATGGTGATCTTTATGAAGACTTTGTTAGCACTCGTCTATCCTTTCATCTCTCAATTCACAGTTTTATGGGGACAGCTCACCTGGAAGCACATCGATCCAACTGTTGGGTGAATATATCACCCTCCCCTCATAAATTGCGTTCACAACTAATTGGCAAGCGGACGAGCTTAGGAAAAGCTTGCTCTCAGAAATTACAGCAATCTCAAGAGCAGGAAGCCTTCGCTTTGCACCATTTCCTGTCTGAAAGGTGAGAGGTAAATGACTGCTGTCTTCTAAAACTTCCGGAGGCGCCCCTTGAAACGGGTCGAACCCCTCTACAAGGATCTGAGAAAGAAGAAGCAGACCCTGAGGTCCTAGATTGTCTTCGTGAAAGCGCCTCAGGATTCGATTCGCAACTAGTTCGCATAAAAGAGCCCGACTTGTGCTCACACTTTGTTGATGAGCTCCAGACTGGAGTTTCTGGAAATGAGTTCTATTGACCAATAAACAGTAGACTGTTGATAATTAGCTTCACCCGCAACAAGGACAGGATCGAGGAAGTCGAATCATGTGATTCCATACATTCCAAGTACCTAGGCAGGTAGGATTTGGGAACTACACACCCATTGAGACATCTTTTGCCTCATACAGCTTGTCGACTAGCGGCCTGACAACAGATACATTCATGCGAGGGTCTCTCAGTTGCTCAATGCTGTACGGATCATCTGTTTACGATGTGGTTAGTTGAATGGGCGAGAAGGCAAAACTTAAATGACGACATGAGAGGAATTGAGAATCAATATGACCAAGCGAATAATGCAAATACCTATTGCAGCAACAATCAAAGACTGCACTTTGTGTATAGTAGCATAGACTGGTAGATGGGCATGTGGATGACATATATCATGCACGGAATTGTATCCATCGTTCTGGTCCTCCGGGTCAACTGGGAGCAGTCTCTGAGTCTCTTGGCTCCTGGTATCATTAGGTTGAAAACTCGACTGTTGGCCCATTTTGCCGTAAGGCAAGATGCCTGAACACTGTCCTTCTGGGCTAAGCAAGGCACTGGGACGTTTGATGTCGTTATGTTCGTCAGCACACAAGATAGGCCAACACTGTTCTGATAAGAAGCGATATGAAGCAGCCAGGGATTGGGAAAAAGAAAATACTGGTGTGATCACGTGCCTTTGGTGGTGGATCACCACCAGTATATCATTCTTTCATTTGCCTTAAAGGTCAAGTTTTGGATTCTTACAGCAGCTTATTTCTAGTTCAAATCAATCTACAACCTCCACGACCTTACCAACGAAACCTTCTAGGCCTGCAAGACCTTTCTCCCCTCTTTCGGATCCAGAATATAAACCATGCCCTCCACCTGGCATGACGAGCACAGGAGATCCAAGCTCTACCCATTCCGAAGTTGTTAGAAATTCAAACGACACCCATGTATCTCCATCAAAGCCAAATATGACCGGCTCTTCCTCTCCTTCTTCTTCTCCCTTATCCAAGCCGTTGTGCAAATCAAACATATCATCAGGTTCGGAACCGATAGTAGCAGCTTCTTCGTAAGGGATCAATTTCAGAACACGAGCCGTTGCTCGTATGCTGGCAATGTAGACAACAACCAAACTACCAGGAGTCACAGAATTGATATCGCTATCCGCGAACGACGCCATGAATCCACTCGCGGCTTGCAAAGTGACGGCCGTCATATGATGATTTGGAATTGCAACAACCTGTCCTTTTCGGATTCGTGGAGGACTGTACGGCATATTTTCAAATGGCGTGTTGGACGTTTCTTCTTCGGGCAGATTTAGCACGATGCCAATGGTGCCAACTTGGCCAGCCTTTAAGGTACTGACTGGAAGTCGTAGATTCCGAATACTGATAATACTGGCGCCAAGAAATTCGCTTTTGCTAGACGACGTCCTCGAGGAGCTGGTCAGCTTTGGGCCTGATATAGGAGATAGCGAAGCTCCATAACTGTGAGGAGATGACTGTAGATCGGGATCAGCTGGAAATGGCCCAATTACTACATGATCAGATATTGATAATTCTCCAAATCGAAGTCGACCAGATATCACAACTCCCACATCCCCAGATATTTCGCTAGGCTGGCGCGAAGCTGGGAGAGAAAATATGTCTTCGATATGAAAGAGAGCGTACGGTTGCTCCGGATTCAATGCAGGTCCGGTCAAATCCAAAGGAGCTGGCGTCGCTGGTAAAGGAATATTTTTCAAGAGAGCATGCAAAGATCGAATACCGGTGCCTTTAACAGCGCTGGTGAGTATTATAGGCACAACCGAAGTGAGGGTTGTCATAGTCTCTACCAATGATCTAATCGCGCTGTCCTCTTCCTGTTCGATAGATATAAGATCAGAGGAACAGATCGTTCTGTCTTGATCGGAAGGGACAATCAGTCGAGGAAGCCGACCTGCTGCTTTTATTGAAGATAGAACCTGGGATAGAGTCTCCTTTAAATTCGGTTTATCTGCTAGATCAAGCTTTGTGATAACAATAGCCAGAGGTTTTTCAAGTTTCAAACAGAGCTCCAAATAAGCATTCGCGGGATCGATACCAACGTGGTTTTCTGAATGATCACCAACTCCCAAATTGGTCTTTTCCGTGTCACGCGCTGCGGCAATGCAAAGCAAAGTCCAGTGAGGATCCCATCCGACCAAGCCTCGAATAATGGTTCTCCTGTGCCTTAGGCTTCCAGGTGAGTCAACCGTGAACACCAATCTATCGGCCGATGCATGACAGTCTGTCCACGAAGAGACATTTCCTGAAGCATAATTTCGTACTTCTAAAGAGCTGTACGCCCAAAGCTCCTGGCCAAGAGAACTAGTCACGCCCGTCGCTATCTCATGGCGGTGTTTCAACAAACTCAGCCTACTCTTGCCTCTACCATTGTCCAGTATGGAGTGGGACAAGGTGCCGAGCAAACTCGTCTTTCCTGAACCTGAGGGGCCTGCCAAAGTTACTCTTACTTGCTCAGCGAGCTCTTTATTTTTGAATCGCATGTTGTTGGATTCAGGTCTGGATTGACAGGGGTTTGATTCATCCAGATCGAGAGCCCGTGACTCGGCAGAACTATTACTCTTACGACTGGTGCTTAGGTCAGGTAGAACAAGCGCCTCAGCAACATACAAACTTTCCTGGTGGTGAATTGGCTCAGCTTGATCGCTGCCGCATACTGAAGTGTGTGCTGGGACCACAGCCGACCCACAAGGCTCGTGCCACTCACAATGTCCCACAAAAACCATCCTCAAGACACTCACAATGCATCCTATCTATGCTGTCAGTTGGAGAACAACACAATTTGATGGGATGCTGATTGGTGATTAGGAGCATTCACGAACCCAGACTACTAGCCATGGCCCGGAGGTTCTTCAGACTTTCTTCCATTTCATCATTGGTCAATCCAATAAGTCTTCCGTCATCAGAGACACCAATTTCATACAACGCACCCCTCGACTCTTCCAATCCAGCAACTAGTTTTCCTGGTTTAATCTGAGCTTTTATTGTTTCCGGAAGCTTGGGCAGCACTAGATTAGCAGTGGAGGATGCATGATATGGCGAGCTGCTCTGTAAGCGCCAAAGAAGCTGAGTAGTTAATTGCTCAAGCCGACGTTGTCGAGACTGGCTTGAAGATGCTAGGGTTGGACCCTTATCCTGAGAGGAATTGTGATCTAGAATTCGATTTACACGCCGTTGATGCCCGAGACTTAGAGGTCCGGTTGAAGAGCTGCTATCTGCAATGCAAAAAATTAGCTTGCTTGGGTGATATCAAGTAACCACGATCGAATGGTTGGTTCGTACAATTCCTTCTTGGACGGAGCAATAAATGTAGCTTATATTCTACAGCCCCATCATCTTTTTCTGCTTCTAACTTGGTAAGTCCATCAGCTAGAAGTCCTGATAGTGGGATGGGTGAACCGATTTCTGTAGGAAGCGGCGTAGCGGACTTGGGGGTAGTCGTAGGCGTTCGCCACGGACTGGAAACCCGAGAAGCTTCGTCGTAAGTGAAGACTGATGCCATGAGGTAGCTGAACAAAAGTAATGTGTTGTGACAAGCCTTAAGAAACACTTATCCACTGCCGCCGATGTAAAAGGCCTTTCTTGGCATTCGTGTATATCCGGAGAACCTGAGATAGTCGTAAAAGCATCTTGAAGATTGGGATCTGATATGCTTTGAGAATGAACACCAATTGGGAGTTCACGTGAGTTGCTAGGAAGACAACATACTGGTCCGGTTGTGAATCTTGTCGCGAGAATATTTGGTGTTTGTGATTGAACTGGATGAGTGTAGAAACGGGAGGCTGAAGGCGATATGTAAGAGGGAGTTGGAGTCATTCGGAGTGACTCCACATCCATTGGTGTGGGGTACCTACGGCGATACCTTATTCCGGGGGTGCCATTATCTGTCTGCCTCAAGCCCGCTACGCAGGGCTGAGTTGGGCGGCTGAGCTGAAACCTCCTCGAGACAAGTATAACTACAAAGCAAGTCCTATTCTCTTCCTCTCTTCTCCTCTTCCCTTCCTCTCTCACTTTGCAACATCGTCAACTATCATGAAGAAATTTGGCTTTGGCAAGAAGGGAGGAGATGGGGACGATGAGTCCAATCGAAGTGCCCTCTTTGCACGATCTTCAAAGAACTCACCTGCTCCTGCAGCCTCAAACCCTTATGCCCAGCCAGCATCTGCTAGCGATCCCTACGCTCAAGACAACAACAAGTATGCCAATATGGGACCTGTTCCATCCTCGAACTCACCATATCAGCAAGCTAGACAGCAGTATGGACTGCCAAGCGGACCTGGAGCTGCTAGAGGATCTCTTGGCGCGGCCCCAGCAGTGAAACGAGCTCCTTCTCCAAATAGTGCTGGCTTTGCGGCCGATAAATATGGTAGTGGTAATGGTTACGGTGCAAATCGCTTTGAAGCTTCGGGCTCCAAGTATGGACCGGGTGGTTATGGGGGTTTGGGCAGAACAAATAGTAACGACACAACCACGACCGACGACAACCGAGATGCTCTGTTTGGAGGAGCGAAGGATAGATATGCTCAGCGTGCCCCTCTCCCACCCAGCAACGGAAGACTAGGTGAGGGCTATAGCGCGGAGTCTGGGACTTCTGGAAATCAAGAAGGTTACGGCGGCTACCGCGAAAATCGACAGCTCACCGCTGAAGAAGAGGAAGAGGAAGATGTTGCCGCAACTAAACAGCAGATTCGTTTCATGAAGCAAGAGGTGAGAAGTATTCTTCGACGCTCTACTACCCCTACTTATTTATTATTTTAGGATGTTTCCTCCACTCAACGCGCTTTAGCGATTGCAGCCCAGGCAGAAGAGACTGGAAGAGCTACATTAGCTAGACTTGGCGCGCAAGGAGAGCGTATTCACAATACCGAGAAGAACCTCGACCTTGCTGCGAATCACAATCGTATTGCGGAGGAGAAGGCAAAAGAGCTGAAGACATTGAACAGAAGCATGTTCGCTGTTCATGTTGCCAACCCATTCACAGCATCTTCACGACGAGCGGCAAGAGATGAAGAGATTCTTGCCAAACATCAACAAGAACGTGAAGAGCGTGACGCTACTCGACGAGCCGCCTATGGAAGCCAGCAAAGAATGGAGCAATCCTTCCGTGAACTTCAACCTGGCGATGTGGGCTATAGAGCACCTCAGACCAAGGCAAGTCTTGCAGAGCGATCTAAGTATCAGTTCGAGGCGGATTCCGAAGATGATGAAATGGAAAATCAAATCGACAGCAATTTAGACGCCCTTGGCCATGCTGCAGGCCGATTGAATGCATTGGCAAGGGCGACAGGAAGAGAGGTGGATGAGCAAAATGTACATCTTGGTAGAATCATTGAGAAGGTAAGCTTCTACCTGGAATTCCTCTGTCAGTTGTCACTAACGAAATATCAGACCGATCGCGTTGATGATGGAATTGCGCAGAACAGGGCCAGATTGGATCGCATCAAATGATTGAGTGCAGGAAGCTAGACATCTGCTAATTTATTCTATGGATTTTATGCTTAATTTAGCAATGATGTTAAGTGATGAAGAATTTTATGCTCTGTACAACTGCTGTGAGAACCAGTAGCCCAGGTTTGCATATTCTTACTAAGCCTCCAAACAACACGTAACCTTATAGTAATGGGTAGGCTTAACATAGCGTCTGGAGAATAGATCCCGGTGCGCTGCCATTTTAGCTTGTTTTAAGGTGTCGCGCCGCAGAGACCGTACAGCTTGCTGAAGGTCAATAGAAATGTTGGTTCATGGAGCGTTCTGCTCACTGCCTGGTATCAATTATTCTTCTGGACTCCCAATCCCACCCTTGCGCGTTCCAGATGCTCCCAACGAAGTCCTATCCCAAAGCAGTTCTTGAATGCTTCAAGCCCTCACTAATCCATAGAAAAGAGTCCAGGTCAACACAAATCCACTAAATCCTTCCAGAAGGCCTCCGGTCCAAAGTTCCAGGCTGCTTCGAAAGTATCTTTCGGTTCCAACTTTAGCCCCATTCTGAATTTCTTTCGTGATGCCTGGTCGGACACGGAATGCGTATAGAAGGGCCGAAGTCAGGAGTGAGAAAGCAAGGTAGAACAGGAACCCAGGATAGGATTCGAGGCCCAAGATTCCGGCACCAACACCAAAGAGCGATGCAGTAAGGTTGTGGAGAGTTGAAAGAACCTATTCCGCTCCAGATTAGCAGTCATCTTACTATGACGGTGATCAAGTATGAGTAAGAGAGGATTGGAGCGAGTCAGCAAGGCGGAGAGAGAATCGAGGACGGGACCAAGAGCGGCAATGTCGCAAGGACTTGATTTGCATTCCGAGCTTGAATCGGCAAACGTGAGAATGCAGAATCAACAGATGACGGGGTGGAAGGAGTATACGATGAGGGATCAGATGGGACGAACCTTCGTGTTATGCAGCACCGACTCCTGCACTACCGGGCTTATCTGCAGCTCACGTTCGGAGAGCATGATGATGACTTGGGCGCCGTGGTTGGACGAGAAGAGACAGTGAAGGTGGAAAGGGAGGGTTGTTCGTAAAGACGTCGTTGGTTTGAGACTGACGTTGCTCGCTACTAGACGAGACGAGACGAGACGAGACAAGACAAGACGACCGCGTAAACGTCGCCTTTACCTGAGCCAATCACTAACCTGTCCCTAGCAAGTGTCGGTACTAAACATACCCTGGAAAGGGCTGTGTAGCGCTCCTCTAATCACTCACGGACTTAAAAACTGCATGCAGACCTGTGCCAAACATAAGGCTGGAAATGTGATGTAAGCATTTTCGATCCCAGACTCTTTTCTTCCCCTGGCACTCATTTGCGAATTTGGGCTCCTTGACTTGCATGATCGAGTTCTTACAAGTTGCCTTGCATAGAACCCCACTGGCCAATCGTTTCTTCACATCGCTCTCCACCAAACTGGCTGTTGCAAGCCAAGTTAGCGGAACTCCAAGACCATGGTGTGTCACAATAGGCTACGTGCTTTTCTCTTGTGAATAATGGTCACGCGACATTCACATCTCGTCAAGAGAACCATTCTTCGGCCAACTGAAGCCTGGTTTCGTGGACAGGGAAGCGTGGGCAGAATTAATTATGTTTTGCTGGATTCAAGAGCAATAGTGCTGAATATCTAGTGTACAGTCACGTAAACCTCAAAAACTTCCTAGTTGTGGCTGAGAAGATTATAAGCCTTTCACACACACCATCCCAATTCTACCTAGTCCCATAGAAATTGTTCAAGAAACAAATCTCCCATAGTCATCCAGATACTGTTGAAAGTAGGTCGACAGCCTGTAGCCAGAAATCGTTTGTGTGCGGCGTAGATACAAGATTGCTTGGGTGAAGTGGCGCTCGTCCCCCGGAGAAGCTGTGACATTACCGAGTGACATTTGTGCCTCAGCCGCCTACCTTCGTTAGTCGTCTTTTCTGTATCGAAGGGATTAGGTGACGTACCGAAGCGAGGAGAGGCCCAGTCTCTACCTCAAGAGCGTCTGCGGCTCTTACTGCTCTTGTGTAGAAATCTACAGCCGGTTGTAAATAGCCCCTTGCTTCAACATAGAGTGCTCCCTGTTTGCGTATATCTGAAGATGGAGAAGCTTTACTGGTCAGCTACACCCTCCTGACCCATTGGCTAGGGGAACCACCAACTTACGAGCGTGGCCACTCCCTGAGCTAGAAGAATCGTTCCCTTCCTCCCGCTGGATCCTAGCCAAAGTAGCCTGTGATCTTTGTAGCCAGTTATAACCCAGACCTTGGCGAGTTAGCTGCCTATACAGCTAAATATAATATTCACAACGTCGTTGACACTTTGATATAGATGGCTTGATTAAAGAAACCATGGGGAAACAGACCTGTCAGAATATCTATATTCTCAGGATAGTTCCTTAGAATCCGGAGCCAAGCAGCTTGACACCATTCTGATATATCTTCTATGCATCCAGAGTCCGGATCATGGAATGCAAACCCTTGAAGCCCATGGAGAATCCATATCTGTTCAGCAAGACGTGAGGGGTCACGAAAGAAGCGTATCGAGTCAAGAGCTGACATGGCCGAACGAGCTGAGGGCACATAGGTTTGCCATTCGCGAGGACACGAAGCCAAGACTCCATTTAGCTGGGTCACAACGCTTTTGATTTGTTCTACCACCTCTTCGTTATCCACCTCCTTCGGCTGATGGTGTCGATGCCGAGATGAACCCGAATGACGCGACATGTTCGGCATGCAGGTCTTCATATATATATCGCAGTGTATGCAGTGATAGAGAGGTTAGACAGATATCCAAATACAACAGCGGCAGTACGGAGTCTATGGTGGTTGTTTGAGGCACAACACAAAGAAGTCAAGTAAAGCTAGTTGTGATGAAATTGATGCCAAGTAAGAAAGCAAAAGAGGTCAAAGTGCCAAACCAAGTTTTGATATCCATCCAAACAGATGCAACTGGAAGAGAACAGAAAGGGAGGCGAGGAGATATAAGTAGATTCAGATGAACGCCTAGACACGAGTGGCTATAGCTCGGAGGAATAGCTAGGAGCAACTTGCAGCCTTTGGGGTCCAGCGGACTCCACAAGCATCGTGGAGTGAGTTGAGCCCCGAGATGAAAACTTGATCTAGTATAGATGGAAGGAGAGTAGTACTGCTGCAACATGGCGGCATCAGGTCTTAGGTTGAATAGCTGTTCGAGGGATGCTCGACTTGGTGAGCAGCAAAAACGAACGTCTGAAATTTGTCATTGCTTATGACGCACCTTGCCCATGATCGTATATGAAGGGCGACTCCTGGGTGTGCAAGTGGGAAAGGCATCCTCTTGCGGGTTGTGGATGGTTGTGGCTCCAAGAACTAATGGGGAATTAGCGGGCTGACAAAACTGACAAATATCCATGTTGGTGCACCCGCCGCTAGGGTGGCGCTGTCCAGGTAAGTCTATTCAGCCTTGCAGCAGAAACAGCCAGATACCAAGCTTTGGTGATGCCGTAAGCCGCTGGCTGCCCTTTCTTTTTCACGATCCAGGCGTGGTCGAGGCTGATGTCGCTGTTGTCAGGCTCAGAATAAGGTTACTACTGATAGCAGCAGCCAGGCCGGCTGTTGGGTGCGCTGACTGCCGCGATGCAATGTGATGCGATGCAATGCAAACCAGTGCAGGGTGGGCGTCGAAGGCGAACAAAAGAGCTGGCTGTCACGCTGAGGGATGGAGTTGAAGCTTCCACAACTGCGGACCAGCTCTAGTCACGGCACACGTCCGCTGGACAGAGCGGTGGTAATCAGGAAGAAGGATCTGATGAACAAGTGATCCACTGCCTGTACTGCCGCGTCAAAACATGTTCCAGAGTTGTTTTCAGCGTAGCATCCATCGTTCCACGATTGGTACCGATCGGATTAGTACCGAGCGATGGGATAGACTGCCTCAGCGAGCATCCCGAAGGTTGTGGTGTGGCGTCAGAGCGCATCTTTTCATATTCCTAAAGAAGCCTGGCTCGGTTTGTCGTTGGTCTCTGGTCCTTCGTGTACCTTATGGATCTGTGAAAATAGTTTCTTATCCAGAGGGAAAATCCCTAAGCAGACTGTACATCCTGGAGTAGGAACACGATGGACGGGCACCGGCGGTGTCGTAAGGACGATGAGGACGAAGGATGATGGTGTTACTAGAATATCCATGACCGATGATTTGGATGCAGGGGGATCGAGCTCGCGCATTGCGTTCGGGTGAACCCCTCTGCTGGAACCTCCAGCCTGCCTCTCTCTGTTGCTCTCTCTCTCTGTGTGTGTCACGTGATTGCGCTCGGCCCGATCGCCTCATCTGATCTGATCCTACTACTGTATCCTCAAGATCCTTCCTCAGCCACCCCCGGTAACAATCAACAAAGCCTTCGCAACTCACCATATCTCACAGAGCGTTGTTCTTTGACCTCCTCAGGACGCCCGCTCCTCACTCGCGGCATGGATCAGGACCTACCCCTATCACCGCGCTGATGGAGGCTGTTGTCTTGGAGCATTCACCTCTTGCTGACTATCTCGAAGGTCTGTGGGGAGCGGAATCCCACCTCTTCTTCCACTTGTCTAATTCTATTATAGGTCGAGGAAATGAGGATTCCGACAGCATCCCCGACCGTGTCGTATCGACTCCTTCTGCCCCATCCTTTGCGCCGAGCGGTTGGCCAACCAGTCGAGGCAAGTTCAAACAAAACCTCCCGCCCACGTTGCGACTAGCAATCCCCGAAAGCAGTGCAGTGGGTGCTATACAAAGAACCTGTTCGGTGAGCTTGACGAGCCCTTTCCCAGAATATCTCGACTAATACGGATACCTCAAGAAAGCAATCAACCAAAGAATTGGGCGTACTGAGAATGCAAGGTTTCTGGAGCGATTTCGATATATCATAGTTGCTTCACAGCTTCTTAGCACACATGCATACCTCGGCCCTGGAGCCTATGGACAATCGAGAGAGTCCCTAACTCCCTCGCCAAACGCACTACCACCCAACGCTTTCACGGTTCGAGGGGTTGCTACCACAGCTTGTTCCGCTTTCGCCTTAGCATGGCTCATAAACTGGGTGCGAGGGGGTTCCGCTGGAGGAAGTTCAGTGCCAGGGAAATGTCGCATGATCATCTTCTTTGCCTTGGTTTCTATCTCGTCAGTTGTAGGATTCGCCTTCTCGCGCCGACAGCGGCTTCAATTTCTTCGACAGCAAACACTCGTGGAAATCTCAACTTTTGTTGGTACAGCCCATGAATTTGACGCTTCAATAGCGGCGGTTTTGGCGCTGGTTCAAGAAGTTGAGCTTGTATCTCGGGGATATAGCATGTAAGCCTACCTGTCCCAGGTCCCATAGTTGTTGTTGACATGGTAAAAGAAGTAACCCGCTCCCCCCAATCAGTCGATTAGAGGACAAAACCCAAACACGTAGATGTGTAAGATTGAGAAAGCAGCTATGCCTTTGCTTCACGGAAGTTATTCCGCGATATACTCAGGCTTGCTGTGCCTTGAAATCTTTAGCTGACGAAATGAATCTTGAGAGGTTCTATGATATTTATGACATTGATGAAATTGACCTTTCAGAATCTATGCTGGGTTACTCAGATCAAGAGTTTGAGGACTCTGAGTCGCTCCGCGCTTTAAAGCTCTCGGCCGCTCGTTACCATACGAGTAGGAAAATCTTTCTATGCTGTCTGATGGCATTAGAGGCAAACGGGGGCAGAACTGATTTCCTTCCGTGGAATTCAGCTGTGGATGAAATACGAGGAACGCATACCGTCGCTGATCAAGCATCAAGTTGCCTACGCCGAATCCTTGCAGAGGAAGAGAGTATGTATCATGGTTTCACAGGAGCACAAACTTTCCTTCTGATTCTCTGTCTAATACATGAATAGATTTCCCTGTCCCTGCTACTCCAAAGTTACCTCTGACTCCAGGTCGCGAAAGATGGCGAGCTCAAATGCGTAAGCTTAACTCTTTATCGTCGGGTATCCGTGGACTACAAGCAAAGCTTCATGTGCTCCGCGAGGAATCGGACGGGCATCTCAATGAGTCAGAAGAAGTAGTAGAGCTTGGGACCACTTTAATGATCCAGTACGAGTCAATTGGAGTTGACCTTAAAGCGCTGATGCAGGAATGGGAAGACGGCAAAGCTGCACTGGCATCTAATATAGACCGCAATGAACGCCGCATATCTTCTATGAGCGGTTTTCTTTCGCCTACCTCGTCAATCAGTGGGCTCACTGCGGTCGAAGAAGGTGGTGCATTAGAAGCATTGAATGCCCTGAATGGCGATCGACGGTCTCGGTCTAGCATGGAGTTCAGTTCCTCTGACGTGGAGGAGGTTTTTGAAGCCGTTTCCATGCCGCGACAAAGGAGCTCATTAACCCGAGAAGAGCGAATTGCGAAGATGAAGGAGGACAGGATCAAAAGAGATTCTTTGAAATCCAGCAAAGAAGCGAACACGAAGATGCTTCGAGAACTGGAATCCGTGATAAACATGCGCCCGCGAGGGAAAATAACCTCTGGTGGCCGAGTTACGTCAATATAAGACTTAATGAAACCTGGTCCAGTGAGACCTTTCTTTCATAATAAAGGGGGGTGTTACTAACTGTCAAGGTGAAGGCTAGCCAGAGACGTCTCGGGGCACTTCTTAGCCAGAGCGTTCTTCTTCGCAATCACGATATGCAGGAGGTTACCTACCTTCGGAGTAGCATAGTAAGCGGAAGCATAGCCAGGAGTTTGCATCACAAAACGGTTCCATTTCACATCAATCTAGGAAGAGAGCGAAAATTCAAAGTAAACCACGTCAGTGGCCGTAGGGTCTCGAATGGCTACTCATTATCTGACCAATCTTAGATAGTTCAAATTATTCTTAGATCATTCAATCTAAGCCTTGCTCTGAATGAGGTTAAATTTCTAATGCTTACGCGAATAAGCGAGATCACGTGTGCGTGCTGCGACGTCCAATTTTGATGTTGTAGAGGGCAGGGCTACGTCAACTTAAATTTCCATTGCAAGGTACTCCAAACTCACTTACTCGATAATAATCGAGATGTAAAGGGCCAAAGATCTGCTCAAAAGGTCTTTAGCTACCCGCAACCTGCCATGGCTGTTATCTGAAACTCAAATGTCTACTCAAACCCTTAAGACACGAAAGCGACGCGTTTTCGACTCTGTCTTTGGAACCGCAACCATTTCACAGCCGACTCCAGTCGCAACTCCTGCCCCTCCATTCACAGGTCCAGGAGAGGCATTCGGTGGCCCGGCGCTTCCAACTCATGAATCTGTTTTAGCATCGTTAAACTCTGCGCAGGGCTGGTCTGCCTCCAAAAATGCTATCATTGATGTATCCGACCATGTTCAGGATCAAGTTCGGTGGGATCGCTCATGGCATCTCGTCACCCGGACTCTCCAACTTCCTAACTTTCCAGAGCATCGAGGCGTACTAGAACCATTGAAACCCGAGAGGGATTCAGTTGGGCCGGACTTTTATCAAGCTCTCGAGAATGTGCTTTATCCTCAAGTTTGTGTTCCATTTGCTCGTCAAACAGAGGACATAATTGTTTGGCATACATATCAGGTCCGGAATCATTTTCTTCAGCAAGTTCTACCAATTATTTTGCACTTGAAAGACCACCACGATGCAGATGCAATTTTACTTCGAGGGATTAAAGTCTTGGAGACTGCGCATCGGCAATATCTTCATGGTCTTTCGTTTATCAAGGAACAGATGGATCTCTCCATTCCTGACACGTCAGAACCGGTAATTGCTAAGTTTCGCCGTGACCTCCACGCAATTGTTGGTAATTCTGTCATGGATGCACTCTCTGGTGCTCTGGCGACCGTTATGAAGCGATTTGTGTCTACAGTTCTGGGTCTTGCCGGAAGTCCCTCGGTCGTCGCTGAAGGTTCGGGATCCGAAAAGGCTCGCCGGGAACTCTTAGGACTGGTCGAAACCTTGAAGAATATTGGCTTAGCTGGTGAAGGATTTCAGGTCATCTTTGCTGAAGTCATGCATGCTACGATGTCAGAATTTGTGTACCGTGATTGCCGAGGTGTCTGGTCTGCCCAAGTGCCTGCCAACGCATCTTCCCTAGAGGCGGAAATATCAGCAAAGAACAGATCCAAATTACCAAGGGCAGTCCATTATGCTTCTCCTTCCCTATGCGTCACAGATATCTGGGAATGGGTCGAGGATCGATACGCTAAACTCGCTGTCCAGGTTTTGAGCATGCTCGCTACGAAAGTTAGTATTTCATGGGCTGATAAAGAAAAGTTTAAGGAGGTAAGTATCGGCCGCCTCGCAGATCTGCGAACCAAGGAATTATTCGAAGTGATTCAAAATTGGCCGAACAATAGCGCCGCTTTAGATGACCTTCGAACAGCTATTACAACACCCCAAAGACGTCTGGTGTTGACTGAAGTATTTTCTCAAACTATAAATCACAGGCTACTACATCCTGGTGCATCAACACTCCGGATCTTACAGACTTACATTTCTATGATCTGGTCTTTTCATTCTCTCGACCACTCTAAAGTCCTTCTAGATCGGGTTGCCTACCCACTGCAACTGTACTTGCGTTCGCGCGAGGATACAGTACGCATAATCATCACTGGACTTCTCGCAGATACTGGAGAGTCTAGTGGAAATGTGAATGGGCCGGAAAAACTTGTGGAATTGGCAAAGCTTCTTGACAGTGGTGGCGACTTGCTAGGACACAGGACAGTCGACGAAGAGTTAGACTGGAACGATATGGACTGGGTGCCTGACCCTGTGGATGCTGGACCTGGTTACAAGAGGTCTAAGCATGCAGATATTATTGGAACACTGATCGGATTTCTTGGGTCACAAGAAATATTTATCAAGGAATTTCAAACCATTATTGGCGAGAATTTTTTGAAGTACGATGGATCGTTTGAGAAAGAGGTACGACCAAAACTGTCACTCATCCTAATCATTCCTCATGCTAAAGCCCTCACAGGTTAAGGTTCTCGAGCTCTTGAAGGCTCGATTCGGCGAAGCTCCGCTGCAGGCTTGTGAAGTCATGCTTAAGGATATCCAAGATTCTGGGAGAGTTAATAGCATTATTCGGAAAACGCAAAGGTTAGACTCTCATGACCAAGAGGTCGCTGGAGCCAAAGCAGACTCAAACAAGAGGAATCGGAACTCGACATCTGAAGAAATTCTCAAAACCACGCTCAATGCAAAGATCTTATCCCGCCTGTTCTGGCCTCAGCTTCAAGAGGACAACTATCGCGTTCCAGACCAGATCATTAATCTTCAGAGGCAGTACGAAACGGGATTTGAAATCCTAAAGGCTTCGAGAAAACTCAGTTGGCTTCAAGCCCTTGGTCAAGCAACCGTTGAGCTGGAATTACAAGATCGCACTATTGTAGAAGAGGTTCATAGTTGGCAAGCCACAGTCATCTGGGCCTTCCAAAGTGACAGTCGTGATCAGAGTCTACAGAGAAGTGTTGATGAACTGGTTGAAGACCTTGGCATGGATGAGACGCTGGTCCGCAGTGGTCTCAGATTTTGGGTCCACAAACTTGTGCTACAGGAAGTTTCTCCTAACATATTTGGAGTCCTAGAGACCCTAAACCGAGAAGATCGCGCACGTTCCAATGCTCAGTCGGCCGCTTCCCTTGTACCTGGAGGAAATGATGAGGGTACAGACAATCTCGCCCTGCCGGTCGGTGATGGAATGGGAAAAGAGAAGATGGCCATCTACTGGCAGTTTATTCATGGGATGTTAACCAACTCATCAAGTCAGATGCCCCTCCAACAGATCGCCATGATGCTGAAGATGTTGATTGTTGATGGGTTTCCGTACAGCAATGAAGAACTCCAGGAGTTCTTGGCACAGAAAGTTGCTGCCGGGGAACTGGAGATGGTAAGTGGTAAATACAAACTCAAAAAGTAACGGGTGTGCCATCTCAGAGGTGGGTTTAAAAATTGAGAAGGAAGAATCCCAAGACGGGATTTGTCGTCGTTGTGCTACGGGAGGTGAAGGTGCATAAGAAGATGCACTAGATGCGGGTACGGCTGGGGGAGAGGGAACGGACAAGGAAGGCAAAGAAAGACCTGCAAAGAAGTATGGCTTGTAGCATGAGAGTAATAAAGCATAAGAATATAACAAGCATGCCCGCCTAGCGACTGGATGGTTCTGTGTCCACGAAGAAGAGAGGAGAGTCAGCAGGTTGACTTGGGCTGTCCAGGGAGGCGGTCCTAGCGAGCACATCCACCTGTAGGTCGGTTGGTTTGCCTTCTGTCGTCCCTCTTCTGTCGTCGTGGGGAGAGATTATCGCGCCGCCTACAGAGCAGATGGATGGGTGGGTGGATGCGCCGAGAGCAGAAGCAGACCAAGATGGGATGCTTCTTCTTCTTCCTCTTCCCCCTACTTATTCCTTCTTGAGTTTCAGAGCGACCGGGCGGGCAGTGGGTGCGAGTGAGTGAGTGAGTGAGTGAGTGAGTGAGTGGGAGAAAGCAGCGAAGCGTAGCCACCAGGAACGCCGCCGCTTCTGTCCACCGACACCAGCACCACGACGGTACAAAGCGCCCCAGGCCTGCTCTGCCCAGACAGTCAGTCCTTCCCCCTCCCCTCGCCGTTTTGGTCGTTCCATCTCTGCCCTCTGCCTGCTGGAAGTCTTGCTCATCTCACCACCACAATCTCACCAGCAACTTCGGATTCCCATCTCCCTACTTCTCACTCTCGCTGCTCCCGCGCCCCTCGACCCCATCTACCCTCGCCGACGGACTATGACGTTTCGCCTTATCCGATGACCCACCAACAATCTCGAGACGCTCACTTCCGTGCCTCTGCCCTCCTCCACCGTCCTGCACCGCCGTGCTCCTTCGTTGAAGGCAAGATTCCAGCAGTCGTTGGTCCAAGGTGAGCACGACGACCTCTCCCTCGGAGCGTCGAGGCTTCCCCCCCCCCGCCGCACTCCCTCTTCATTCCATTCCACTCAACATGGACCAGATGGATTACGAATACACGATAGATGACCCGCAGGCCAACCAACAAGCCAATGCTGCTGCTGCAGCTCATCAATACCAGTGCCATCAACCTCACCCACCATCTGCCTCGAGTGCCTTTGCTTCTCAAGCTCGAGACCGAGATCAGAGCAGCCAGCATTACGACCCCGTTCACGACGCAACCGGCTGGTATCACTCCAATAATGCTCCTGGCATGAGCCGTCCATTCTACGCACCACCCCAGCCCAACCCACAATGGGCAGCTCCGTCCTTCTTACCAATGCACAATTCTTTTCAAGCATATCCGGAAGTCCAGAGATCGAACCCCCGGCCTTCGGATCAAGCCAGCCTCAGATCATCAAGAGGATTCCTCGAGATGCCCTGGAATGAAGTTCAAGGGTTCGAGCCACTGCGTTTTGGATATCCACCCTACTCGAACCCAATGAATACGACCGGGGACACGAGTGGTCCTCCGGTTGTCTCTTCGCAGCAGCTCTTGCCATCTGTTGCTCCCCGCTCTCAGATCCCCCACCACGAGGGCTACAGAAGAGATGGGCAGAGCGGATTGAGTCAACAACAGCAAGGTCAGATGCCCGCTATGCTAGGCCCTAATGCTTCGATGCGGCGAGGAGCAGAGGAAAGCATAGCAGGAGAACGCTTAGCTCAACATATCCCTGCAGGATCCTTTCCTTCAGACTCTAGGAGTGGTATTCGACCCTCTTGATAATTGCAAATGGTGCTAATCGCCAGTATAGGACACTCGAGGCCATTCCGGCATAGCGCAATGTCTCGAATCAACGGATCTGTCGAACCTCCACATCCCCGCCGACGGACTGGTACTTGGGACTCGGATGAAGACGAGGACTCGGCCCTTGGAACTGATGTGTACTCGGAGTTTCAGCGTCGCCAACATGAGATATTATTTGGGGATGGGCTTGGCGAAGAAAGATCTCTAGCAGCAATGCGAGGCGCGATTGCCGCTGGCAAAAGGATACCTTCCAAAGAAGCTATAACATCTCTCGAAGAAGTGAAGCTGGGTGATCTCACAGGGAATGACCGCAGTAAGTAGATAGCCACTCTGATCTTGAAGAGCCTTGAAGTACAAAATCTCCTCAAGGAAGAAATCGGATACGGAATGCTGTTCAGAGATCACGTTAACATTTTCTAGCATGCATTATTTGCTACAATGATTTTGGGGTCGAGAACCCGGAAGGATTAGTTGAGACACCTCTGCGGCTCCCTAAGTGCAAGCATATATTTGGTGATAAGTGCATCAAGAAATGGTTTGAAGACTCCGACAGTTGCCCTTATTGCCGTGACAAGCTCCCATCAGAATTATCTGTAAGAAAGAGCGTGACATATGATACGTACCGAGCTACCCGAGAACGAATACAGCTATTGAGTCAACGCGCCCGACAGAGTCTGGCGTCTAGATATTCATTCGCAGAAGACTCGGGGTCTGGGAGAACGTATGCATGGGTACTTTCCTCTTTTCAAACAAGTGCTAACACCAGCAAAAGGTCTATCACTGCATCACAAAGAGCCCTCGAAGAGTACGAGAATATGATGAATAGAGACGTAGGCTCTTGGGGTTTAGCTCCATCGAACCGGTCATCCACCTCAGACTCCCCAGAAAGGCGGCGCCAAGCCCGAGGTAGGATTGGAAGTAATAGAGCAGCACATCAATTAGGACGTCCTACATCCGTTGGGTCAGCCAGATCACTCAATCCTACTTTCAGCCACCAGCTTGTTGCTCAACGTCCTCCTCTACATAATCCTTCTATGAACAATCAGACTAATAACCATACACCACAAAGATCCACAACACCTGGTTTGACGAGACAACAGAGTTCAACTACACAGACCCCCCCACGGAATCGTGTGCGTAGTGGTGTAGAGTCATCACCGTCGTCGTCACCGGAAGCAGCATCGCCCCCCATCGCAGTCGGATCAGGCGTATCGATGAGAGAAAGCCTGTCAGAACGCTCAGGTCAGGCTGTTTTACGACGTAGTCTTGATGTTTCGGCTCCTCCTTTTGAGTGGGGCTCGAATGCTCTGATCTACCTAGGCCAGCAGGAAACAAATGACTTAAGCTCTGCGCAGCAAACTCATCCCATTGTTCAATATAACCAAGCTCAAAACTCTACACAGTTTTCTTCAACTCCTACTGGCAGCACATCAGTTCGTCGACATTTCGATGGCGAGAGAAATGCTAGTGGCTCCTTACAACCAGATGATATCAACAACAGTACGAACAGTTCTTTAAATACACATTCCATTTTCCAGCCTCGGTGGTCGCGGTAAAGAGACCTCGAAAGTCCTCCTTCGTCCCAAAAATGATCAGGAAAAATAAATCGGGACCCCCAATGCTTGTCATAAAAACCTAAAGCAGATCATACAACACCCATCCGCATTTCACTAGCTCTCGGGATTTCAACAAGTTATTCTACTCTTCTACAGTATGGCATGAGGTACAGCACGAAGGGATAACATTCGATGGCGTAAAATGGGGTAATTGATTAGCACCGAGTTTCTATTATGGGCGTTTTGAAGGCTGATGATGAACTTCGATTTCATTTCACCGTGAGAGAAACGATGATGCCCATTCAGATACTATAGCTACTAGCTACACATGCATTATGAACAAAACTATTATTGTATCACGCTTGTTGTGATATGACTGCCGTCATCTTTTACTCTTGTCTGCATACACTTTCCAGTTTTTGATCGTTCGGAATCCTTATTTTAGTAATGACTTTCTCTCAAATATTACGAGCTCTCTAAGATAGACGCCTTCTTCCTCTCCGCTTGGTCTGCGCCAATCGGAACCAGGGCGTGAATCATATAGAGTTTACGTCGGTCCTTCTATTTCTCGTTAGCTCACGTTCATGCAAGTCTCAAAAAGTGGTCAATCTCCTGGATTTAGGTAACGTAAACTCAAGTTTGGGTGGTACTTCGAACACTCTAATACATATAGACATAACCCATACTTCTCGATGGCAAGTTTATCGAGGCCCTACTTTCATGAGGATGTTGGTCCTTACCCCCGACCTTGAAAGTCACCCAGGCTAGGAACGATTCAAACATGAATTCGGTAGTAGATAGATATGTTCCCAACATTTGCTTTGCCTATATATATGATTTTATAATTTTGGGCTCTCTCGTAACGCTTTCTGATTCTTCTGTACCTGAGCCCACGCTAATTGGCCTGCCGGGTGCCTTGCTTCGGCATTATACATAGCTTTCGCGCTACTCGCCTGCCTAACCGCGTACCTCGAAGCAATTCCTTGATAGATGCAGGTCATTCGAAAGAAACCAAATGCAACCCCCCACGTCAAGTCAAGGCTCGGGTCCCAGCCCGCGACTTCTGTATACAACCGAACTAGCTCTTCCAGGCTGGGGAGTCCTGGTGTAGTACCTTTCTTGAACGACGGTGCTTGCTTCATGAACTCTTGATCCACAAGGAAATAAGGAGATGTTAGGTTGATCAGGTCTGATAAAGGGTGTCCGATTGTCGACATCTCCCAGCTGTAAGTAATACGTAAGTAAATTGTAATCATTGTGGTCAAAATAATGGACGTACTCTAAAATTCCAATCACTCTCGGCTCCGTCTTGTGAAAAACTAGATTATCAATCTTATAATCTCCGTGAATTGGGTTTCCTCTGTCCAGAGGCTGGTACCTTTTGTCTCGGAAGTACTCAAGCATCTCCTCGACGTGTGGTATCCTCCCGACCGGCTTTTTGGTCTCAACGTCTTTAACGCTGGCTTGTGCTCTCTCAATTATGCCAAAGGTTTTGATCTGACGGTCATAGAAGCCTGACGCTTTCCCATACCCTTCGAGCCCTACGTCTACAGGATTGATCCTGTGGAGCTTGGCTAAAGTGCGTATAGCATCATGCCACCTGAAAAAGTCAACGTAGTTCCGTAGATAACTCAAGGAGCCCGGTGAGGAAGAACACATACATCTCCGTCCTGTCAGCAGGGCTCACACCAGGCATGGTTGGATCTTCAATGATCCTTCCATCTAAGAATTCCATGATGTAGAAAGGTGTCCCAATGATAGCGTTATCTTGACAGAGACAATAAGTCTTGGGGACCGGGACATCAGTCTTCTCTAAAGCGTGGATGATGCGGTATTCCCGCTCAACTTGATGTGCTGTTTTCGAGACTAATTTTCCGGGAGGTTTCTTTCGAAGAACAAATTTCGTGCCATTCCGTGCAGTGAGCTGGTAAGTGGGATTTGACTGTCCAAATCCGAACTGCGTCAAGCCATCAATCCTCGTCCAAGGGTTGATTTGGGGGGAGCCGGGCTTACCTGCTCAACATCAATTGGGAGCTCGATTTCTGGGACATTTTGGAAGATGTAGCTCTCTAGAGAGGCTATGTCTACAGGTTGCCTTACGGGGCCGGCCATCGTAGAGAAGAGGAATGGATGGTGGAAGCTTGGAAACGAGCATCTTGTATGGTTGTGTGGGATACAGGACAAGTCGATTAACAGCCTCGGCTCGGGATGAGAGCGAGGAGGTCTTGGGATACCTACCACCAGGGAGTGTCAGCATTCGTGGTCCGAGCTGTGCACGCCTAAATAAACCAAAAACACGAAAGAATATTAAGTAATCAGTAAGATGGTTAAGTTAGCGAGACGTAGGTTTCGATGATTATAATTATATTAACTGCTTCTACTCTGCTAGCTCAAAGGTAGCACCTAATCGACTGAATAGCTCAAATTCCATTCTTTTAGCCGCCTTTGGACCCTCTAGTATTTGACCCATCATATCCGAGTAAGGAGGGAAATCGTGCTCAAATGTAGGCTCGCCCGCACCTCGCATATTCGTTAAGACAGCTTGTCGGAAATGCCAACGGAGGAGTCCATCAGCAGGTCTTTCTGGACCCTGAAGAACTGTTTGGTCAAGGTATGTTCCAGCAATATTATTTCCATCAAAAGCAAAGCAGACAATCTTGTAGTTATCCTAAAACAAGTTAGATCTATAGGAAACTCTATAAGAGATATACATACATCAGGATTAATTGAGAACTTGTAAAAGTCAAACTTTGTATGTAGATCTTGACGAATAAAAAGCCCATTTTGCGGAGAATTAATCCGGCCTCCACTAAATGTTATGTCAAGAGGAGTTGTAATGTAACGGCCGTAATTTCCATTCTTAAACTGCTCTTCATATGCTAATGGGAAAATATGCGCAGCTTCAAAACCAGTAAACTCATCTTCCATTATCGGTTGTCCTGTTATAACACAACGTTGATCCCGTTCACGAACAGCATTCTTAAAGGCTGCAACGCGAGGGCCAGTTTGTATAGAGAGAGCTCGAACTAGTACTATCTCATCATTAAGCTCGAAGGGTTCTGCTTCAATTTAACTACTTGTAAATAAAGAGCTTGCCTAAAGACTTACGAAGAGAAATGATAGAATAGTTCCCAGGTTGCAGTAGAGAGTTGTCCCGCGCTAATTTAACCTCGCTATCATCTTGTAGAGAAAAGTCGCTTGTAACAATCGTGACAATCTCAACCATATCGTAAAGGTTAGCACATGTAACACCGTTGGTAAGTCTTAGACCACCAATTTCAGTGCTTTGATCGCTCGAGTTAAAAAGATGAACATTGCGATATTTAGCACGGTTGCTGCTTGACATGGTGGAGGAGGGGCGGTTTTGGTATAGCGTTGATGTTGATTTTGTCGTTGTTGAGTTGTTGGAGATAAATGATGGAAGACGAGGCTGAAGTTGTGCCTGAGAATAAATAGTCAGTGCACGATTGGCTAACCATTTCATGGTCATTTAGAGTATTCTACTATACTTTGCTTTTAATAATTAATCTACTTGTTTCTCTTAGCTCTGAGCATCGATCTAGCATCTTTTTAATCTACTAGAGGCCTGTAGATTTCGAGGGTGCGAATTGTGTTGCAAGTAAGGTACGAATTTGTGTAGGTTCTTTCGAATAGCATCATAAAGCAGACTTTTGCGGGTGCAGCATATTTTTCGTGTTAATTTCTTATTTTAGCATCAGCTTGCATTAATTATGACTGTAGAATGGCCTGTATATTGTGTCTTGTCATGTTTGTTTACAATTCTATCCCTATTACTTTGGTATTTAGGCGTGCACAGCTCGGACCACGAATGCTGACACCCCCTGGTGCTAAGTTAAGTTACTTGGGCCCGAGCTTACAAATCTATCCTATGCATAAGTTAAGTTATGTGCGACAACTGAATTTGTATGTTGACGCAAAACATTATTCATTTATCTAGCTGTAGATATACACAGTACAACGACCTTAACGCCGCGCTATACAAATATCACTTTTCGTCCTATTGACTTTGTCATCATGATACTGATACGAAGCCACGCTTTCGTTGGCTGCTTGTTTCTGTTATGCTTCTGTCATCAACATAATCTTTCACATTCCTCTCCTCCACTTGAGCGTTGATAACCCGGAGTGCAGCAAGATTATAACCCATTTCAGCTTTCTGTCGGTTCAAAGTCTGTCGTAACTTCCCTCTGATCCGCTCCAGCATGGGCTTCATGGTTTTGCTGGCAACAATCTGACGGTAATGAGTCTTCAGCATAAAGAATAGAATTCGGCAGGTCAGTGGTGTGTTCATTGATCTCGCAGCGAAGACCTCTAGAAAGGTGAGAAGTGGCAAAACCGAAGCAAAGGGTAGAACCAGAAGAGCATCGTCAAGTTCAGCAGCTTGGACTTTTTGAAGCACAGCAAGGACATGCTCTTCTGCACCTATACCACCCAGTGCCAGAAAGAAAAGGTTCCGGGACGGGGGCGCAAGATTCGATTGAGAAAGCTTAGCCACTTCCCATTTTCTCACCAACTCAAGATCTGCCAGACCGATTTCTAAGGCTTCAGCTATTTTTTCTCCTGCTGTGAGGGTTGCAATCGTTTGCTTGCTGACGGTGCCTGTCTCTGTGTCCTCATCCGCTGCTTGGTCTTGTTCTAACGTTGTTGCTAGCGTGCTCTCGTATAGTTCCTCTAGTTCCTTTTCCTTTTCTTCCTCCAAGAAAATTTGTTCATCGCTTTGGTTCCAGATGCGGATGCTCTTGTCGTGACTTGCACTCACGAGAAAATCCCCCGTTCGACTCACAGCCAAAGCCCAGATTTCGCCAAAATGCCCATTTAATCGTTGGATCTGTTCAAACTTGTCACCATCCCAGTACTTGATCACCTTGTCCTTGCTACTGCTGAAGAAGTGGTGGCCATTTCCGTCTTGATTGTGAGGAACAAATGCAACTTGGAGAATGCTATCCTGGTGAGCAAAGAAAGCTTTGTGGCAATCGCCAAAGTCTAGACCCCACAGTCGAATATTTTTATCAGCAGAGCAAGTTACGATGAGTTTGCTATCGAAAGATATATCCATGTTCAATACTGGTAATTTGTGGCCATACAAATTGAGAAAGAGTTTCAAAGAATCAACGAAGAAGACCTTGACCGTATTGTCTAGAAGCGCAACCGCTAATAGTCTCGCATCTGGAGAAAACTTCAAGCTAAGGATGTCATCAGTAACTTTTAAACTCCGAGTATGATTTAGGCGCAATTGAGATGTCGTGCGCCTGGTCCCGGGTACCTCTTCTTGAACAACCTGAAAGTCCCAAAACTTGGCCGACCTGTCTGCACTACCCGAAACAAGTGAGCGACCATCTGGGAAAACTTGCAAGGTCCATATTGCACCCTCGTGTGCTTCGATACTATCAAGCATGGTTGCAGAAACAACATCGAACAATTCAAGCTCTCCACTCTTCGTACCGACAGCGATGATTTTGTCGCCTGGTAGGAAAGCACAACACAATGCATAGCCACATTCAAAGGTGCGGATACAACTTCCTGTCTTAATATTCCAGACTTTGAGGCCTCCGTTTGAGGTTGAAGCGAGCATCTTATCATCCGAGCTAAGAGCGAGTGCTCTTATATCGGCTCTATGACCCGGTATCTCAACCGAAACACCTCGACTATAATCCGGAGCTTTGTTGCTTTTTGCTGTTATGGAATTTTCACTTGTTGATACATTGTAGACCTCTAACTGGTTGTTCGTTGAAGCGACCAGAATTTGCATAGCCTTGGAATTTGTCCCCAACCAGTCCATTGAACTGACCTTGCCGCTCGTCCTTATAACTACATATGAAACGAAGAATTCGGCAACGTCAGCTGTGGAAAGGTCCTCGTTTGTTTCTTCCGACACAAAATCATCTACCTCGCCTGTTGTACTGTGCTTCTCTCGCCGTCTCCTACGTTTTCGAGCTAGACTTTTCCTAACCTCCTCTCCGGACCTAATTCTCCAAAGCTCAATAGCCTTTTCGGATCCATGAACTGCGAAGTAATCTTGTCGTGGATGAAAGCTAATGCTTCGGGTTGTGTCTTTTCCTTGACGAGAAAGAATACCTCGGCGTTTTAGAATTGAATTTATACTAGTTCGGTCAACTCGTCTTGAAAGTTTGATGAGATTAGGGTTATCGATAGACCAGACAGTCAGCTCGCCATCATTTCCGGCTGTGATACAACCCGATCCATCGGGAGAAACCCCGAGAGACCAACACTCTCCGTTGGTTTGAGCCACATGAGTCTCGATGCAGTGCTGAGATTCTATATCCCAAAGCTTAATAAGAGTATCTTTACCAGTCGTTAGAAGGAAAATTTCCGATTTTTCGAAATTGGGTTGCTCAGCAGGTATGGTTTCCTCGTCCTCATAGACAGCTTCTTCTATAGTCGTCTGCAAAAATTGAAGACCTGTGATCTGGTCCTTATGTCCTCTTAACTTGAACAAGCCCACTTCGGCTACTAGATCCCAAATAATCACATCTGTATCTTTTGAACCGCTTGCCAACCTCGTACCAGGGCCATCAAATCGTAGGATTGTAATAGCAGATTTATGCCCGTTAAACCTCAGAATAATAGTTGAGATTTTCGAGTCCCATATCCTGATGCTTCCATCTTCGTATCCAACCGCAAAAATGTCCTTGTCGGTCTTGCTTTGAACGATGGCAGTGACTTGCGATTTACAATCAATTTCTCTCCACCTTCCGACGATTTCTCCCTGTTTAATATCCCAACATATGACCTCTTCGTTTGCCGCAACAACGGCTCGCCCTGAGCCCATGGTTTTGCGCAGGTTGGACGAGCTAGACGCCCCTTCGCACCAAATAGCATTGGCTGTACTTGAATTTACAAGCCCGAAAGTTTTCGAATGCTCGTATTTCCTATAATTATTCAGACTAAAACGTATATTAGAGAGCGAAGAACAGATATACTCACAGGTAGGATTTGACCATCTTTTAAGCTGTCACGGACGTTGTAAATAGCTGGTCCTTATCGGCGGTTTTTTTTCTCGGGCACTTGGATAACTTGAGAGGGTGCGATTAGTAAATGGAAGGTAAGATTTATGAATTCGAAGGCGTAGTGCCGTGCCCCACCTCAAGAGCTCGGAGGCATAACTCAATCGCAGAAGTATTGTCAAGTGCCTCCAAACATAACATTCCATTCCCAAAGATGCTACTTCTAGACTATCAGAACGTCCTGATTCAATCCGTTCTCACGGAGCGTTTCTCTGGGTTTGTGTGCCTCTACCATGACTATGGATTCTGGACTAATCCTGCCGCTCCAGTGCACCACCCGTCAACATTGATCAGACCGTCTCGGATTTTGATGGTGTCACATTCCATATTTCAACTCCAGAATCAAAGAACAAAATTCTTGTCTCTATTCAGCTTCGCTGCTTTGATGAGCTGCTTAGATATGGCGCACAGCAAGTCCTTGAACGAGAATACGGCCATTACGTTGTTGCACCAGAGAGCGGCTATAACTTTTCTGTGCAGGTAGATCTAGATGGCCTCCCGAGTGAAAAAGGTACGCTCTTTTATAGTCAGCCGTACCTCGCCAACTGACATCTGTGTGTTATTAGAAGCTCGAGATGACCTTATTCGAAGGGTATCTCTTCTGAAGCGGAATGCTATGGCCGCTCCTTTCGAACTAGCCTTCGACGATTATCATAAATTAGCTGAAGAGGCTTCTAAGTTCACATCTGAAGAAGCTCCTCAGGGCGTTCGAGAAGGAGGCGATGTTATGGCAATCCATTATCGTGACGAGGAAGCAATTTACATCAAAGCTAGCCACGACAGAGTTACTGTCATGTTCAGTACTATATTCCGGGAAGAAACAGATCGAGTGTTTGGAAAAGTTTTCATTCAGGAGTTTGTTGACGCAAGGCGGAGAGCTATACAAAATGCCCCACAAGTGTTGTTCAGAACAGACCCTCCGCTAGAATTGAAAGGTGTTCCAGGTGTAAAGGATTCAGGTAACGGCGAAATTGGCTATGTTACCTTCGGTATGGTTTACCGTTCAGAAATGGATCTCAACTAACAATTTCAGTCCTCTTTCCAAGACATTTGACCCATCAACGCAGAGACGAGGTAATCTCTCATATCCAGACCTTTCGTGACTACTTCCATTATCACATTAAGGCTTCCAAGGCAAGAACAAAAAACAAACATGATAACTGCAAAGGAAAATCTGACTTTAGCTAGGCCTACATTCATTCGAGAATGCGTAGGCGCACAGCTGACTTTCTTCAAGGTATCATTATGACAGCTATGTATTTGAGAGTGAAAACTGATACTTGGTAGTCCTTCGACGAGCTCGCCCGGAGAATGAAGAAAAAGAGAGAAAGACAGCTAGTGGACGAACTTTCAAAGTTCAGGGAAGCTAAGAAGCATCAAACTCAGCACAGAAGCATTATGCATGCCAGATTGCGCAAGATCTTCTTCAATGATAGACATTCAACCTATAGTCTCTGCTTATAGCCTTCTTACAGGACGCAATAACTCATTGATTCGTCATCGTATTCTTGATAAGTGCAGTGGACTTCTGGAACCCCCTCTATCTTCCCCAGTCGGATAGTTAATAGATGCGGTGATATTAGTTTAAATATTAGTTGTGTACGGATTGACAAATACATCAATGGTAGAAAGAATGAGCAATATCTTTTAGAATCCAAAATTCTAGCCGAAAGAGCACTACTTCAAAGACTTCAAACTCAAGCCCAACCACTTTAAGTCTCATAGACATCACCTTCAAAACATAAAATAGTATTTACTTTTAGATTGCACGCAAGTCAAAATCGAATTGCCATCCTATCTGTTAATGAGAATAGAAACGAATTCAACAAAGATAGAAAGCTAACATCTATTGAAACTTCTCAAGACGGGGTAAGACTCAATTTCCTTGCAATATATGATGAGGCTGAGAATTACTAATCGCGGACTTTGCCGGTAGCCTCAAATAGCCGAATTTGATGATTCGAAATTGCCGCGACATCTAAAAACAACCTTTCACGCTTCCGTTGCCTTCCTTCTCCACGACAGAATGTCTGACGCCGACTTTGAAACGATCAGAAAGCTACAGGCTGAGCGAAACGCCGCCTCTGCTGGTAAGAAGGGATCAAAGACATTTGATCCGTCTAATCAGCGAACTGATGTCTCGACCAAGGCCTCCCTTACCGAAAGCTTCGATACTACATTGTACGATCGCGATGGAGGCGATAAATTCGCAGGCTACAACACTTCTATCGCTATAGCAGACGGAGATGACGACGATGATGCTGAGGCAGATAGCAGCCGGCGGCTGGTTGGACAGTACACAGCATCAAGGGAGCAGATGAATGAGTTCGCGCATGGCAACGGAGTTGAAGAAGAAGACATCCTTCTGGGACGAGAAAAGAGTGCTAGAATTGCTGATCGAGAGACCGATTATCAAAAACGTCGTTTGAACCGCGTTCTAACTCCAACCAGGGTCGACCCTTTTGCCGCAAATAGACAAGCTGGTGCGGCCGAGGATGGCGAAAACTACCGTGAAATTATGGCGAGAAGAGAGTTAGAAAGGGAAGAGGATAGAGTGAGGAAGGCTATTGAGGAAAAGTCTGCAAATGGCGAAGTACTTCACCACCAGGCTACACTTAAGGATGGTAGTGGATCGCCGAGTGACAAGGAGAACAATGAGGCTGGCTCCACGGAAATTGTCTCCTCGGGGCGTAAGAGAAAGCAAAGATGGGACGTAGGATCTGATTCCATGGATACCACTCCACAATCTGCAGAATCCAAGACCAAGCGATCACGATGGGATCAAACACCTGCTCTTGGAGGGCCAGCTGTTGACGAGACACCGCGACGACGTTCTAGATGGGATCAAGCTCCTGCTGCAACACCCATTGGAAATCAGGGTCTTATTACACCTATGCATCCATCTCAGCTTGGTGGCCCTGTAATGCCGACAACTTTTGGAACAGATATATCTATGCGGAACGTCCCATTGTCAGATGAGGAGCTTGATATGATGCTGCCATCTGAGGGCTACAAAATTCTTGATCCCCCACCAGGATACGCGCCTATTCGAACTGCAGCCCAGAAGATTATGGCCACCCCAACTCCTGCCAGTGGCTACGGTGGCTTCATGATGCAAGACCCAGAAAGCGGGAGAGTATCAGGCAAGCAACTTCCAAGTGAAATCCCGGGAGTTGGCGACCTTCAATTTTTCAAGGCTGAAGATATGGCGTATTTTGGGAAGCTTACTGATGGCAGCGACGAGAACACAATGAGTGTTGAGGAGTTGAAAGAACGCAAAATAATGAGATTACTCCTGAAAGTTAAGAATGGCACACCGCCGATGAGGAAAACAGCCCTCCGTCAACTTACAGATAATGCACGGCAGTTTGGAGCAGGCCCTCTTTTCAATCAAATTCTTCCCCTGTTGATGGAAAAAAGCCTCGAAGACCAAGAACGACACTTACTTGTGAAAGTTATTGATCGGGTACTCTACAAGCTAGATGAACTTGTCAGACCTTACGTGCACAAGATTCTGGTTGTCATTGAACCCTTATTGATTGATCAAGACTATTATGCGCGCGTTGAGGGCCGAGAGATCATCTCTAATCTCAGCAAAGCCGCTGGTCTTGCCCATATGATTAGTACCATGCGACCCGATATAGACCACGTCGACGAATATGTTCGCAATACAACTGCGCGAGCATTTGCTGTTGTGGCTTCTGCTCTAGGAATCCCTGCACTTTTACCGTTCTTGCGAGCCGTATGTCGCAGTAAAAAATCATGGGAAGCACGACATACCGGAGTCAAAATTGTCCAACAAATCCCAATCTTGATGGGCTGTGCAGTTCTGCCACATCTCAAAGGACTTGTTGACTGTATTGGTGGTAACTTGAGTGATGATCAAACCAAAGTCCGAACAGTTACTAGTTTGGCCATTGCCGCACTTGCAGAGGCAGCAAATCCGTATGGTATTGAAAGCTTTGATGATATTCTGAATCCACTTTGGACTGGCGCTAGAAAACAACGAGGGAAAGGCCTTGCTGGTTTCTTGAAGGCTGTTGGTTATATTATCCCTTTAATGGATGAGGAATATGCAAATTACTATACGAGCCAAATTATGGAGATTCTCCTGAGAGAATTTTCCTCCCCAGATGAGGAGATGAAAAAGGTAGTCCTTAAAGTAGTCTCACAATGTGCCGGCACAGATGGTGTTACGGCAGGCTATTTGAAAGAGCATGTTTTGGACGAATTCTTCAAGAGCTTTTGGGTCCGACGTATGGCTCTAGACAAACGCAACTACAGACAGGTTGTGGAGACTACGGTGGATCTGGGTCAAAAGGTTGGCGTGGGAGAGATCGTTGAACGTATCGTGAACAACTTGAAGGATGAAAGTGAAGCGTATCGGAAGATGACGGTGGAGACGGTGGAGAAAGTTATTGCCAGCTTGGGCGCCGCTGATATCGGAGAGCGCCTCGAGGAACGATTAATTGACGGTATACTTCACTCTTTCCAAGAGCAGAGTGTGGAAGACATCGTGATGCTGAATGGTTTTGGCACCGTGGTAAATGCTCTCGGGACTCGCTGCAAACCGTACCTACCTCAGATTGTTAGTACCATCCTGTGGCGACTTAATAACAAATCTGCCACCGTCCGACAACAGGCGGCCGACCTTATTTCCCGTATAGCTATGGTCATGAAGCAGTGCGGAGAAGATGCGCTGATGGGAAAGCTTGGCATTGTGCTTTACGAATACTTGGGTGAAGAGTATCCCGAAGTCTTAGGATCTATTCTCGGCGCTTTGCGATCTATTGTCACTGTCGTCGGGATCAGTCAGATGCAACCACCTATCAAGGATCTGCTGCCTCGTCTAACACCAATTCTCAGAAACCGACATGAGAAGGTGCAAGAGAACACCATTGACCTAGTAGGACGTATTGCCGATCGTGGACCTGAAAGTGTCAATGCGAGAGAATGGATGAGAATTTGCTTCGAACTTCTCGACATGCTCAAAGCTCATAAGAAAGGTATCCGCAGAGCAGCCAATAACACCTTTGGTTTCATCGCTAAAGCCATTGGACCACAAGATGTATTAGCCACTCTTCTCAATAATCTTCGCGTCCAAGAACGTCAATCTCGGGTTTGCACTGCCGTCGCAATTGGTATTGTTGCTGAAACTTGCGCTCCTTTTACCGTACTTCCTGCGCTTATGAATGAATACCGAGTACCAGAGCTCAATGTCCAAAACGGCGTTCTGAAATCTCTCTCTTTTCTGTTCGAGTACATTGGCGAAATGGCAAAGGACTATGTCTACGCCGTGACGCCACTGCTTGAGGATGCACTCATTGATAGAGACCAGGTTCATCGACAAACGGCGGCGTCTGTGGTCAAGCATGTCGCTCTTGGTGTCGTTGGCCTCGGCTGTGAAGATGCAATGCTTCATCTTCTGAACTTGCTCTGGCCGAACTTATTCGAGACCAGCCCTCATGTTATTGATCGTATTATTGAAGCCATCATTGGAATCAATATGGCCATTGGACCAGGATTAACAATGAACTATGTATGGGCTGGGCTCTTCCATCCAGCAAGGAAGGTGAGGGTACCTTACTTCCGCATTTACAATGAAGTATATGTTCTTCAGAGCGACGCTATGGTCCCATATTATCCCAATCTGGATGATGAAAGACTGGATAGACCCGAACTAGCAATTGTCATTTAGAGTGTAATGGAATGATTGGGTGACAGTGGGTGTTGGTCAATGTATAGTACAGGAGTTAATGCACACAATTGAAGCCGCAATATTCATCCAATCTTAGAAAAGTACAAGACATCTCCTAAGGTGAGTTCCGGGTGAGTGATGACTACCATTGCCGCTCATTGTCGCTCCCTCTAGATGTTCTACACCTGCGTTGTGAATGCTAGTGTCGTTACGATTGGATATAGCTACCCCTCATTTCTAGTGTCTGGACGGTTGGTGAAACATCTGCATTCGGCGTTGTTATTCCTATCATCTCACTCACATTCCCCACCAGCCTAATCAATGCCTCGGTCTCTTTCTCTCGAAGGACAAGTCGGCGAGGTTGGTAGGGCGGAAAGTTTCCATGCTGTGCATTTCCCCGCCAGAAGCGCCGGGAAAAGATACCGAGCCGTGTTGTCCTCCAGACACACATACTGCATCTGGCGGTATCACTTCTCACAATTGGGAGGGTGGGTTGGGTTGCACGGAGATGCTGAAAGGGACTCGAGCTGCAGATGGTGCTCGGTACTCATCGGCACCTTACACTGGCGGCGTTTTGGGCATTCTGCACTGATCGCCCCTTTCGGGCATTCTGCATTCCGGGGAGATGGAGCCGTGGAATTACGAGAGGCACAACATGATTTGTGCCTCCCTTGGCAGGTAGATGAATGGAGGCTGACTCATGATCTTGATGCCTGGTCGAAGCCTCATATCTGAGGCGCTAAGACTATTTAACAACACACCCCCCTTGCCACCCGTTTCGTCCCGCCCCTGGTGTCTTTCCCTCTGGGGCAGCAGCCACGCACGTCAGTCTTACGCAAAACTCCATCCACCGACTGGCCTTTACCATCATCGAAAAGGTACAAGGACACCACAACAATTCAGGGACTTGGACCCCGAAAATGCTCAGCGACAGCTGCGAGCTACCTACTTGCTGTATCGCATTCATCTTGCCACTATCACCCCGTCATCATCAGCCAATCGCACGACGGCAGCCACCTCAGGCCGCCGCCTCATTAATTACTTGTCGACGCCCGATGATGCTCTCTGACGTCCCCTACCTGAACCCCCCGGATTCATCCTAGACATCTCAAATGAGAAGAATCGATGGTCCAACGAGACGACCCAACAAGCCCAATGCGGCATGCCCTGTCGTTTCAAGTTGCGACAACCATCGTCATTAATACTACCCGTCGTCTCAGCCATCAATACTTCGGCCCCATTCTTGAGAGATCGCCAATCTACGGAGCTAGTCCTTTTTGGGTGAAGATCGACAAAGAGTTTACACGCCCCAAGAGAAGGCTTGAAGCCTTGCATTATTCTACTTCCGGAGGGTGAAGGTGAGATTGCGAGTAATACGAAGGTAACGATAGATGTGTAACCGTCAAGCCCGGAACGTCCATAGAGGAATCATGGTCTGTTTGAGAAGGGTTGTTTTCAAGTCTTATCAGAGAGGGCAGACCCTACGGCCCAAGGCCCTAATCATAGTTCAAATAGAAAACATCAACGAGAAGGACAATAAGCCAGATAGCCAGAATGACAACAGAGCGGTAGATTTGCGAACATTCTTGTTATTAGTCTAGTCGCCGTGACTGTGCAATAGCCAGTACTTTAAGCTATGGGTATATAACGAGGGTAATAAACAAACAGCCAACTACTAGTACATCCATCATGAGTCCCTCGTCCATTCTCTCAGCAACACAGGGGTGCCGGATTTGTTCCCCAAAACGCCTTTTACAAAACCCACAACTCATCATCATGAGCATCCCTATTCCCACAATTGCCTCTTTCCCTTCCTTCCCGGAGGCCGTATCGTAATGAATGTATTAGAAGGATATGTATTTTTGAAATATAAAAACACGGAGTAGTTGATGCAAGGATATTTGCAATGCAACTACCCACCCCCTCAAGTATCAACCTCGCAGAAGGGATATCGCAAAATCGAGAAAATGCATGGCCAAAACGTGTGCCGATTTTTGGACCGCCTTTTTGGTGCGTACAAGTCTAAATCATCGTGGAGCGAACTAATATATGAACAACTGGTGAAAGAGGAACCCTTGACGTAGTGTACAGTTCTAGTTGTCGGATTGGTGGTCCTCTGATCCCGCCTCTGAGCGTGCCTCACCCTTGTGCACTTTTCGATGTCTCCGAAGATTCGAGACAACAGAGAAGTGTCTTCCGCAGCCTTCAACCTCGCAGGAAAATGCTAGTGATTATTAGAAAGCAATTCAGGTGCACGTGTACTCAGAGACTTACGCTTCTCGCCAGTATGGCTATACATATGTGTTTGCAGCGAACTTGGGCGTGTGAATCGTTTATCACAGACCTTGCACTTATGCTTCTTCTGTGTGCTCGAAGAAACTTTGGAGGAAAATTGACCCATCATTGACTGCGGGGCTGGAGGCAGGCTTCCAGCGAGGAGATTTGATGGCCGGGGTAATGTTCTTGAAGAAACAGAATCCATGTCTGAGCCGGCATTTGAATACTCGCTCACGGAAGAGTCAACTGAGCCGCCAAAGTATGATGGATATGTGCCTGATGAAGAGATTGATGAGCTTTGGGAGTGGGTCGATGGGAAGCCATAAGAATCGCCTGATCCTCGTCCTACCCGTGCTTGGGGACCATAGATGTTGCGTGGCGTCGTGTTCTGGCTCATTGCAATCATGCCTCGACTTGCGTCAATGGCGTCACCAAAACTTCGTGTTTCGGTCTGGAGACCTCTACCATGAAAATCAATCACGGGATTTTGACGTTGGAGTCGCTGGGCGTCATCCGAAGGATCAAAAGAGTTTGAGGGTACTGATGGGTGTGATAATCGCCGGGACTGGTCTTGCTGTTGGATCGCATACGTCGAGCGAACTGGTGCGGGAGCATATCCCATAGAATCGTAAGGTGTTGGTGATGGCGCATAGTTGTTGTGAAGAGGTGAAGGAGCGTTTGCGTAGGTGGGTTCGTTCCCGTACCCGGCGGAAACAGATGAACGGTTCGGACTCATCAAATCTTGCGGCATTGTGAGCAAATCCTGTGAGCCATATTCACCAGGCAAGAGAGGGCTACCTGCTGATGCTGCGCTGATTGGCACGCTAGCGTACGACCCCAACGACACATTGCTGCTCAAACGAGGTGCCTGTTGTTTTGGGAGGCTGTTGAGCCCCAAGTTGGATTGAATGCTGTGAGCGGAAGTATAGAGGGTGTGGTTGGGAGCTGGGGCGGAGGTTGAGCTCCATGGATTTGTGAACTGAGGTCCGTTGGAGTAGGGCATGTGTTCAAAATTCATGCCGCCGAAGCGCTGTTGATTGTCGATGGCCATGGTCATCTTTCAAGATGATCAGTATCAAAACGTGTCTCTGCCCCGAAGATAAGGGGAATCGGCTGTGAGATGTGGTGGATCAGATGCAAGATCCCGTACAGAAATCGAATAACTCTAGCCGAAGGATTTTGCAACAGATAGAAAGACGATCGGTTTCGTCTGTATGGGGGGATCAGCGTCCCTTAAGTGCTTGTCTGGAGGACGAAAGTTGAAGAGATAATCCGGGTATTTGGTTGGTGCTTGGAAGCGTTGAAGTGGTGACCTGGGGAATCCGCTCACTGATTCGTTTGATAGAGACGCAATTGAGCTGAGAGGCTAGAAGAGTGGGCCAGTGATGGCTTCAGAAAAGATCGACGGTAGACCAGCTCCTTCTCGGTACCCCTAAACCGACCTGTGCGGTTGCTAGGACTGTGGATGCCAAAGAAGAAAGGAGTCGTTGAGTGCCTGGAGATTACGCCCACCAGACAGGTTCCACTCTCGGCGCAATTGAAGTGGCAGTGAAGCTGTCACGACGGATTTCTCGTCGGCACTATTCAAGTGATCGTCTTGGTATCCCGATGTCAGATGGGGGTGGAGACCAGGGAGGGCTTGCAAGTTTAGATTTCGAGGCGGCGACAGAGGAGGGCTCGGGCGTCGCAGGATGAGGATGGCGATGATCGCTAGTAATTCAAGTGTTGTTTGACCGATTCTCAGGTTGGGGAGATTAGGACAGATGGGAAAGCAGAATGGTTTGTTGAAGCTTGCAATAATCGGTGAGGGGGTGTGAGGATATTGGGGGGGGAGAAAAGAAGGGACGATCCCAGAGCGGTGGGGGGGGGGGGGTTGGTTTTCATAAGAAGAATTCCTCCTCCTCATTGAGTTGCAAGGATCTGTGGTAATCGATGATGTTGAACCTCTCGAGGCGCGCAGGGATGGGCGACGGTCATTCTGGGTTCCTTTGTTGCTGGATACGTAGGGTTCAGGTTTTTTTGGGGTGAATTTCCCCACTGACAAGAATCCCGAGCAGGCAGCCCAGGGAGCGTAGAGTACCGATTTGCTCAGAGGGGTAGTAGCGTCCACAACGGGTATTTCGACTTCCTTCTCGTCGACAGTTACTCGTTGCGGTTTAGCCCGATCGAACGTCGCATTGTATCTGCTGCTCCTTCGTACTTGCTTGTACAGGACACCTCCCTGCAGCAGTCACTCCAGGGGCCTGCCGACCTGTAGGGACTCGTCCTGCCGCGGCCGGGGAGAAGGGGGCGTGCCTCTAGCCCAGCCCGCAGACCGAGTCAGTCAGTGTGTCGTTTGGCAGTGGTGAGGGGGGAATGAACCAGGGGGGTGCACATAGTGAGCGAGCCAATCCCCCCCCCAATACCAATAAAGCTGCCCCCAATCGGACTCGAGTCGTTCGTCGTCGTGATTCAGCGGCTCTTTCTCCACGACCCTGCGCAGGATGACGCTGTCTCTCTCTTTTCTGGTCGTTTCTTTGCATCGCCCATCGCTGCCCACCCAACCCTAATATAGATGTGGGATACACTCGTAGTCGTGATGAAATCAGCGCGCAGGAATTAAATCATTCCGTCTGTCGTAGTCGTACTTGGCACCAATTGGGCCCGTCGTGACGTTTTCTTTGGCTAGGACTCTTTGCGACGAAAGACGGTGAGACGGCTCATTTTTCGATCTGGACTTGATTTGATGTTTTCTTCTTGCCTTGGACCGTACGCACGCAAGCAGCAAGCAGGAGCGGCAGCTTTCTCCCGTCCATACAGGAAGCTTCAAGAAGTAGGGACTTTCTTGGCCTGCACCCACTGCGTCCTCCAGTGTGCGAAGAAATCAGGCGTGTGGGCAGACTGATGCTGCACTGCGCTGCCATGTAGGAAGAGACGGGAAGCAAGGGAGTGATCTCCCGCAAGCCGCAATTACTTTGCAAGGCCGCCCGTTGTGGACAGGCTTACGGTAGGTTGATCAGTGCTGCAACACGGTAAACTCCAGATGACGAGATGCAAAAGCCGTTTCTTTTGCCACTACTTCTTCTTCTCCGTCGCTTTGCTTTTCAGGTCTCCTTCTTCCATGTCACGTTGCCCAGCAACCTCTACTGTCGGGATGGTGCCATCGGAGGAGAAGCGCCCTTGACTGGATGCAGCGGCAATGTGGCTTCAGCGCTGCGAGCGAGACTCAACGATAGCGAAGATACAGGAGGCGGTCTATCTATCTGAGTCGTGGTCCGGCCAAGATCATGGCCACACCCCACTCATCACCAAACGATGGAGTGACCTGCTGTTACCAGTGGCAAGAATTCTCTTCAACTTCAGAGGATTGAGGAAGTCTGCTTCCTTCCCGTGTGCTTTTCCTTCCTTCCCTTTTCAGTGGTCGGAGGAGGTGAAAATAAGGTAGGGCTTTTGACTACCAGGCTTGCAATTGTGGCTTGCTTTTCACCAGGCTCACCTGCAGTCAATCTTGAGATGGTGGAGGTGACACTTGAGAAAGGCCGAGGAGAGGGAGGCAACCTTCCCGGCCAGCCTTCTGATCGCCCATAGGCTGCTGAGTGTCGAGGCGTCGCACGAAGGCGCCCTAACATCGGGATTCACGTCGATCCGAACGGCAATCGAAAGATGGCTGGCGCAAGTCAGCGCTGGTGTTGACCCATGGAGAGAGGGGAGAGCGAACGCTGGCCCCAGAGGAGAAGGACGTGCAGCCTTGTACAGCTTCTTTGAGTAGAATGGGGATGGTGGGCTTTTGGTTGTTCCAGGTAGTGAGTCTCTCTGTTTCCCTTCCTCGAGCCTCTTTCCGTGGATGAGGGGGATGGGGGCAGGGGGGGTGGGTCGTCGCTGTGCTTCCACGCCCTGCTCGCTGCCTTGCTTCAACGTCACTCTGCCGTGTTCAAGCGCTCTCGACCAGTCAGGAGCGCCGGAGATACGGCCTGGTCTTGCAACCCCTCTCCCCCCCCGGGGCGGTGATGCTACGGCGACCCAAGGGAACAAAGGTTCCTGTCTGGTAGCTCAACAACGCAATCCTCGGTCTTGCAGCGCTCACACCGTCGTCAACGAACCCTAAATGCTGCATGCGGAGATTCAGATGCCGCGCCGCCACAGACGACTCAACGTCATATGGAGGGAAGCCGACAAGCTCAGAGGTTGAGATGGTGTCTGGCTCTCTGTTTGCCTCTCTGTTTGTCGCTCGACTTCATGCGCTTGCTTACTCTCGCTTCGGATATCCGGCACATACACAAGAGTGAGGGCTAAAGTGCTCTGTAACGCGCTGGGGAAATTCCTCTTCAGCGCCTGCTCTTGATACAGGCACCCCGCTGAACAGAATGAATCTTCCGCTCCGACGTTCTCCTCGTCTGGGTCCTCCATCTCCCGCTCATTTGGGCTTGGCCGGGGTTGCTAAGACCATTCGTTTCATCTTTTTTTGGAGAACGTGATCAAAGCGGTTAGGGCTGGTCGGCACTGCCTCGCCTTTCGATGAGGACTCCCTTCTCTGTTTCTTTGCTTGCTTTTTCCTTCTTGCATATTCTGCATTTCTTGGGACGTGCGCCTGATGATCCCCCACAGTCACAGTGATTTGAGTGCTGTTGCTCATTTCCTTTCCTCTCTTGGCTTCCGCTTTAGGGCTGTCACCAGCAAACCCAACGGCTCTGGATCTGCACGCCAATGGCTGAATCGGTGGCCCTCTGCCATGAAGCTTAAACTTGAATCCTCCCGAGTATATGGCCGAAATGGCTTGAAGCTCAAGACGGCAATCTAATGGCTTCTATGCTGCTGTCTCAACGCCCTCTTTCCCGGCGGAGAATCTCATAAGTGAATGCTACATTACGAAATTTCTTATTGTAAACAAACCACCTCTCCAGGCATTTTGCAGGGCCATGAGCGGGATCTTCGCGATTCGTTAGCAAGATGTGTTATTCACAGTGTTACCTATATTCGGTACTCACTTCCTATGATGGATTTCAAGGGGTGCAGGCTGAGCACCTGTTAGAACACTGTCTTTGATGTTGTAAGACATTTCCTCTGTAGATTGAATTATCGTCAAGATCATCATTCGGACTAATTCAACACGAGACGCCGAGACTGAAGTGACGGCCACCTCATCTATGAGTAGTATTGTTGTAGATCAGACGATTTACTAGGTGGTCCTTATAGATAGAGAGATACGAGAGTGCGAATAATTATTCTTGTGATGAAGCTAACCTGTGGTCGAAGTTCAACTGGTGAGAGAATGGGCTACTTAAACACGGTAACTAGACCTGACAACTTTGTACTAAGGAGATGGTCATTTAAGTAAACCATGTTTCTCTTGAATCAAAAGTAGAGACATCAACTTTGGCTTAATAATCGCCCTAGGAAACAAATTGAGTGACCTACATTAGATTGTCGTCTGTCTTGGTGGGCTCTTTAAAACGGTTAATCTATATTCTCGGCTACGGCCAGACTTTCGTTTTAACTTTACTGTACTAATTAATGACTTGTTGCTTTGTCGTGATAGCAACCCTTTGCTGATGCCTACCAATCATCGGTTTCAAAAGGAGTCTAGAAGAAGAAACAAGATCTATTCACGGAAAATCGTTGGCATCTTGAAAGTCAATTAAAGAATCAAACAAATGATATATGTGAGTCAAGAGCTTTCTTAAATTAATCTTATCTTCGCTTAGCTAGCAAGTCGAGATCACCTACTTCGACCATCATACATTACGTGCATCCAAATACGTGAGGCATAGGCAATAACACATTGCCCTGCCCGCGGCCTTGTGGCGAGACCGCAGAATTTTATCTTACAAGTTGGAGATCAAGCGATGGAAACAAAGACTAATAACTCTAAACATTAGGCCAGCTCTTGTTAGAGCGAAGAAAGGAGACGAGCTGTGAAGCCGTAAATAAAACACATGTTTACGTGCTTTTCTTTGAAGGGCCGTGAAAATGTTCGTCAGTGGAAAAGAGCCCATCGCTCTATATGCGTAACTCCGAGTATGCCGATGAGAAAAACAAGAGAACCGCTGTGCCACCCAGTTTCTAGAACGCCATTCCCAAGTCGTATGCTATGTTGTGGATTTTATCTCAAATTAATGTCCCTTGCTTCTCAACCCCCCTTCGGCTTTGGCCTATGGAATTGAACAGTTGATCAGGAGGTAATCGAGCCATGCCATTACCTCTATCGTATGTCGAGGTTGGAGCAGGCGTATAGCCTTCTCGCCTTCTTCTCCAACGATCGGCAAATAAACCAGCAACCACGATAATCATGATCAGTGCGAGGGCAATTCCTAGCGCAATGAGTACAATGTAACCTTTTGCAAGGTGACCGCCTATGTCTTGTTAGTTCCATATGCTCTAGCAGAGCTTCGTAATAACATACCTGAAGCTTGGAAGAAGTTCTGCTTTTCTGCAAAGAATTGGGACAAACTGCCGCCAGTGTTGGCAGCGCTAGTTGTGAGTGCAAAAGGCTGAAAATATGTGCCATTAAATAGTGCAGCAGATGCATTTCCAAACCCTGGAAGGTTCAAAGCCCCAGTAACTAGAAGAATCTTGCCAGCATCAACCAGAGAGGATGGAGCATGCATTTTGGTAAGGGATAGGACTTGAAGCCCTTTGATATTCGAATCGCCTCCCAAAATGCTGCTTACAGAGGTCCATGAGGTACCATCGAACTTCATCAGGAATGTAGAGCCATTCATTGCCACACCAGCCACCCAAAGCTGCGAAGCATCGCTATTTGCAGGCGCTAATACGCTTACAGGGCCTGGAATGGTACTCTGTCCCGTGAGGACACTCCAATTTTGAGCCTTGGCATCATATTTTACAACCGTGGCATTCTGCCCATTCAATGTCAGGGCTCCACCAACGATCAAGGAACTAGTACTAGCCCAAGTCATAGTATTGGCAACACCACCGAGTGCGCTACCTGGACGATCCCACTGTGAAACGGAAGTACTAAATATGCAGACCGCTGGACAACTTAGAGAGCCTGCAGAGGAGAAGCTTCCTCCAACAAAGACGTCGCCAGTACTTTGCCTCGTAGTGATCGCGTTGACGTTGCCATTTAAAGAAGGGGGTTGGGTTGCAAAAGTAGATTTAGCGAGATCGAATGCGACAAGACCGTTTACACTTCCGCCATTAATAGTACCTGCAAGAATACCGCCGGCATATAATGTATCTCCCTGGAGAGTCATCGCGAGGATGGTCGACCCGGTCGATAACGAGGACCCCACGCCAGTGACGGCATTAGAATTTGACCCGTTGATAAAAAGAAGATTATTCACATCGGATCCATTCGAGCCTGTAGCGGTGAAATGGCCACCAAGAATAGTAACGTTTCGCCCAGCATTTTCGTAGAACAGCCCAGTCACAATACCGCTACTATTCTGACTTGCGGCTCGTCTCGCTAGAGTGTCTGTGACTCGAGAGGCTGTCTGCTGTATTCTTACGGGAAATGTGCTTAACCCAGCAGATAAAAGGGAAACAGCATCACTAGCCCCCACTTGCGACGAAGTGAGAGACCCGGCAAAGAGAGAACCACCTCCAGGAATATCGACCGTGGTGGTAAGCTCGCCATCGATTCCCATCGCGGCTGAATTCAGGTTCTGAAGCCAGTTGTTGCGAGATGGTACCCAAACAGCGAAACCAGTTACAGCAACGGAGTCATTAGACCCAAAGGCTAAGATCTGATCGAAATTTCCTGTAAGAGTGATGGTTGTTTCTGGGCTGTTTGCTGTGATATTCATTAAGAGCGGGACAACAGAATTTACGGGGCCATTAACACCAGCTCCAAGTGCATTCCAGGTGTTTTTCGACGTGTCATAAGCTGCAATATTGCTAAGTCCGTCGATACCACCAGCAGTGATGCTAGAGAAGCTGCCTCCAACGTAAAGTAGTGTCCCGTTAATGAACATGGTTGAAACCTCTCCGTTGAGTCCATTTCCTGCAAGTGGTGTAGGGCCAGCACTAGTGATTTCAAAGATATTACTATATGCGCTTGTAGTGAAATTCCCCCCCACAAATGTAGTAGATCCAGAGGTCTGAAGCGAATTAACACCAGCCCCGGTTGGAAGACTCATCCCAGCTTGATCAAAAGTTGAGTTAGCGAAGTCAGCGGTGTTGACCAGTATTTGAGAAGGATCATATTCAAACAGACTATTCAAGCCACCGCTCGAAGAGATTAGCGTGAACCCAACACGCTGAGCTACAATAGTGAGATTCTGGTTATTCTGCCCGGCCGCAGGTGATAGAGTTACCGAGGGTCGGAAAGAACTGCTGGTCGCGTCGATATGCCCAAAGTAAATTTGATCGTATTTGTCAAAGTTATTGGTTTGGAAGATTTCCGTCGTGAATCCAGCTTGACTCTTGCCTGTGCCCATTACTCCGCTAATGTTGACTCGGCCCCGTGTGGAGCAGGAGTTATCTTGAATGCAACCAGGAGTGTAGATGTTGACTGAGTAGTTCCCGGACTGCTTGATATCGGGCATGAAGACTACGGAAACGGGATCCGAATCAGAATCGCTAACTATGGCGGATAAATATTCTGACACGCTTTGGAAAGATGGGGAAATGGACCATGGCCCTGTCTGGGTAGCAGTTGAAGCTATCTGTACGCTTGCACAAGTCGGTTCGTTGAACGTGTTGATGGCGTATGCAAAGATATCGTTCTCAAACAGTTCAATGCCGTCGAAGCCGCCTCCCTCACCATACCAATCTGAAATATCCAGTTGGAATCCGTTCATTCCTATCACGTTAACGAAATGAAAGTCTTGGAACTGAAGTGTAGAGTTGCTGCTTAAAGGACATTCAGAGGAACAAGAAGCGTTCTGACCAGTCGCTGGATCAATGTATGTAAAGTTCATGATCCCATTGATTGGCATAGCCGTATATCGCCAAGTTTTCGTTCCTCGGCTATCCTGGTGTGTATTCCATAAGCGCAGTTTGGTGGGCTCAAATCCGAAATCAAAGTTAGCTTTCCAGAATCCCGGTGTGTTGTCGGCCAGGAGCCAGGTATTACCAGGGCCATCAGTACCTTGCATCTTGCAAACAATATTCGTAGGGTCGCTAAAGCCAGCCGTACTAGAGGAAGAACCACTCGTGATATTTGCTCCTGATATGTTAATCACTTGTTGATCTGGGAGACTCGGTCCAGTAGCATTTCCTAGCCCAGTAAATGAGCCTCCAAATATAATGTGACCGTTCGGTGCCTTAGTAATGGACGTCACCGGCCCATTGAAGCCATCGAAAGGCAGGTTTGTCCATCCAGCTGTCCCCACCCACGCAATTGCATTCGTTGAATTCGCCCCCTTGAAGCTACCTCCGACATAGACTGTATTGGTGGATTGATCACACAGCAACGCTGAAACCTGGCCAGAAAGTCCTGTCAGAGGCGTGACTGCTGACGTGTTCGGATTAAACAATGCAGCACCTGGCGATTCCATCCCACCCAAACTCGTGAAGTTGCCTCCTACAATGACCCCGGCCATCACTCCACTTTCCATCACAAACGAGCACATAGCCTGAATTCCTCCATCTGCCATTGCTAGATTTGCAAACCCTCCATTCGGAAAGCGTGCAAGCACAGATTGGCTGCCGTTGGTGTTGAAGCCAAGCTCACTTTGCCCCTCAAATTGGTATAGGGAGATGCCGTTGAAGTCTCCTGCTAGTCCCACTCGACCTAGCTTGCTAGGATCGAGATCGAGATTCGCTGCGGGTATGGGGTTGAAGGTGACCCCTTGGGAGAATGTGACGAGACATGAAAACAGAACTCCAACTCGAATCGCTGGTGGAAGGACTAGAGCCGACGGACTCAGCAACGACAGTAATTTCATTGCTAAATTCAAAAGCGCAGAGTATTACTGCCAGGTTAATTTGCAGACAGATGTGAAGCTGAATCGCAGTGGCGTCAGGTTCTGTTAATTGTTGATCGCATCGAGTCCGCGATATTAATTCATTAGATGTGAATAGTCTCTAAGTTGCGAGTACTTTGAAGATACCCGAAAAATAAACACGTCGTATATGATTGGCCTCGTACCAAGTGTTGCGGTAAGGTGAGTGGCGACGAAGAGAATGTGAGCCACAAATAAGGGTGACAACGACGCTACGTTGATTGTTGGAGGACGAGTGTTAGGGATATAATCGCCTGAAAGATTGATACTTGTAGGGAACTGTAGTCGTCGCAGCGGTCAACAGCGAACCTCACTGTCTTAGAAAGGAGTGTGAGGTCAATCTAGGAGGAGAGTTAGTGTCTATTGATAACCCTAATCTGCTTCCAGGAGAGTCTATGATAGGCATTATGCAGCGGCGCATCTCTTACCGACGGGAACGGAACTTGATCTGAAATGAGCGACTGCAGATTGGTGATTATGAAGACTGGTGTGAACAGTACCTTGTGCCGGCGCCGTATCGAGGTCGTGGTTGTGAGGTTTGTCGGAGAAGAAATGAGAGACACAACGCTAGGGTACCAAGGTACTTTCTCTTTCTTACCTAAGGCAAGAGGAAGGTTGGGAGAGACGAGACCTGTCCAGTCGCTGTTTCGTCTGGTCTGAACCAAATTGATCGCGTCAAAGCACCGACCACCACTCTTTCCAGGTTTCGTAGGGGGTGGTCTTGAGCGAAACAGAAGTTCCTGACTCCTGAAGCTTACAATTCAATTGGCACGGAAAGGGTCGCTCGTCGACTGATGCTGTCCTATGCTTTAACTATGCACCGAAGCAGCTACCAACTAAATCGATGGCTGCCCTGGGTGCTGACGCTCTGATTGGAAACTTGTTTCCCAAACAACCTCAATCTATTCTTTACAGGAGGTCGGGGTAGCCAATCAAATCCCAGGAACAAGTCTTAGTCTCAAATGTGTGAGAAACTTGTAAGATCGCCTTGTTCGACAGACGAACACCAAACGGTTTTATTACCACCTGATGGGGTTTGCAAAGATTGATTTCGTGGATCCGTTTATGCCTCTATGATTATTCCCATCACGCTGTCAAAAGTCAAGATGCTTTTAGAATGTCCAGTCATGGAAATTACCCGTCTCCTAGAAGTCCTAACTCTTTGTTATGTATTGGTGGATATCCGAGCACCAATACTTCTGGCAGCTACACAAAAGAGTTGTCCTTTGGCACGCAGTGAATATTTCAATCTCTAAATTTTGGAACACAGGACAAAATCTGCTTTCTCAGTAAGGGGGTAGCAATCAATGTCAACGCTTTGGGTAAACCATTACGTCAAGACCTATTTATTATCTAGAAAGAACTTCTCTATTGTCTAGTGTTGAACTGGCAAGGCTCGTATAGTATCTTCTCTACTTCATGTGGTGCATTTTGGCTGTCCTCGTCTTGTAGTCTCTTGGGCTTTCAAAATTCTTAGATGCCCACATCCCGATTTTCCTGCCTTTGGCCAATTTCTCTGCCTTTCTGTACTTCTCTTCGAACGCGCCAAATTCCTTCCCTACTTTGGCTTCATAGATTGTAGCAAGCCCGGCCTTGAGCATCTCCCTACCAACATCCTTGCGGAAGAGGAACCGCCGAACCCAAACAGTAGCTACAACGCGCTCGTACTGATCTCGTTTGTAAATATATGCTCGAACCCTTCGGTTCATGATGTACTTCTTCAACCATTCTAGAGCTTCTGTTGAGTAGGGCTGGGCAGGTTTGCCAAAATGCGCTCCTTCCGGCGCGTCGATTCCTGCAAGACGAACGTGTATCTACCTATCTGTGAGCTCCACGGTGTGTCTCCGGGGAAATGAAACTTACGGTGTTGTTCTTCAACTCCGTTTTCTTGTCAGGAATCTTCCTTCCAGGAACCCACCCCCAACCAGCAAGTCTCCCACCAGGTGTATGGAAGAGATGGAAGTTGTCTGCATCACCAACCCTAGTTACGGTACCAAATAAGCTTCTCTTCCTGAAGAAATGAGGTCGAATGTGCGTAGCTTCTGGAATACGCCGCAGATACGAACGATAGATGCGTACTGATACAAGGATTGTCGACGTGAGGAGAAGCGTGGGAACTATCGTCCTGGGATCCGTGTAATGTGACCAATCGGTAGCATTGAGCTTATCATCCCAGGAAACTACACGATTATTGTCATAGCCACCTCTCTCAGAATTTGAAAGCCAAGGTGGCCATTGCATATTGGTCTCTTTAGGAGGGGGAAGGTGAAGCTGTTGAGGGGTCTCGCTTCAAGGGCTAGCCGCACAGATGTGAGTGTGGTGGAGATAAATGTCCTCTGTCGTTACTTGAATGATTCAATCAAGGAGCACTTATTTACTCTCCATGAAACTCCTGACTTTCCACGACGAGAGTATTCATGCGCAATCTACTACCGGGTTGCCGCTCAGTTGTAGCACATCATGCTAAGGTGGCATATCTGCGTGCAATATACCTACCAGAATATGAGCCGACAACTTCAAATCAATAGAATTGCACCCAAGAAACCTTAAAGGTTCTCTCTTTATACTTAAGCATCGTTCACGCAGAACAGTCAAATTTGTTCTAAAAGTGAGCGACAAACTTGGACATCTGTTAATATACTATACATTGTCAACCAGCCCTCCTTCTCTTTAGCTGCTGCGTGCTACGGCTCTCGATTTTAATACTATTAAGCTTCTCGTCTGCTAGTTCGTCTTTGACTTCATCCAAAACATATTGTCGTTTCAAACCCATGATATTCTCTTCAGGTATAGTGTCATCTTCTTGCTCGATCTTGATGTTCTTCATACCAACCTCGCTTTTTGTATTCACTCGGTCGGAAAATGTTTTTAAATCAGCTGCAAATAACACGCTGTGCGCCCATCCAGCTTTATTTCCCCACAACTGTCGGAAATGGTTGCCGACAGCATCATAAGTAGCTCTTGTGAGAGTCTTGTGCTTCCCCTTCCCAAACTTATAGTCTCGTTGAGCAATTTGCCACACGCTGGATCCCAGACTATTAGCGATTCACATTCAATGCGTGTTTAGAAGAGAAAGCGAGTGAATTCACTCAAAGTAATTTAAGGACAGGACATTACTAAGAATACTTTATTACGGGACCTGGAAAAACTCACTATTGTCGAATTAGCACCGTAGATAATACATGGAGGTTAGCAGAGAGCTCTAGTGCTAGGGAGCCTTTTCAGGAGCATAGACACCAAAGATATGCAAACATCCGGCTCTCGAATCAGCTCACAAACTCTCGAGGTCTACTAAAAAGGAATATGAGTTGAGTAAGGAAATAAGCCTGACCTGGGTGTCTACTGGCACGGCTTCCCCCCAATTCAAGCCCATCAAGCATACACAATCAGCTAATCCCAAGATTTCGAAGTCAGTATACCTCTAATTTGTATTTAGGGAAGACGCCATATGAAACATGTTGATGAGACGTTGAGGAGTGACTCAAGAACCCAGATTGGGACGAGGGCTATTAACTCACCTACTTTTGGACCAACACCTTGGAGTTCCAATAATCCATCGTGGGCTTTCCTATATCCTTCTCGGCCACCAGCAGGAAAAGTACTCTGTTCTGATCCATCTTCTGGCACCGCTGCATTACTCAGGCTCTGGAGCCAGCCTTGAGGTTTTTCCTTCGCTATTATGAAAGCTGTTTTAGCGATATATCCTGCTCGGTAACCAAAGCCTAGCTGTCTAAGTCGAGATTCAATTTCCGGCCCAGTCAGAGCGTCAGGTGTGGGAAAGTCGTGAAATGGCTGGCCATCCACGTATCCAAGTAAAGGACCGTATTGGAGGCAAAGATTATTGACCTGCATACCTAGAATTAGAGACCTGAAGTACAACAAGCTCGAAGATTTTACCATTTGAGATATCCTAGTGATATTGTTATTGCTGCTGCAAATGAACGCAACTAAAGCCTCCCATGCATCTTGTCTAAGGATTCGAACGCCGGTGAATTTTGGCGCCCTCTTCTTGAAGTTTGGGTCTAATGAAGACCATTCTCCATAAAGAGATGTAAGATCTGGTTCAAGGTTGAAGTAATCCTTTAATAGCTCCTCGGTTTCTTGATGCTCACTTGCTGTTCCCAGGTCAAATATTTGTGCGGACATCAGGGGCTCCGCTGCTTTGGAACGTTCCGGTTTCATTGTTCGATAATGAAGATGGGTAGAATCTTGCTTCAATACAAGTATATTACCGCTGAGCGCACATGACCTGTACGTTTGGAATTAGCCCCTTCTTTATGTATAGTGAACCTGTAAACATGCCACTCATTGTCTTGAAGCTTCTTCCACCTGAAGGATTGACCACAGCGTAATGTAGTGTCTAAGCAAAGTTCGGCCAAATTTACGGGCAATTTTCTCCATTCAGAAACACGTAGGTTTCCCATCTTGAGGAGGAAGTAGTAGTCTCGAGATTCCTTCTGTGCAGAAGAAAAGTAGAAGCGAGCATGCAAGGATATTACAACGGAATAAAGATGCCTTCCTTCCTAACTGTACTAACTTTTTAGCGTGTTCCAGGGACCTCGCCTCGCCTTCTTCCGCAAGAAAAAAAGCTTACAGGTACTTTTCGACCTGAGGCTTCTATACCGAGCCCTCGTGGAAGCAAGCTCATTGACCTTTATCTTTGAGCTCTTCTCCCCAATTAAGAGCGACAATTGCAAACAAAGCGTCATCGCCACCATGAACGGCGACAGCTACTCATCATCAAGAGGCATGGCATCTTCATCGTCTTCAACAAAACCCAAACAACAAGATGGAGCTACAACTAACGTTCAAGCATCAACAGATCCTACTCGCCATGGCTCTTCAAGAGACTACCAGGTATGTAAGACCGCCAATATCTCTCGTATGAGATCTAATACCCGGCAGTCTTCTCGCGATGATAGACGTGGAGATAGAAATGATCGAGACAGGCGGAGGTCCAGATCTCCAGGACACAGAAGCACACGACCATCTCGTCGCGAAGCCGATATAGACTCCTATTCCACCAGCCGTGACTACAGAGAGAGAGAGCGTGAAGATAGATACTCGGGCAGAGATCGACGAGGTGGCGGAGACAGAGAATGGGATAGGGATCGAGGATCAAGCAGGCGTGATGCCAGGCGCGACGACGATGACCGGCCCTCAAGAAGGGATAGAGACCTTTTTGACGACCGGAGAGGAGGTGGCGGTGGGCGACGCGGTGATAGAGGCGATCGCGATGGTGGATTTGGAGCACAACAGGGTCGGGATCGGAAAAAATCTGCCTCTCCTCCTCCTAAGAAGAAAGAACCTACGCCAGACTTGACAGATGTGGTTTCCATCTTAGACCGCAAGAGACGCTTGACGCAATGGGATATAAAACCGCCGGGATATGAAAACGTTACGGCCGAGCAAGCAAAACTCTCTGGCATGTTTCCCCTGCCTGGTGCTCCACGTCAACAACCAATGGATCCAAGTAAACTGCAAGCTTTTATGGCGCAGCCAAGTGGTTCAGTCACCAGTGCAGCTCTCAAGCCATCTAATTCCAGACAAGCCAAGAGGTTGCTTGTCCACAACGTTCCTGCCTCTGTTTCCGAAGAAGCTCTGATTGGATTTTTTAACCTTCAGCTTAACGGTCTCAACATCATCGAGGGTTCTGACCCTTGTATATCAGCACAATTTTCCAAAGACCATTTGTTTGCTCTTCTTGAATTCAAACAGCCCACGGATGCTACTATGGCCCTTGCTCTCGATGGTATCACGATGGAGGATGGTCATTTCAATGGAGCTTTGACTGGAGACGTAAAGGGGCTTTCGATACGACGACCCAAAGATTATATTGTACCGGTAGTAACCGACGAGACCCTTTATGAGGCTGGGGTAATTTCCAGTGATGTGGTTGACACGCAGAATAAAATTAGTATCTCCAACATCCCTCTCTACTTGAGTGACGAGCAAGTCACTGAACTTCTAGTCTCGTTCGGCGAACTCAAGGCCTTCGTTCTAGTGAAGGACAGGAGTACCGAAGAATCTCGAGTAAGTTCTTCACAAATACAAAACATGCCAAGCTAATCGCTGCCAGGGTATCGCCTTTTGCGAGTATGTTGACCCTCCTGCAACAGACATTGCTGTCGAAGGTCTCAACGGTATGGAGCTCGGCGATAAACATCTCAAAGTTCAGAAGGCCAGTATTGGACATACTCAGGTGTCTGGTCTTGAGATGGGGGTAAATGCGATGTCGATGCTTGCAGGTACTACATCATCGGGATTAGAAGATGGTCGAGTCTTGCAGTTGCTCAACATGGTCACCCCAGAAGAGCTCATCGATAACGAAGATTATGAGGGTAAGTTCTTAGTTTTTGGATACGATATATCTATTGACGATACAAATAGAAATATGCGAGGATGTACGAGAAGAATGCGAGAAATACGGCAGAGTCCTGGACATGAAAGTGCCTAGACCAACAGGTGGAAGCAGGCAGTCGAATGGAGTAGGCAAGATCTTCGTGAAATTTGATACCCCTGAATCTGCTGGGAAAGCACTCCGAACTTTGGCCGGCAGAAAGTTTGCTGACCGAACTGTTGTTACCACGTACTTTTCCGAGGTAAGATTTTGTTTTCCGATAACACGAATGTTTGTTAATAAATTCTGTAGGAAAACTTCGAAGTCTCGGCGTGGTAATGAACTTAACCCGACGTTTTCATCCTTGGCAACTTTAACCTAAGCTTTCACGGACGCGATCTATGCTACCTCGTTTTATTCAGGTCTTCGGCCCATCTTTGTACTTTTAAAAATTAGTCACAAGGACACGCTTTGAGGTATCATTCAAAAGCAATCGTTAGTCAAAATTAAGCTTAATAGTTGTTGTGATGATGCACAAGTTATTGGAATAATTGCAGATGATCGATTATCAAATAAAAGAAACCACCTCATTGAGATAACAAGAGTGCAGCTTATACCAAAGTAGTGCCCGTCCTACTCTAGCGTCCCGTCCAATGTGGCTACGGACGTAATCGTAGGTTAATTAGTCTTCAATCCTTGAAGTCTTGAAACGCAAATTCAAAACACTTCATATCCTACTTCAGTGTGTTAGCATCTGCGTCAAAATTGAAACCAGCATTTATGACTCGTTAGCTATCGAGAAGGCATCAGAAGTCCGTTAAGATCATTGTCTCTTCCGCAGAAGATTCTAAATCAAGAGGTACCAGAAAATAATGTAATTGGAGTATCATCATTCGATCTCGAGACAGTGGTTTCCAAAGAGCGAAATGGGTTCTTACAGTGAGTTTGAGCATATCAGCTGTTGGTTCCTACATTTAAGACCGCCTGAGCTTAGCACGATTGCAATTCTTATAACGTGGAACCCATCAGGAATTGAGAGCGTTGGTAGTTGTAAGAAATGAATTGCTGTTAGATATCTGAGGGAGGAATTATCAAGAGAAGAGATTTATGCCCCACCCTGCACGCTAAGAATTTACTCGTGACCTAAGCGAAAGCACCCACAATTCTTAACTTTAACGAATTTATCTCCAAGTATTCCAACCTCCGAACAGCATCTACTCAGTCAAACCTAGTCGCAATGGGTCGTCTTCACAGCAACGGAAAAGGCATATCAGCCTCAGCTATTCCATACTCGCGAACTCCTCCTGCGTGGTTAAAAACCACCCCAGAGCAGGTTGTTGACCAAATCTGCAAGCTCGCGAAGAAGGGTGCCACGCCATCTCAAATTGGTGTTGTACTGAGAGATTCTCATGGTATTGCTCAAGTCAAGGTTGTCACTGGTAGGCTTTATCTTGTCGGAAAGAGGCACAGTCTGTATGATACTAATCGGCTCATAGGTAATAAGATCCTTCGAATCCTGAAATCGAATGGTATGACTACTCTTATTCACTTAAGCACTCTGGATGATGCTCGGTGTTACTATCAAATACACAAAACAATGATGCCTCTGTTTGGTCTCTTGACTGTCAGAGTGAGATATGAAATGAACGATACTACCTACACCTAATAATTACTGACTAAGCTGCCTTAGGCCTCGCTCCAGAGATTCCAGAGGATCTCTATATGTTGATCAAGAAAGTAAGTGTCTAATATCTACAGATGAAACCATGTTGACCATGCCTGAAGGCTGTTGCTGTTCGCAAGCATCTCGAGCGCAACCGAAAGGACAAGGATTCGAAATTCCGTCTTATTTTGATCGAATCCCGAATCCATCGCTTGTCCCGATACTATAAGACTGTTGGCGTTCTCCCACCAACCTGGAGATACGAGAGCGCCACAGCAAGCACAATGGTCGCATGAGAAGGAATAGCGGGTCACCAAAGCTACTATTGGCACGGAGTTGGGGGCTATTGCATCAAGGCCGACCTGCATTTAGGGATGCTATTCTATCTGACGGTGTAGAACCGCTTAGGAATAAACGTTAGATTTCCGAATACGCAACAGATGTATTTGTGCCAAGCTCTCGTCATGAATCTGCTTAAGAAGCCTCATTGTATCTCAGCCAGGCTTGTGATGGTTCTAGTTTCTTTCCTTCTCATAGCCCATGCGTAGTAATTTCATGTGCTGTTGGTCCAGACACTGTCTGGACTTTGCGATTGTCTTTGATTGAGGTGGCTGTTGGAAATAATGACCTAAGTTCCCTCGGTTTCCTTTGACCTGGACAGCAAATATTCTCCTAGTACTTGCAGAGGGTTGGTTGGTCTGGATGTAAATGAGCACTCCCGAATTATTGATGAATAAGCCGAATGGTTTGAAGCGTACCTCTCTTTCGCGATCAATTTCATTCCATCCATAACGACTCCTACAACTTTATTATTCAAGTATTGTCTCGTTGGCGCACCATGCGGCGGTGCTTCCTTTGGCATTGTGGGAGCGGGGTCAGGATGTTGAGAGGTGGCTCGAGAAGTTGGATCTCCGCCATTAGCCATCCGTAAAGGTGTACTGATTCTAGGAGGCTGTGGACTTGGAGCATTATTTACACTGGAGAGAATTGCTGGTGACTACAATAATTTGAGCGCCTGCCGAGGGATATGGGCTGTATGGTGGACTTACCGCAGGCCTCTCTTGGTTGCCGTCCATCATCGCAACATCCTTCGTATGTTCAGCAGCTAGGCCTGCAGATACACCTATATTTGGACCACTAGTTAAAGTAGAATGAGGCATTGGTTGGTAAGCAGAAGCTACAGTACTGATATTTGTAGCTTCTTGTATGGGAACACTGGTAGGTGCCGGTAGAGACATGATGTCGGTAGGTCATAAAATGAGCTATCGATTGGGCGTTTTATTCCAGTCCTCGGAGGGATTGCTCGTTAGCCTCCCAGCTCAGGTGATTAGGCGTGTCTCACGCGTCAACCCCTACACCATACCTATCACCCTATCACCCGTCTGTCCATGCAGTCAACGTTTCGTCCCTGACCATTATCAAATTTTGTACCTTAAGAAAATGAGAGGAAAGAAAATCCCACCCTCGTCCTCGACAAACTTTCGAGATGTTTACCATTATCTTCCACCGACCAAGAGGTTGAAGACATTTGACAGCACTGATGGCGAAGCGAGTATAGATGCCCCTGAGGATGGTTCTCGACCACATAGTCCTCAAAATCACGACACTGAGATGCCCGTCTCAGATGCCGACTCAGATTCAGATGAGCCTCTAGCTCTGAAAAGCCCCACCGATCTAGAGAATGCTCTACCGTCCGTCAAGATTGATCAGGAAGCAATTGACCAGTATGAGGCTATGAGGGTATCTAGTATCGTCCCAGAAGGTCCCCAGTCCCGGTTGGATGAAAGGAAGTGGACCAAAGGACAAAGCTCGATCTACGTCGACGCTTTCAATCTGGCGCTAGAAACTGTTCTTGAGGACGAGGACCATTTGTTTGATGAGAAAGAAATCGACCTTTTTAAGAATTGGAGGGGTCTTGAGTATGAAGCTCAGTACTTGTCAGTCTCTGCGAAATACTTTCCTCTTAGATATGCTCATAGGTCAATATAGGTATGTGCGACTATTTCTAAGGAAAAGGTCCGCATGGCATCGTTTATCACGTTTGGGATATTACAGTGACATTAAAGATCTTGCAAACGTTACAAGTATCCTTCAATCTAACAGACTGTTACCTGAATCGTCAGCACAAACACAAGCCAATCCGGCAGAACTCAATCCTCCTGAAGGCACCACCTTAGAGACGTCATTTAGATTTGCAGAATCCTCAGACGAGATAATAACCACCTTCGAGGAAGCTTCTTCTCTCTTGACTTTAGATGAGCTCAAAGTCCTTGCAAGAGAGGCTAAAGTTCAGGGAAAAAATAAGTCCGAGTTATTAAAGGCTTTCCGGAGTATGAGTAGGAGGCAAAGCGGCCTGAGTTGGGCTGGACTCAAACGATTCGATAGTGAGCAGACAGCTACATCTAACGCTGATCGTGAATATAGCTATGACAACAGAATATCTGGGCCCAACAGGGACTTGCATTTCTTGAAAAGGATACTCGCAATCACAGGAACTTGTATTAGGCTTTCTTTTCAGGCTTTGAAGCTATTCGAGAGAGTTCACCTAGTTTTCTACAGGTCTACCGAGTGGACTGATAAATCCTTAACAACTCTTGTTCTTGCGCGAATCTCTCGTCGAAACTTTCCAGCCTATATAGTTTCTCGTTCAACCAACATCTTTGCATCCCGATCGGAGCTACTCGAATTTGAAGCAGCGCTAAGAACTCAATTCAAAGTCGATACCATCCTCGAGATGAATGGCAATCCTAGTAGGATGGGCCTAGAAGAGGTACTATCTATCTTCGAAGCGATTCACCCTCGCTGGAAACTCATACTGCGGGAAGAGCAACTCAAAGAAGATCGAATTTATCAAAGCGGCGAAGGAGCATATCTACGTCGCTTCTCTCCAGCTGTAAGGTTCTCTGTACTCTACTACTTATGAATCCATTTTTCCTGAGACGGAGTATCTCCACTAGGACATTCTCAAAACAACCGCGTCTGTTAGCATTCATCGTCCTTTACCTTATAACCTGTTTTGTTAGGATAATACTAACTCGCGGTTATTCTAGTGGGTGTATACTCGGATTATACATAAAGGTATGTACGTTCTTGGACGCTTCAAAAACTATGAACGAGAGCATGCAATAGTATCTGAGTTGCTCGAGCAAACCCTTTTTCATTCTTCACGACGTGGAGCATGGTTCCAGCGTAAAGCACTTTTAGAGGAGCACTACATGTACGCCGTTAAGCCGCCATCCGGAGTGGCCGATGTAGATAATCACAAGCGTTATTGGAAACGCATTGCTCTTAGAACATGCGAAGCAGGACTTCAAGATAAGGACTGTCACTTGATTTATCATTACGATCTACAGAAACGGATACGAAAGCTCGAGAAACAGCTCAAGGTTCCCTTGCGAGAGCAGCATGATTTCGGGCATGTCGCACTTACAAAACCGATCCAGGTAACTGTCGAAGGAGTCCAAATCAAAAGGGAGTTCCCATCACATACGAGACGGCCCAGCTTTCAAAGCGAGGAAAAGTCGCGAAGCACAAAAACTATTTGGGTAGATGAGATTGAAGGAGGAGGCGAATGTAGTGTGGAAGCCATGTGTCTATCATCATACCGTGATCGAGGCTATAAAGGCTACCATTCAGAAGGCGGGATTGTCCGTACTCTCTTTGCATATCTATTTTACGATATCCTCTTTGTCTACATTCCCAACGTCTTCCAAACAGCCTATCAGACTTGTCCTCTAGATCTACATACCGATGCTTTTTATCCTAGTCGGGCTTCAGAAATCAATCATCGTCTAATGGAAATCTCAAATGGATTTTCGGCGAACATCATACGCGCTATTGATGCACAGGAGCGGGAAAAGAGGACTTGCATTATTGGCCTTAATTGGGATTTTGAACTCGAGGATTTACTCGAGATTGTGGAATGCTTTGATTGCCAAGCACTGGCCATGATTTGCAAGGTCATGGCACAGGAATACAGAGTTAGAGGAGGCGGCATGCCGGATCTATTCTTATGGGATACAAAAAGGAAAGAGGTGATTTTTTCTGAGGTGAAAAGTGAAAATGACAGATTGAGTGATGCTCAGCGGCTATGGATTCATGTTCTGACTAGTGTGGGTATAAAGGTTGAACTGTGCAACGCTGTAGCAAGGGAGGTTAGGCTCATTTCAGCTAATTGTTAATATGAATATCTAGAGCCTATCGCATCTCAGGCTTGAGTTATATCCAAGATATCTCCTTTCCAACTGAAATTACTATCCCAAGAGATGACCTACCCTATCTATCTCTCTATTCTACATTATCTGGTCATTTTTACTGACGCAATTTTCTACTAGCAAAGTGGAAGTAGGAACGTTGAATATCCTCAGGTAATGCTTCGAACCAGAGCACATGACCAGAATTTCCATTGAGACCTTTAGAGGGAAAAGGCTCAGTCAAGCACGGAACTACCATCCAAGCCAGTGAGGAAGACCAAGAGCCAATAATGCAAGGAGATGCCTTGCTAATATTGTTATACAAGGTATCGCTTCCCATTATTCTCGCAATCCGTTGAAATTCATGGAACAGGAACATCTTCTAACCCTACTGTGACATTTGTTACGAAAACACAAACACTCGTCTACTAAAACTCAGATGATCTGTGATGGAAATATTGATAATCCGCCCTGAACTCCAGACCATTCGAATCACCAGCTTACAAGATGGTTCCATAAAACCGGTGTAAGCTAAAAACTCAATGACTCAATGATCCAATCCGCCGCGATAGCACTTACTCGTTTCGCGTAACTCTTCGCAGTAAATACATGCTCTAGAAACATAATTGCCTCAAACTTTTGGCCATATAAAACGCTAGAAGGATGAATGGCTATTGAATTCTTTCCTTGCGATGTTATGTAGGTCCCATCCGGTGTGAGCAAAGCAGTATTTGAGGCAAAAGCTTTCAAAAACATGATCAACAAAACCTTAGCAATTTCGGGAGTGACAGGCTTGACAGGCTGAGGATCCTGAGCAGGGAGTTCTTTCAGGAGATTTTCAGCATAACAGATCTGACGTAGCTGCTTACGAATCTGCATTGCCATCTTCATAGCACGCCCAGATATCATCCTTTTGTGACACCAATCCACTCGATCAGCATTTTCGGCAGCATACTGTTGCATGGTAGACAGAAGAGTCAGAATATCACCTTCTCGATGCCGAATATCCCTCCGACATGCCTCGGCGGCTTCTAAGTCTTCTTCAGACTTAGGCTGAAGGAAAATTTCCGTGTCGGTTGTGAGGCAAGATATCACATCAATTAGCTCAAGAACGACGTCAGGTTGAGTATCAGCGGCGGCTGTGAGAACTCGTCCCAAAGCGGCAGGAAGTGGAAACCGAGCCATTCTCTTGCCAGCGGATGTAATTTCCCCTTGATCATTTAAAGCGCCCATCATGTGAAGTCTGAGAAGCGCTTTCTCCATTGCCACAGCACTAGGAGAGTCCATCAGCGGAAATGACAGAACATCAGTCACCCCTCGAGCCTTCATTTTCAACACTGCTTCCACAACATCACTCCGGAGTATCTCTGGAAGTTCGTCTTGTTCTAGTGTCAGGTAGTCCTCTTCTGTATAGACGCGAAAACATTTCCCCTTGGCCTCTCTCCCTGCTCGTCCTGTACGTTGAATTGCGGAGACTCTCGAGATCGGCTTGGCCAAGAGAGATTCGAGGCCAAGACGAGGACGATATTGCTTGACTTTGGATTTACCACAATCAACAACAAAGCGCACCCCCGAAACAGTTACGGATGTTTCTGCGATGTTAGTAGCAAGGACAACCTTGCGAGTGAATGTTTCTTTGGTCTTTTCGAACACTTCCTGCTGTGCTTGTGCGGGTAGTGAGCCATGAAGCGGCATGATTTTCATCTTAGGAACTCCCTTGGTAAACTGTCCCGAGTAGCGAACTAGTTCTTTCTGCAGCGTTTCAATCTCATCCTGGCCGGTGAGAAAAGCAAGGATATCGCCTGGCAATGGCTCTTTTGTATGTAGCTGAATAATTATTTGAAGCATATTTTGCAAATAATCCGAACTTGGTTTGGCCTCGTAAAAGATTTCCACCTCATATTGCCTTCCCTGGACATACACCACTACTACGCCACTCTTAGCAGTATCTGATTCTTCCGATCCAACAGAATTTGCGTCTAGAACCTCTGACTCTGTTACCAGCAAGTGGTGATTTGGTGAACATGGTCTCGATCCAAGGGAGCGCCCATTGGAACGGAGTTTTGATGAATCTTTTTGTTCGTCCGAAAGTAAGTCTCGGAAATCTTGCCATGCAGTAACCGGACCGTTCGAAATCTTTTGTGATCCGTCTGATCCTAAGCCATGTCCTTCCAAATTTAGCAAATGAGGCGAAAACGTTCTGCCGTGGTTTTCACCTGGCTTGTACGCCGGGATCCAACTTGGGATCGCGAAAAATGCTTCAATTCCGCCAAGGTCAAGTGTCGCGCTCATTACCACAACCTTTAAAGGAATTCCACCACGGCCGTTCTTATCCCCATGTAATAGCTGTCTGAGAAATCCAGCAACCAAGTCAATGTCGACACTCCTTTCGTGGATTTCATCGACGATTACTGCGCTGTATTTCCGGAGATTTGGGTCATGTAGCATCTCTTGCAGGAGTGTACCTTCGGTGACGAACTTAATCTTCATCCCAGTTGGGGAAACGTTATCAAATCGTACAGAATAACCTACTTTCCCCGGGGAACCTTTTGTGATTGGAGATCCCATTTCGCACGCGACACGGTGAGCTAAAGTTATAGCAGCCACTCGACGAGGCTGCGTGATCGCAATAATACCTCCAACGAGCACTTCTCGATCTGTTCCATCTTTGGTCTTGATCTTTACTTTCTGTCGTCGACACCATGGCTCGGTATAAAGAAACTGCGGCACTTGAGTACTTTTACCAGAACCAGTCTCGCCGTTGAGGAGAAGTACGTCGTTTCGACGTAGAGCCCACCGGATATCCGATCTCTTTGCCCAAATGGGCAAAGTTTGCCGAGTATTTTCAAGATTCTGGTCCTCTTTCCGCAAAGCTTGAGAGTCCCGAGTACCCTGCGCTCTTACGCCATCCTGTGGCTTTCTCCGTGGAGGAGAGCGTGTCCCCGTCGAGTAGATGGATTTGTTCATTAAAAGTTCATCAGATATTCTTTTTTCGGCAGTCATCTGCTGTTTTCGTCCACTTTCTCCATTTCTTGGACGTGTCCAATTCCGTAGCCGGGTTTCTGCTGGGTAGACATGATGCCGTTCCAGCTTGAGTCCTAGATTAGAATTCACTTTAGGGCTGCCATCTCTCAATCTCTTAATCCCATTTGCGTTTTCGGTCTTTAAAGATTTGGGGTCAGTATTTCCCGGGTCGCCACTCCATAAATATTCTCCAAATTTCGTGTGGGACTTTTCCGGCATTTTGCAAATGGATATCTGATTGGTCTCCGAATGATTAGCTGGAGTAATATAGGTGGGTTGCAATTTCTACTTCTGGTTCTGTTTCGATTTACAACTTAGAAGATTACTCTGAAAAAGATATCGAAATTTGATCGCGAACAAGAATTGGCGAAGGTCAGTGCTTCTGCGTATGTAAGCGAGCGAGTTGGGTTGTTAACTTAGTTAAATTAAAGCTTGCTGAGTGGCGTCTAGCTGCAGGAAGATAGCTCCAGAAAGCACGCAATCAGGATCAATGCTGACGTTGACCTTTTGCAATACTTATGCCCAGCTGGTTATTCGGTAATCTTTTCTTGTTGCCATAGAGTAGGAAATTTAACTCTGTTCTTTCTCTTGTTCATCCACGTCGTCCTCTTTCTTTTCTAACTTTCTCACATCACAAATCCCAAGTAGAGCTCTATTCCTCAAAGATTGCCATCGCCGCCACTCAATATGGCCCCTTCTTTGCTGAGTGAAGAAATGACTACGGCTCCACTTTCCTCTCCTCCCGAGCTCTCATCAATTAACATTGACCGGAAAATCTTCCCGGACGGGATCAAGACAAGTGGCCAGCACCCTCCTATTTACGGTTTGCTGAAACCTTACTCGGCATTTCCTAAAGAGATTACGGGGCCCACAGTTTGGCGTGCTGAGGATTACCTTGGGAAGCCAGAGCGGTGGGTTCATGTTTTTAGTGACGAGGAGATAACAGAGCTTGGACAAGCAGCAGACCATTTCATTTCTCAGAAGATTCCTCTTACTGGCATATCTAAGGTGGCGATCTACTACCCCTCAAAACGGCTTTATGCTCAATACCATCTAGGACAACTTCAACATACCAAAACTTTCTGTTTTGCTGTCTTCTGTTCGATCTGAGATATTGAAAGGCAAAGGGTTTGAAATGATCTAACCACCCGCTCACACTCGCTCACAGTAATCAGCTTTATCCTTTTCAAAAACTTCCCTGTAGAGAAATGGACTCTCGAAAAATCCGCTGTGTAAGAGAGATTTCTGTATGGGAATTTCTACCTGCTGACTATGTCTAGGGCTTATATGGTACATATTCTTTTCATACTAGCTTGCCATTTTGTCTCCTACGAGCCTCTTCAGCCCTAAAATCTGGCAACCCAAAAATATCCAATATCACATACTAATCTAATTAGGGTCTCGGCACAAGGTTTGGATACTTCGTCAGTCAAAATGGTCGTGGACACGTCTTGGGTGGGCAGTCTGTTTCTTAAATCCTTTGTGCTTATTTTCTGATGAAGTCATTCGTTGGAATAGGCCACGTCAAAGACCTTGGAGATGTACGTATGCTCCAGCCTTTCTTGCTCGTTTCTACTGGAGTGGCTGCCAAAACACGCTCAGCTCTCCCAGCTCTCCCAGCTCCCCAGAAGCCTTGAAATAATTGTTAGGTATTTTACTGATATGATAACAGGATCCCACACAAATTGACAAAGTTCGTATCTATAGAACAAACGCACGCCAATTTTTCCAGTATGTAATTCTTTCTCTTAATCTCAGAAACGTATAAGATCTTTATCAACAGGCAGATCATTCGGCTTCTACCTGTAAAGAGGCTGTGCTGAGATATTTCAAGTGCGGACGACGCTGATTTAGTCGGTTTGTTGTGCATTGAGAAAGCGTTACGTGGAGGCGAGTCCGATATAGTTTCTGCACACCACGTATATAATACGCTTCAACGTGAGAGACCCGATGTCATTGAGACGTTAACCAAACCAATCTGTAAGGTTATTTTCATACCTATTTACAGGATTTTATAAAGTTCAAAATTAAGAAGTTCTCTTAGAAGCACTTTTTATATTTATTTCAGCGTCTTGTCTTAGGGATATCAACCCCTCTCTCCCACTGCTATTATTAAGCCGACAAGATCAAATGCTGATTTACTAGGGTACTTTGATCGAAAAGGTGAAACCAGTGTTGGGGAGGAAGAATACATACGAACCTCAGTATTCTATCTTGAGACAGGCCCCGGTGGCCGTGTATATAGCAAATGGGACCCGTATTATGTATGTCCCCCACTCGTGGCGACAGAAAGTTGCTAAATTCGTAAATTCTAGGTGAAATCTCTCTCGCGGTTCTCAGATGCTGGTCTAATCCCACCTTTATCGACAGAACAGAAGAAGGCAGCCCAGGTTCTAGAGGAGACTTGCCAAAGACTAAGCTTACATATGATCTTAGGTAAGTCTGAGAGATTATATATGTCTATATTATACTTTCTTTTTCTGCGGTCTATCCATGCACCGTTAAAAATCCAAAGTTTGTGAGAAATACTGACTCTACTATCACGTAGACCGTGGAGACCTTCAGCTACTGAATAACTCCCACATTCTTCACGCTAGAACTGAGTATGAGGATAATTTGCCTCCAAAGAAGCGCAGACATTTGATGAGACTATGGTTGTCGACACCAGAAAATGAAGGCGGCTGGAAATTGCCATTCCACGATTCCAGTAGTCTAAAACGAGGAGGCATCCAGGTCAATGATAGGCCACCCATTTGTCCGTTCGATGCAGAATAAGTTTATACCATTGCTGTCTCTACTAGGCTCTGAAACCACAGCAGAAAGCTAAAGTTCGCTCTAAAGTATCCTTGACTGAGAAGTGAAACTAGTTAGGTACATGACAGCGGCATAATTACTAGACCAGTTTCTCTTCCATATATATTATTTCCTGATGAATGTGCCTAACTCGGGACTCTTTTTGCTTACTCAAGTTTCCCACTTGGCTATCCACTGTGTATGGGTAGGTAGTCTGTTGCGAACATAGATCTCTACGGTACAGCGGAGGATAGTTATAATCCCTTTCGATCAATTATGCACAAGCCTTCTGAAGTAGACTTTGTTTATGCTCAATTTGGGAATGAGGGACCGCGAGTGGTTCAAGAGCGATCTGGCGATCGCATACATATTTAAAGACACATTACTAGACTCTGTAAAACTACGCGGTAATGAAGCCTAGGCGTGGAATCAATTGAGAGGAACAAGCTCAGAAATGCAATCGCTAGTGAAAAAGGGTTCAAAAAATGCCAATCAATCAAAGATCCAAAATAGTTTCATGGCCTGGGTGTCAGATTGGGCCAAGAATATATATAAACAACAATTCACTTGTCTATGCAATCACACAGAGACACTTAAAATACCTACCCTACAGAGTTGTGCTCTATGACTATTTTCTAGACAGTTTTTGCCAACTCCTAGAACAACTTCAGACGGTAGTCTAGTGTCTGTAAGTATAATCATGAGTGCCAGAGCGAAAGAAGAGTACTCTGGACTTTTGTAAAGTATATACAAGAATCCTTTTTGCTTGTATGCAATCACAGGTCAAGAAGTGATTAATCAGAATCAAATCTTGGGGATTTATCTTGATTTACTGTCTTCTTCCTTCTTCTTCCTGATGGTCTGCATGAGCTCATACATCTGACCTAGTTGTTGGTCTAATCTGTCAGTCTAAGAAGCCTCTTGGGATACCGAAGCGCCTACCACTCATCTTGTCTAATTTTCCCGGGTCCATCCGCTCTCCAACCCATGAACGGCCCTCGATATTCTGTGCATACATTTGCCATTCAGTTAGGAACCCGACCTAGGTATTTTCAGTAGTGGCCCACGAGCAAATATGGATGACCTACAATTTGAACAGGATTTTCCACATTCCTATGCGCTCTAAACTCGCTCTTGATGTACTCGTCCCCAAGGAGGCGTGCCTCCCTTGGTAAGAACTTCCGATGAGCTCGGAATAACCTTCTGTAAAGTGGAATTGGGGGTAGTAAAGCTAAAGGCGGCGCTTGAAAACCTTTCGATATACCGCTAATCGTAGATGTTGCCATGCATAATTGATTAAACGCTCTCATTGTGCTAGGTAGGGAGATCTTTTTATGAAGTGACTTTGAAAGCTACCTAGATTCCTACCCTACCGAGCCAACGTCCTTGGTCCTCAGCAAATTTTCAGCCTCGTTCATCCGTGCACGTCCGATTCACAGCCTCAAACCTCCGCAAACAAACAATGCTCCCAACACCTTCAACTACACACGTGGACTTCACGAGAGTGTACGAGCCGGCAGAAGATTCCTTCTTACTGCTTGATACGATATCATGCTCTTCAGAAAAAACCTTTTTGAGATCGCTCTTCACTGTCTCTCAAAATGATAAGCTTCGAACGGTTTCAGTCAGTCCATTTGTCGTCGAAATAGGATCAGGATCAGGCATTTTGCTCTCCTTTATTCACGCTCATGCAGCAGAAATTCTTGGTCGGTCCGATATAATCACTGCTGGTATAGATGTGAATATATTTGCCTGTAAAGCTACAGTGGAGACAGTTGCCCTAATCGAAACCCAACGAGCCTCGCAGGGAGTGCCGCATGGGTTTTACTTAGGCAATGTGGTTGGCGATCTTACGAGCCCTTTAATACTCGGCCAAGTGGATATTTTATTGTTCAACCCTCCTTATGTACCCACACCGGAGCTTCCAGACCTCCCAAATGGGAGCAGTCCACCTAAATTCTCCTACGAGAGTGACTCTCAACTACTCTCGCTCTCATATGCTGGTGGAGTTGATGGTATGGAGACCACTGATCGTTTACTAAATACACTCCCGGCTATCCTAAACAAAAATCGAGGTTGTGCGTACATTCTTTTGTGCGCTCAAAACAAGCCAGAGGAAGTCAAGGCAAGGGTTAGGAATTGGCAAGGTGGCTGGTTAGCAGAGACTGTCGGAAAGAGCGGGAAACAGGGCGGTTGGGAGAGTCTTCAAATAGTCAGGATCTGGCGGGGTTGATACGCATTTTCTCAATTAGCCCAGAAGTTGATCACTCCTGCATCACCAGCTTTCCATTTTATGTCCATAAACGCCCGCAAATCCGCAATTATACTAATGTCCCCTATGCAGAGTGACGAGTTTCTTGCCCTAGGAGTGCCACCCTTGACGGAACCGCCCTAAGCATAAATCATTGTACTCTCGTATCTCAGAACCCTCTCCCTCCACCTCTACCACGTCCTCCTCTAAAACCGCCTCTGCCTCTTGGACCGCCGCGTCCTCTTCCTCCTCTGGCACTACCTCTATCAGCTGTCTCTTTTCTCGCCTTGTTCTTAGGCTTCGGGGCATCGTCGATCAAGAGTGTATCCAAAGGTAATGAGTCGGGTAGAATGTAGTAGCGGATTGTCGAGCCACGGAGGTTGATGGTATCAAGAGGTATGGGATCGCGGCCTCGTTGCGTCATCTTTACAGTCCGTAGCGCAGTGTTCATTTGGGGAGATACAGAGGTGATCGTGCCGTGGATGATAGTGCCTAGAAGTCTCTGTGAGGATGTTGAGCAAAAACAGATAAAGGATAGACTAGCTGACCATTCTTGAGTTCAATTGTAACTGTCTCGTTTGCACATTTCATCAAGAATCTATCACAAGCAACAGAGTCAGTCAAAAACTTTGTTCACAAGCCTTGAAGATAAAAGCTCAGCTCGTGCCATGGCTCAGCAGATTAGAAAACCTACCTGACGAGCTTCATGCTGAAGATAGTCTTAATCCAAAACAGGAGATTGATATCTTCAGAAATTGGGAAACGAGACTTAACAGGTATGGAAGGTCTTGTCGGTGGTTAGGCTCCTCGCTTTCCGTGAGTTTCATACGATCACGTGATATATGAGGCACCACCTGGCAAGAGAGAATCACTGGTACCTACCTATGATTTGACATGTATATCTTCCTACTAATTTGTAGAATAAGACTTCAAAAATGTTGAGAGGTTTTGAAATAATACACATTTCTATTAGCAAAGGCATCTAAATGCAACGTCTAAAACGCCATAATCACTCATCCACAGACAATTCTAGGTGCCTTTGCCAATCTTGGGTATAAACCACAAATGAGTCGTGAATTCCACATTTCCATTTATTTGTCTTTCTCGTTCTCCGATACCCTTTCCCATTCATCTTCAGTGCTAATCTCCGACTTGCCCTGCTTAGAGAGCCGACGACTCTGGACATTCCCTTTTGATTCCAACAAACCAGCCTGGTTCCTAAGACCCAGTTCTGCTCTCTCTTTTGCTGTCTCCGTTTCTGTCTCTGTATCATCTGCTGCTCCAGTCGCATTCATTCGTTGCTTCTTTTCCTCTTCTAGAATTTGGCTCGCCTTGATCTCGTTTGCAAACCAATTAATCGCCCACCATAGCCCAGCACTTAGGAGTGATAAAATAGCAAAATGAATGCTGTAGGTGGCGATAAATAGCAGGAAAAGAACTATTTGGAGACATGCGAATGTTGCATTGGTAGCGACCAGAAGCGTTGGAGTTGGGCCTGGCGTAAATATTGACTGCACAAGGTCTGTAACAAATGCGGACATGATGTTCGTATGCTCCCCAAAATATCAAGGTCGAGGAGGTTAGAATGCGCAATATACCGAGTCGTCTCAAGTAGCACATCTGTGTAGTAACGATCTACTCTACACGTCACGTGAACTCTAAGTAACTAGGGACCGTGTTTCAGTAGTAGTTCAGTAAATTTACAAGGTGCTGTAAGTAATGCTACACAGAGTAAAAAGCTTGTTTCTAAGTTTAATTTAGTTTTATTAATTATATAAAGTTAATTTTAAATCTATAGAAAAAGTTATTATTAGTTAAAAACAAGTTTTGTTATAAAGCAACTAGTTATATACTTGTTATTAACACAACTTAACTAGCTACGTACTTTTATACCTTAAGTATTATACTATTACAAACTGTTCAAAGGTTGTATAAATTATAGTTGATAGATCTATAGATTAGATCTATCGACTATGTTAATTACTTAGACTGGCTAAAGGTCAAGAGAGAAGGCAGTGAGAAGTAGCAGAATCAGTGTATTTATTTAGAAACTTTTTTTAACTTTTGTCTTTCTTCTATAATAAGCAGAGTGTCACGTGTTACAAATGTCATGTGTAGACAGCATGAACGAACAGGACTTTATTACCGAAGTGTAAAGAATAAGAAGTACATTTGGAGTTTATTTAAACTAAAGACAAAAAGAAGTTTGTTGTAGATAAAACACACTTTACTTATGTAATTTTTCTTTTTTTTAATCTTTTTTTTTCTTTCTAGCTAGCTTATAAACTAAATATACTTAGACTATTAACGCACTTTTATATGCTTTTTAGCTCCCTATATTTGTATTTGTGCTATTACGTAATTTTATTTTTTTAAAACTATTGCAAGATTATTTACTCTTACATAATTTACTTTTACATAACTGTTACATGTAACAGTTATGTAACTTAGCTAAGCGAATATAAAATAGCTGCTTTTTATAAAATTATTAATTTATTCTTTTACAACAATATTTTTTTAGTTTTTACTAATTTTGTAGAATTAGATAAAATAAAAATATGTAATAATAAGTTTATTAATAATTCCGAGTGTATATAGAATATAAAAGTAAGGCAAAATTGTATTGTATTTAAAAAGCTTGCTATCTAACTAATACTAAGAAATTTCGTTACTTGTAAATTTAATTAGAATCGGATTTAAATCCTAATTCCGATTTTGATTTCAAATCTAAAAACAAGCTAACAACTAATCAGAATATAAAATTCTTAGGTCGATTAGAAATTAAGCACGCAATTCAAGCTAAACTAAGATATAAAAACTTATTTACTAATTAAGAAAATTAGAAGCAAAGCAAAACTAGCTAATGCAAGCTAGATTATAAATCGAGCAATTTATAAGCTCTAATAAGCCTTAGTAAGCTTTTTCGTAGACTTATTAATCAAGTGTGCATAAATAGAAGTTATGCTTTAGAATCACGTACAGTTGCCTTATAAATCAGGCTTAAGTTACGTAATAATCAAATAAAGATGCTATTAGTCTAATATCTAAAATTAGACTTAAAAAGACTACTGGTTAAGTACTTATTATTAAATTAAAGTTAGCTAGTTGCAAATAATCTAATTACGATTCTTTAGCAAACTTAGCGAACTTTTAAATTTAACATTAGTATAACTTTAAATGCTTTTTACTAGCTTTATTATATTAAGCAGTAGTTTGTTAAATAGGGTTTTTTTTAGCGCTAGTAACAAATATACTACTAAAATTACTAAATAAATCTTTTAATATAGTAAAATCTTTAGTTTTGTAGCTAATTTGCTAACTATTTTATTAACTTTAAAAAGCTTTGTACATTGTTTTTTTTAGTTTTTTATTATTACTAAGTAATTTATATTTTTTATAAAGTTAAAAAAAATTATTGTTATTAGCTTTAATGTTAATTGCTATATACTGCTAGTTATACTATTTTTTTGCTATGTTAGCTGTAAAGTTAATAGTAATTTTAGCGTTTTGTTTTTTTAGTTTTTTAACTAGTTATAAATTTAGTTTAGTACTATTATTTATTATTAACAAAGCAGTATTTAGCTTAAATTTTAGCATTAATTTATTTAAGCTAGTGTAAATTAAGTTTAAGTATGCATTATTTAAAGTGCACTACATAGCTATTAATAGCAAAGTTTAGTTACTGCTTAAATAGTATTATATTTGTCTTGTTAATTAACTACTATAATTATGTATACTATAGCGTTAATAGCTTTATATTTAAGTTTAGCTTAAAATATATAATTTTAGTTTAGTAAACTTAATATATAGTTTACTGCTGCTTAAAAACTAAACAGTAGTAAAATTACTGTTTTGCTTTTAAGCAATAACTTTTAAAATTACTTTTTTACTATAATAGTAAAATTTAAAAAAAACTGTTAAGTTTAAACACGCTTGTAGTATTATAATTTTGTTAAATATGTAAATAGTTACACTGTATAAGTATAAAAACTTGTTGCTTATTAACAAATTTAAGTTTAGTTTATTAATAACTTAAGTAGTAATTTTTACTTTTTTTAATGTAGTAATACTAATTAAGTAAAAATTAAAAGTAGCTTGTTTTAACAAAAGTATTAAAGCTTTTAGTTTTTTAACTATAGTAAATTAAAATTAGTTTTAAGTTACTAACTTATTTGTAAACAACGCAACTAATAAACAAAAACATTTAGTATTTATACACACTTTGTAGTTAGTGCTATTAAAAGTATGCTAAACATTAGCAGCAGCGTAAGTGTAGCTAGTAATGCTTTGCTATATGTTGTTTGTATTTTAAAGTACTATAACAATAATAAAAAAAGCTTTATTAGTAGCTTTTAGTATAAAAGTTAATATAATAAAAATTGTTATATACAAATTAGCATATATATACTTAAAAATTTAAAAATTTAAAAAAAAAACACTAGTACTTTTAACACTATAATATTAATTTATTAATAGTAAGTGCTATTATAGTACTGTTAATACTATTATTAATGTTATTATTTTTATAATTTTTTTTACTAACAGCTAGCAATTTAATAGTTTTACAAGCAATATAATTTTTTTTAGTTAATTACTTTTTTTTTTAGCATTGTTTTTAAAAACATTGTAGTAATTGTTTTAACTATAATTAGCTTTGTTATATTTTTTAAAGCGTTAGTAGCGTTAAAAGTTACTACTGTTACGAGGCTAAATTAAAAGCTTAGAAAGAAAGTTAAAGACTTTTATTTAGACTATTCTAAGCTAAGAAAAGAAAAGCAAAAAGCTCTGAAATCTACAATGGGTTTTATCTACTCTAGACGCGCTATTCTGCCTGGTGGCCTGGCTACAGCCTTGCAGGCTAGCTCTAGGCACGTGATTACGAATAAGAGGTTCTAGATTCGTAACAACTACTGCTTAAAGTGTTTGCTATATAACTACTTAAAAGCTAGCTTGTTAAAGCAAAATTAAACCTTTTTAAGCTTTAAGTAAAGTAACTATACACTAGCTAACTTAGTATTAGTACTTTTAGTTTAATAATGTTAGTATTGTTTTATATTAAAAAAGTAAAAAATTAGTTTTTATTATAGTTATATAGTTAAATAAAATAACAATTGTTAAATAAAAAACGCTAAATACTTAAAGTTTACTAGCAAGTGTTGTTTTTTCTAAAAGCACTGCTACAAGCATTGCAGTTTAAGTTAAAGCAAGCTAATTGCAGCAGTATATTTTTTTACGCGTCTTGCTTACTTAATACTTTTTTTTAATAAAATTACGCACTAATGTAGCTTTAGTAAGTTAAGTAATATATAGCTGCAGTGCTAAGTTAATGTTATTATATACTTATAACAGTTAGTAAATTAGCTTGTTTAATTTAGCTGCTTTCGCATGTTTTATTATAGTAGCAATATATAACTGTACATTGCAGTTGTTTCTAGTGTTAGTAACAGTGTATTTTTAAAACTGTAGTTTTTGTAATGCTACACTAATGCATACTTAAACTTAATTTACACTAACTTAAATAAATTAGTGCTAAAATTTAAGCTAAACACTACTTTGTTAATAATTAACAATAGCACTAAACTAAACTTACAGCTAGTTAAAAAACTAAAAAACAAAATGCTAAAATTGCTATTAACTTTGCAGCTAACGCAGCAAAAAAAATAGTATAACTAATAATATATAGCAATTAACATTAAAGCTAATAATAATGTTTTTTTTTTAACTTTACAAAAAGTATAAATTACTTAGTAACAATAAAAAACTAAAAAAACAACGCACAAAGTACTTTAAAGTTTATAAAATAGTTAGCAAATTAGCTACTAAACTAAAGCTTTTACTATACTAAAAAATTTATTTAGTAATTTTAATAGCATATTTGTTACTAGCGCTAAAAAAAACTTATTTAACAAACTACTACTAAATGTAACTAAGCTAGTAAATAGTATTTAAAGTAATACTAATAAGTAGAAATTATACAAGATTAAAGCTATTTTAAGCTAGCAAACTAAGTACAAATATACTAATTACTTAGTAAAATAACTAAGCTATAGCAATAAACACAATTAGTAGTATAAAAAAAACTTGTTAAACAATACTTAAAATTTAATTAAAAATTTAAATTTTTTTAAAAGCAAGTTTAAAAGCAAGTTTAATATTTACATAAAAATAGTAAATACTAAAAGTATAAATACTTTTTTTTAACTGCTAAATTATTATTATTTTTACATAATTTTTTCAAAAGCTTACTAGCTTACAATTTCTTTAAAAACTGCTTTTTATTAACTTTTATTATTATAACTTTTTAATTTAAAAACAAAATTTACGTTAAGCTACGCAATGTGCTTAGTAGCTAAAAAAAAGTAAATATTAATAATACTTTAGCACTAATTAAAAAATACAGTAATTTAAAAAGTTTAAACTATTAATACAAAGCTTAAGCTTTAAAAAACAATGCAATAATATAACTAAAGCTTATTAAAAAAGCTACTAATTTTAAACGCAAAGCTAAAGCTTTTGTTACTAGCAAAAGTAACAAAAAATTTAAACGCAAAGCAAAAATACTTGTTAAAGTAAACAATAATAATAACAAAAACAATAACAGCATTAAATTTACGTAATTGTTTAATTAAAGTATATTTAAACAAAGCAATAAACAAACACAAGTACTGCAATTTACTATACTAGTAATAAAAATAAACTTAGTATTAAAAAAAGTATTAAAGTATGTAAAGCTAAACTTAGCAACTACTTATTATACAAAAAAAAACTATAGTAAAATAATTACAGTAGTACTTTAAACTATCTAAAAGCAGTTAATAGCAAAGTTAAAACAGAAGCAAAAACTAGCTAATATAATTAAATATAACTTAGCTAAAAACATTATTTAAAAAAAAATAAAGCTTAAAAATAATTTTTTTTAAAAAATTAAAAGTATAAGCTTAGTTATAAAAGTAGCTGTTACTGCTAAGCTAAATTTACTATTAGCAAAATTACTATTACTATTTAACGTGTTTAACTTTAAACTTATTAAGCTACTTAAAAAAAATAGCATATAGCAAGTTTACTAATTGCACTAAGCGTTACAAGCTTATTAACTTTACAACAAGTTACAAGCTTACTAGCGTTAAAACATGCTGCAAGTTTACTAACTATACTTTAGCTTAACTACTATATAACACTACTAATAAAAACACTAATAGCAAAAACACTAGTAATAAAAACATTACTAATAAATTTAGCTAATTAACTAAAATTTAATACTATACTACTAGTAATACAACTAAATTTCTTTAATAGCTTACTAGTAAACTAGCTAAACTTTTAGCTAGAAAATTAACTAAAGTTTTATAATAGCTTATTAGTAAACTAGCTAAGCTACAAGTACTTAAGTTACGTACTATATAGCTTACAATATAGTTAGTAAAATTAGCTATACTAATTATTTAACTTTGCTTTGTAATAAGCTAGACTCGATAACTTAGACAGAATAAGTTCTTAGTAACTGTAATTAAATTTGTTAAAAAAAAACTATAGAATAACTCGAAAGCTTTACGAATATACTTCGACTTAAGTTATAGCGCGTTGTCAGAGCAGTAAGTTACTAGAACGACGCGCATACAGCTTCGGCTTAGGCTTCTTTCGTAGTCTAGCTAGAAATAAAGCTGCTAAAGCACAGTTCTAGCAATAATAAAAGTTTAACTTCTTACATTATTTCTTTTCTTTCTTTCTGCTGCTTTTCGTAGACTTTTCTAACTTTTAGCTAAAACGTATTTGCTAGCCTTTCGCGCTTTCTAGCGATCTAAAGCAATTAGATTCTCTACAAAGTTAAAGAGTTTTCAAGTTAGCTGTGTATATCTTTCTTACTTAACTAAATACAAGTTAAAGCTTTTCTAGCTTTTTTTCTAGTTTAAAATTTTCTTTACTTTGTATTTTACTTCTTTAGCTGCTAACAACTTAAGCAGCTAAAGTTTTCGCTAAATCTGCTTTAGTAATAAGTCAGAGCTAGCTAAGCGAAAAAGTCGTGTATAAAACACGTTGTAAATACTAACTAAGACGTCTAGTTAGTACGTATAAAAGCTACAGACTTTCGTAACTATATACTTAGCGTACTGCTAGTCGAGCTTTTTAGCAAGGCAGTTTGTAGTAATGTTTTTTAAGCTAAGCTAAACTTTATTACTAATAGCATAAACTAGCGCTTAGTCTTAGCTTCGATTTGCTTTTAACTTTTGTACAGCCTAAGCAGCTGCTATGCTAGCTTTCGCAAACTCTCGCACTTCTTTTAGCTTATAAAGTATCTAGTTCGCTCGCGATACAAAAAAGTTTTAAGCTTTAGTTTTCTAAGTTAGCTTGAAAGCAAAAACTGCTAAGTTTTATCTGTAAGCTAAGAAAAACAAAAATATACTTGTAGAAGCGAAGTTTTGGCTACATATTGCTTTTACAGCTATAAGTAACTATTTTACTTAGTTTTTCTGCAACTATTTTACTAACTTTCTTAAAGCTGTCTTAATAGTGTTGTTTGCTTTCTTTGTAAAGCTATTTGTTTTAAGTAAGAATGCAGTACTAAGTTAGCGCTGTATCGATAGCTAGTTACAGACTTTTTTTTAAAATACTCTTGTAAACTAGCTACTTTTATCTAATACAATTGCTGTAAAAAAAAAAGTAGTGCGAGTAATAACGTTGTAAAAACTAGTTTGCAAGTAATTTAGCACTAATATTTTTTAATTTGTCTGCTATAATTTTCTTACTTAACTAGTTTGTAATAACAACTATGTTTATACAGCTATTAGACTTAAAAAACTTAGTAATAAAGTTAATAAAGATTTTAAACTACATTTAGTAAAGAATCAAAAGTAGCTTTAAAAATTCTTGCTGTTTAGTTTGCTACACTTTGTTGCTTTTACACTTGTTACAGTTGTCTACAAAAGTTCAAATAGCTTTTGATACGCTAAGCTAAAAAAATTGCTATGCAACAATAGCATATAAAGCTTCTTGCTTTAAGTAAACATGCACTGTAAAGTTGTAGATTTCTTGCAGAATTCTTGTATGCAAATCTAGCTTTAAAGAAACTTAAGTGCAGTTTTAGTACGTTAGTTTTTTATTAAGTAACTTTCTACACTTTGCAATCGAAATCTTTAGACGCAGCTTAGAAAGTAAGCGTTTAGCTTCTCTAGCTATTACTACTAACACTTCTTAGTACTCGAAGTTTACTTAAATAGCGTTTTTTTAGTTTGTTTCTACAAGCGTTATTTTCTTTACTTTTTTTGCTTCTCGAGTTAAAGCTTCTTTAGTTTTTTTCGCGTTTTAGAACTAGTTTGTAACTTTCTCGAGTTAAGCAGCACTTTTTCTTGCTTTTATCTTTTTTTAATTTTTTTTCTTTATAAGCTTTAGCTGTTTTATAAGACGCGTTACAGCTAAAACTTGAATTTTTTTTGCAGTAAATATTTATTCAGGCTTAATAAGTTGCATATTTCTCTTAGCTACTTAGTTATTACTAGCATTTTTAAAAAAGTTTTAATTTTTCTTTAAAAGTGCATTAGCTTGTTTATTTGTAACTTTCAAAACATGTACAATACTAAAGTTATATTAAGACAAAATTAAAAACTATTTTATTTGCTGTTCGAAAAGTTTTCGCACTATTATAAAGTACTTAAGATTCTTGTAGTTCGAGTAAACTACAAAACTTCTTAAACTTCTTAGTTTTTTGTTTTACTTTTCGAAGCTTTTTACTATAGCTAGCATCTTCTTATTGTAGATTTCGTAGTTGCATTTAGCAGCGTTTAGCTTTTTCGAGAAGAAAGCACAAAGTACATATAAGCTATTGTCGTTAGCTTGTATTAAAGCAGCTTTAAAACAAGTTAGCTTTAATTCAAGTGTTTCTTTTGTAGTTAAACGTAGCTAGAGCTAGCTTAGTAAAAAATATACGCTTAAGCTGTAAGAAAGCGTTTTCTGCTACTGCGTTTTATTAGAACTTTTTGTTCTTGTGCGTTAAGTTAGTAAGTAGCTAAACTGCGTTCGAATATTTTTTAATAAACTTACAGTAAAAGTTTGCAAAGCTTAGAAAGCTTTTAACTTTTTTTACAGACGTTAGCTGCTTTTATTTCTTAATTGCTTTAACTTTTTTAAAGTTTATTTAAATTTTCTTTCTTGCTTTTATAATATAGCTTAAGTACTTAGTTAACTAAACTTCAAATTTGCACTTATTAATGTTATACTAAAAGCTTGCTTTTCGTAGACGCTTTAGTACAGCTCTAACATGCTTCCGATACTTCTTTCTAGACTTCAAGTAGATAATAATGTCGTCTATATACGCCGAGCAAAAGTTGTCTAGTAGATTCTTTAGTATCTAGTTAATATACTGCTAGAACGTACTCGAGGCGTTTGCTAAGCTAAAGAAAGTTAAATTAAGTCTGAAACGCTGTTTTCTACTTATTACTTTCTGCAATCCGAAGCTAGTAAAAAGCCTGAATTACATCTAGCTTCGTAAACTATTTCGCCTTAAATAAGCTTTGTAGTGTTTTCTAAATAAAAAAAAGCAAGTACTGATTTTTTCTTAAAAGCTTATTTAAAGCTTTATGTTATAAGATTATTCACTCTTACATAACTGTTACATGCGACAGTTATGTAACAAAGCTAGGCGAACATAAATAGCCGCTTTTTATAGAATTAGAAACGTATTCTTTTTACAACTACACTACAATTTGTTTCTACTAATTTATAGTTTACACAAAAGCATAGTTCTTCGCCTAGCTTCTTTACGAATAAAACTAGAGCTGCTGCGAAGCTGTTACTAACTCGAATAAATTTTTTATCTAGTAGCTTTGTTAAGGTTTTTCGTAAAACTAAAAGTTTGTCTTAGAACATTTTATATAGAAAGCTTTATAGTAGTTTCGGATTCTTGCTTAAGCTGTTTTTCTTTAGTTTAATCTAGTAGTTAATTACAAGACTTCGAAAAGTATTAAATGCTTTTTAGTCGAAAACATTAAAGTAAAGCATAAAATAAGCTAGTAACTTAGTAGCTAAGTTTGTATACGTCTTGACTTTTAGTGCTTTATTAATGTCTGCTAAACTAGCTGCGAAAACTTAAGCACTGTTTTTTTTTCGATTTTTTACTAACATTTAGAAAGCTGCCGAAACTAGCTTAGCTTAGCTTAGCTTACTTAAGCAGTAGCTTCTATAAACACTGTTTTACTTCGAACTATAGTACTAATAAAGTAAAGTCCGATACAAATTCGCTTGCTTTTTGCTTTTATTGCTACTTGCTGTTGTTAGATTCAGAGTATGCTTAGATACATATCGTAGCTTCTTAAAAAAGTTATGTAGAACTACATTTGCTTTTTGTAGCTTTTAAAGTTAATTTTCGCTACAGCTACTTCTTAGATTAGTTTTAGAGCTTTTTTGCTATTAAACACTTCTAGCTAAATAAGCGTTATCTTAATACGCTTTAAGTAATTCTTTTAAGCAAAGCGAAAATTACAGAAAGCATAACAAAAGCAACTTAAATTAATTATTGTATTAGTATAAGTTATATTATTAACTAATACTAGTACAATAATCAGATTACAATGTATACTTTTTCGAAAAGCTTTTTATTTTTTTTGTAAAGCTACTAAACTTTTTTTGCTTTGTGTGCAATTTTGCACAAAGCTTACTTGTTTCTTGAATTGCTAAATTTAGTTTTTAACTTCGTGGTAGAAACAATTTGTAATGTAGTTGTAAAAGAATGCATTTCTAATTCTATACAAGGCGGCTATTTATGCCTGCCTAGCTTCGTTACATAACTGTCGCATGTAACAGTTATGTAAAAGTAAATAATCTTATAACAAAAGTGTTTTTCTAAAAAAAAAACTTTTATGTTCTTATAAGAAAAATACTACTAATTAAAAAACTTTTAGTGTCTTTACTTCTGTCGTTGCTTTCTGCTTTGTCTGCTATTACTTTTTTCGAACTTTTGCTTTAACACACTGAAAATGTTTAGTAGCTAATTTATAGCTAGTGCAAGCTGCTATAGTACTAAAGTAAAACAAAGTTAAATAATTAACTTAAGTACTTGTAGCTTAGCTAGTTTACTAGTAGGCTACTGTAGAACTTTAGTTAATTTTCTAGCTAGAAGTTTAGTTAGTTTACTAGTAAGTTATTAAAAAAATTTAGTTGTGTTACTAGTAGCGTAGTGTTAGATTTTAGTTAATTAGCTAAATTTATTAGTAGTGTTTTTATTAGTAGTATTGTATAGTAGTTAAGCTAAAGTATAGTTAGTAAACTTGCAGCATGTTGTAACGCTAGTAAGCTTGCAACGTACTGTAAAGTTAGTAAGCTTGCAGCTTGTTGTAAAGTTAGTAAGCTTGCTACTTGCTGCATAATTAGTAAGCTTGCAACGCTTAATGCAATTAGTAAGCTTGCTACATGCTGTTTTTTTTTAAGTAGCTTAATAAGTTCGAAGTTAAACACGTTAAATAGTAATAATAATTTCGCTAACAGTAAATTTAGCTTAGCAGTAACAGTTGCTTTTGTAATTAAGCTTGTGCTTTTAATTTTTTAAAAAAAATTGTTTTTAAGCTTTATTTTTTTTTAATAATGTTTTAAGCTAAGTTATATTTAATTATATTAGCTAGTTTTTGTTACTGTTTTAACTTTGCTATTAACTACTTTTAAATAGTTTAAAATATAGCTGCAATTATTTTACTATAGTTTTTTTTTATATAATAAATAGTTGCTAAGTTTAGCTTTGCATGCTTTAATACTTTTTTTAATACTAAGTTTATTTTTGTTGCTAGCATAGTAAGTTGCAGTAATTGTGTTTGTTTAT